>JAWDJE010000001.1:275073233-276273233 GCA_035047345.1 Bradypodion ventrale
GCAAAAACCCAGAGATCCACTGTAGAGAAGCAGCCCTGAGTGTGCTCTGAAGCCAAAATCTTTTTGAGAAAAGCCATGCAAGGGGACAGCAATCTTCCCTTTTTTTTGATTGCTGTGGGTCTGAGCACATGGGCCTGCGATGCCATTCCAACCGGCCCATCACTGTCTCTCCCACAGTAGAAGCGGGCACATTTACATCAGCCATAAAAAGTGCCTGTGCATACGCAAATGTGTCCGTGGCTGATGTAAACGCAGAAGTGGGCGCATTTATGTCAGCCGTAATCTGCCTGCTTCTGGGGTGTGTAGTCCGGCCTGCTCAGCTGTGCTGGGGGCATGGTCAGGCCCACGGTGCAAAAGGTTTGGCCACCCCCACGCTAAGTCCTTATTTTACTAACCTCGATAGGTAGGCTTCCTTGTGTGATTGTCTACTTTATGCTGCACAGAACTAGTGGGGTTCTGGCCAGTGTATTTTTGTTGATATGAATGCAGCCAGATAGGGAACTCATCTGGATCTTTTCCCCCCTCTGCCCCCATCCTCACTCAGGCCTTGGGTGATTACCTGAGTCAGTGCAATGGCCAAATTGATGGCATCGTCACTTTGGTGCGAGGGAAGCTGTCAAAGCAGAACCGGGTAACGCTTGGAGCACTGGTTGTCCTGGACGTTCATGCTAGGGATGTCCTTGCCTCCCTTGTCAGCAAGAAAATCACTGAAGTGAGCGACTTTGAATGGCTGAGTCAACTTAGGTACTACTGGGAGGTATGTGATAACCGGTGAATCCTATTAAGGAGGTAATTTTGATTTGTAGTTTTTCAATTTGGACTCAGTTGCTGACACAAGGGCAACAATGCATAAACATGAGCCTTCCTGATGGCAAAAGATGCCCCGCTCATCATCCTGTGGACTCTGAGGGAAGATGGCTAATAGCCATAGGTAATCTTAACCTATAAAACCAAGGGTTAACCGTTGGAACTGGCTATAGGCTGCTATGCCTCGCCCTACTTGCCTGCACTCACCCTTTGTGCAAACGGCCGATCTGGGTCCGCAGGTCAACAAAGTATTGAGAAAACAGGCAGTGGGGCAACAGCCTCACAAACGCGAAAAAAGGGAAACAACTTCCTTTCCCAACATTCCTTGCACCGTGCCGCGCCACAGCCAATCAGGCTGAGAGGCTCTCGCATGGCGTGGCACAAGGAACGTTCGGAAACGCGCCGCAGCCAATCAAAAGAAAACCGTTTTAAAAAAACGCAGCACAAACACAAAGCACAAACCCATAATTCTGTGCTGTTCAGTCACTTCTAAATTACTGCATCCTTGCTAAGGTTTTCAAGATACAGTGGAACCTTGGTTAACAAATGGCTCAGTTAACATAAAAATCGCATAACAAAAGGAAATCCATAGAAATAGTGGATCAGTTCACGGATTTTTTTGGAATGGATTAATTGGTTTTCAATACATTCCTATGGGAAATTGTATTCAATGCATTCCTATAGGAAATTCGGTTAAAGTGATTTTCACTGTAAGTAATGTCCCAGAGAATGGATTAATTATGTTGACCAAGGTTCCACTGTACATTAGGACTTCCGTTTCCAGAATCCCCCAGCTGTAACTATAGGATTAGCATTTATAATTGTTGCTAGGGTTAAAATAGTAATTGCCAGCCGAGCTAGTTTTTTTAAAAAATGTTTGTTAAATAAACTTATTTTCAATATTATTGTTCTGCAAATTTCATGTTTTTTTTCCATAGCAAGGGCATCTAGAAACAAAGATGATCAATGCTGGTTTGCGTTATGGATATGAGTATCTTGGTAATACCCCTAGATTGGTTATTACTCCACTTACTGATAGATGCTACAGGTAAATCGCAAGTTCCTGGATTCTAATTTTAAAAGTTTATTCAGTATAAATAACATAATTAGGTCAAACACTCTGGGAATTGCTACACTGGCAATAACAATTCTATGTTATTATTATTATTATTATTATTATTATTATTATTATTATTATTATTATTATTATTATTATTATTATTATTATTATTATTATTATTATTATTATTATTATTATTATTATTATTGGATACAAATCAACCATTTGATTGACAGTGGAGAACTGGAGTAAGATTAACAGTTCAAGTCCAAACCAAGGACTGTTAAGGTAACGTCTGAGCATATATGCAGTTCCTAGTAGAGTTGTTTTTTGGATAGTTAAGATGTTCATGTCAGATAAGTCCAAAATTTCCAAATATCTGGGGAGTTCTTTGGGTATTTCTCCAAGAGCTCCAATCACTATGGGTACAACAGCAGATTTCTTCCTCCATAGACACTCAACTTCAATTTGCAAATCAAGCTATTTTGTGATTTTTTAAAAATAATTTTTATTAAGTTTTGCAAAAGATAACAAAAATACTTTGAAAATAAAATAAAAATGTAACATATTTGGGTACGATACAAACTTACAATACAAATGCTCCATTTCAAATAATAAAGCACCACCACTAACTAAAGATACAAAAACATACTAATAAAGACAATAATACAGAAAAGTAAAGAGACTAACGTATATTCCTTACATTTTTATTTTAACCTTACTATTTAAACTTATAACGTGTTAATCTGAAATTTACGCTATCTTGAAACAAAACCCAAACATAAAATATATAAATCCGGTGATATATACAATACCTTGGTTGTTACAATACTACCCTGCATTCAAATTATAACCAAAAACTCATTTGACCTGGTGCTGGTCTGCCCCCTTTACCATCTAATAATGTGAAATCCAGGAAAGGTCTCCATATGCTTCCAAATTTATTTTTACCAGCCATGCCTTTTTTAACTTTCAATTCCCATGTTAACTTAACATTTAATGCTGTTTGCCACATTTCTCTATACCATTCCTTAATTTCAACTGTAAAGTCATTCTTCCAATTCCTTGCGATACATTGTCTCGCTAAAGTATTATTGTTAACAGTTCCTTTTTATTCTCGTCTATGTTCATATTATCCAACTCCATCAATAGGGAGGTACCTGACTCCAGCTTAACGCTCATACCCATCATTTCCGATACTTCTCTTTCTATTTTTACCCAAAAATCTTTAACCACCTCACAACTCCACCACATATGTTCGTAAGTCCCCATTGCAGATTTACATCTCCAACACATTTTTGAATTATTACGATCCATCTTGTTTAGCCTAACTGGTGTCAGGTACCACCTCCACAACATTTTATGGCTTAGGAATCAACATAATTATGGCTCTATACCATGAGGTCAGCACCATCCCATCCTCCAAAATATAATTAAACAGCTTCAAGAGTTTAGGCACCACAATTTCAAAGAATTCTTTATAAAACTCAGCCGGTAGTCCAACCTCCCCTGGAGATTTTCCTCCCTTCAACTTTGCTACAACCTCCTTAATCTTCTCTGTTATCTTTTCCTCCATTCTATTTTTATGTTCTTCTGTTATTTTAACTCTGGAACATTTTTCTAAATATTCATTTAATTTTCCTATATTTACTTCCTTTCTTGAATATAATTTTTGATAAAAATCTTTCACAATTTTAAGTTTATCTTTAGTTTTGTTACATCTAATACCCTTGGTGTTTATCAGTGTTCCCATTTCTCTTCTAGCCATCTTCTCTTTTGCTGCCCTTGCCAATAATTTTGAATTCCTGTTGCTATACTCAAAATATTCTCTCTTTAAGTACATCAAATCTCGTTTCACCTTTTCTATATCTTTCCCTATCAATTCAGCTTTTAATCTCTGTAACCTGTCATAAATCTTTACCTTTTTGGTCTTAACATGCTCCTCTTGAAGCTGCCTAATTTCTATCTCCAACTCAAGTTGTTTATTCCTCATTTGTCGATTTTTAATACTAGGTAATTTAATACATTTTCCTCTAAATACCGACTTCATGGTGTCCCATACCACATTATAATTTACCTCCCCCATGTCATTCCATTGCCAGGTCTCTTCCCAATTTTTGATTATTTGTTCTTTGTTCTTAGAATCTTTAAATAAATTTATATCATATCTCCATTTATTTCTCCTCTGAACTACTTCTTCCAAATTTAATTCCAACAACACTTTTGCATGGTTTGAGTCCTTAAAAATACCTACTTCCATATCTTCCAAATTCTTGACCATATTATCTGTAACAAATATATAGCCCAGCCTAGAATATGAATTATACACTTGTGAAAAATAAGTGTAAGTTCTTTCTGACCCTTTAAGTTCCCTCCATGCATCCTTCAATCCTAATAATTTGCTCCATTTATCAATCAAATGCATTTTTGCCCCAGATCTGTATTTAGCCACATTTGTACAATCTAATTCAGATCTTACTAAGTTAAAGTCACCTGCTACAATCATTTTTACTGATACACTTTCTCCAAAAACTTATCTTGATGATCATTTGGGGCATAAATATTAACTAATGTAATCTCTTCATCATCTACTATTCCTTTCACTCTCAAATATCTACCTTCAGGGTCAGAAATACTCTTTGTCAATGTAAAGCCCAATCTGTTCGAAATCAAGATTGCTACCCCTCTTGCTTTTGATGTTCCAAAAGATTTTTCATATATTTGTGTCCATGCCAAAAATAATTTATTTATTTCTTCCGATTTTTGATATGTTTCCTGCAGAAAGATTACATCAGGTTTATCCCTTCTAAGGGCCATTTCCAGTCTCCTTCTCTTCACTTGGCAACCAGAACCTTTGATGTTCCAAGACAATATCTTAACATACTTCATAATTAAATCTTATTGATATTTGCTGAGTAGTTTGCAATTTCCAAGGCGTGCATCTATCTACACATTTAAACCCTTGTACCCTACATTCAAATACAGTGATACCTCATACAATGTTCAAACTTGGTTCCACAAGTTTGGACTTTATACGGATTTGGACTTTGTATGAGGCATGCAAAATCCTTGCCGCAATGCCTCATACAACATCGTTTCCAGCACAGACTTCAGGGCAAAGTCAAGGAAACAGACAGGAAACTGATAGAACTTTAAGAAATCATTGTCTAAAGGCTAAAAACATTACAAAAACATGTCAAACAACCCTGATTGTCCAAGAACCTGAAGAATGCTGCAAAAAATCCCAGGAATACCTCTAAAAATTCTGACGAAAAAATGCAAAAAAAAAAATCCAAAATCGCGCTCAAAACTACTCCTAAACACTCTTTGCCTCATGCAAAACCCACAAGAGCAATGCACACATGTGTCCTGCCTTTTATACTGCCCAGGCACAATGCAACCTGGGAAAACCCCAATGCCTCATACAAAGTCGCATGACTTTGTATGAGGCAACTTTTTTCAAGGAATTAGGTGATGTTGTATGAGTCCGATGTTGTATGAAGCAGACTTTGTATGAGGTATTACTGTACATACAAATTTTAAAAAAACTTTGCCACCCACCATACCCTTCTTCACAAAAAAGTGGCCCTTGTCTTCCAAAGATGGGGGGGGGACATGTAAGATGCTCAAACTACTACTACTCTCCACTCTATCCACTAATTCTCCTTTAATAATTTCACTTCTCACTCTCCCTCCATTTTCACCACCTCCAACTCCTTCCCTAAAACTTTAGCTTTAGTCCCTCCTGCAGCACCTCCCTCCTCCTCGTCATCCTCCCCTCCCCCTTCCTCATTACTCCTAAATCCTCCAACTCCTTACTCAGCTTAACCCAATCTTGAGAACTTCCTCGGATCAGACCAATCGTATGCAAATACTCCATAGAATTCATTTCTGAATCATTTACATGCATTTTTTTGCATAAAAAAATCTTAATTGTTGAGGAAACCTCCAATTGTAATTAATCCCTTGATCCTTCAATATCTTAGTCACCGGCTTCATCACCATAGTCTTTAATCAATTGCAATGTCATTATAAATCTCCACGTCACATCCATCAATCTTTAAAATGCCAGATCCGGTTTGTTTTATAAATTCCATCACCCTCAGTTTATCCCCCAAATTTGAAAATTTCACCAAAACATTTCTGTGAACCTCTCTCCCTTTCCTTGATCCAAATCTGTACGCTCTTGCGATATCCTCCATCACAAAATCTTTCCCCATTTTCAGTCTATTCAGCCAATCCAAAATTCTTAATTTTAACTGATCTGCCGTTTTTTCCATCATTTTACGAATGACTATGTTCTGTCTTCTCATTAATTCTTCCACCATGTCTACCCTCTTTCCTTGTGCTTCAACTTTGAACTTTACCTCCTTTCCTTCCTCATGCAACTTTCTCATATATCCTTGCATCAATTTCGAATCTGCCTTTATAACCCCCAATTCTTTCTCAACTCTCTGAAAGTTCTCATTGGTCTGCTTTACAAACTTAGAAAACATTCCAACAACCTTATTCTCAGTCCCTTGTATTCCCTTTAAAATATCTGCCTTATCTTGTGATCTCACTTCCTCCATTCTATCCAATATTTTAAACAGTTTACCCAATTCTGTCACAATCTGAACCTCATCCAAAGGTGTTGGAGAGACAGCAGAGCTGTTTTCTCCTTCTTTTCTCTCTCCTTTTTTGGGTCCATTTTTTTTTGGTTTCACCACCTCCTCTTCCACTTCTTTTTTCTTTTCCATGCTTGGACCTGACATGATATCCTCAAATAACAATGATAATGATTCTTTTAAGTCCTTGACTAATGCCCTTTGATCCAGCTCCAATTGTAATTTAACCTTTCGCCTTTAAGAACCAATTATTTTAATCAGTCATCCAATTTTTTCTTTATATATATGTCCCCACTTAAATTATGAAATCAGTTATGATCACAATAGATTATAATATTAATGGGTAAAAATGTCCACTATCCCAGGGAGGAAGGAAAAAGGAAAGAAGAGGAAAGAGGGGAAAAAAGTCCATG
Organism: Bradypodion ventrale; assembly: GCA_035047345.1. NCBI lineage: Eukaryota > Metazoa > Chordata > Lepidosauria > Squamata > Chamaeleonidae > Bradypodion > Bradypodion ventrale. The sequence continues at coordinate 275,080,121 of JAWDJE010000001.1, forward strand.
TTGGTCTCTAATAAATCCGCAAAAGGAGAGACAAAACAGAGCTTCTGTGATGGCACCTCTTTTTATATATAAATTTTTTATTGATTAATTTTCAAAAAAAATACAAACATATATATAATATGACATAACAAAAATACATAAGCTTCGTAAAAAATAATCACATAAATGATAATTGCATTATTGTCTGTTATAATACACATACCATTTAATAAACACATTAAAAATTAACACAGCGCCAATAACCAATTCATAAAACCTTCCCACAGTACTATAACTTGTTTGCAACTATCAACTTTTAATTTTCAACTGCACATCACCCAGTGTTTATTTACAATGCCCCGGAGAGTTCGGACTAAATGTTATCTCCAAAAACTACTCTGAGATGGTACAGGTCTGCTATGTTCCATACCCATAAGGGAGTGATCAACAAAGGGCTTCCAGATATTCCAAAATCTATTTGCCTTCAGTTTATCTCTTTTTACTTTTATCTCCCATGTCAATTTATGCTAGATTCCACATTTCCTTATACCACTCCCCCAATTGTATAGTAACATCATTTTTCCAATTTCTAGCAATACATTGTCTACCCGTGGTTAACATAATTTCTAATAACTCTTTTTCCTCCTTATTTAAACACATACCCTCCACATCCGTTAACATAATGGTACCTGACACCAGTTTGATTTTCTTACCCATTATTTCCCCTGCCTCGTTTTCTATTCTTTTCCAAAAATCATTTATCATTTTACAGCTCCACCACATATGTTCGTAGGTTCCAACAGTCTCTTTACATCTCCAACATAAATTATCCCTTTTATTATCAATCTGATGTAACCTCTGTGGTGTCAAGTACCATTGCCACAGCATTTTATAATTATGTTCCTTAATTCTTACTGACATAGTTCTCATTATCCTCTTTTTCCACTTATTTCTCCATTCATCATTGCCTAGCTTTATATTCAAATCTTGTTCCCACTTCAATTTCAAATCTTCCTGTGGATCACTCCCCTTATTTATTAAAACATAGAGTTTGCTTACTAGACCCTTAATGCTCTTATCTCCTTTTCGAATTTTCAAAACCAATTCTTCAAAATCCGTCATTTCCCTATCTATACATAATTCTCTTCCATATTTTTTGTTCCAATTATTAACCTTCAGTTTCTGAAACCAGTCCAATTTTAACTGCACAAACAATTGTTATTTCTTGGTTTCATCTCCACAACTTCTTAACCATTCTTTCACCAGAGAAACTTCATTTTTATCCAATATTTCCTTTATTTTTTTATCTATTTTTATCGGAAAACACACCATATTTGCCAGTTCCAAAATTGGAGAGGCACCCGGAGCCAAATCCTTCTTTAATTTTTTCCACACATTCATGAGTCTCCTCATCATAATATTACTAGAAACTGTCGTTTTAACTTTATCCCCTAAAAAGATCATTTTACCAATTTTCCTATAATCATTCATCTCAATCTCCTCCCAAATTGCTTTTCCCCTCGCCAAAATCTTCACAACATTCTTAATTTGAAATGCCCGGTAATACGCTAACAAATTTGGCATTCCCAAACCCCCTTCTTTCTGAGGCAGGTACCAGAATTTCTTTGGCAATCTAGATTTTTTACCCCCGTTACAAAAATTATTAAACATTTTTTGAAACTCACTAATCTCCTTTTCCTTCAATTGGATTGCAAGTGCATCAAATAAAAAATTAATCCTCGGCAACAACATCATTTTGCACATTGCAATTCTCCCAAACTATGACAACTTCAACTTTTGAAAACTCTGTATTTTAATCTTAAATTCTGCCTTCAGGCTGTCGTAGTTCAATCTTTTGAGTTCTTCCAACTTTATTTGAAATAATTATCCCCAAATATTTCAAATTATCTTTAATTTGTATTTAGATAGCCCCTCCATCCTTTCCTTCTCCTCTTCCCCCATATTACACAACATCATTTCCGATTTGTCCCAATTTATCATCAACCCTGTTATAGCCTCAAAATCCTCGATTTGTGCTTTAATCCTATCCATTGCCCCCTCCGGATGCTTCACCATTAATAATGTATCATCTGCATACATACTTACTTTATTACCCATTATCCCTTCTATACTTAAATCCTCCCTTATATTTTTAGCCAAGATTTCCATTGCCATGATGAACAAGATAGGGGACAAGGGACAACCCTGTCTAGTACCAGCCTCCAGCTTTACCTCATCTGTAACCTCATCATTAACTCTAATCCTAGCAAATCCTTTCTGATATAACAAATCAATTACCCTTCTAAATCTATCCTCAAATCCATAGCCATTAACTATTTCCTTGATCGAAGACCATTGTAGCGAATCAAATGCCTTAAAAATATCTAAAGATATTAACTCGACCTTTTCCTTCATTTGATTAACGTTGTCAATTAGATCTAACACCCTCCTAGTCAAATCAGCCATGTGCCTTCCTTTTAAAAAACCTACTTGATCAACATTTATATATTCTCCCATAAATTTATTTAAGCGATTAGCCAATATTGCTGTGAAGATTCTGGCATCTTGATTTATAAGAGAGATTGGTCTATAGGATTCCACTTTTCCCAAAAATTTTCCCACTTTTGGCAGCAGAACGATAATAGTGCTATACCACGAAGTCGGTATTTGTCCACCATCTAAAATGTAATTATATAGCTTTACCAACTTTGGCACCACAACATCTTTGAATTCCTTATAAAACTCGGACGAGAGTCCATCATCTCCCGGAGCTTTCCCCAGCTTCAGACCGCTGATTACTTCCTTTACCTCTTTCTCTGAAACTTGTTCTTCCATTTTGTCCCGATGATCCTGCTTTATTCCACTCCCTAATTGCCTTTCCAAAATCCCTTTAAGCTTCTCCACATCTATCTCTTTTTTTGCATATAATGCTTGATAAAAATCCTTCACAATTTTGCATTTATCACTAGCTTTATTACACCTTATTCCTTGTTTGTTGACCAAAACCCCAATTTCCCTTTTTTCCTTTTTAACTTTGGCCGCTCTTGCTAGTAATCTTGAATTCTTATTGCTAAATTCAAAATACTCTCTTTTTAGATATATCAGATCTCTTTTTACTTTTTCTATATCCTTACCCAATAACTCTGCCTTCAATCTTTGTAATTTAGCAAATATTTTTTTATCCTTGTTTTTTGAATATTCTTCCTGTAGTTGTTTTATTTCCTTTTCTTTTTCCTCCTGTGCTGCCTTATACAATCTGTATTTGTTACTTGCTAACTTTATACTTTCCCCTCTAAACACCGATTTAATGGCATCCCAAACCACATTAAAATTTACCTCCCCATTATCGTTCCACTGCCAACTTTCCATCCAACTTCCCATAATTTGATCTTTACATTTTTGGTCTTTGAATAGATTGGGATCATATCTCCAACTTCTTCCTCTCCTACTATCCTTTCGTATCCTCAGTTCCAAAAGTGATGGCACCTCTTTCTCCTCTGTCAAACACGTACACTTCAGAAAGAGATGAGAGAGGAGGGGGGAGGGAAGCAGAGAAAAAAGCAACAAGAAAAAAGAGGACCTTTTTAAATAACCCACAATGGGGTCCTCCGCTGCGACGCCCTTCTTCTTCCATCACCAACTTTAAGTCCACCACTACACACTCACTGCCAGCCACTCATCCAACCTTCTCAACTTCCTTTGCATTCTGCTACCTTCCACCACCAACCCAGTCACGGCTGAACGAGAAGACTGTTCAGTTGGATTTCTCCTCCTTCTTTTGCAGACTTTAACTTTGTATCTCTGTCTTCTGTCTTCTCCGCTCTTAACTTTCACTTCTCTTCCACCGCCACCATTACATCCCGTCTTTAACATTCTGTTCTCCACACCAACTCCCCTCCTTCCTTCTTCCAGTGACCCACCGACTCCACTCTGTTCACAACTCGCACTCCACAGCCTCAATCCACCACCATCGGATAGATCCCAAAGCTATTGCTGGGTAGCCCACTCAGTTTCCTGATCTCCGCACCCCGTCCCAGTCGGCACTATCAACCTTGTTCAATCAGCTTAAAATGGCTCATCACTCTCACCATCGATCCGGTACTCCGGTGCCTGATCCAACCAAGTAAAGCGACCCAGCTCACAGTTCAGTGATTCAGAAATTCTTCTCTGCCATTCCTCAGATTTATTTTGTCATTTTCCAGCTCGAATCTTCAAAAACTCTGCTTCACTTTCTCAGTTCCAAAAAATCACTTTCACTTTTCTCTCATGGGCTGGTTTTGGCACAGCAGGCCAGTGCAACAATGAAGCCGCTAGCCTTGCTTCCCCGCCACTTTCCAACCCCAGGGACACAGCATCTGACTCGCTATTCTTTTATGTTTGAACAAAGTCCTTTAAAATCTCATTTTATATATATAAAAAAACACTGATCCACCATTATGAAAGCAAGAGTGAAGAAAGATCAATGTTAACCTTTCGCCATCTTGGTCACACCCCCCCCCATATTTTGTGATTTTCTCCAGTTGTTTGCCTTCAATTTGTGCATCAAATACTATAGCAATATCAATAAACCTGACCTTCTTCTTTTCCACAACAGTTAAATCTGCTGTGTTGTGAATCAGATGTCTATCTGTTTGAATCCACAGGATCTTGACTCTCTCATTTTCTAAAACTTTCTCTACTTGATGTTCCCAATTATTTTTACTGCATTCAAATCCAAACTTCTGGCAAAGTTCCCAATGGATATTTTTGCAACCCTGTTATGGTGTTGCAAATAATCGGTCTGTGAAATTTTCCTGCATCTGCTGATCAGATGATCTACTATTTCATCCTTTTCATTACAAAGCCAGCATTTGCTATTGTTGGATATGTGCTGTATTTTTGTCTTCATGCAATTTGTTGGCAAAACTTGTTCCTGAGCTGCCAAGATAAATCCTTCCATTTCCTTCTTCAAAACTCCTGCTCTTAACCATCTCCATGTTTGCTTTGGGTCAGCCTTGCCTTCTATGTTTTTCAAATATTGACCATGCATAGGCTTGTTTTTTCCAGTTTGCAGCTCCACTTTCTATCCTTTCTTTTCTATACTCAGCTTTCTTCTTCACTGTTTTCAAACGTCCTCCTTAGTTCACTTCTTGAAGCATAGGCTCTTCAGTTTTCTTAAAGTAGTCATTCAAGCTATGCTTTTCTTCCTCTACTGTCTGTTTCACCTGTAAGAGTCCTCTGCCACCCTCAGCTCTTGGTAAGTACAAATGATCAACATCACTTTTTGGATGCAGGGCATGATGCATAGTTATTAGCTTCCTTGTTTTTCAGTTAAGGTTGTCTAATTCCATTTGGGTCCAATCAATTATTCCAGCTGAATATCATTTAGTAGGCACAGCCTGGGTATTATTTACCTTGATGATATTGCCTCCACTCAGTTTTGACCTCAAGATTTTCTGGACCACTTTATGTATTTTGTAGAAGTACAGTAAAACCCCTACTTACGAAAAAAAGTCCGTTCTGTAGGCTTTTGCTTAAAATGGTTTTTTATGTAACTCGAAGCAAACCCCTAGGAAAAATGAAATTTTTATGTAAACAGAAGCAAACCCATAGGAAAATGAATTTTATGTAACTCAAAGCAAACCCATAAGAAAAAGAATCTTTATGTAACTCGAAGCAAACCCATTGGAAATCGTGTAAATCGGGACATGGTTTTGGCACAAAATCATTATGTAAGTTGAATTTTATGTAACTCGAGGCATATGTAAATCAGGGTTTTACTGTAGTTCTTTTGACTTGGTTGTGTAGCAGGTCAGAAGCTTCCAGAACTCCCAGGTACTTGTATCCCTCTTCTGATGTTATTGCTTTGATACATTCTTCATTCTATAACACAAATCCATCACCTTTGACAATTTTGCTTGCCTTAATAGTAATTGTTGTGCACTTATCAATTCCAAATTGTATTCCAATGTCTTTATTAAATTTATTTGTAGTTTCCAGCAGTGTATTTAATTCAGCTCTTGTCTTTCCAAACAATTTTAGATCATCCATATAGAGCAAATGTGAAACCTTCAGTCTTTCTTAGCCAATTCATATCCACAGTTTGTTCTATTTAGAATAGTTGACAGTGGTGCTATTGATAGCACAAATAGCAAAGGTGATAGCGAGTCACCTTGAAAAATTCCACGCTTAATTTCAACTTCACCAAATTCTTCTCCACAGGCCATTAACTTTACTCACCATAGCTTCATTGAAGCCTTCATGAAATTTTGAATATTGTTGCTAATTCCAAAAATGTCAAGGCATTTCTCAATCCAGCTGTGTGGAACTGAATCAAATGCCTTTTTATCAATCCCAGCCATAAACAAATTTGTTCGCCTTTTCTTTGAATTCTTCAAAACTAATTTGTCAATTAATAGCTGATCTTTGGTTCCTCTGGAGTTTTTGCAACATCCTTTCTGCTGTCCAGGCAACAAATTGTTGGTTTCCAAATATCCATATATCTGATTTGCAATTATGCCTGTGAGTAATTTGTAAGTTGTTGGTAGACAAGTTATTGGCCTGTAGTTTCCAGGCTCATTTCCCTTTTCTTTATTATCTTTCTGAATTAGTAGTGTTCTTCCAGTTGTAAACCATTTTTCACCTGCTGGTCATCATCATCGTCATCAAAAACACGGGATTACAAGAATTCTGTGCAGCTAGTTGTTTTTATTTAACATGTTTATTTCTCCTGGAAGGTCATTCACTACATTTATGATGCTAAGCATCTTCTCTTCAGCTCCGTATCCAGTGGTGTTACTCTGCTGACAGAAGGGTCCCCTCTGATCAGAGGGCTGGGAAACCCAGTGCAGCCTGTTCTACAGTGATACAGAGAGCTAGGAGTGTGAGGGAGAATTATTTGTTTATGTCTTGTATGTCTGTATTAAAATATTTATATTGCTTTCTTTATCCAAAGAACTCAGTACATCTCTAAGATTTAGTGGGTTTCTTAGTTTTATTTTTCCACCATTCACTTATTTTTATTTTTTGCCAAGTGGTGTTTGCATTTGAGAGGATGATTCAGGATTCTGGTGCTTTGATAATGCTGAAACAATGCAGTTAGAAATTGCCATTACAGTTCCTTTGGCTTGTTGCTGCATAACATGACTTGTCCTAGATAAATTGGCCCAGTATAGATAAAAAAGGAAAATAAATTAGTGCTTTGACAGGTGTACTATTATTTTCACGGCCCCTCTTCTTCAGCACTTCCCCCTTTTTTAAATTCCAGAACACTCTTTGGTGCTCTCCACCTTCATCTTGGCGGTGCTCCGGAAGGTCCTGCTGGAACAGGGAAAACGGAAACTACAAAGGACTTAGCAAAGGCAATCGCCAAGCAGTGTGTGGTTTTCAATTGCTCTGATGGACTGGATTATCTTGCTCTGGGAAAGTTTTTCAAGGTGTGAATTCTTCTTTCATGTCCAGGTCAAACTTTAGACTGCCAAAATGAAGCTACCTTTGTGGCTTTGTCGTTTGCCAAACTTAAATCCCCATTGGTACATGTTTCCAGTAGTAATAGGCAGACTAGCAAATGAGTCAGATTCTGTGTATCTCCACATTCACACAGTATGTTGTTGTCCACCAGCAGCCCCACGTTTGCATGTTGGTCTTACATTTAGGGACTCCAATCCTCAGTCTATTCAGGGTCCTCCAAGTGAAGAAGGGGAGCTTGAGTTCCTCAGCTACTGTATATCCTGCTTTAATAATGTTCCTTGTCTAGTGAGCTCCTTCCTCCATCTTCTAATTTGGTTTTGCTCTTGTATACCCTCAAGACTGTTTGTTCTTAAGAACATAAGAACAGCCTTGCTGGAACAGGCCACAGCCCATCCAGTCCAGCATTCTGTCACACATACTGGCTCACCATTTGCTTCAGGGTATTATTCCCAAGCAGATGCCTTCACCTGCTTAGGATTCCCTGGAAATGGCATTGAGAGATATCCTGCCTATCTCTCCAACCCGGAGGTTGTCCTTAAGTATCCATAATTATAGCCATTGATACCCTTGTCCTCCATGAACTTGTCTAATCCTTTCTTAAAGCTGTCAACATTGACAGCTGTCACCATTTCTTCTGGCAGGGAGTTCCATAGACCAGTAATCCTCTGGGTGAAAAAGTACTTTCTCTTATTTGTTTGAGAACTAGTACCCAAAAGTTTCATGGAGTGTTCCCTAGTTCTAGTGTTGTGCGATAGGGAAAACAGTTTTTCCTAATCTACTTTGTCCACACCGTGCATGATTTTATAAACTTCAATCAGGTCACCTCTTAGACGCCGTCGTTCAAGAGTGAAGAGACCCAACCGTTGCAGCCTCAGATGGTAAGGAAGGTGTTCCAGTCCCCTAATCATTCTGGTTGCCCTCCACTGCACTTTTTCCAGCTCCATAATATCCTTCTGGAGGTATGGTGACCAGAACTGTACACAGTATTCCAGATGGGGCCTCACCATAGACTTATAAAGAGGCAAAATGACACTTGCTGACTTATTTTCTATACCCTTCCTAATGATCCCTAGCATTGAGTTTGCTTTTTTCACTGCTGAGGCACACTGGGTTGACACCTTCATTGAGTTGTCCACCTTTCCTAGTTTGTCGCCGAGAGTTCAGACCCCATCAGTTTATAAATGTAATTGGTTTTTTTTTTGCCCCAACATGCATCACTCTGCACTTACTAATGTTGAAGCTCATTTGCCACTGCTTTGCCCACTCCCCCAGTGTCAAGAGAACCCTCTGGAGCTCCTCACAATCTCTCACAGTTTTCACTACCCTGTATAATTTAGTGTCGTCAGCAAATTTGGCTACCTTGCTTTTTACTACAAATAAAGCCATAAAGGTGTTCCTTGTGAATAAATAAATACTGGGGAACATGCAGTGTTAACTGTACTATTTTAACGTGTTGGCGTAAGAAGCACAGGCTGTGTATCTGTCCCTGTGAATATGTCCTAAAGGAACAGAGTAAGAATAAATGGATGGAGGGTGGATGAGGGTTGTTCTTGTAGAGATTTTGTGGGGTTAGATGTAATTTTTTGATAGGAGTTTTTAACTAGGTTTTATTTGATGTTTTTACTTGTTATTTTATATGTTGTTATACCTCTTTGGGTCACCCTGGGAGAGGAAAGTAGGGTATAAATGATTAAAATAATAAATAAATAAATAATGCATGATATTTCTTTCTTTTGTAGCAAATGTTTGATTCATGTTTAAATGGAAGGGGAATTCTGGGACAGAATTGGTTTTTTGTTTGTGTTTTTCTAGGGTTTGCTTTCTTGTGGTGCTTGGGCTTGCTTTGACGAATTTAACAGAATTGACTTGGAGGTACTTTCTGTCGTTGCTCAACAGATTCTCACTATCCAGAGAGGTAATCTATTGTGTCTTCATTTTTATCTATGCCGAGTTAAGACATGACCCGTTTATGTCATTGAAACAATGATGATGTATTTCCCTATGTGCCCAGGTATCAATTCTGGCTCTGATTTACTCGTATTTGAAGGGACTGAGCTTAGACTTAACCCATCTTGTGCTGTCTTTATCACTATGAATCCTGGCTATGCTGGACGCTCTGAACTTCCTGACAATCTTAAGGTAAATAAAACCAAAATTCGAGCTCCAACTTATATGTTTCTTGCTTGTAGATTTTTGTGTGTGAAAGTCAAAGCAAAAAATACAGGAATAAAACAAAATTGTGTGTTTCCAGTATGGAACAAATGGAGGCATGTCTGTAATGGCAATGGTGGTGGGGGTGATGGGGAAGCCAAGCCCTTTCCTGGGCTGTATTTGGTGCCTGAATGAGGTGGCCAATGTGAATCTTCTGTTGCTGTGGTCAGATTAAGAGAGGGCTTGGGAACACATGTCCCAAGCAGGATGTTGTTGAATGGCAGCTTCCATCATCCGTCATCACAGACAAGGTGAAAATGAGCTGGTGAGGGTTACAGTCCTATTATATTTGGAGGGCTAACATACACCCTGCCCAGGAGTTGGGGCATCCTAAGGTAAAGGTCGCCCTTGCTCAAAAGCCAGTTGTATCCAACTGTAGAGTGTGGTCTCATTTCTGTTTGCAGCCCAAAGAGCTAGCGCTGTCTGCATCTGCATATGTTTCCATGGTCATGTTGCAGGCATGACTAGACACTTGAGCACATGCAATGCTATTACCTTCCCACTGAAGTAGTACCTATTTATCTACCTGCAATTCCTTGCTTTCATACTGCTAGGTTGGCAAGTGATACTTACCTCAATATTTTAATGGGTATGGGGCAGTAGTTAGATCTTCAGCTCTCTACCTTCTGCTCTTTTTGCGTCTTTCTTGATGTGGTGGCTCTTTTGGAAGATATTCCCCATGGAACCAATATGAGATTGGCCCTTAGGCACCATCTTGTCTCTCCCTTTCTTGAAGCATCTACATCTTGTCCTATAAGACAATACTTTACTTCTACTGTAGGTGATTACATAGTTTATCTCTGCCTCTGGCTGGTAGAGACATACATGTACTGCTTTGCTAGCCTAAGGCCTATACACTGCTCTCTTTCCCTGATGAATATAAGGCCAAGGCACGTGACAGGGAAGAGTCGGGCCAAGTGGAATTGTAATTGTCTCAGGGACGAACGGTAGTAGTATTTACACATTAATGCAGTGAATTCCCAACCTGCGGCACATGGCGCCATTTCATGTGGTCCCCCACTGCATCCACCGCACCCGGAAGTGCCATGTGGTGGAGGAAGGACAAAATGGCTGTCCACCCCCCCAAAGCTGTCTGAGGGAGTGTGATCCAGCCCCTGGCTTTAAAAAGGTTGAGAACTCCTGCAGTAATGTAAGGCCAGTGAACTTGTTTCAAGGTCCTTCACATCCTGATTACATGCTTGCCTTGGAAGAGGTATGTAGTGGAAACACAATGTCAGACTAGATGGGCCTTTAACTAATCCAGTGTTCAATATGTTTTTATGTTTTGGTGAAAGTAACTTGATGACCTCCAGTTGAATTCAACGGCCAGCCCTCCTGAAAGCACCTCCAATTTGCTCCAAATGGGTGGGAGATCCTCAGAGCATATTTGGGAGAGAGTGGAGTAGGGGTGAGGTTGGAGGAGAGTATATGGAAGGTCCTATTGTATCAACAGATAGATGCTCACACGTGTCACTGGATGGTATCTACTATCTTCACCATTTAAGGGAATGGTCTATCATACTGAAAAGGAATTGCTGTTTGGATTACAACTCCAGAGTCCTTCAGAGAGCATGGCATTCTTTCCAAGGACTGGTTTTGAAAGCACCATGATAGGACTCCACAGTTAACCTAGCTGTCAATGGTTGTTTCATAGGCCCTGTTTCGGACTGTGGCTATGATGGTCCCTGATTATGCCATGATTGCGGAAATTGTCCTGTACTCCTGTGGGTTTGTTACTGCTCGACCTCTATCTGTGAAAATTGTGGCTACCTATCGCCTGTGTTCAGAGCAGTTGTCTTCCCAGCACCACTACGATTATGGGATGAGAGCTGTGAAGTCAGTGCTCACTGCAGCCGGGAATCTGAAGGTAAGAACTCTGTACCCATTCTGTGCAGTCAGGTGGTCCATCACTTTGTTAGAAGTAAATTTCTGCTCTTCTTTCCCATCAGAGGTTGAATCCAATAGAAGGCTTTTAAGCACATACAGCACAGTGTAAGAGGCGCTTTGCGTTTGCCATTGCACTGTGTGAAAGGTCACTAAATCAAAGTTGACATCTCTAAGGTTTTCCTGTGGTGCATAGAAATGGAATTCATAAATGTTTCCTTGTTTCAAAAACCACCAAGCTTGGTCAGGTGTGCTGGTCTTCTCTGTGAATTTGTTTTTAACTGCATTTCTAGCAGTGAATCTCTGTTGCATACACATGAAGCGTCTACCAGCAGTGAAGTTGGGGGCTATCTTATATGGGAATTGCATTCAGGTCTTACAGAGCCCCAGAGGAACTTTGGTCAGAAATTTGGTCACCTTTAGACTAATCATACTTTGCCAAGCTCTGGAAAGTGCTTCTCATGGGCAAATACTGCAGTTTTTAACTGGCAGTATGATGGATTAGTCATTATTCAACCCAGCTTACATAAAAACAGACTGTCCTTTTCCCAGTGGGGAGTTAAAGAAGGCTGATAGGCGAAAACCACAATACTGATTCACTAGACCAGCTCTCCTCAATTTCATGTCAGCTAGCTGAGTTGGATTACAACTCCATTCAAACTAGCAACTTCTTTGGCCATGATGGCTAGCGATACTGGGGCATTGTAGTTGAACAGATCTTCAGGGATACCAGTTTAGGGAAGACTGCTCTTGGTGTTTAAGTGCAACCCTCGACCAATAGCTTAATAGGATCAGGCTTTGTGAAAGTTTATAGGACTCTACACTTGTAACATGTACCTCTAAAATTGTTTTTGCTAGCTAGCTGGCTCAGTGATTTAGGTATGTGTTGGGAGTTTAATTCCCCCCACCCCGTGCCTCCAGGTAGAAGAGCCAGCCTGCATAACCTTGAGTAAGATGCCCCCAGAAGAAGAGAATAGTAAACCACTTGTGATAGCTATCTATCTAGAAAACCCTGAAAAGGGTCACCATAAGTCAGAATTGACTGGATGGCCCATAATTATTATTACCGTATCTTAAAAAATTAAAGCCAAGAATTTGATGCTCTTAAAGGAAACAGTTGCGTAAAACACTGGCACTTTGGAAAAGGGTTACACTGAAATTCAATTATAACTTTGAAATTGATTTAATCTCTTGTATAGCTGAAATACCCAGATGAAAATGAAGAAATTTTGCTACTTAGATCCATCATAGATGTAAATCTACCTAAGTTCTTATCCCATGACTTACCACTTTTTGAGGTAAGATATTTCAATACTTTAATGAGAATTCTACAGATAAGAAATAGAGTCAATTAATAAGTTGAAGGACTTTGAATTTCTTTTATGAGTGTAATATTTTATGAGTGTAAAATTATAGCCTATCAGAGTTTATAGATCAGTATTTCCAACCTTTGGATTCTGGATTTCAATTTCCAGAAGCCTAACTCAGTACATTGGCTGATTGGTGCTTTGGGGAATTGACCTAGGCTTCTGAGAATTGAACCTCAAAAACCAAAGGTTGGGAAACACTGTTCTAGACAAAGGTATCAACACTAGGTTATCTGGATTCATTCCAGGCTGGCTTTAGAGTGGGATTTGGTACCACAACAGTCTTGGTTATCCTGATGGAGAGCCTTTATCAATAGGAAAATGACACAAGAGTGTCATTCTGTTAATCCTCCTGGACCTCTCAGTGACTATTACTGGCGATGGTATCCATGTGTGCGTGTCGGCAGAGTAGCAGCTTTGCTATGTGCTAGCGGAAGCTGCGTGCATGATGTCTGCACACACAGATTGAGCAGTGACATGAGTTGGACAGAAAAGGAAAAAAAACTGCTTTACTTCCACAGGTGCTGTAAGTCTTTGTGCAACAAACATAAATCAGATAGCTTCTCTTTAAACAGCATATGTACAGCAACACAGTCTCCCTCCAAACCTTGGCAACAACATCCATCAAGGTTACAGGAGGCTGATAAGAGTTTGTTTAGTTCAAGTAGCAGACAGAGCATGTTCCAACAATTATTATTATTAATAATAATAATAATAATAATAATAATAATAATAATAATAATAATAATAATAATAATAATAATAATAATAATAATAATAATAAGTTTTAACTTGTACCCCACTTCCTTCAGCCATATGGCGACTCGAAGCTGCAAAACAACAATAGCAAAGCAACAACGTCATAGTAATAAAATAAATACACAAATACAAAATAGCAATACAATAATCAATAATATACAAAATACAATTACACAGAATCCATATTTCAAAACGCGGCAACATCTCACAATTCCAGTCCCAGACAAGTTCAGAGATAGTGGTTGTGAAAAGTCCCACTACTACTGTGGCAGCTTTTGCCTGATCAATTCCCACCCCGGCGTTGACGGGGCCAGGGTGAGCGGCTTTGGGAGCATCCCCGTCTTGCGGCTGTGGCGACTTTTAACCCCTCCGGGCGGACAAGACCCAGGGGTGGGGGGGGGGGTGGGGGGCGGGGGGTGGCTGTGAGGCTCACCTCCCAGGCAGCCGCAGCTGACACCGAACTCCTCACCCCCCAGCGCTGACGGGGCCAGGGTAAGTGGAGTTGGGAGCGTCCCTGTCCAGCGGCTGTGGTGGCCTTTAACCACTCCAGGCAGACAAGTCCCAAGGGGGGGGAGCGAGGCTCACCTCCCAGGCAGCTGACACCGAACCCCCCATTCCCCAGCGTTGACAGGGCCAGGGTGAGCGGCGTCAGGAGCAATTGCTCTGGCCTCACAAGCAGTTGGTCACTGGCAGGAGAAACAGTTCAAGCATTCCAACATAAACACATGTACACACTCTATTTGAATAGAGGCAGTGCTTACAGGATTGTCCTTGGGATGCCAGTAACTGACTAAGAAAGTTCCTTGCTTGTATCCTTTCAGCAGAAGGTTTCAGTTCCATTCCCTCGCTTTCCTTCCTCTCTGGCTTGGCTCTGCTGGACAGAATTCCAGCTTGCAGTCTGTGGTTATTTCGGCAGAATAACCCCTTGTGCCTATTCAGTGTGTGATCATGGCACAAGCATGACCCCCTAATTGCTCCTCCAAAAAAGGGGCTCCAACAGTGCTTGCTATATACAGTCCTTTTGCTGAGTCATTGCTTCAGTGGGCTCAGCTTTGTTTCAGCAAGCAAGGTTGCTTAAAGTGGTACATGCATCCTATGCAATACAATACTACAAAGCACATACTCCTCAACAACTTTTAATATCTCTTAATACCATTGGGCAGGTTAGACCAGCTCTGCAAAAAGGAATGTACGGTCATACAGTAGTTCCATTTCTACCTGCTAGACCATTTCCAGACAGTGGTAGTGGGGAATTTTTATTTAGTCCCATTTTGAGGTATGAGGTGCTGCAAGATTACATTCTGCCTCTCATGCTGTTTTCATATTTGTATGAGGTCATTGGGAAGGGTATCAAGAGTTGTGAGGATGTGTGCCATGAGTATAGTGGCAGCACTACTTCTTCTTCTCAGAATCAACTGAAGCTAGTAAATTGGCTAGCAAGTTGGACTTGAATCCTGCTGAGCTGGAAGCTCTTGTGTAGTTTGGGAACTGGTAGGCAACCTATTGGGTTGCACTTCATCTTAAGGAGCAGATGTGTAGTTTGGGGTTACTCTTTCATGGATTGGAAAGGCAGCAGCTATATTTGAATGAATGAATCATATTTGGTCATCTAGGGCAGTAAGCACCTCTATTAAACTTCACCTGTTTAATACTATTGTCCTACCAACTGCAAAATACTGTCGGACTTCAAATGAAGAAGTTCTACATAGAAGTGGGTCATACAGCCTGGAACACATCTGTCTGGCTTAGTCGCCACAATTTTTGCCCGACTCCATTCTGTAGGACTGCCATCTTTTGTCCCAGCCTCCATTTTAAATATAAATTGTTTTTTGCTGAGAGGATGGTTGATTGGCAATGGTGTACATATTGAACCCTGTTGGATCTATGTGTTCAGCAACTCATTTTCATGGCAAAAAAATTTGGAATATCCATCTTTTTAGCAAATATTAGATTGGTTTAATGTTCTTGTCTGAGAGCTATCTCTTTATAGCAATATGATTATCCTACTGGTTTGAAATAAGGTTTATTTTTCTTGACTAGAGTACAGAATATGAAGAAACTGCCTGTGATAGTTATGGTTAAAATACAATGTGATGCTCTCTTTGGCAGGGTATTACTTCAGATTTGTTTCCTGGTGTGAAGCTGCCGAAACCAGATTACAATGACATCCTAGAAGCCATCAAGACAAACTGTGAAGAAATGAATTTACAGATGACCAGTTTTTTTGCAGAAAAAATCTTACAGATATTTGAAATGATGATTGTGCGTCATGGCTTTATGATAGTTGGGGAGCCCTTTGGAGGAAAAACATCTGCCTATCGAGTTTTGGCAGGTGCCCTGGGTGACCTCTGTGAAAAAGTAAATAAAGACCTTTTTATAAGATATTGTGTCAAGAGCGAGTAGTATGCCTTTGAAATGTTTCTGTTCCCTAACTAATATGCTTATGATTGAAGCCTTGAAGAATATTTAAGTTAATAATGGGTAATTTTTGGCTCTTTTATATATAATACTAGCAGAGGTTGCCCGGCGTTGCCGGGCTGTTTTAAATTGTGTTGGAAGGTTAAATTGTGTTAATGTTTATTAAAAATTGCTTAGTCTGTAATTTTTTAAATGTTTATTTATACAAATTTTTTTTGGCTTGGCTGGCTGTTTTACGTAACTGAATAATGTTTTAGTTTATGGTTTTTTTAAAAAATAGTTGTACCGTAGGTAATAATGTTAATAATGTGAAAGTAAATGTTTCTTACATTCAATGTTTTTAAAATGTGTTTAGTTGTTTTGGGTTTTTATTTGAGTTAGAACTCAGCACAGGATTTTAATAAATTTTTTATTTTATTGACATATGTTTGTGATTTGTGTTAAATTGTGTTTTCATGTAATTTTTTTGATTTGTTATTATTGTGACCTTTTGTGTAAATTTGAGATTTTGTGTTATTGTTTTAATTTGTTTTTACTGTTGTGGCCTTTTGTTTGGGGCTGTTGTGTGTTTTTGAATTGTTTTTACTATTGTGTCCAGCAGGTGGTGCTGGTAGGGGTTTTCTTGTATTTTGGCTGTTTTTTCTCTCCTGGCCTCTTGGTGGAGATTCTTCCAGTAAGTAGTCTCTTTCTTTATTCATTTCATTTCCAGTCGTTGTGCAGGTAGGACATGTGGTGGTGAGTTGGCTTGTTTTCTTTATTTTGTGTGTGTGGGGTGGGGGGGTGGGGGGGGTTGAGTTTTGTATTTTTTTACTGTTTGTTTTGTTTTTGATTGTGCTTTTGCTTACTTTGTATTGTTTTTTGGTGTTGTTTTTGTTTGTTTTTGTGTATTTTTGGATGTTTTTGATTGTGTTTTAAGGTATTTTTTGATATTTATTTATTTATTTTTATAATTTGTTGTTGTTATGGCTTTTTTTTTGGGGGGGGGGGTGTTGCTTTATTTCCATGGGCCGGCCTGGCTGGCCAGACAGCGGAAATTCCAACGCCGCTTTATGCGTGGGGTTATTTCCATGGGCCGGCTTCGCTGGCCAGACCGCGGGCGTTGGGGAAGGGGGCTTTATTGTGTTATAGTGCTTTGATTGTGTGGAGTCGTGAAAGTAGATCGGGGTTTCCCCTTTAATATCAGTGGGTGGGGGGTTGCGATCCCCCTCTCCGCTGGCTCCCCTGGGGTTGGGAGGTTTGTGGGGACAAAAAGGATCTGTCCCCCCCAACCCTTCTGGACCCAGGAGATCAGGGAGAGGGGTTTGATTCCCCCCCCTCCTAGAAAAACCTCCATTTTTAAAGAGAAGAAACCGCTTGGTTTCTTCTCTTTAAAGACAGTTTGGGGGGAATCGAACCCCTTTTCCTGGTCTCCTGGGTCCAGAAGTGTTCGGGGGACATAGCCCTTTTGTCCCCACAAACCTCCCAACCCTAGGGGAGCCAGCGGAAAGGGGGATCGCAACCCCCCACTTACTGATATTAAAGGGGAAACTCCAGTCGGGACCTTCAGCACCGTTGGTGAGGGAAGGAAGGGCGGTTGGTGTTTGCGTGGCTGTGAGGCAGTGAGTTTTTTTTATTTTTCGGGTGCCGGCTTCCTCAGCGTTCTGCACACTTATGTCGTGCAGGACTCTGGGGCTTGTAGTTATGGGTTTGTGATTTGTGGTTGTGGTGTGTTTTTTTCCTGCGGCTCGATTTTGATTGGCCGCGACACGTTTCTCAATGTTCTTTGTGGTCGCGCCTCTCAGCCTGATTGGCTGTGGCGCGGCGCGGTGCAAAGAATGTTGGGAAATGAAGTTGTTTCCCTTTTTTCGCATTTGTGGGGCTGTTTACCCACTGCCGGTTTTTTCAATCCTTCGTTGACCTGCGGACCCAGTTCGGCTGTGTGCACGAATGGTGGGTGTGGGTCATTAGGGCGAGGCTTAGGAACCTATAGCAAGTTCCAACGGTTAACCCTTGGTTTTATAGGTTAAGATTTTGGAATTCAGCTCTAAAATACTGGATGGCTCATGGAAAAGGATCGTAGGAGATGTATGTCAAAGCATCTGGACAACTATAGATTCCCAGTTTCTTTTTAAAAAATTTAAATTAAACATTTTGTCACATTTAAAAGCAGTGATGGTGAACCTTTTAGAGACCAAGTGCCCAAACTGCAATCCAAAACCCACTTATTTATTACAAAGTGGCAACACAGCAATTTAACATGAATGCTGAGGGGTGAAATCTGTGCTGGGGGAGGCAAGTAAGTACTCCCATTGGGCTGCTGGGCAGAGGGGTGGTGTGAACTTTGTGCTGGGGCGACGCATGTGTGCCCACAGATAGGGCTCTGAGTGTCCTCTCTAGCACACGTGCCATAGGTTCGCCACCACTGTTTTAGAGCTTGATATGAACAATACTAATAATAAGACCCTATAATAAATTATTTAAGTAATTTGTTCACATCATTCTTCTTTTATTGGTTTGCTTTCTATGTATATACTGTACTGTACACTGTTTTCCCTCCTCCTTCAACCCCAAAGCAATTCTTAATACCGTAGCTTTATTCCAGCCATCAGAATGCAGATACTCCTCCTCTTTAAATTATGTTTCAAATTATTCTTCTGTTCAATTTGATTTTTCATTTCTTTCAAGAAATGTGCCTTCTTTGCCAATGTTGTGTTCCTGACAGTCAGCTTAGCAGTTACAATGATTAGAGTAGAATTTGAAAAGTTATTCTTAGAAAGTAATTAGTTTCCAATGTAATACCATGGCCAGACACAGTTAGCTATACTAATAACTGCAATATTTTTTTAAAACTATATTTTCTCATTAAAATTATACTTTAAATACTTTCCCAAAACTTTTTGTATCCACTGGAGTCCACAAGCAGGCAAATAGCTGTCCAAGAGCCTTTTTTGAAGTAAAACCGTTTGTTTGTTTGTTTTTATATACCGCCCCAATCAATAGACTCTGGGCGGTGTACATAGTCCAGCGAACACTTCACTGGCTGCTCAACAAAACTTAAAAACAATATAAAAACAGTTAAAAGTCCTTCAAAGAAACCAATTGCAAGAGGGGGGAACCTCAGACGAGCCAGAAAGGGGAGTTTGTTGGCAATCTCGGCCCCCAGACCCATTCTGCTAACCACGTTTTCAGTTCTCTCCTAAACGGGCCTGGAGGCATAATTCTACCAGGAGGAGGTTCTATAATGTTGTGTTCTTGTTCTTAATATATATTCAGTGCTGCTTTTATCTACTAGTTTTAACGTTACATACATTCCCCTCCTAAATATTTTGAAAATATTTTTTTTATTTTTAGCTTTTAATATTGTTTCTTTTTTAATATTGTAAGTTGCTTTGGGTCCCTTTTAGGAGAAAGGTGGGATATAATATGTATGTATGTATGTATGTATGTATGTATGTATGTATGTATGTATGTATGTATGTATGTGTGAATTTACACACACACACACACACACACACACACACACACACACACACACACACACACACACACACACACACACACACACAATTGGAGTGCTGCAAAGCCATTGGCCTCATGGAGAGCACATCTAAACTGTGAGGTTATATAGTTGTTAACTCAAAAAGTAACTAGAGCAACTTTTTTTTAGGTTATAGTGATATCTTTTAAAAGCCAAATGTTAAATTATACCAGAATATAATTGCCTCTGTATACCTAGGGACTGATGGAGGAAAACAAAGTGCAGATCACAGTCATCAACCCCAAATCTATAACCATGGGGCAGCTGTATGGACAATTTGATCCAGTTTCTCATGAATGGTCCGATGGCATCCTAGCTGTGAGCTTTAGAGCGTTTGCTTCTTCAGCAGTAAGTACTGAATCATTTTTAAAATATTATCATATAAAGCGTGTATGCAATGCGTATTTCCGGAAAAGAATGGGAGAACAAAAATGGGAATGAACAATTTTGTTTGAAGGTGTAATAGAAAGTCCCTAATCCTGTAGGTAAAGCTGAGATTTACCAGCCTATTCTAAAAGCCTGGTTGATAAAAATCAAATGCATTCTAATTGATGAATTATAGTGTACTTCAAACTCACAGATGTCCCAGCTGTATGGGGGCTGGAATTGTCAGAAGTCCTTTGTGCTGACATAGCTTATACCAGAAGAACCCCTTGATGCAGGTTGGTCTCAGAGACCTTCCAGTGATAATATTGATTACAATATTCGTTATAGTGGTAAGACTAATTATAGTCAAAAAGTGGAAAGTAAATTTTGATTTTGAACTTGATGACTGGTTTTGAAAGGTACAGAATATATGGTAGCTATTAATGATAAATTAACATGTGAAAATAAAATTTAAAAAAAGGATTAGTGAAAGAAAAATATTTAGAGATATGAGGGAGAATTTTTGGATTCTGTATTACTGAAAGGCAAAGGGACAAAGCCAGAGCAAGATATACGATCTTTTGACAGGTGAAGAGGCAAACTGTAGCAATGTAGGTATATAGAAAATAATCATTTAATAATGTTTATAAGTCCCACAGTTGGAGGGCACACATAGATATTGTTATTGTTGTTCAGTCGCACAGTCGATTCCGACCCTTTGCGACCCTATGGACCATTGTCCTCCAGAAACCTCTATCCTCCAGCATCCTCCTCAACCTGCCCAGCTCTGTGCCCATTGTGTCTACAATACCATCTAGCCATCTAATCTTTGGGCGCCCCCTTCTTCTTTTGCCCTGCACCTTTCCCAGCATCAAGGTCTTCTCAAGTGAATCCTCCCTTCTCATTTGATGTCCAAAGTACTTTAGCTTCATCTTTACTATTTGACCTTCCAAATAGTCAGGGCTAATCTCTTCTAATATTGACCTATTTGTTCTCCTCGCTGTCCAGGGGACTCTCAAAACTCTCCTCCAACACCACATTTCAAAGGCATCTATTCTTCTGCGCTCAGCTTTCCTTATGGTCCAGCTCTCATACCCATACATTACCACCGGGAATACATTGCTTTGACTATACAAATTTTTGTTTTCAAGGTGATGTCTCTACTTTTCACTATGTTCCCCAGGTTTCTCATAGCTCTTCTCCCCAGAATCAGTCGTCTTTTTATTTCATGGCTGCAGTCACCATCTGCAGTGATCTTAGATCCTAAGAAAGTAAAATCTGTCACTGCTTCTACTTCTTCCCCATCTATTTTCCAGGACTGATGGGGCCTGTTGCCATTATCTTGGTTTTCTTGATGTTGAGTCTCAAGCCAGCTTTTGCACTCTCTTCTTTCAATCTGATCAGGAGCTTCTTTAGGTCTTCCTCACTTTCTGCCATTAGGGTGGTATCATCTGCATATCTCAAATTGTTGATGTTTCTCCCAGCAATTTTTATCCCATATTGTGATTCCTCCATCCCTGCATTGCACATTATGTGCTCTGTGTATAAGTTGAATAAGCAGGGTGATAAAATGCAGCCTTGTCTTACTCCTTTCCCTATTCCAAACCACCATGTCATTCCATGTTCTGTCCTAACCGTTGCTTCTTGTTTCATGTACAGATTTCTCATGAGGCATGTGAGGTGTTCTGGTATTCCCATAGGCATGCATACTCTGCCTCTGCTGTGTAGGTGGATACCAACTTCTGCTTCACATAGATATTAATGTTATGTTTATGTTGTTTCCTTTTCATTTGTAATTTTGATTTTATAAAATAATGGTTTTTGAAAAAGAAGTCTGCCAGCAGAAAGGTCTGCCAGCAAGAGAACCAAAAAAGAAATGGAAAACGACAGGGGTAAAAGAAGAGCCATATTATGTTGCATCCAAACATCGTCTCATCCAGGGGAAAAACCATTGTGCCAGCACAAAGTTAAACTTAGACAAAGGGTAAAATGTCACAGCCTGAGACTGGAAGAGGTTTGGATTCAGCCCAGATTCACTTGGGGTAGTGTCATCTCAGTGGACTCTCAGCCATCTTGGCTAATTAGGACTGCATCCTTAGTTGGGTGGATCTGCATACACCCTCAACTGGCCAAAATGTTGCCTGAGGTACAGTAGAAAAGGGTGCCAAGCCAATATCCGTCATAGTCCAAGCCAGTTGAGTAATTTTCACCCAACCCAACCTCTTCTTTGTACAGGGGACAGTATAAATGCAACTGATTTATTGGGCAAAATCCTGTGATTTG
This sequence comes from Bradypodion ventrale, assembly GCA_035047345.1. NCBI lineage: Eukaryota > Metazoa > Chordata > Lepidosauria > Squamata > Chamaeleonidae > Bradypodion > Bradypodion ventrale. Next base: position 275,102,354 of record JAWDJE010000001.1, read on the forward strand.
CCTATGTTTGCAAATGTCAGAAGGTGTAAATCAGGGGTTCCCAACCTTTTCAAGATGGGGGCCGAGTCATGCTCTCTCAGTCAGCTTTGAGGGCTGGATGGCCATTTTGCCCTGCCTGCACGATGGGGTGGCCATTTTGTCCCAACAGCTTCAAAGGGGTGGCCATTTTGTTTCTTGACTGTCCTTGGAGGGGTGTGGAGCCACATGAAATGGTGCCGTGGGCCGGATATGGCCCATGAGCCTTAGGCTGGGAACCCCTGATGTAAATCATCGGCAATCTGCTGCTAGTTAGGAAGTTGAATCTTGTATACTTAATCATTAAACGAGGAATATAATCCTTGTTAACAAATGGTAATTTGCTGGTGTAGTTTGTGCCATTTGACTTCCTGGCATATGTAAGTAATAGAATTCTGCCCATTTAATTAACAACTTTCTTCCCTTTTATGACACTCATAATTGGCTGCATGGGGTAGCTGTCTCCTTCTCCATACTGGTCAAGACCAAGCCTTCATGTACCTAAATCAATAGAGCTTTGCATATATTTTTCTTCTTAAAAAAATGAAGTTCTCATCATGTGTTACAGCAGCTGCCATCTCTGAGCTGCCATATGCCATCTCAAAGGCATTTCTTCCTGCCTGACAGACAAAGAGATTCTAAGAAGTGATAGATCCATATTCTTTGGCTCCCAAAACTGTTGGTTTTCTTTTCACCCAGACACCTGATAGGAAGTGGCTGATTTTTGACGGGCCAGTGGATGCAGTATGGATCGAGAATATGAATACCGTGCTAGACGATAACAAGAAGCTCTGCTTGATGAGCGGTGAAATCATCCAAATGTCACCACAAATGAGTCTTATTTTTGAACCAATGGACTTAGAAGTTGCGTCTCCTGCTACTGTGAGTTTCCACTATTAGAAGGCTGCTTTTCAATAATGGGATCATGAGAGGCTAGTATTGTACAGAAATCTTTGGCTAAGGAGTGATGGCCCAAACTTTCTATCCATGAATGTTTGCAGTGCAGTTGGGTAAAATGAAAAATGGACATCATAACATTTGCCTTCCTTTTGTGAGGAGGTGAACACAGTTAAGTGGGTTTGGTCATCATTCTCAGTGGATGGATGGGAGGAGGAGTGGATGGGCAGATGATGAGTATCTCAGTAAGTATTTGCATCATAGAATGCATCAATACCTAAAGACAAAAAGCATGAACACTATAAATAAACTGGTAAGATATTGTTCAAATAACTGCTATCTCTCTCTCCTAAACGCTGTTGCTTTGTGGCTTGGTGATGTTAGGGTTTCTCATGGAAGTAGGCTATAAGACTCCCTAGAGGATGGTTTTACTTTTTAAACTGCTCCCAGATCCTGTACCATCTCTTCCTCATCTTTGGAATCCTCCGAAGGATTTGGATATATCATAATCTTAATACATCCGTTTCCCTTGTCCAGCCTCATTGATTTCAGGTATCTGGAGGTATCCTATTCTCCTCAATACCATCCCCCTCACAGCATTTTTTCATCTGAAATCATCTCCTAGGACAACATTGTAATGCCACCCTTATTTCCTTCAAATCCTCCCTCACAAGTCACCTTTTTATGTGAAGTCTTTGGTACTGTTTTCTAGTCCCCACACCATATTGTAAGCAGTGGTGGGCTCCATTTTTTTTTTACTACCACACTGTGTGCGTGGCATGGTGGGCATGGTCAGGGGGAAAGTCCTGCATTGCATCTGAATTAGGACTACTTTATTTCAAAACTTGGCAGGGCGGGGCCAGCCAGAATATCTGCTACCGGTTCTGGGGAACTGGTGTGAACCTGCTGATGCCCACCACTGGTTATGAACCTTTATATTGGTAAATGTGGCTGTAATAAACATATTCTTCCCCTATTTATCCCAACGTTATTTCTTTTCCTTGCTTTGTTAATAATCCCTCTGATCAATTACAAGGTATAAGCTCCTTATGGGAGGAGACCTTGTAAAGCCTGTGATGGATTGGTTGGTTGGTTGGCTGGCTGGCTGCTTGCTTGCATGATGGCATGGATGGATGGATGCCCTTGACTTGAAATGACCTCTCAGCTGTAATCCATCATGCCACCTCCCTCAACATCTCTTATAAATATATTTGTTGAAGGAAGCATTTGCTGAGTTTCTCTCTTGATGGTGGGATGTTTGTAGGAATTTTGGATTTATTTATTTCTACTCTCTTGAGAAGTTACTGGACTGGGATCCATTGATATTAAGTCATCACCCGGGATTTTAAACATGGGGGATATCTTGCTGGTATAGTGAAAAGAGAACTTTATTGTTGCACTAGAACTTTTTAAAACAGTTGTTATTTTCTGTTGATATATGTAAGTTGCTTTGAGTTGTGTGAAAAACTAATTTGGCATTGTATAACTTGAATAAATAAAATAAAATAAAATAAAATAAAAAACATTAGGTTAGGCCAATGTTTCCCAACCTTTGTTTTTTGGACTTCAATTCCCAGAAGCCTAAGTCAATCTCCCAAAGCACTGATCAGCCAATGTACTGACTGAGGCTTCTGGGAATCGAAGTCCCCCCTGTGGGCCCTGGGCACCACATTGGGAACCACTGGGTTAGGCACAGACCAAAAGCAATGGGAGTATCTACTGGTGTATCAATCCTACTCCTGCCCTTCAAAAGGTTTGAAAAAACTTTCAGCTCTGCTTTAATCAGTATGTACATTTTTGAAATCTCTAATATTTTCTACCCTGAATATGAAGAAATATATAAATGCTTGTAATTTCTTCAAAAAACAACCTGAAGGAAAGTTCTCTTTTCACTATACCAGCAAGATATCCCACATGAAAAGGTCTTGTTGTACCTTCTGCCATTTGATGTTAAAGATAAGGAGGTCTTCAATAAAAAGAAGTATTAGTTCAAATTCACGCTAATGTGATTAAAATATGTTCAAGATTCAAACCTGAATTTGTTGAAGTTAGGCACTCAGAATCCTGCATCAGACTTTCCGTTGAACATATCTTTCAGTTTCACTCCCACAATGGAGGAATGTTTCACTTTCAATTATATCTTTCAGTTTTACTCCCACAAACTTCTGTAAACCTCACATTCTTTACATTTTGAAGATGAGGAAATGTGCACATTTCAGTAAAGACTTAATAAAAACAAATCAAATTCTTGTCAGCTGTGGTACAAACACACCCAATTGATTTGTATGGAACAAAGTTTTCAGTTGTATAGCACTACTGAGGACCATTTCTGCACTAAAAAAACTGAGTGATGGCATGGCCTGTCTTTAATGTATGACTACGTCTTCCCATTCTGCAGGTTTCCAGATGTGGCATGGTTTACATGGAACCTCATATGTTAGGCTGGAGACCCGTGATGCTGTCTTGGTTACACCTTATGCCACCCACTGTTACAGCCCTGCATAAAGAATTTATAACACACTTGTTTGACAGAATAATCCCACTTTCTGTTGAGTTTGTTAGAAAATGTACAAAGGTAAAGTAAAGATGGGTTTCATTGGATTAGAATTGCTTTTCATGATTATGTGCATTCATTGTAGAAAGATAGTTATCTTTATACAGTAGAACCCCGTATAACGAAAAAACTCTGTTCCACGGAGCTCTTCGCTATGCAGGTTTTTTCGTTATGCAAAGCTAATGGGAGATGCCCGAGATAATGAACAAAAAATGTTCATTATCCAGGGTTCCCATTGACCAAAAAAAACCCGCATAACGAAACATTTTTTCGTTATGCGGGGTATCACCATTGCCTAACGAACGCTTCATTATGTGATTTTTTTGTTATACAAAATGTTCGTTATGCGAGGTATTACTGTATTCCACTTCCTTTCTACTATGGTGCTCCATGATTTTCCAGTCTCCCACCCCTAGGATGATTAGAATCAAACCTAATTAGCTTTAGTAAACTATTTGCGTTTCTGTCATTGCCACAATGTGTTCTTCTATGGATAAATAAGTGGTTGTTCAGCTATCTCCTTTTTCTGTTTATGTTATGTTCTTATATAGTAGTTTCATCTTTTGTTGCCTGAAAGTAATTAGACTTCAGCTTCCACAATCTCTAGTCAACATAGCCAGTGCTGGGGGATTCTGGGTATTGTACTGTGACAACATCTGAGAACCATTATAATGGAAACAATTAATTCTGGAAATGGAGCAAAACATATTTGCTTCTTTCTATTCTACAGTTACATAAGTCCTTACTTATAAGTCAACAGCTGGAATGACATCATTCTTTGTGTTCCTCTTTGCTGTCTTCATTATGATATTTCCAATTCTTACAGCAACTAGTTGGAGAAGAATCTAGAGATCTAGGAGTCAGGATAATATAGTGCTTTGTTTATTTGTTTGTTCAATTTTTTTTAAAAAAATCAAAAATCTTTATTGGCATTACAACCAACACTACAGTTTGTATGTTGTTTGCTCTGTTTTTAAAAGTTATGTTCCTAGTTTTATTGCCTAGAGGAAATGTGAATGATTTATGTTGCAACTTAATGAATAATTAAAGTACAAAGGACTAGTTTATTGAAATTGCATATATGTACTATAGAAAACCTACCTTCGCTTTTATAGGAACTGTCTCCTACAACTGATACAAACTTGGTTCGGTCTTTAATGAATCTCATGGACTGTATGATGGATGAGTTTCAAAATGAAGCAAAAATTAAAACTGTGACAGACCGTGAAATATTTTCTTGGCTTGAGGTAGGCAGGCATTAATGTCCCTGAATTTTTTGGAGAATGGAGCAAGCTAGATATCAATATAAATAATATGATAGTAATTTGAAACATCAGTTTAAAGTGTTAGTAAATGTATTAACAGAATTCTTTCTGGGTGTGAACCTCATACATTTAAAATCATTAAATTAGTTTTATGGGGTTTAACACAAGGTTTGTCCATTCTGGGCAAATGTTACATTGAAAGTCCTAGGTTTTGTATTATTGGTATTAAATTTGCCATCCATATTTCGCAAGGCACTGATCCAGAACAGTCAAGTGATCTTTCCCTGCTTTTCTGTTGTTTTTTCTCTTCCTTTTGAAAGGCTGGCTTATTTTGTTCATGAGAAGCCTTTAACTTCATCTTTAAGTAAAGTGTGTGTGTGGTTTTTTTTTTTTAAAAAGAAAGCTCTAAAGGTGAAGCGCTATCAAGGAGTTTGGTTTATGATTTATTTATTTATTTTAAACTTTTTAAAATTAATTTTCAATTTTTTAAAAAAAGTACAGAGAAAAGAAAGTACAAACAAAATATATACATAACAATTCAATACAAAAACCATAATTACACTACTACATAAAAACATTTCAATCAAATAAAAAACTCTCCTGTATTCAATACTAGCTGATTGCCCAGCTTCACCCAGGGTGCTATACCTGGGCATACCTGGCCAGGCAGGGTCTTGCTGCCTCGTCGCCCCGGCCACCCAAGCTCCCTTCGAGGTGCCCCACAGCCGGCGCAGGGCCTCCTCTGCAGCAGCCACATTTTTCCCCTGGCAGGTGGGGTCTGGCTTCCCCATTGTCCCAGCCATCTGGGCTCCCGCCAAGTTGCCCCGTGTCTGTCTCGGTGCCCTCTGTGTCACTGCCGATTTGTCCCCTGCTTACCCGTGTGGGCATGGTATGGCTCCCCTATTGTCCCGGCCACCCGGGCTCCTGGCGCGGTGGCGCGGTGGCCCGTGGGCGGTCTGTCGCCGCTGCTGCATGCTGGGTGCCTATCTGCATCCAGGGCTGTTAACCTGAGCATGCGTTTCATCTGGGTGTGATGATGACAGGCTGGAGATGCTCTCCCCCGTGTCGTCTTCAGTGTCCACTGATCTTTCCTCCCCCTCACCACCTGGCGGTGTTGTTGTGGCCGCGCCTGTCCTGGCTGTCCTTTGCAGGCATTGTGCTGTGCGGCCTGACGCATGCCGAGGGTTCAACGGCCCTGCATGTGCACAGTCATTGCCATTGGGCTGAGCATCTTGGCATGGCCCAGTCCCTCCCTGGGACTGTGTGTCCATGCAGCACACTGTGGCCATGCGCGCATGGCTAGTCGGTGGTGGATGTTCTCCCCGAACTGTACGCCTGTGCATTCTGCAACGGACATGCATTCGTGTGGACCCATGCACAGTCCTTTTTTACTGACTTTTATCAGCTGGCCCAGGGACCCCAATAGGTGCACGCCTGGACACACAAGGTAGGCATGTGCCAAATTTCAGGGGGGTCGGTCCAGGGGTGTTTGAACGCATACAGGGCAAATGAACAAACACCTCTCTTATGTGTACACACACACACACACACACACACACACACACACACACACACACACACACACACACACACACACACACATTTGTGCCCGGCCAACCGGGCATTTTTAAAGTGTGTGTTGGTGGTTAGGGGTGGTTTTGGGTGTGCACAACCACCACCACCCATACAATATCACTCCAACCACCAATACACACATTAAAAATTCCTGGCAAGGCAGGAGTGTTGTGTGTGGTGACCCGCCTCCTCACTAAGCCACCAAGTTACCTGACTGAATCCTTCACAGCCAGCACCTCTCATGCTGGGGGTTAGGATAAGAATGCCATGTTCTTGGTGGAGCCCAAAGAACCCAGCTGTTTTCTGCACTGCCACTGAATGGAGATGGTAACTGGGTTTAAACTGGCACCTTTGTTTAGTACCAAAGTGTTGGTGGGGAATGGTAAAAGGTAAAGGTCACACTTGCTCAAAAGCCAGTCATATCTGACTCTAGGATTCAGTGCTCATGAGCTGTAACATGTAGCTAAATCCTAAACATTTTTGCCGAAATGCAAGACCTCCAATGCTCAAAGGGCCTTGCTCATGGATCATGCAATGAGGATGACATCCAGTATTTGTTCACACAACAGAACTTCCATTCCTTCCATCTGTAACCCCTTCATGTATTGTTCTCTTCATTGCTATGGGTTTTTATGTATTATGTTCCTCATTGCTATGGGATTAGAATTATATACTTAAAAGAGGGGTACAGTGACTAATTACTACATCATTTCTGTTTCTCTTTGTGCCACCCAGAGCACGTTTATATTTGCGCTCACCTGGTCTGTTGGTGCCAGCTGTACAGAAGCTGACCGGCTGAAATTTGACAAGATTGTCCGAGAATTGCTTGATGGACCAATGAGTGATGAGACAAGAGAAAAATATAAATTGTTGAGCAGTCTTGAGCATATGCGTGCAAAAATCCTGACTGTTCCGTTTCCAGAAGATGGAACTATTTACGACTACAGGTTTATTAAAGATGTGAGTGTGTTTATTCTGAGAAATAATTAGAGCTTTTCTGAGGAATAATTAGTAAATTCCTCTCCAACATAGTTTGAGTGCTATGTAATAAATATTTTTCATTGAATTAGGACATTTGGAATATGGTAATTATAGTTGAAGTGTGCAAGGGTGTGTGTGTCTGTTTATTAGAAATGTATTTCTCTTTGCATCACACTGTGACAAAAAGAGAGACAATGGGTTGAATTAAATGGCATTAGCTCTTTATCACGTTACAAAAAGGGGCTGACAAAGGGCATCTTTCTACCACAATTGAGCACTTTAATCATATTGCTTCCAACAACTGAACCCGGTGGGACTTTAAAATGGTTAGCATTCTGCCTCAGCCTAGAGAAGACACTTGAATGCTGATCTTTCTGATGCATAGGGAACAGTGCAGCTATTGTATGGTGATTAAGAGGTTGGCGAGAGATAATTAGAAAGAGTCCAATAAATGTAACCACCTTTTAAAAAATCATTAGAGCTCTTACTCACTTCGATATAATTAAACATATATAACAGAATAGTATAAGAACTGCCGATAATGAACCTCATTTAAGATCAGTAATCAGTTGATTTGAGTTACACTATAAAGTCACACACTCTTGCCCTGTAAACAGTTTTAAGTTTCTTATTTGGATGAGGTGGAGGACTGCATCATTTTCCTGATTCAGGGAAAGGGATGTGTTGATTTGGCTTCCCTTTCCCCCAGTAACTGCTCACTCTTGTCACTGAAGTTGGTACTGCGGCAGAGACGTGGCCCTGCCTGTTCCACCTGGAAAATCCAACCAGACAGGCAACTTTAGCTTACTTCATTGCTGTTGATGGCAGAACCTTCTCTACCGCAGAGGTCCCCAGCCTTTCCCGCACCATGGACCGGCTTCATGCCAAACAATTTTTTCCCCCCACAGACCGGCAAGTGGGGTGGTGGGACCAGATAGTGTAAGCGCACAATAAAATGCAACAAAGTACACACTGTGCACAGGTGGGTGGAGGAATCCTGCTGCAGCCCCAAAACAAGGAGGAGGGGGCCGGCTGCCTGCCAGCCTCACCATTCGACTCGAGCAGCAAGGCATCACATAGCACCCAGGTGGGCGGGGGGGGGCGTAGCCTCACCGCAGTTAAGCATTGTGGAGGAGGGGCCTGGTCACATACCCATCCGCTGTATCTGAAGCCTGCACCTGGCGCCACCCACTGGGCAGACCTGGTGGCGTATACTGAGTGCAGAAGGCTGCCACTGGGGCTCCCAATGCCACACCCCTCCCGTGGCCTGGTTCAGGACAGCCCATGTCCTGGCACCAGTCCGCTGTGGCCTGGTGGTTGGGAATGCCTGCTCTACCATACCTGGGGACAACATCTTATCTTGGGGAGCAGATTAATTTAAAGTATCTAGCGGTGCCCCCCCAAGCTCATCCAGCATCTGTTGCTATGACTAGTTGGATTTTTTTTAACCTCACTGCATTGCTTGCTAATAGTTTTCCTTTGCTGTTCTTAAACAGGGAGCAGGAAGGTGGGAGCCTTGGGTGGAAGCACTTGAAACAGCTCCACCTATACCAAAAGATATGTCATTCAATGAAATAATTGTTCCCACTCTTGATACCATCCGATATTTTTCATTAATGGATTTGCTGACCACGCATCAGAAACCTTCCATATTTGTTGGACCAACAGGAACGGGCAAGAGCGTGTATATTATAGTAAGCATCCTTGGAACTTGAGGTATCCCCTTTTAAATAACTGCAAGAGGAAATTGTTGTTACTTGGAATTAAGAGAATGATTTGTTCCTGAAGAACCTAAAATTTTTAAGGCTGTGATCTTTTTAAGATAAGATAAGATAAATCTTTATTTTCATTGTCCTGCACAGAACAACGAGATTGGGGGGGAAAAACACTTATCAACCCAACAAAACCTAAACAAAATACAACTATACAAAATTATCAACATACTCCCACCCCACATATATACATTTAACCCCTAAAAAGCTCTAAAACTCTAAAAACTCTAAAAACTATATACAGAAGGTCTCTCATAGACTGCATTGCGCTGCATTCAAAGCCAGAACCGCTTTTGGGTAGAAACTATTTCTCAAGTGGCTGGTCCTAGTCTTTATGACCCTATACCTTCTAGAAGGCAGAAGCTGAAAGAGATCATTTCCGGGGTGTGTACTATCTTGCGCAATCTCTACAGCTTTCTTATAACACCTGGCGGCATAGATTTGATCTAGAGTGGGAAGAGTACACCCTCTGCAGTCTTTACGACCATGGACAGCATTGTTATTTCCCTAGCTGTACAACTCCCAAACCATAGGTTAACACACTCTCTATGGTACAGTGGTAGAATGCCAACAGCAGGTCCTTTGAAAGATGGTTTTTCCTGAGGATTCTCAAAAAGTATAACCTCTGCTGTGCTCTCTTCATCAGAGCTTTGGTGTTTGCTCCCCATGTTAGATCATCCCTCAGCTCCATTCCCAGAAATCGAAACACGAGACCTGTTCCACACAATTTCCTTCAATAATAAGTGGCTGGATGTTCAATTTGCATTTTCTAAAGTCCACAATGATCTCTTTTGTCTTTTTTACATTGAGGAATAAATTGTTTTCCCTACACCGCTCCGTCAGCATCTCAACCTCCTTCCTGTAAGCCGACTCCCACTCCCCAGCAGTAATCACACCACCGTTGTGTTGTCTGCAAACTTGATGATCTTATTGCTGGGGTAACTGGGAACACAATCATATGTGTAAAGCGTGTACAGAAGCAGGCTCAGCACACACCCCTGCGGTGTCCCCGTACTTATACTGAGATCCGCAGAGACATGAGAGCCCATCCTGACCTTTTGGGAATGATCTGATAGACAATCTAGTATCCACCTGCATAAGCATGGCAGAAGCCCCAGATCTAATAATTTGGGCACCAGTCTATGCGGAAGAATAGTATTAAAAGCAGAACTAAAATCTACAAATAACAGTCTCGCATAAGTCCCTTGTTTCTCCAAATGGGTCAGAACAGCATGTAGGGCTGTAGCCACAGCATCCTCCGTGGATCTTTTTCTCTTATATGCAAATTGACAAGGGTCAAGTCCAACTGGTAAACAAGCCATAATATGGTTCCGCACCAACTTTTCAAAGCATTTCATTATGACAGGTGTAAGCGCCACAGGGCGGAAGTCATTCAGACTATCTATGTTAGGTTTTTTAGGCAGAGGTATAATAGTAGAGGATTTCAGACAAGGTGGGACAGTGGCTTGGGCCAAAGACTGATTAAAAATCTTCATAAAAGTTTCTGCCAGCTGTTTTGAGTAGTCTCTCAGTGACCTACCAGCCACTCCATCAGTACCCATAGTTTTAGCTGGCTTTATAAAATGTATAATGCTAATATGTTTTTTGACATTTCCCCAAGAAAATTGATCCTTTGGCTGAAATCCTGTTGTGTAATGTCCATCTGTGGAAGAATAACAACAGGATCAGCAGGAAGCAATTTTTGATCATAAATTTTTTTCTACATTGATCCTTTATCTTTTCCAACTCTCACACAATCCCATTATCATGCGGAAGACCATGAGAGCCTTGGGATAGAAGAAGCAAGTCTCTAATTACTGAAAATCTCCCCTTGCCAGTAACATTATTTGGCAGTGGTGGTTTGGACCATAGCTGTCAAGTATCCCGTATTGGCCAGGAAAACCTCTTTTTTTACCCTCTTCCCTGCCGTCATCCCGTATTAATTAGACTGCAATGCCCTATTGCCGCCATTGGAGGGCAGCACAGGATAAGCATAGCTGTCAAGTATCCCATATCTGCTGGGAAATTTCCCTTATTTCCAAATCCAAAACTTGACAGGTATGGTTTGGACTTCCATTTTTTTCTCCTGTTTGAACCTATGGGCTGAGATTATATTGGCAAACCCTATAGTAAAACTTCTTTACCAAAAGAGGCTAGGTTGGTGGAGAACACTTGGAACAATATTCTCCGTAACAACCCCTGGATTCTATATTCCATTTCTAGGAAAGTGAGCTTAGCCATATCTTTGCAAAGATTTAGACAGGTAACGAGGTTTTGTTCTGTTCGATAGTTAAATAGAGATTTCATCGAGCTCTTTCAGAGTTATAATGAAATTAGATATAGTATTAATGATTAATTCAAATGTCTGTTGTATTGCATTACTAATACTGTATTGTTTTCCCTCTTGTACAGTATCCTGCACAAATGTCAAAAATAAGTGTGCTATAAATGTTTTTGCTTTGGTGTCACTAGCCACTACATTGTTATATCAGATGTAAGCTTTCCTTGTTATCTCCCTCACAGCAACAAAGAGTAGAGACTGCACTTTTCCAAAAGTATTCATGTCTTACCCTTATTATTAACTGATCTGTTTTTCTGCCTCTCAGTCTTGACACTTTATGAAAATTTGAGGTCTCTGGTTCTGCCTTTTATCCAGGTTGCCAATGCGGAGTGACAGTGAGGTGTGAAAATCATACCACTTCCACCCCTTGAGTAGGACTAGATTTCAATGAAACATATTTGATCCTGGAATGTTTTTCTTTGGGGGTGGAGAAAGCTTTAAGGCTTAAAGTTTAAGCAGTAATTATAAAGTCAGTGGGAGGCAGGTTTAGTAATTTATAGTATGCAGGATCTGTCTCTTTAAGAGGTGGGTTTAAACAGCATCTCTCTTTTATATTTGGGTTTTGTTTAGAGATGTGAAGGCCCCAAAAATAAAACCAGAAAAATTCAGGGGGAAACCAGTTTTTTCCCGGGTTTTTTCTAACCCTTTTTTGTTTTTTCCCCGAAAAATTGAAAAAATTGGAAAGAAATATTATTGAATGTTTTATTTTAACATGATGAATAAAATATTTTAAGATAAGGCCGGGTTTAAATATTTTATAAATCATTTTTTAAAAAATATGTATGGTATCAGATTATTTTCAATTTTTCCAAAAATTTCCGTTTCCCCCCAGAAAAAACCCGGGTTTCACGCTCCCTCAGACAGCTTTGGGGGTCGGATGGCTATTTTGCCTTTCCTCCACCTCATGGCACTTCCTGGTGCGGTGGAGGCGGTGGGGGACCACATGAAATGGTGCTGCAGGTTGAGAATCCCTGCTTTATACACAGTCTCTAAAGTTTTACACTGCTTTTGACTGATTTGATTATTTGTGCAGTAGCTTTCAAAAATACTGTACCATAAGTTGTTCAGTTGAAGCCTGTATCTTCCTCTATTTCAAAAATCACCACCACCAAAAACAATCCCAAACATCATGGTTGAAGCTATGCTCTTAAAAAAAGGACATTAAGAGCAGTGGTCACTCCCTCCCTACTTAACATGGGAATATATTTGCCACCTTGTACCTTTTCACCCTAAGTTAGACTAAAGTGATGATTTTGAGTCCCTGAAGAGAAGAAAATAGAATAGGAATTGGAATAGAACCAATCTTAAACTATACAGAGACAACAAATAAAGTGGTTTGCCCATTTGGGGAGATTGTTTTGGAATACCATACCATGCAAGGCATATGTGAAAAGAGAAGGACAAAGACTCTTCATTTCCAATACAAGCCTATAAGTTAACTTGAAGCCTAGCTCTCTCTTGGGAGAAGTTTACAGAAGCAAGCATTGAAAGTTTCCCAGTAAAATCTCTAATGTGGTCCAAAGCCATACTTGTATTTCTGAGAGAGTTTGATTTCTCATCTCAGAAAAAGGGCAAACAATAACAATTATTTTGTCTTCAGCTAGTATGTGATTTAGTTTAAGGGGGATACATCCTCTCCCACAGTACAGTACTTAGAAAAGCAATAAAATAATTTACAGTCTCCCTAAGCCAAGCTACCCTAACCTTTTGCATTTTTTTGGTAAAAAGAAAAACTCTCTAGGAATCTCGTTATTTCTTTTGTTAGCAGAACATAAGGCAGAAAGACAAAAGTGTCATCCACCCTCCCTTGGGACACTAAAGAGAATAAAAGATCATTCTAGACACATATGAAGAAGAGAGAAATGAAGTTTACTCATCTTCCTTTCAGGCGGGACATTAAAGATTCTCACCCGCCCACATCCTGAAGCCCTCAAAGACTTCTTCAGGATGAAAAGGATCCCTGGGGAATCAGGATTTGGAAACTTCTAATTAGCAATAAAAGGCTGCATCTGATAATATCAGCCTTATGTATGTGGAGCTGTACCAACAGGATTCCAGCCATTATTGGTTATCTTTTGAAATATAAATATTACCACATTTGAACTATTGTTCTGGCATTCAGTAGAGTTGCTTTGAGTTCCATACAATTATCTGTGCAAATGACATAGAGTTGTAGTCTTCTTATCTGGAAAAAGGATTATTGCAATTGCATTCAGTCATGGATAAAAGATCTGAAATAATTATTGTCATCATGTACATTCCTTTTTTTTGTGCCTTCCTTCACTATAAATGAATTTTAGTAAAGCAATTAATTATTGCATTAATTTATGCATAATTACATTTGATGCATAGTAAAAAGTAGAAAGTGGCCTTCTAAAATCATTTGGCAGGTTCTGATATTTATGGATTTATTCTGCTTAACATGAAATGCCTAAATTGGAAAATCATTTTTGCAATAAAGGGCTATAACTGCCTGTTATTTAATTACTTTTTAATATGACTTTGATTTATCGCACTTATAAAATTTTAGCAATGTGAGAGCAAAGGTTTGGAGAAAATTGCAAAACACTGCATATGTTTTTAGTTGAAGAATAATCTTTGGCAAAAATTAAATATGAATTTATGCTGATTAGAAGAAATGGGCAAGGCTCAGGCTGTTTCACGACTGAGATGGGTATCAGACAATCCAACACATAGCTCATAAATAGTTTGTAAAAGTCATTAAGTTCTGATAGACAAAAACAAGTAACCTTGTTTTAAAGAAGGTGACAAAGTGACATTGTGAATTCTAGCATATTTTGGAAGGATACATAAATTTTGGAACAAGAACCACATTAAAGAGAGGCAAAAGAAGCAATATTTATGATTGTGGGCTGAGCTTTAATGTGGAATCCTATCTTCACTCTCCAAGTATTAAACCATCTTACAGGATTTATGCATTAGTTTTGAACAGGGCAAAATTAACAAGGTAATTTACAAACTGCATTACCTCTGCCTGCCAGTAGAGAGTTAAGCGCTCAGTTACTAACATTAGCAAGTATCAAACAATATCATTCTCTTGGTAGAAATGTTGTTGTGCTGGCAAACATTGAGTTCTGCGCTGTGCATGAGAGGGAAGCCAAAACATTTTTTTCACTTGTGCAGCTGATTTTGCATAAATGGTTGCATGCCCTGATGCAGAACTGGCTGTTTATACAGTTGCTCATCTGGTTGCAGAACTGGTTATAGAACTAGTTGCCAATCGATTGTACACCTGTTAGCATTACTGGATACATAACTAGTTGTGCAATGGCTAATGTGTTGGTAGAGCACAGGAACACAACTGCATAGTTGGGAGGAAAAATGCAGACTTAGTGCTGCTGAATTTTTATACCCCATTAACATTATGCTGGATTTAGAATACCATCACAGTTTCAAGTCAGGCTAGACAGGCTACCAACACACACATCACCGGATTAAAGGTTTTTTTTGGGTGTTGGTGGTAGGGGTGGTTTTGGGGCGCATGCAAACACACACGCATACACTCCAAAGCTGTGCGGGGAGAGGAAGGGCTCTTCCTCCCCCCCCCTGAAGCCTCAGCAAGGCAACCACACACACACACAGGTTTTTTTTTAGCTCCAGATGGTTTTCTGTCCGGGAGATGGAGGCTGACAACGGCGCTCCGTTCTCAGCCTCCGTCTCCTGGAGGGAAGTGGTTAGCTTCTTTCTTGTCTGGCAGGGGCCGAAAGCTTCGCCCCCTGCCAACCAAGAGAGAAGTGAACCCCCTCTGTGGTAGGCGATTCCTTCCCTCTGGGAGGTGAACGCGCGGCCTTAATCTCCCAGAGAGAAATTGTTCGCTGCTCTTTTGTTTGGCGGGGGCCAAAATGTTTGTCCCCGGCCAACCAAGAGAGATGCGAACCCCGCTCTCCCCATGTGGCTTTGGTGAGGTAGCAGGGAGAGTCTGCGACTCTGAGTTGGTCATTTTTTTTAGCACATGGCACTTTCCCGTCCTCCTCCACGCTCGTGTCCCTCAGCCCGATTGGCTGAGGGGTGGCGTGGCGCGGAGGGCACTGGTAAGTGTAGTTCTTTTTTTGTTCTGGTTTGTGGGGCGGTTGCCCCACTCTCGGCAACTGGACCCTTGCGGCAACCTTCAGACAGTCTAAAGGTAAGTGTGGCCAGCTCGGTACGGGATGGTTGGGCTGGGTGTGGCTGCTAATGCTGGACATGCACCAACCTACCCCCTTCTTATAGGTAAATATATTTGTAAGTGACAGTTTCTATTGATACTCCAAGAAAAGAGAATCCAAACTAGACACTTCTGTCATGATCTGCCTCAACATAATAGTTCTAGCAGATCTTGTATTTGGCAGGAGCAGATCTTTGGTGAAGCTGATGAGACAGCTGGCCATTCAGAGTAAAGTACCTCCATGTTCTGTGCAGTACAACATGGAGACTTAACAACACTCTGTTATATCTGGGAAGATTTCTCCATTCCACTCCTGCAAGGGTTACATCTAAGCTCAGAGGAAATAGTGGATGTGGGAAAGGGCAAGAGATGATCTCTCTTGCCACTCTTAACCCCTGGTTCCACTGTCCAGCTCTGAACGATGGCCAACCTTCTTGTGGGCAGAAGTGAGGAAAAGCTGTATAGCTGGTTCTTTGCTCCTGTGCAGGAATGGAACAGAAGACTCATGTATTCACCATCCTTGTGCAAACAGTCTTGGAAATCTTACTCCCAAAATGCTACAGCCAACTATGCCAACTGGGGATACGAGGAGGTATACTACTAAACTTTGGTCCAAATTCATCTGAACTCTAGCAAACCAAAACTGATGAAACTGCTAAGAGCCCCAGTTCAGGGACAGTATAATGCTTTCATTGTGAGTACAGGATTTGCCATCTTCTTGCAATACCTGCTTCTGGGCAGCCCAATGGACTAAGCAGATGGGTAGGGAAGCCTCCCTCCCAAATTTTAGGGTGCACCTCCTGCTTTGGTCATAAACTGCATCCATACCTGTCAACCATCCCGGTTTGGCTGGGATTACCCCGTAATTTGACGTCAATTGATGTCATAACCCGCCCCGTGCTGTCAAACCCCCGTAATTTGGCAGCGGGGGGAAACGCTTTTGACGCATGTGTGGAAGTGCTACGCTGCTTGTGCAGCCCCTACGCAAGCGGCGTAGCACCTCCACGCATGCATGGAAGGGGTAAAACCCTTCCACGCATGCGCGGAAGCGCTATGCCGCTTGCAGAGGGGCTGCACAAGAGGCGTAGCGCTTCCACGCATGTGTGGAAAGCGACCTGCGCACAAGCGATCTGCGCAGGTCCTGTTTTTCCAGAGCTGCGGGTTGACAGGTATGGCTGCATATGTCCTGCAGGTTTGCATGTCAACCTTTCACTTCCCTGAGTTGAAACTGGGAGCTGCTTTGATAAGATTTGAAAGCCATTGGTTCTCTAGCATTCCACCTTGAAAGGCATGTGCAGAGGGCGAGGAAATAAACCATTGTTCAGTTTTGCAGCTACGTGTTAGCAGGTTGAATGCATATGGTTTTTGTGTGTGCACAAATTGAAGTTAGTTTTCCTGGGCCCGTAAAACTTTATTGCTGAAGAAGCAAGGAGGAGCCTTATTGCCCAATACCTGTATGCTGTATTGGCATAGACAGGCCCTACACAGCATGAGAAGGAACTACTATACCTAGATCTCTTTAGGGACTGACTGCACAGGTGGAAGCCTATAGGTCAGTGATGGCGAACCTTGGCACACTGATGATCAGGGATTCTGGGAGTTGAAGCCCAAGAACATCTAGAGTGCCAAAGTCGGCCGGCCATAGGTTCATCTGCTGTGCTTCACATCCATAGAGAATGGGTATCTCTGGGTGAATTTGTGATAGATGTTCAGTTTTGAAAGTATCAGCAGGGGCAGAGAGCTTGGCTTACTCTGAACTCTGAAGAGGAGAAGGTGTCTTAACAAGGAGCTGAAAGGTGCTGATAGGCAATTTTAATTTCTCTTTCACTCTCTTTATTGATCTCCTAAGTGCTTTTAGCAAACACCAGCCCCAATGTTTAAGTGATTTGTTTTAAGGGCAAAAGAAATGGTTTAGCTACAAGGGGTGCTTGCTTGAAGGGAACTCAACACCATGAGTGCTCCGTGCTTCAGATCAGGTAATTACAGTGGCAGAAAGTGGACAAAAGTAATGTAAGACCAATGGTAGCAAATTTCAGCCACCTCTGGTAGCTGAACAGATTAAGACGATTCCCTGCTCAAAGAAGAGAATTCCATAATAGGCTTTTCTTGATTCAGCTTTACTCTGCATAGTCACTGGGCTTTAATCCAAATTCATCAGTGCCTAATGTAGTCCCTCTCTTCCAGTGTTTAGAAGACAGTTGGAATACTGTATCTCAGTTCACAATCTGCATGTCCACCCTGCCCCGCAATCCTTCTATTGAGTATGTAGCAGCATTGAACTGAAGTACGACAGATTTTGGCCTGCTTGTATAACAATTTACATTGCTGTTTAATACAGGTGGAGTTTTCTACATTGTGTGGCTATATATTCAAATATAAATATGAATAAACCCATTGCTACAGTGTTTGGTCATTCATCAGTTCTTTGCACAGTCATGTGTTGCAACTGAAATAATTCTTATGGATATTATAAGAATTCATACTTTGCCCAAAAAGAATTCTTATGTGTCTGTGATCTTAGGAAATATAAAGGCCTATGTGGACAGTTGCCTCTATCAGCAAACTCAGAACTAGCTCATATACAAGAGAATTAATTAACGAGGAAACTGTTTAATGCATTAAAATGATATACTGTAACTAGTTAAAACGTATGTGATAAACTTGAGAAACATCAATTATGTACAGTATTGCATAAAAAAACATGGGCCCTAAACTTTTCAATCGCTTGGGTTTATTTCTGCAGGAACCCCATTAAAGAGCTCTGAATGTTAATGACTGTGGCTTCTTTATCATCTCATCATTTTTATGAGCAGAATCACTCCCAAATGTGATGTGAAAAACCCACCCCATTTAGATGGCTTGCCATAAAAGCAGGGCTCTCTGCTTCTTTTGCTAGAAGGCTATAAACAGGTTCATCTTCTCACGTGACCCAATCTCTCTCTCCCCCCACCCCCACCCCACTTTTTAAAAACCAAATTTACAGGATTTTCTCTTGCACCGGTTAAACAGAGAAATCTACAAGCCCTTGCTCATTAACTTCTCGGCACAAACCACAGCAGCTCAGACGCAGAATATTATTATGTCAAAGCTTGATAAAAGGAGAAAAGGAGTCTTCGGCCCCCCTTTCGGGAAAAAAATGGTAAATTTGCAGAAAGCAAAATAACGATACCGACTTGTTGCAACGCTGATGTCCTCACCTGACACTCTTCTGTCCTGTTACAAATGCCTGTGTACGAGATGCATACTCATTGGTCGTGAAGGCATGAGTCTATGCACTATGCAGTGATGGCAAACTCTAGCACCCCAGCTGTTTTTGAACTTCAATTCCCAGAAGCCCTGATCAGCAGGAGTGCTGACTTGAGCTTCTGGTAATTGAAGTCCAAGAACACCTTGGCACTATGGCCTCTCTCCTTTTGAAATGTATGGAAAATGGATACCTGGATCTCTCTTCCTGTTGTCATTTCTTCTGTTCCTTAACGGCAAAAATGCTTTTGTCATATACATGGGCCCTTTGTAAATGAAGCGATAGTAACAAATTTTATACATACAATGCAGGCGCTGGTTTGGCACAGTGTATAAGGGGTTAGAGTAGGATTCAAAGAGACCTAAGTACTCATTGATGTCTTCCCAATTGTCTGCATAGGAACCATGGGTCCCAGATCAGCCATGGAAACTGTTAGCAGTATAGGATCAGTATATAGGAAGTGTTGTGTTGTGTTGAAAGATAGTTTCTGTCCGCAGGTTGTATTTGTGGATGATGTCAACATGCCAGCAAGAGAAGTCTATGGTGCTCAGCCTCCAGTTGAGCTACTTCGTCAGTGGTTAGATCATTGGAACTGGTATGATCTGAAAGACTGCTCTATGATCAAACTTGTGGATGTTCAAATCATGTGTGCAATGGGGCCACCAGGTATGACTGTTTAAAAGTTCGAGAATATGTCTCTAAATTTATGCGAGAGCAAATGCTTTTCTTGTTTTGGTTCTTTAGCAACCCAAGTTCCGAATGTGGGGAATAATAGTACAGTATATATGTATTGCTGAAGTGTTCTGGAGGCAGAAGAATTGTGATCTAAAGCAAATGTCGTACGGGAAACAGTTCCACATAAGTAGTCCATTTAATACAGCAGATCTTTCTGCCCTTGACCTTCACATTCCCTCTCTTAACAGGATAAGAACCGGCCATGGCAAGTGTGCAGACCTAGTACTATATACAAATGGGGAATGCTGCCTAAAGCCCAATGTGACTGTGGGAATCCACACCAAACTGTTTCATGTGTAGTTCACAAATGTGTAAACAGGGCATTTATGGGAGATATAACACATTTTCTTACTTTTTCTCCTTCCCTAATTGACTGGATAAGGAACCTGAATTTGTATGCACTGTGATTTGTATACATGTACTGTACTATATATCATATTTTATTCAAATCTTTTTACTTATACTTGACCCATACTTGTAGTAAATGTAATGGTGTTATCTATTTTGTGTTTATAAATCCATACAATCGATCGGTCGGTCGGTCGGTCGGTCGGTCGGTCGGTCGATAGATAGATAGATACCTCATTCTTTTTCTGTAAAACAGAAATGGGCATGTATCGCCAAATACAATTGCCCAGTAACTCATTGAAAAAAGAAAACTTTTTTGCTCATAGCATTCCCTTGTTTCCTTTAAGAATGTGGCAGGAAAATTTTGCCATGTTTGGGCCTCCACTAGGACTATTGCTATCCTTTTCTGACAACTTTTAAAGAAGGGTTTTACTTGCTTGCCTGCCTGCCTGCCTGCCTGCCTGCCTGCCTGCCTCCGGAAGGCATGAGAAGACAGGAAGACTGAAACATAGTCTCTGCATGCAAGTTCATACTTTAAAAGCCGTGATGCAATATAAAAAGAGATACACCTGGAAAAGAAAACAAATTCAGGCCCTAGTTCTTCAATTTGTAATGAACAACTGAAATGGAAGCAGTCCAGAAAGTAAATCAGCTTTCCAATTGCAGCCCATTCCTCATACACTGGAATGATCATAAGAACATAAGAACAGCCTTGTTGGAACAGGCCACAGCCCATCCAGTCCAGCATTCTGTCACACACAGTAGCTCACCATTTGCTTCAGGGTATTGATTCCTGTCTTTCCCTCTCCTAAAGCTTGTTTAAATGAGCACAAAATACATTAGTTATAGTTGTTCCTGAAACTGCTTGTAATAATATCAATGGAGCACTGCTTGGTGCGGAACTGTTAAGTTATTTGTAGCAGCTGCACAGCAAAACGGGGCAAGTTTTAGGCAATTTTATGTTCAAATGCAAGTCTCACAGTTCACCCCTTTTTAGCCCAGCTAATAAGCACACTTGGACTAGATACTTGAGAGAAAGAGAGAGAAAATTATTTACTCACAAAATGAGGTTGGAAGATACATGTGCTCATGAGTCTTGGTGTAGTTGGTTTAGAAAAAAAGTAAAGTCTTTCTTCCAGCCATGTGGCCTGGAAGATGGAGGAGTTCAAAAGGACATTTTCCTCTTCCAAGGCAGAAAAGCAAGAGAGAGAAAGCCAGAGCAAACAAAGGCCTTAACACATGCAAATAGGGTCAGGTGATCTCTGAGGTAGGAAAGAACCTTTCTAATTGTAATTGCAGACAAACAATGCAAAACAACTTTCTTTAGGTTAGGCTAATATATAGTGTACAGTATATTGATTCTAGTTATGATTGCATTATTAGCTCTGATTTTTCCTTTCTAATTAAAGGTGGAGGTCGAAATCCAGTCACACCTCGATATCTAAGACACTTCAATACAATTACTATTAATGAATTTGATGATGCTTCAATGTACACAATTTTCTCGAGAATATTAGATTGGCATCTTTCTATATGGTAAGTATCTGAGGTGTAGCAAGGCATATTAAAGTAGCTAAAGAAAATATATCCGATGACTTGCTTGCTATGTAACTCATGAAGAGAGGATTACTTTTGAGATCCTTTTAAATTGCTTTAAAAAAACACTTTAAATGCAAAAACATTTTAGAAATAATGAGTAAGTACTGCAGACACTGAATTTGAAGACTGGAGGGTCGGAGTTTGATACCGGAGTACGGAGTGAGCTCCTGTCTCTGTCCCAGCTCCTGCCAACCTAGCAGTTTAAATGCAAGAAATTGCAAGTAGATAAATAGGTACCACTTTTGGTGGGAAGGTAAACAGTGTTCCGTGGACTCCGGTGTCTAGTCATGCCTGCCACATGTCCATGGAAACATCTGCAAATGCAGACAGCACTGGCTCTTTGGCTATAAACAGAAATGAGCACTTCCCTAAAATCGAATATGGCTGGCTTTTAAACAAGGGCGACCTTTACTGTTCATTACAGCAAATCATTTAATGGGATTACCAATCATTATGTTACCTTTTAAAGGTGATGAGGATAGTATCTTTATACAGTACAAGAAGTGATGTTACAGATAATGTTATATTACTTCTAAGCTGTGCCCCCAAGAAACTCCGTATTGCAACTTCTGTCAAGTTCAGCGATGTTTGCTGTCTCTTTTTCTCTATCACACACGTGAGGTTTGTGGTTTTTTGCTCTTCTGCACAGCATTTAGACAAGGCTAGGCAGCTTAGTGGTTAAGATGCTACAATTGATGACTGGAAGGTTGGCAGGCCAGTAGGGTTGCCATATGTCCCGGAAAACCGGGATTGTCCCAGATTCAAGGGCAGAAAAATTGTCCCAGCCAGTTCAATAAAAATCATGTTAAAGTCCCGGATTTTTAAAATTTACTGATTTTGTATTATAACACACCATTAAAATAAATTCGTACTCTGTGACCAGTGTTTTCCTGAAACTGAGGACGTTAATAGTTGACCATGATGTGACTTCTCAGAAGTACAACAGATCATCTTACAGTAAGAATTAACTGTTGTAAATAAATTCATTTATGTATTGTTCTATTTAATGTGAAAGTGTTTTATAGCTGTCATGATATTATGTTTTTTTAAAAAATGGCTATTTTGTAGATAACCCTCCCATTTTTGTCAAGTATACTTCTGTTCCGGTTTTGTGGGAGAGAATTATGGCAACTCTACAGGTCAGCAGTTTGAGACCCGAGTGCTGCATGACAGAGTGAGCACTTGTAGTCTGTCCCAGCTCCTGCCAACCTAACAGTTCAAAAACAAGAAATTGCAAGTAGGTACAGCTTCGGTGGGGAAGCAAAAAGCGTTCTGTGCACTCTGGCGTCTGGTTGTGCCTGCTACATGACCACAGAAACGCTGGTTCTTTGGTTGTAAATGGAGCTGAGCACCACACCCTAGAGTCGGATATGACTGGCTTTCGAGCAAAGGAGACCTTTACCTTGACTAGAATTTTATGGATCATTGTCAACATACTCAGTGTGGGTTTACAACATTGCCCAATTTGGACCCCATTTTCTGAGTGTTTGTTGTTCTACCTCAAGCCATACCTGTCAACCCGCGGCTCCGTAAATATGGGACCTGTGCACATCGCTTGTGTGCAGGTTGCTTTCCACACATGCATGGAAGGGTTTTACCCCTTCCACACATGCGTGGAAGCACTACGCTGCTTGCGCAGGGGCTGCGCAGAAAGCGTTTTCCCCCGCTGCCAAATTATGGGGTTTTGGCAGCGTGGGGCGGGTTATGACGTCAATCGATGTCAAATTACGGGGTTTTCCCGGCCAAATCGGGATGGTTGACAGGTATGCCTCAAGCTAGGTAGTCAGTCTTTCACATGACATGCTAATGATTGATGCTCCTTGCTTCCATCAACCCCTTTTGGCTCTTTCTGACATCTACATCCCTTCTTAATCCTTAATCCTGGTGGTAACCATTAGTAGATGGATTCACAGGCTGGTAACATTTTTATTTTTTTGGAAAACCCCAAGTCTTTTATAGCAATTCATTATACCTTGTAGCTAGCATTTATTGGCAACCTGTGGAATTGGGTGGCTGCAGGAAAGTATTTATATTAGACATAGTACAAATCATCCTATTTCTTATATTTTACATTTAAATGAACAGTTACAGCTTTCCTCCGGAGTGTGCTGAGCTGACATCACAGGTTATAAACAGCACCATGACTGTATATAAAGAGGCTATGTTGAATCTGCTTCCTACTCCGGCTAAATCACACTATTTGTTCAATCTCCGTGATTTCTCTCGCGTTGTCCAAGGTGTTTGTCTCTCAAGACCTGAAACAACTGCAGCTCCAGAAACAATAAAACGCCTTTGGGTTCATGAGGTACTAAAGAGTTGAAGTCTGTCTTGATTTGTTTTTTTAAAAGTACTTTTCGCAAGGTAGTTTAATGAGTGGCTATGAAGTTTACAGTTGCGACAGAACAACTCTTAAGCAATAGCTGAAGTTAGAATTGGCCATATATGTAGTTATAAAAATACAGTAGACCCTCGCATAATGACGTTTCTTGGTTCCCCAAGTAGCATCGTTATGCAGAAAACGTCGTTGTGCGGGTTTCTATGGAGTTTCCCGCTTATTGATGTTTTTAGCATTGTTATCCGGATAACGACAGTTATTTGTAGTATTGTTATCCGGATAACGACTCTAAAATGTCGTTAAGCGGGGGAACACGTGGCGCATAACTATGCATCGTTAACAAAAAATGATGCTATCTGAATCCATCGTTAAGCGAGGATTCACTGTACATAACAAAGTGGAAATCTGGAAATCTTTATGATTGCAGTTGCTGCAGAATATTGAGTATGTGTTTCATTTAAAATGTTTTGAATTGTTTATCATTTGACCCGATAACAATAACACGTGTACCCCAGTGTAGGGATCCCTTAAATCTTTTGAAAGGGGATCAACATATATTAATTGTTTCATTAGAACATACCAGTTCTTTCGATTATAGTTAGTTAGACTTATTATTATATTATTGTTTTCTCCAGCAAAGATACACAAAATGCACTGTGGTGTTAGCAATCTTTTACTGCTCTTACATTTTTGATTTACAACAAAGTATACGCATCCTGTTACAACTGTTTGACACAGGACAAGTGGATGTATTCATTATGACCCCTAACAATACCATTTGTTGCATCTGATCCAAACAGTGACAGCGTTCAGAGATATATTTTGTATAGCATCCCCTTCTCCCCAAGAAATTTGCCAAAATACTCATATGAGCATCTTTTCAAAAGCACTGCTAGACTTTTGATTAGCGTCTAGGGTAGGAGCCCTGGTGGTCCAGTAGATAAACTGCTGTCCTGCAACCAAAAGCTTGTGAGTTTGACCCTGACCAGGGATCAAGGTTGACTCAGCCTTCCATCCTTTTGAGGTCGGTAAAATGAGTACCTAGCATGTTGAGGGCAAAATGTTAATTAACTTGTGAACTGCCCCGAGAGTGCACTAAGTGCTATGGGGTAGTATAGAAGTGTGACTGCTTTGCTTCTGCTTTGTTTTGGATCAAGCCGTCCGAGAGATTCAGTTGTCACATTATATTTCACAGCAGTGATTTTGAATGGGGCTAACTATAAACCTTAATAGATAAAAATTTTATATTTGGTTTTAGAAAAAGTGTTGTTGGAAATGTTCTACAGATATGTGCCTACATCAGTATTGCTCCAGATTTCTTAAGCTGGAAATACAACTTTTAAGACAAGTTTATTGAGAGGTCAAGGAAATAACAACAAAACAAGTTTTCTCATTCTTATTAACAAACATCTCTGGTTGTTATTTTCTTCTTCTCTTCAAGTACAGGCCCTTTGCAATGCAATTCTTTTCATGCAGTCCCTGGCTTTTGATTCATACTGAACGATTGTCAGTCCTTTTGAAGGAGAAATGAAGGAGATATTTATAGGTTCAGAGATTCTTGAACTTAAATCGGAACTACCTAGAAAGTTAGGCATGATTCTGAAGTGGAAATCTCCATGACCATGACTGTGTGCAAAACCGCACCCTGTGCTTTCCAGTCCATGAATGCCATGCCAATTTTTAAGAAAGCATCATTAGATCAAGCTCTTTGTGTGTATTTATACTATTTTGCAAATAAAATTTAATCTGTGGGTAATTTATTTTGGTTTTCCCCTTTATGTGACTAGATGGTCACCAGAGGAATTTTACTAATCGTATTGTGACTTACCTTGCAGGTGCTCAGGGTGTATTACGATCGCTTAGTGGATCAAGCAGATCGATCTTGGCTTGTTGGATGCTTGCAAAATGTAGTGAAAAGCAACTTTGAACAAGAGTTTGATGACCTTTTCCAAAGGCTAGACTTTAATTATGATGGCAAAGTGGATGAAGATGATTTGCGAAGTCTCATGTTCTGTGACTTTCATGATCCGAAAAGGGAGGATACAAACTACAGGGAAGTCATGGATGTAGACCAATTGAGCATTGTTGTACAGAGCCATATGGAAGAATTCAATAATATGAGCAAGAAACCAATGCAGCTGGTATTATTCCGATTTGCCATAGAACACGTTTGCAGAATTTCACGTATTCTAAAGCAGCCTCGTAGCCATGCCCTCCTGGTTGGAGTTGGAGGAAGTGGTCGGCAGTCCTTAACCCGTCTAGCTGCACATATGGCAGATTATACACCTTTTCAAGTTGAAATTTCAAAAAGTTACGGGAGCAATGAATGGCATGAAGACCTAAAAGTGATCCTGAAAAGATCTACTGAAGGGGAAGTACAAGGAGTTTTCTTATTCACTGATACCCAAATTAAAAGGGAGTCATTTTTAGAAGACATCAACAACTTGTTAAATGCTGGAGAAGTACCAAACCTCTTTGCAGTAGATGAAAAGCAAGAAATTTGTGAAAAAATGCGGCAAATAGACCGCCAGCGAGACAGAACCAAGCAAACAGATGGTAGTCCCATTGCTCTTTTCAACATGTTTATTGACCGGTGCCGAGATCAGCTGCATATAGTATTGGCCATGAGTCCAATTGGAGATGCATTCCGTAATCGTCTCCGAAGGTTTCCTTCTCTGGTTAATTGCTGCACCATTGACTGGTTTCAGGTACAGCTCTCTGTAAAATGCAAACATTTGTGCAGTTGTAATGCGTGGATTCAAGCAATCTAATCTTGGGTTATCTCTGAGATGGAAAGGTTTAGTTGATGTTTCTTGGGTAACCTAGAAAACTAAACTGTTAGTTCAGATGTAATAAGGAAACTGAAGCTGCGGTTAATGGTGGCTCCTTAGGGTTTGATGTTGCTGTTGTCATTGTTGTTGCCAACTTTTTGAAAGGGAAATGAAGCAGCAATATGTGAATAGACTAAGTTCATTCATGTTTCAATTTAACCACTCAAAGCTTGATCATTTGAGTAACACCTGTGAGAAATATGATTTCCTTACTGTATGTGAGTCTAGGTTAAAAAAAATTCAGGGCTGTTATTCTGCCACTTGTTCTTGTTTTCTGAGTCTAGTAGATTTTTAAATGGAAGAATAGGTTTACAACCTAGCAGTTCGAAAGCAAGAAATTGCAAGTTGATAAATAGGGACCACTTCGGTGGGAAGGTAACAGCATGCCTGCCACATGACCACAGAAATGTCTACAGAAGCAGACAGCGCTGGCTGTTCGGCTTTGAAACAGAAATGAGCACTGAACCCTAGAGTCGGATACGACTGGCTTTCGAGCAAGGGAAACCTTTACCTAAAACCTTATTCTCCCTTGCCTCCATACTGAGGTGATAGAGACCTGGGGGAAGACTTTGCCATGGGACTACTGTATTCTGAATGTGTAGATTAGGCCAAAGTTACGAGGTTAATCCTTTAAACTTTTACATATTCCTTCCTATGGCAAGTAGCTTTGGGAAAGGGTTCACTTGGATTAAGGACTCCAGTTGCAGATATGAAGGGCTATAAACCCCTTTCCCAACACTGCAGCCTCAGTCTAAATCAGATACGAGGTAGGGCACAGAGAGCCCTGAATGCAGAGCACCCATACCTTGGCTTTTTCTTCTTTTGTGTCCTGGTCAAACACTGGACTGCCAAAATGAAGCCACTTTCTTGGCCAGACTTAAGTCCTCATCAGTGCATTTTTCTGGCAGTAATTGGCAGACCAATAAATTAGCTGAATTCTGTATCTCTCCGCATTCACACGGAGAATGCCAGTAGCCCATACTTTAGCATGTTGGTCTTGCATTTGACTCCAACCTTCATCCTCCAAACGATGTAGGGGAGGTTGAAATCTTCAGCTATAACCTCCTTTAATGTTATTCCTTGTTCAGCGAGCATCTTCCTCCATCTTCTAATTTGGTTTTGCTGTTGGGTACCCTCAAGAATGTTTGAGCCGGTGAACTTGAGGTTCATATCCAAGGGGTGTCAAGGGTTAATCTCTTGCTTAGTTCTCTCGGTGTTCGCTGCTACTTCTCTCCTTACCTTAGGTGGAGCAATACCAACCATACCCTGGCTATTTTGACATATGTGCTTTTGGGTTTCTTTCAGTGTAAATATACACACTTTGTGCATAGACTGTATATACCACAGGATCCACTTAGAAAACTTGGAGCTGTGGCTAATTGAAGCTTGAAGCATTGCATGAGAGTTTGTCTTGCTCTTTTGGATGGCTATAATAAATAAGCTTTATTTTTACAATATTTCTTTTTCTCCACAGTAGTAGTAAAAAGTTTTCTTTCTCTTCTGCCAACTTAGTCATGGCCTTCAGATGCATTGCATGCTGTGGCTACTCGTTCCTTAGAAGATATTGAAATGTCGGAGGACACCCGGCAGGGTTGCATTGAATTATGTCAGAATTTTCATATGACAACCATTAATTTGTCTGAACAGTTCTATACTGAAATTCAGAGACACAATTATGTAACACCTACTTCATACCTAGAGCTGATTTCCACATTCAAATCCCTCCTGGAAAAGAATAGAACGTAAGTATGATTAATATAGCATTGGTTAGCACAAAATACTATGGTAGTGTTTCATTTGTTTCTGCCTTGCATATCCAAATGTGTATAAATGCACATGTACAATCCGGTGGTAATGTATGGCTGTGAGAGCTGGACCATTAGAAAGGTTGAGCGAAGAAAAATAGATGCCTTTGAGATGTGATGCTGGAGGAGAGTTTTGAGAGTCCCCTGGACAGCGAGGAGAATAAATAGGTCAATATTGGAAGAGATTAGCCCTGAGTGCTCCTTAGAAGGACAAATAACAAAGATGAAGTTGAAGTATTTTGGACATCAAATGAGGATTCACTTGAGAAGACCTTGATGCTGGGGAAGGTGGAGGGCAAAAGAAGAAGGGGATGGCCAAAGATGAGATAGCTAGATGGTATTGTAGACACAATGGGCACGGGGCTGTGTGGACTAAGGAGGATGGTGGAGGACAGGGGTGCCTGGAGAGCGATGGTCCATGGGGTCGCAAAGAGTCGGAATCGACTGTGCGACTGAACAACAACAACAATCACCTCACAATTGTAGCAGGGATTCATGAAAAATAATATGTTGCATGGATTATTACATAGATGTTGCAAACCAAATCTTGTCTGCAGAAGAGAACTGTTTTTGTTCCTATTATTTCCATCTTAGAGGTGTCATGAAAATCCTTAAGGACGTTATTATTCTTTGAATTACTTCATATTCATTTAAGTTACACTATGGTTTTTATATTCTCTTTAAGGTTGAGAAAGGCTAATTCAAATAGAAAGCATTTATGTCATTAACATTCCAATACACACTCCGCACGTTAACACGTCATTGAGAATAGGGATGCCAATCAAGAAAGGGGAATCCCAAGAATGAGAACATGGTGACAAATAATACCTGGGAATTTGAATAAACAAGACAATAGGCATAACAAATTAAGTCATTCCACATCTTTAACATTCTGGAGGAAGGTGTGAGGAGGTGAAAAAGGGTATTTAAGACCCGGGGTTTGAAATATCGAGAGGGACCTTTCCCAGGTAGGTGGGAGCCTACGTTACTCTCAATCGAGACAATGAAAATCTAAGTCTCGTTTGAGGCCTATTAAAGCCCATGATCTACCAGCTCTTTACAGAGGTTAGCTATTTTCTCTTTTCTTGTTTTATTAGTTTGTAAGTTAGAGTAGAATACCTTTAGATTAGTTCTTCGCATGTTTATCCTGCATATTATGGATGAATATTAAGCTTGAATAAAATCTCAAAAGATAAGACGCAGAGTTGCGTCTTTGCTGAAAAGAAGGGAGTTTTCGCGGAGAACAGATAAAAGGTTTGAAGCCGGCAATAAGGCTACACATTCACATCAACATACCCTTGTGGAGCAGCTTTCCTCAAAGGGGACATTTAACTTGGAGATAAGGATTGTTATGGTGATACTCAGGGTGGGTGAAGCCCACCCTGGCCACCCCCTGGCCACGGCCCTGCAACAGGATAGCAGTTTGTGGACTTGCAACTTCTCTTTTCCTGGCAAGCCATTTCATATGTGGCTTCCTGCTTTATGTTTTCCATCTTTAATCACAGCTTCATATTAATGCTATTGTTTTATTGTTAAATTTCATTGAAAATTTTGTTTTTTAAAATGGTTATTTATTTACTTCCGTAGTGGCGACATGAGAGTTTGGTGTGTGTGTTTTTTTTAGTGTTAAAAGTAGTTTACAGGATAGAATTAAAACAACACTCTCTAGTATTCGGAAGTGGTATTCTAAGCCAGGAGAAGGAAAGTTGTAGTCCATAGACTCAGTGGTGGGGCATCAGCAGGTTCGCACCAGTTCGCCAGAATTGGTAGCAGACATTCTGGCTGGCCCCACCCATTCAAGTATTGAAA
Organism: Bradypodion ventrale; assembly: GCA_035047345.1. NCBI lineage: Eukaryota > Metazoa > Chordata > Lepidosauria > Squamata > Chamaeleonidae > Bradypodion > Bradypodion ventrale. Next base: position 275,132,625 of record JAWDJE010000001.1, read on the forward strand.
TAAAGTAGTCCTAATTCGGGTGCAATGCAGGGCTTTCCCCCTGGCCACGCCCACCATACCACACCCACAGTGTGGGCGTAAAAACTTTTTGGAGCCCACCACTGCATAGACTTAATCTGGCCCGGTCCATAGCTGTCAAGTATCCCGTATGGCCGGGAAACTCCTGTATTTTACCCTCTTTCCCGCCGTACTCCCATATTAGTTAGACTGCAATGCCCTAATGCCGCCCCTGGAGGGCTGCACAGGATATGCACAGCTGTCAAATTTCCCATTTTGGCCAGGAAATTTCTCTTATTTTCAAATCTAAAACTTGATAGGTATGGCCCGGTCTAAGTATGGACCTCACCCCTTCCCAAACCTTAGCCTTTCCAACTGAGAAGGTGTGCAGGACAGAAGAGATTCCTCTGTTACTTTCTTTCAATAATCAGAAAGAATAGAGATTTTTTTTAAAAAAAAAACAACTCTACTCTATCCTTTTAACTCAACCTTTGAGATGATGATGGGGTGAAGGTTGTGATAAAATTACTGTGTTGTCTCTAGTCCGTGAATGGAAATAACAGGGATATTCGCAGATTATATGTTTGTTTCCCCCTTAGAGTTTTATGAATAAAAATTAAACAACAACAACAATGAACTCATAAAAATACCAGAATAATTTGTAGTTGCCACCTCACCAAAAAGAAACATCAAGTCAGCCAGTGTAAGGTAAAAGAATGGTGCCAAAATAACCCCCCTTTTTAGCATATCACTCCTTCTGCAAGTAAGTAAGCCTTATGGGAAACAACTGAATGATTTATAATGGGAAGGAACTTTTACAAAAGCTTGGAAACCACCAAGTAGAGTCACAGGGAAGGGATAAAGCCCAGAGGGCTACATTGTGACCCCAGGAGAACTAGGATCAGCCCCAGGGCCAAAGTTCAATTATCCCCCCCCCCACACACACACACACACAATCTACAGCAAATGTTTAGGTAGTTGAGGGTGGACAATGAAATATGTAAAGTCAGGGCCATTTAAACGAAGATGCATAGGGCAATAAAATGGAGCTATGTTTAAGAACTCAAACAGATTGATAACAAATTACCATATTCAAATGGGTGATGGAAGAAAGAGTATTTATCAAAAGCAGATTGTATGCATTCGTTTAGGACAGGGGTTCCCAACCTTTTTACGCCATGGGCTTGACCACACACCCTGGACAGCTGAGCCGGCTGGTTACGTGTTTCCTTTCCCATAAACGCTGCCATAAAATGCATCTGTGGCTATCAGAACAGCTGCTGTGCATTTGGACAGGCACGGTTGCATTTTAGGCAGTCATAAATGCTCCTACTTCCATTGCGGCAGTGGTGGTGTTGCGGGCCACATGAAATGGTGCCACAGACTGGGTCCACCGTGCAGGCCATAGGTTGACCACCCCCTGGTTTCGGATCTGCTTACAGATTAACTTGAAGAGGGTTGGGCTGATGTATTGCACATTTCTCATTCTCCTCAATTTCTCTCCAGTCTGGTGATGAAGATGAAAAAAAGGTATGAAGTTGGCTTGGAGAAACTGGAATCAGCTGCCGCTCAGGTAGCCACAATGCAGGTGGAGCTGGAAGCCTTGCAGCCCCAGCTGAGGGTGGCTAGCAAGCAGGTGGATGAGATGATGGTGATGATTGAGAAAGAGTCCTTAGAGGTGGCCAAGACAGAAAAAATAGTAAAAGCGGATGAAGCGGTGGCCAACGAGCAAGCAATGGCTGCCAAAGCCATCAAAGATGAATGCGATGCTGATCTGGCTGAAGCCTTGCCAATCTTGGAAAGTGCCCTAGCTGCTCTTGACACCCTGACTGCGCAGGTATGGAGAATGGAACACATGCCATGCTTCTTAGTCAGATGAGCTGTTTGGAAAACATGGAAGTACCTTTGGTTTTTTAAAGCAGATTCTGTAGAGTTAGGGTATGTCTAGATAGGGATGTTGTCCTAGGTTGATTTAGATTTATTTTGTTTAATTATCACCTCTATTTTCACATTAGGGGTATTCACAGCTCCTCAGATCACTGCAATTCTCAGTGGAATCATAGGTCATCCACCCTGCTCAATCATTAGTACCATCCTCTTTCTCACCTTTTTTTTAAAATGGCAAGTGATATTGCCCTGACTTGTTATAGCAACTTGTAAAACTTCCAGTGACATAGTGCTACATTGGGGGGGGGGGGGGGGGGGTTATGATAAAAATTGCTCAGAAGAGAGACAAGAGGTGTTTATTTGCAGGGAGTTGTACATGGATTGTAATCCATGCAATTTCACCCTTAAATAAATCTGTTAGTCCTTAGAAGCCACACCGCTTTAGTTTTTTTGTTTTAATTGTACATGCTGAACTAGATTAACATTGGATGTCTCTTTACAAACTATTTATTTTAAGGATATCACTGTTGTGAAGTCTATGAAGAGTCCTCCTGCTGGGGTAAAGCTTGTTATGGAGGCCATCTGTATTTTGAAAGGCATCAAAGCAGATAAGATTCCAGATCCAATGGGCACAGGGAAAAAGATGGAAGATTTCTGGGGTCCAGCTAAGAAACTCTTAGGAGACATGAGGTTTTTGCAGTCCCTTCATGAGTATGATAAGGACAACATCCCTGCAGCTTACATGAGCATCATTAGAAAACAGTATATCACCAATCCCGAGTTTGTTCCTGAGAAGGTCCGGAATGCTTCCACGGCTGCAGAAGGATTATGTAAATGGGTCATTGCCATGGATTCTTATGATAAGTAAGTACTTGTTGGAAAGTGTGACATGAATGAAGAATGCTTGGCTGCCATGTTCTCATTTTCCCCATGTGGTAGAAATATCCAGGCACAGACTGTTACAAGGCCAATGCCTTTGTGAAGAGAGAACATTGAAGCAACTCCTGTTTATTTGTTCGTATCTAGGGAGCGGGGAAAGAGGAAAAGTGGCTGAGAAACAGTGTTTGTCTCTAAAGCAGAATCATCCCCCCCGCCCCCCCCCCCCAAAACCAGCATTTTAAGCTTACAGTTCTTCCTGATTCATGTCACCTAAGCAGGTATCTAAAAATCTGGATTTCTTTCTTTCTTTTTGTGGAGTGCACACAGGTTTGCCTCTTTCCCTTTGGATTTTTTTAACCCAAATACAGAGGTCAAAATAAAACAGTGGTCTGTCCAATTACATGCTTGGGGCAGGTGGGTGTGACCTGCAGATTTTTCTGGAACTTGTAGGCATCTACAATATTGCTGGACTCCAGTTCCCATGCCACCATTAACACTGGGGAAGGGCAATGGGGGTACTTGTTCTTCAAGTGGATAGCTCAATGGTTTAGGTATTTGGCTGCAAAGCTAAAGGTTGGGAGTTTGATTCCCCAGTGTGTCTCCTTAACAAATGTTGGGCTTGATGACCTATCCCTTCCAGCTCTGCAGTTCTAAGATTATTACTATAACATCTGATGGGCCAGAGATGCCCCAGCCACCCCAAGGAATATCAGCTGTCCCTCCATGTTCATTAACTCTGTCTAGGTCAGGGGTGGGTAACCTGCAGCCTTGAGAGTAGCCTGGGCATCTGGGGATTGAAGTCCAAGTACACCTGGAAGGCCAAGGGTGAGAAACCCTGGCCTAGAGGGAACAGACTAGTCTTCCAGGTGTTCTGGAACTTCAATTCCCAGAAGCCCAGGCTCCCTTCAAGGCCACAGGTTCTCACCCCTGGTCTAGGTAGGGGGGAAAAGCAACAGAGGAAGTTATTTTATACAATTAAATGTCATAACCTGCAACAGCTCACTGTTTATATTGTTAATATCCTCTAGTGCCGTGATGGTGAACACCTGGAATGCCAAGGTTCGCCATCAGGTCTCTAGTGCCACATAAGACCAAGAAGGTTTGTTTTGTGACAAGACATCTCATCCTAAAAAGTAAAAATATGCATTTTGTTTGTTTCTTAAACTCCACACCCCTGTTGCTTTATGATATTTTGCCAGTCTGGCCTTACAATTAGACAGAGGAAGGCAATTGTCTCAGGCAGCGGGCGCTAGGACACAGACCCGGCCCTTTGGGGATAGAGCTACATACTCAAACACAGCTTGCCCAAGCTTCCATATGCTAATTTGCTGCCCTCAGATAGTTCAGAGAATGGGAGCCCATTGACAGTAGTGAAGCAAGGTTCAGCTGCTAATCTACTCAACTTCAGTACATAGAAAGTCAGAGCCAGGGTATTTTAAGTTTGCCTCAAGCAGCAAAAGGTCTTGTGACCTTCCTGATGTCTTGAAAAGCACCTGAGTGATGTGCTGAGTTATTGTGATCTGTCTGTATGTGAGTGAGAGTATGCATATGCAACCTGTGTATGGAAATAGGAGATAGGTGGATGTGTAAAGACTGACTCCTTGACCAACCTTGCTGTTCACCCAAGGACTGTCATACTCTGTTTCACCATATAGAGCAGTGGTAGCGAACCTATGGCATACATGCTAAAGGGAGCTCTCAGAGCCCTCTCTGTGGGCATGTGTGCCGTCACCCCAACACAGAGTTCATCCCATCCCTCTGCCCAACATCCCAATGAGAGAGCTTCCTCCCTCCCCCCAGCAAAGAGTTCACCCCACCCCACCCACAGCGTGGACTGCAGCCTGTTGAGTTTGGGCACTCTGTCTCTAAAAGGTTCACCATCATTGATATAGATTTTTATACTTTTAAAATGGTTTTAAATTATTTTAATTAATTAAATTATTTTCTCTTGTTTAACGTTGTTTGCTAGTGTTTTATTATTGGTATCCCCTCCTGAGATCCTTGGATACAGGGCGGGATAGAAATATTTTAATAAGCAATAAATAAGTAGATGCAAATGCTGTGTTTTCTTTAGAGTGGCAAAAGTTGTTGCCCCTAAGAAGATAAAGTTAAATGCAGCTGAAGCAGAACTAAAAGTCGCTATGGATGGTCTGAGGAAGAAACAAGCAGCTTTAAAGGAAGTTCAGGACAAGCTAGCTAAACTACAGCTGACACTAGAAGAAAAGAAGCAGGAAAAAGCTGATCTAGAGAATCAGGTATATGACATACATTTTCAAAGAGCTGGTCCTTGCACTTCAGTTACATTGCTTTGTTTGTTTTCCTAAAAGATTCTCATGATGATGATGATGATGATAATTATTTATTTATTATTTATTGGATTTATGCCCCGCTCTACTCAAGCACAAGGCCGACTCAGAGCAGCTACAACAAATCAATATACACACAATTACAGCAATATACAATATAATCTATATATATAAAACCAAGGTGTCCTGGAGTGAATTGCTTATACAAATCCACACCCCTACACCAATTGTGCTGAAACTCGGCACATACATACCTTGGGCCGGAGAGATGGTCACTGCGGGGGTCACAAGCCCCATGGGGTGGGCTATGCCCCCAAAATTTATCCACAAAGGGGACATCCCCACCAACAGGAGAAAATGCAAGTGAAAAAGCCAACTGGGGGGATCGTGATATCATTGCCAGAGCTCAACAAATCCCTGGCTGACCAGGTCTGGGGCTCCATGACATCACAGAGCTCCACCCCTTGGCCAAAGAGGATGCCACCACTGACAGGAGAAAAAGCAAGGGAAAAAAGCCTACCAGGGGTCATTGTGATGTCATTGTCAGAGCTCAGCTAATCCCCGGCTGACCAGGTCTGGGGCTCATGACATCATCATCATCATCATCATCATCATCATCATCATCATCATCATCATTATTATTATTATTATTATTATTATTATTATTATTATTATTATTATTATTATTATTATTATTATTATTATTCCCCCCATCCAGTTGCCATGGCAACCCAGTCAATAATAATAATAATAATAATAATAATAATAATAATAATAATAATAATAATAATAATATGATGATGATGATGATGATGATGATGATGATGATGATGTCACGGAGCCTGGGGATTGGTTGAGCTCTGGCGATTACATCACAATCACCCCTGGTAGGCTTTTTCCCCTTGCTTTTTCTCCCCAAAAACAGGCCGCAAAGGCCCCTACCAGCCGCCAGAAACAACCAGGGGAGGTGACTGCACATGCACAAAAATCCACGCATGCACCTAACCCTCCCTGACGTTCCTGGCTATGGCACGTGTGCGAAATTCCGTACATGCGCCAAAGTCACCCGGCATTCCAGGCAGCCATTATGGGTGTCGCTGCCCCAGTGACTACTATCGGCGGGCAGCCAATGCAGCCTGGCTCCTCCACACTCCTGATGTGTGCCTTGGGGGGAAGGGAGAACCCACAGCTGGAGGGTGGGTAGAGGACGGGACTGGGCCACCACTTTCCATTGGCCTCATGGTTGTGGAAGCCAGCAGCCCAGCCCCGTCCTCTACCTGGTCCCCTAAAATGGATCCTCCCTTCCACCTGAGGCAACCCTTGGAACGATGGGGGAGTCAGGCTGCGACGGCTGCCTGCCGACTGTAGTCGCTGGGGAGGCCACCGGAGGCCACTGGCCCTCAGCCTGGCCTGCCCGGCCACCAGGCCATGATATCTATGCAGCCCGGCACCGTGGGGAGCAGCCCCCGGAACCGCCTCCAGGCCTCTCTGGCATTGGGGCCGGCTGCGGCATCGCGGCACCCGGCGAGGCCTAGACCGCTGGCACTGGCACCATCACAAGGGCGATGACAGCAGACAAAAAGGTAAGGCAGCAGGAGTGCAGGCCGGGGGGGGGGAATGGGCCCTGGTCTCTCCTCAGCCTGGGTTGGGCCCCACCCGGGCAACGCCGGGTACCCCTGCTAGTAATACACATAATCACAGATACCAAATAAATAAGCAGAAAAATCCACAATGGTACAAAGGGACAGCATCCAAAATATCAACAGTCAATAGTTACAATTCAAATACAAAGTATAAAAACAACAAAAATACGTAATATCAAAGGCATTTCAAAACAAAGGGAAACCTCAGTTCAGAAGCCCCACAAAGAACCGCCAGCAGCAGAACCACCCCAAGAAACAGAGTCAAAAGTCACTGTCCTTGTCCTCCTGGCTGATAACGGGTTGAGAGGGCATGGCGGCTCATGTCAGCGGCGTCTTCGAGCTCCCCGAGGTGCTCCTTTTAAACCTCCCGGCGGTGACAGAGCTGGGAGGGTGTGGCGGCACAGGCAGCAACATTTTCGAGCTCCCTGAAATAATAAATTTCATGTCAGAGATTACTCTGGGTTAAAAGGATTTTTACTGGAGAAATTCCACTAAGGGGACACCCAAATGAGGGTTCTTTCGTGTTCCCAAGTGCAACCCTTGGGTATCAAAACCCGTCCTTCCAGTCTCCAGCTCAGCATCTTAACCACTGAGCCACCAGGGGAGCTGTATTATTACTCATGGTGATAAAAGAAAATGATAGATCAAAATGGGTGCAGAGATGAGCATTTGGGGGAGAGAAAAAAACCTTTCAAAATAATAAATATTTTCCTGCACTTTTTAAAAGTGTAAAATTTTTAATGGAACTGCAGTTACGTTTGAATACACGTAAAGCAGATTGGAATAAACTGGATCCATCCATTCCATGTCATCTTGAAGGTTCCTTTCAGTCCTGAGTGGCTCTGGTACAGTATAAGATGGAGGATCCCCCTCCCATAGGTTTTATTTTAGAGGTGCCCCCCACCATCTCAGTCATCTTTACTTTCAGTGTGCCATTTTGGCAAACGTGCTGTGACCTATAGCAGCAGTTTCAAACTTTCTGTCTTTAGGGAACTTGCCTTGCATTAACTGCTGCTGAAGAATCCCAGCATTCGGTTACCTAACATGAATTTATTAACAGCCCTTAGAACAGCCTTTGCCAAGCTGAGACCCTTAAGGGGGACTGGAGTCCACCCTCTGTGATCTCAATGGAGAAGAGCTGTTTTAATCCAATATATTTGGATTGCATCGTGTTGGAGAAAGCTCCTTTAGAACAATGCCCCCAAAGACCCAAGCATTTGTAAATGCCAGTGGAAGGCTAATAATGAAGGAAAACTTGCCTAAGGAAGTTTGTTAATCTCCCCACAAGATGAACTCCCAATAAACTGCCAAAAAATCCCAGGTTTGCTTGGATAGCTTTCTGAAAATGTACTGTATTGCTTGAAATATACTTATGTTGGTCATGTGAAACACATGGATCTTTTAAATGAGCTGATGCAAACCTCAGTCCTTTATATTAAAGTGTAGATTCTAAAATATAAATGTGAGACAGTTTTTCCCCCTACCATCCAGAAACTCCAATGTGTTGTGGCCAGCAAGCAAAGTTGTTGTTTTGTTGGTGTTGTTATTTTGCATTAAAATTTCCAGACTACTCCAACCAGAGTGGCCATAGTGGTTGATGCCATACTAGCTGTAGATCATCACCATCTTCTTCTTTAAATATACATCTGTTAGTCTTTCTCCATTTAATGAGGTTTTTCACCCCAACTTTAAACATTAATAAAAGTTATAGTTATAATTTTCTCCCTTGTTGTTGTGTTCTATGTCTGTACCTTTTACAATGTATCCATTCACGTGTATCCAATGTAACCATGCTTGTGTAACATTATAACCAGCAGCTGCTTAACTGTAGCCCTTGCAATAGGACGCGAGCTAATGACCACCTGGTGGCAATAGCGAGCGTCCAAGCTCTCCTGGCCCAGACTCACCAGCAAACAACAGCGCGGGAAGATTCCCGCCATCACCTACACATGAACAAGAAGGGCGTGACCGTCTGTGACGTCACGCGGACAGTAACCAATAGACTGTCGAGGAGCCACATTCAAATGTATAGCCACTGTATATATTGAGCTACCCATCCGCCATTACCTCATGTTCCCCCTGGATCATCATGCAATAAACCTGTGTTAAGCCAACCTTTCGGCTGTTCGTTGTCTTTGGTCCCATACACTAAATTGGCGACGAGGATGGGATATGGCTGCCCACGGGACCAAGACATGCGCCGGTTTCGAAATCAGGAGACCGGCAGACTGGGACATCTTCGAGATGGACTTCCAGGGAGCCCTGGTGGAATCCGAAGTCACGGATGAGGCAAAGAAAAGGGCCATCTTCACAAGGATGCTTGGGCCAGACACCAAGAGGGTCTTGGTGGACCTGATCGCGCCGAGGAGGGCGAGTGAATTCAAGGTGAAAGAGCTCATGCACATGCTGCGTGAGTACTTCCGGCCCTCGACGGCGATGTTCCCCGCTCGGAGCGCATTTTGGAGGCGAGTCCAAGCGCCCGGGGAGACGGTCGCCGACTTCGCAGTGGCCCTGCGACTGGCGGCCGGCCCATGCAAATGGGAGAACGTAGAAATCACACTAAGAGACTGCGTGCTGTGCGGCCTGAGCGATGCCGAAACTCAGCGCACATTGATGAACCGCGAGCCACCCCCCACGTTGCAGGAGGTCCTAAAGGAGGCACAAGCCACGGAAGCTACGAAGGCCGGGGTCCAGGAGCTCCAGGACTGGCGGCCAAAGACGGGCAAGGCAGAGGCTTCGGTGCACGTTTTGGTGCACGCGGCCCGGCGAGTTTCGAAGTCGCCCGCGGAGAGCAGCGACGACGAGGACGTCCGGAAGGTCCGGAGAGAAGGGCGGCGTTGCGACGGCTGCGGAGCGAACCACGACCGGGCCAAATGCCCCTTCAGAAAGGCCGAGTGTCACAACTGCGGCCGCCGAGGGCACATCGCCAAGGTCTGCAGGAAACGGCGCGAGGCCCGGAAGAGCTCGAGACACCGCGCGGCGTGGCCCAAGGACGGCACCCAGGCCACGAGGAAGCGAGACGGCATGGGCCGCATCGCCGACGACAGCGAGGACGACGCACCGGTGTTCAGCGTGTCCGCGGGACACCCCCGTTATTTTGTTGAGGTACTAGTACAAGGGGCCCCCATTAGGATGGAAATTGACTCGGGTTCCTCATACTCCATCATTCCCCAGAAGGAGTTTCTGAGAATTGCCCCCCACGTGCGGCCCAAACTCAAAGCTTTGAGGTCCACGCTACGGGACGTGCAAGGGAACTGCATTCCGGTGTTGGGGGTTGGGAATTTTAAGGTCCGATTTAAGAAACACGCCGCGTCTCTCCCCCTAGTTGTCCTCAAAGGGGGGAATTGCAGCCTCCTCGGGACTCAATGGTTCCAGCCCCTGGGTTTGTTCATTGGGGGGGGGGGGTGCATGCCGTTGCCGTTGGGACTGACCCGATTCAGGAGGTGTGCGACGCGCACCCCGAAGTCTTCAAGAAGGGACTTGGGAAATTTAAGGGACCCCCAGTAGCCTTCGACCTAGACCCTGAGGTCCGCCCAATAAGACTCAAACCGCGCCGGGTGCCATTCGCGCTCAAGGACAAAATAGAGGCAGAACTGGACAAAGTGGTGGGCCAGGGGATTCTTGTTCCTGTTGATTCTGCGGAGTGGGAAACTCCAATTGTAACAGCACTGAAGGCCAACGGGGAGGTGCGCATATGCGCCGATTACAAGTGCACCATCAACAAGGCCATTCGCCCTAATGCGTATCCGGTGCCGGTAGTCAGCCATTTGCTGGCCAAGTTGCATAGGGGAAAGTGTTTCGCTAAGCTCGACTTAGCACAAGCCTACCAGCAGCTCTCGGTGACCCCAGCTGCCGCTGCTGCACAAACTATAGTCACCCATAAGGGGGCGTTCCAGGTGACGCGCCTTCAATTCGACGTAAACTCGGCGCCCGGAATTTTACAGTCACTCGTGGAACGCCTCCTGAAGGGGCTCGAGGGGGTGTTGCCTTATTTTGATGACGTATTGATAACGGGGGGGAGTCAGGCCGAACTGGCAAAGAGGTTGGGCAAGGTCCTGGCGATATTCGAAAAGGCGGGGTTGAGACTGCGAAAAGATAAATGCGTTTTCTTCGCGACCGAGGTAGAATTCCTAGGGTTCCGTGTCACTCCTGAGGGAATTAGGCCGTCCAAGTCTAAGGTAGCCGCCATCAAACAAGCCCCTCGCCCCACCTCCAAGCCCGAGTTGCAGTCGTTCCTAGGGCTGCTGAACTTTTATCACTCCTTCCTTCCCCGGAAAGCAGCCGTGGCCGAGCCGTTGCACAGGCTGCTTAAAAAGGACGAGGCATGGAAGTGGGGCGACCAGCAAGAGAGGGCATTTAATGAGCTAAAGCAGCTTCTGGCGTCTGACGCCATCCTCACCCACTTCAACCCCAAACGGCCAGTGGTTCTGATCTGTGATGCATCCCCGGTGGGAGTGGGGGCGGTGCTGTGCCACGTGCTGGAAAACGGAAGGGAGGCCCCGATAGCGTTCTATTCCAGGTCCCTGTCCCAAGCTGAAAGAAACTACGCCCAGACAGACAGGGAAGCATTAGCGATAATTGCGGGAACAAAAAAGTTCCACGACTTCCTGTATGGCCGCCCCTTCACAATCGTGACCGATCACAAGCCCCTGCTAGGCATTTTTACCGCAGATAAGCCCACGCCACAGATCCTGTCCCCTAGGATGCTTAGGTGGGCCATTTTTCTCAACGCGTATCAGCACGCGTTAGTGTACAGGCCCGGGAGGGAGATCAGCCATGCGGACGCTCTATCGAGGTCCCCCCTTCCCCAAGAGAACAGCCACGTGGGCGGGCAGGAGCCAGACCATCAGGTACTGATGATAGAAGTCCTCGACTCGCCCCCAATACTGCCCGCCGACATCACCAAGGCGACCGGAAAGGACAACATTTTAGCAAGGGTTAGCTCCTGGGTGCAGAAAGGGTGGCCAGCGTCCTCCCCGGCAGCGGAGTTCGACCCATTTTTCCGAAAGAAGTTAGAGTTGTCCCTTGAGAGGGGGTGCCTTCTGTGGGGCCAGCGAGTAGTGATCCCGGCGTCCTTACGGCCGAGGGTACTCAAACTACTGCACGTCAGTCACCCTGGGATTGTGCGCTCCAAAGCCCTGGCACGGAGCTATTTCTGGTGGCCCCAGCTAGACGCCGACATCGAGCACATGGTCGGCACTTGTGAACCCTGCCAAAGTTCCAGGCCAGAAGAAGCCCGCCTGCCTCACAGGGAGTGGGACGTGGCGAAGGGGCCGTGGTCCCGAGTTCATGTAGACTTTGCTGGCCCGTTTCGTGGGACGCTGTTTCTCCTTGTGGTGGATGCCTTCTCCAAGTGGTTGGAGGTCATTCCGGTCACAAGCATGTCCACGGCCACAACCATAAAGCATTTGCGGAGGGTCTTTTCCACGTTCGGTTTACCCGACACCCTCGTAAGCGACAACGCAAGTTGCTTCACGTCCTCTGAGTTCAGGGCATTCACAGAAATCAACGCCATTCGGCACATCACCTCCGCTCCTTTTCACCCTGCCACAAACGGCCAAGTAGAGCGCCTTGTGCGTACCACCAAGGACGCGCTGCGGCGCATGGGGCCCGGGGACCTAAACCATCAAGTGTGCCAGTTTCTGCTAGGCTACCGAGTGACTCCCCTAGCTTCAGGATACTCCCCCGCAGAGCTGCTGATGCGCAGGAAGCTGACCACCATACTAACTAGGCTAGACCACACGAGAGTAGAGGAAAAGGGGAGGAACATTGGGATAGAGGGCACAAAGAGTTTCGACGTGGGTGCCCCCGTGTATTGCAGGAATTATGCCAGCGCGGGTCCGGCCTGGGTACCGGGCGTCATCCTAGAGCAGACCGGACCCGTCTCGTACCGCGTCGAGACCGGCACAGGTCTACTCTGGAGGTGGCACGCAGACCAGCTCCGGCGCAGGATCCCCGGCGAACAGGGCACGGACCGCGGGATGCAAGACTCAGCGTTAGGGTTCTCCCCCACCCGTTCAGCCCAAGGGGGAGGAAAGGGGGGCCATGGGTCCCCACCAAGGGGGGAGGAAAGGGAATCTGTCCTCATAGATATCTTGCGGGATCGGTTAGCAGAGAGAAGGGAAACCGATCCCATAGATATCCCGCGGGATCTCCCCACAAATACGGATACCCCAACAGAGTTAGATTTTGATTTTCAGAACCGGGGAAGTTTTGCGGAGTGGTCCCCCACCCGTCCAAGCGAGAAGAGGGGTTTTTTGTTAGCCCCGAGTGTCTCCGGTCTGCCCACAATGGAGTTTTTCCCTTCCCCCAAAACCGCCAAACCACGGCAAGCCTCTAACAAGTCTCCCTCTCCCGTTTCTGGACAAGGGACCAGGGAACGAGGAAGCAGTAGCGCCCCTGGGGCGGGTCAGCCCACATCACGGCCCAAACGCGTTTGCAATAAGCCATCTTGGCTGAGGGACTTCGTCCCATCCTAGGGGGGAGGGATGTTGTGTTCTATGTCTGTACCTTTTACAATGTATCCATTCACGTGTATCCAATGTAACCATGCTTGTGTAACATTATAACCAGCAGCTGCTTAACTGTAGCCCTTGCAATAGGACGCGAGCTAATGACCACCTGGTGGCAATAGCGAGCGTCCAAGCTCTCCTGGCCCAGACTCACCAGCAAACAACAGCGCGGGAAGATTCCCGCCATCACCTACACCTGGACAAGAAGGGCGTGACCGTCTGTGATGTCACGCGGACAGTAACCAATAGACTGTCGAGGAGCCACATTCAAATGTATAGCCACTGTATATATTGAGCTACCCATCCGCCATTACCTCATGTTCCCCCTGGATCATCATGCAATAAACCTGTGTTAAGCCAACCTTTCGGCTGTTCGTTGTCTTTGCTCCCATACACTAAACTTGTCTACATCCATCTACATCTGTCTACATCCAGGGCCTCTCTTCCTAGGGATCTTTCCTTGCAGAGCGAGTTGGAGTATTCTGTCCATCCAGTCATCCAGCTCAATACTTCTACATTAACCACATGGTCAACCCATGATATCCTTAGCCGTACATCTGTAGATCCACATTCTAAAAGCTTTGATTCTCTTTTCAGATGCTTTAGCCTTAAACCATTGTTGGTGATCACTAGATCTTCTTCTCTGCAGAACTGTACAAGGTGGTTTCCTCTCTCATTCCTTTTTCCAAGGCCATATAGTCCAAATATGTCATTCTGGAGATTACAACTTTTTTAAAAAGTGATTATCTGTCCTCTGATTGTGACTTTAGTTTGATTCAAAAGGAATCAGAGGCTCACCTTCTGCCTCTGTTGCCCCAGTTGTGTCTGATGAAAAGAGAAACGTGAAACGTTTGAAAATGTGTAGCTGTTCTTCTCTTCCTTGGTATGTAGGTAAAAACGTTTGTGAATGAGTTCACATTCAGCAAGTCTGTCAGTTTGTGTTCAAGCCAAGGCTTTGCGATTTGTTGTTGTTGCCTCTGATATTAGATTTCTTTGGAAAACATGGTGAACAGAAAAGCTCAGCATAGAGCAGGGATTCCCAACATGCAGCCCGTGGGCTGGATGTGGCCCACAGCACCATTTCATGTGGCCCACCACCACCTCCACCATGTGGTGGAGGAAGGGCAAATTGGCCGTCTGGCCCCTGAAGCTGTCTGAGGGAGTGTGACCCGGGCCCCGGCTCTAAAAGGTTGAGAACTCCTGGCATAGAGGATTCTGTTCAGTTGCCCACATCCTTGTGAAAGTGACCTTTCTAAATGAATGTCATGATCTCATGAGATATGCACTACTTCTTTCTGATGTGACTATTTTCTGTATTCCATATAAATCCATTATCAGTTTCACATTTCAGGCTGAAGGCAAAAATGTGTTTGAAGGAAAAGAAAAGTGGAAATGCCAAGACCTTGCAGTGATTTAGTCATGATAATCTATCATACACAATAGCTCCCACCCTTTGCTGCCCCCTTAAAGGCTTTACAACATCAACTCCAAAGGCCATTTTATTGAGAAAGAATAATATCATCCATCCAAAAACGATACCAGGCCAGCCAGGAAGGAGAGGCAGCATTCTGTCCAGGGCAAGCAGGGAGGCTCCGGAGACCAATATAGAGGTTGTGATGGGCATGGGGCGATATAGCGGGTACCGAGGGGCGGGCCGCACCCGGGGAACGCGGGGCAGATGCTTAGTACCTGTCCCTCGTTCCAGCCCCACGGTTACACCTCTAGGTCCTGAGCAGCTGACCCAGGGTGACCCTGTCCTTAGGCTGCTGCTGATGAATGCCAGGTCGGTATGTAATAAGGCCCCCCTGATACAAGACTCCATTATGGGGGAGCGGGCCGACCTGGCATGTATCACTGAGACCTGGCTGAGACCAGAGGATGGGGTTCCTCTGTCAGAAATGTGTCCAGCTGGGTTCAGTATTTGGCACCAGCCTAGGGATAAGGGTAAGGGCGGTGGCGTTGCCATCATAGCCAGGGAGTCACTGGGAGTCACCAGGGCTACTGCTCCACAAATTCTGGGCTGTGAGGCCCTGCTTCTGCGTCTGGGCTCTAAGGGTCAGTTGGGAGTCTTACTCCTGTACCTGCCCCCTTGCAGGGTAAGGGACTCCCTGCCTGAGCTCCTCGAGGCCATCTCAGCGTTGGCATTGGAGTTCCCTAGACTGATGGTTCTGGGGGACTTCAATTTGCCTTCGCTGGGGACTGGCTCCGAGGTGGCTCAGGAGTTCATGGCTTCCATGGCAGATATGGACCTGATTCAGGTAATTCAGGGCCCGACCAGGGGCAGTGGCCACACACCAGATTTAATCTTTTTGTCGGAGCGGTGGCAGAGTGATCTGAGACTACGGAAATTAGACATAACACCTGTGCCATGGTCAGATCACTATTTGGTGGCTCTAGACTTCCTGGGTGCGACGCTGCACCGTAGGGAGGCAGGGCCTATTAGAATGGCCCGCCCCAGGCAACTGATGGATCCTGATGGATTCCAGAGGGAACTGGGGGATTTCCCTCTGGATCGGCAACACGATTCACCCGAGGCGCTGGTCGACCTGTGGAACAGGATGACTACAGCGGCCTTGGATGAAATCGCACCACTACGGCCTCTCAGAGCTCATCGAGCTAGGTCATCTCCATGGTTCACAGATGAACTGCGGGAGCTCAAACGGGCAAAGAGACGCCAAGAGCGCCGCTGGGTGAAGACCCAGAGAGACTCCGATTGGACACTAGCTAGGGCCGCTATTAGGGCCTATCTAGTGGCGATGGAGGTGGTGAGGCGACAATACTTCACCACCCTTATTGCCTCCGCTGATAATCGCCCAGCCACCCTGTTTCGGGTTACCAGGTCTCTCCTTGGTAGGGGGACCCCGGTGCCCGGTTGGCAGGGGTCGGCTGAGGACTTTGCTGACCATCTAGTGGAGAAAATCGATCGGATTCGTTCTGGGTTTAATCCTGGCGTGGATGGGGAGAGTCCGGAGGGAGCCGGAGCACAGTCTTGCCATGCCATCTGGGACCGGTTTGATCCAGTTGCCCCTGATGAAGTGGACAGGCTCCTTGCAGCTGTGCGCGCCACTACCTGCCCTTTGGACCCCTGTCCCACCTGGTTGGTGAAAACCTCCAAGGCAGTGACAGGTGGCTGGGTTGGGGCTGTGATCAATGCATCATTGCGGGAGGGGGTGTTTCCTGCACCTTTAAAACATGCTTTGGTGCGCCCCCTCCTGAAGAAATCTTCCCTCGACCCAGCTGTCCTAACTAACTATAGGCCTGTCTCAAACCTTCCCTTTTTAGGGAAGGTGTTGGAGAAGGCAGTGGCGTGTCGGCTGCAGGGGGTACTGGATGAAGCGGATTATCTGGACCCTTTTCAGTCAGGATTCAGGCCTGGATATGGTACCGAGACGGCATTGGTCGCACTGATGGATGATCTCTGGCGGGAGCGGGACGGTGGTCATCCATCCGTCCTTGCTCTTCTTGACCTCTCAGCGGCTTTCGATACCGTTGACCACGGTATCCTTCTGGAACGGCTCCGAGGTTTGGGAATCCAGGGTACTGTGTGGTCCTGGTTTTCCTCATTTCTGAAGGGTCGGTCCCAGTCGGTGTGGTTGGAGAGTGAGAGGTCCAGTCCTAGGCCCCTCAAATGGGGGGTTCCTCAGGGCTCGGTGCTCTCTCCTCTCCTATTTAACATCTACATGAAACCGCTGGGTGAGATCATTCGCTCCCATGGGGTGCGGTACCATCAGTACGCGGATGACACTCAGTTGTACATCTCGGCCCATGGGGACCCCAGTGATGCCGTCAAAGTCCTTTCCAGATGCCTGGAAGCTGTGGGGGTCTGGATGGGGGCTAACGGGCTACAGCTGAATCCCAGCAAGACTGAGTGGCTATGGATAAGGGGTCCTGCGTTAATCCGGGAGTTACCATCGTTGGTTCTGGATGGGGCTATTTTGCCCCAGACAGACCCGGTGCGCAACTTGGGGGTCCTCCTGGATTCACGGCTACTGCTAGAAGAACAGGTGGCGGCTGTGACCAGGAGGGCTTTCGCCCAACTTCGGGTGATTCGCCAGTTGCGCCCACTCCTGGACCGGGACTCCTTGCTCATGGTCACCCATGCTCTGGTTACCTCCAGACTAGACTATTGCAATGCGCTCTACATGGGGCTGCCCTTGACGACCATTCGGAGGCTACAGCTGGTCCAAAATGCGGCTGCCCGGGTGGTGATGGGGTGTGGGCGTTATGCTCATGCTTCGCCACTGCTCCGGGAGCTGCACTGGTTGCCAGTATGTCTCCGGGTGCAATTCAAGGTGCTGGTTTTGACCTTTAAAGCCCTATATGGTAGTGGGCCAGGTTACCTAAGAGACCGCATCGCCCTGAGGACGTCTGTCCGTCCAACCAGAGCGGACCGGAGGGGCTCTCTAATTGTTCCATCAGCCAGAGGGGCTCGCCTCTCTGGCACAAGGAGGAGAGCCTTCTCCGTGTCTGCACCGGCCCTCTGGAACCTCCTGCCAACAGAGCTACGTCTTCGGACGGAGCTGCTGCCTTTCAGAAGGGATCTTAAAACCTGGCTGGCAGGTCAAGTGTGGGGTGCGGGTGGAAGGGTAACCACCATGGGGTGGTTGGTGTAGAGGAACCCTTCCCCATGGTGCCTTTTCGATCCTGCAGCCCTTGCTTTTTAGGGGGTGGGTAGTCTTAACTTTTTTACTGTTTTAACTGTTTTTAGGATTATTATTGTATTTGTGAATTGTATGTAAACTCCTTGGGTTGCCCTGGGGTTACTTTTTATGTTGTTAGCCGCCCAGAGTCGGCCTTGTGTTGAGTGGGCGGGATATAAATTGAATAAATAAATAAATAAATAAATAAATAAAATACGTTTGTAGTACTTCTCAGAAGCATTAAAAACAAAGAAGGTAACCAGTAGTTGTGATGGCTTTGCCTTAAGTTTGTATTTTGATTTTCAGGTTGATTTGTGCAGCAAAAAGCTGGACCGAGCAGAAAAATTACTTGGTGGCCTTGGGGGGGAGAAGAGCCGTTGGAGCCAGACAGCATTGGAACTAGGGAAGCAGTATATCAATCTGACAGGAGATATCCTCCTTTCGTCAGGCATAGTAGCTTATTTGGGAGCCTTCACGTCTAGCTACCGGCATGTAAGTGACATTTCTGAAGTCTAAATGCTTCTATGATAAATAAATAGTTGTTTCCCCAGCTTGTCACATCTTTAGCTGTGTCTGGAACACAGAATGCAGGAAGGGTGGGGGGAGAGGAAAAAACTCTTGGCGTTTGTTATATAAAACACATAAAGTGCTTTAGAAATAGAAACTGAGGGCATGTCCAGACTAATCAGCTGGCGTGCCTGAAAAAGTATTGATACCTGTATGGGCCGTTTGGTGGCCTCCTCCTGTCAGGATAGGAACTGATGTTTTAAGTACTGTACTGTAATAGAATGGTTTCTCTGATTGTCTGTGGATAATCATCTCCTGATTGTCTTCTCCTGATTGTCTTCTCCTGACATCCACAGACAATGGAACCCATCTTTCCAGTCTCCAAGCCTAGTGCCTTCACTACTGCATGTTTAAAGAATCAAAGTGTGTTTAAAGAATCGAAGATATATTTGTGATCTAAACCACCATGGAGAGAAACTGATTAGATTGAAACTAACCATGGTTACAATCAGCAAAACACACACACAAAAATATTTTTTCTACTTAAATAAACTGAGGCATCACTTTAATGATGATCTCTTAAACTTTAAAAAAATCAGTTTACATGATCATCTGTGACGGATCAGGGGAAGTGCTCAGTTTCCAATATACTGGAGCTGCTTGTTACCAGGAGTCTACACAGGAAGCAGCTTTTGACAGATGCAGAGCTCACTTTTAGCTCTTGACATGCTCAGAGTCAGAGGTAGCCTATGTGTAGAATAAAAAATGCTTCAACTAATAAATTGTCTGCTACAGCAGGAGCTTCTACCTTCAGGAGTGTGCAGATTGATTTCCTTTGTTTGATGATTGCTGTTAATTCTGTGCTGTTCAATCACTTCTGAATTACTGCATCCTTGCTAAGGTTTTCAAGATATGTCAGATATTCAAGGAGTAGTTTACCAGGTACACCACCGGTAAATTTCCATGCCCAGTGAGGGATTTGAACCAAGGTATCCCGAGTCCTAGCCTTGACATTATGTCCACTACACTACATAGTAATACATAGTAGCAAAATTGAACACACACACGCGCGCGCGCGCATGCGCACACACACACACACCAAAACCCCTCCACCAACATTAACCCTGAATGTAGAACCTTTTGGTCAACTTTTTGTTTTTCAACCTCTATTTGTTACCAAGGGTTGGAAGCCTTGAGAAGACACCGAACTCCAGTGTTTTGGTTTTGGCAGCCTCACAAAATCTTAACTGGGCATGGCTGAGAGTGGCTAACATTGATCTTCTTTCCTTGCAGAATCAAGCGCGTGACTGGATGTTGACACTGAAATCAAGGGGCATCCCCTGTTCAGAAGATTTTTCTCTGACGACTACTTTAGGAGACCCAGTGAAAATCAGAGCTTGGAATATTGCTGGTTTACCTTCTGACTCATTTTCCATTGATAATGGCATCATTATCTCGTATGTACCAGATAGCTTAGACTAGGGGTGGAGGACTTTGAAAAGGGGGGTGGATTGTACTCGCTAGAGCAGGGGTTCCCACCTTTTCAAGCTGGGGGCCAGGTCATGCTCTCTCAGTTAGCTTTGAGGGCCAGATGGCCATTTTGCCCTGCCTGCATGATGGGGTGGCCATTTTGTCCAAACAGCTTCAAAGGGGCAGCCATTTTGTTTCATAAATGCCGTTGGGGGGGGGGTCACATGAAATGGCCCCTGTGCTAGAGTCTGGATCTAACTTTTATAATTACTGGGTTCACCGTGGAAGAAGAAAACTCAGTGTCCCCCCCACTCTTTTTTCTTTCTTTCAAAAAAAGCAAAGTGGATGAACTTGCCTTTAAGGTGGATTGCACTCTTAGGAACCTCAAGGATGGGCAATCCTGCTGAAGAACAAGGATTGTGCTTAACGTGTGTTTATGTACCTGACAATTTCAGCTGCTGCAAATTTAGTGAAGAAAAATGACCTACGCAGTGGGGGAAGTTTCTGTGTTTCAATTTTTCTCCTTCCCTAGCAATGCAAGAAGATGGCCTCTTATGATAGATCCTCAAGGTCAAGCAAACAAATGGGTGAAGCACATGGAAAAGGCAAACAGCTTACATGTCATCAAACTCAGTGACTCGGAGTTTGTGCGAACGCTAGAAAATTGTATTCAGTTTGGCACACCTGGTAAGCGACAGTGCTCTCAAGGTTTATGCCAACAGCATATCATGTCCCATTTGTAACCCCTGAAATGTCATCAGGTGCTAATATTACTGGTACTTGTGAATATCTTTTAATTTTCTTTGTTTGAGACACTTGTTCAATCATTGTATTCATTTTTCTTGATTGGATCTGATATCTCGGTGGTTTAGGTTTCTGGATGCAGTGCCAGTAGTTGGGAGTTTGATTCCCACTCTGTGCTTGCAGGGAGTAGAGCCAGTCTGTGTGACCCTGGACAAGCAGCACCATTCCAGGGCAGTTGCCGGGATGGCCAGTCACTTCTTAGTACAGTGGTACCTCTGACAAAATCCGATTCGGATAAAGTCGCGGTTTTCATGCACACGAGATGCATCGCATAAAGTCCAAAACCACTTTAAAAAATGGACTTTATCCAAGGTATTTGGTATAGGAACCTCAGATAAAGTTCATTTTTTGGATGTTATCCGATGCATCGCCCATTTGATTCTGATAAAGTCCAAAATCAGATAAAGTCCAAACTTGTGGAATGGAGTTTGGACTTTATCCGAGGTTCTACTGTACTTTCCACTTAGAAAACCCTAGAAAGGGTCACCATAGGTCAGAATCAACTTGACAACACACTATTATTATTAAGCTTCTGATTAAATGTGCGGCCCCTGCCAATGTTTAGTAGATGAGCATCAGGCTCATCTACTGTTCTGTATAATGTAATGGTTTCCAACTTGGTGGACCAGATATTCTTAGAATACAACAGCTCCCAAATGCTATGATTATTAGTGGTGCTAGCTGAGGTTTCTGGGAATTACATTACAAAAAAATCTGTGAAACACCTTTCCTAACTAAATTTGGAATTGGTTATGTAGTGCTTTAACATGATCCATACCTTATAAAGGGATAGGATACAGTTGCCCACTCTTTTAAATAAATCAGGGAGAGAACTTTGGGCACTCCAGATGGTTTAGACAACACCCACAACTCATTGGCCACGATGGGTGGGGCAGATGAGTGTGGCTGGCTTAAAATATCTGGAAGGCCAATTGTGCCCTGCCTCTTTTTTTATTTGTTAAAGTTTGTTTTTTTAAACTGAGGAAAAATCTCAAGATAGAGGAGAAGTAATGGAGTTTACCAAAACGGTTGTCCTTTTTTCCTTTAAGGCAGGAGTTCTCAACCTTCTAAAGCCAGGGGCCGGGTCACACTCCATCAGACAGCTTCGAGGGCCAGATAGTCATTTTACCCTGCCTCTACCTCATGGCACTTCCTGGTGTGGTGGAGGCAGTGGGGGCCCACATGAAATGGTGCTGTGGCCACATCTGGCCCGTGGGCCACAGGTTGAGAATCCCTGCTTTAAGGAGTAGGGGTTCCATACTATTGTAATCAAGAGGGCTAAGAAGGTGGAATTCCTGACCATGGTAAAAATCTCTGGAGTTATTTTCTTTCTTGCAAAATTGAACAGACACAGTGCAGAATAATATGTGTCTGTTAACAGTGTGATTTTTGTTCATCAGCTTCCCCCAATAATGTGCTTTTAGATGGTGAATGTTCTTTGCAAGCTTTCTCTACAGTATTTGTTGAGAACAGATGAAGACTGTTGAGAGCTATAGATATGATGATCTAAGACTTTATACAATGTGACATGAGGATACCATTTTGAGCAGCACCCTTAAGCATGTGGATAAGGGGATCCAGTTGACATTGTTTATCTGGACTTTCAGAAGGCTTTTGACAAGGTCCCGCACCAAAGGCTCTTGAATAAACTTACCAGTCATGGAATAAAGGGACAGGTCTCGTTCTGGATCAGCAACTGGCTAAGGGACAAGAAACAGAGGGTAGCACTAAATGGACACTTCTCCAAGTGGGAGGGAAATAAAGAGTGGGGTCCCCAAGGTTCAGTACTGGGACCACTGCTTTTCAACCTCTTCATAAATGATCTAGAAGTAGGAGAAAATAGCAAGGTAGCCAAATTTGCTGACGACACTAAATTATACAGGGTAGTGAAAACTGTGAGAGATTGTGAGGAGCTCCAGAGGGATCTCTTGACACTGGGAGAGTGGGCAAAACAGTGGCAAATGAGCTTCAACACTAATAAGTGCAGAGTGATGCATGTTGCGGCAAAAAAAACCCAATTACATTTATAAACTGATGGGGTCTAAACTCTCTGCGACAAACCAGGAAAAGGACCTTGGTGTACTGGTAGACAGCTCAATGAAGGTGTCAACCCAGTGTGGCTCAGCAGTGAAAAAAGCAAACTCAATGCTAGGGATCATTAGGAAGGGTATAGAAAATAAGTCAGCAAGTGTCATTTTGCCTCTTTATAAAATCTATGGTGAGGCCCCATCTGGAATACTGTGTACAGTTCTGGTCGCCATACCTCCAGAAGGATATTATGGAGTTGGAGAAAGTGCAGAGGAGGGCAACCAGAATGATTAGGGGACTGGAACACCTTCCTTACCATCTGAGGCTGCAACGGTTGGGCCTCTTCACTCTTCAACGACGGCATCCAAGAGGTTGACCTGATTGAAGTTTGTAAAATCATGCACGATGTGGACAAAGTAGATAAGGAAAAACTGTTTTCCCTATCGCATAACACTAGAACGAGGGGACACTCCATGAAACTTTTGGGTACTGGTTCTCAAACAAATAAGAGAAAGTACTTTTTCACCCAGAGGATTACTGGTCTATGGAACTCCCTGCCAGAAGAAGTGGTGACAGCTGTCAGTCTTGATAGCTTTAAGAAAGGATTAGACAAGTTCATGGAGGACAAGGGTATCAATGGCTATAATTATGGATACCTAAGGACAACCTCGGGGTTGGAGAGATAGGCAGGATATCTCTCAATGCCATTTCCAGGGAATCCTAAGCAGGTGAAGGCATCTGCTTGTGAATAATACCCTGAAGCAAATGGTGAGCCACTGTGTGTGACAGAATGCTGGACTGGATGGGCTCCTGTGGCCTGTTCCAGCAAGGCTGTTCTTATGTTCTTATGTCATGTGTAACCTCATAATTCAACTGACACCTGGGTGGTTATGAAGCTGGGTTTTACTTTTGAGGCAATAGTTTGATTTCTTTTTCCTTAACCGTATCTTTAAAGAATGAAATATGAAGTTCAGACTGATATCCTGTACAGTGGTTAAAAGCCCTATTTGAATACAGTGGGACCTAATGTCTAAGTAAACCTGTCTAGGAGACAGCATTGCCATTTTTGTGATCACTTGGTTTCTTGAGTCTCTGAAAACAGAAGTTGTGGTCTTCAGGCAATGAAAATTTACACCAAATAAAACTTAACACTGAGCAAGACACAGTGTTTTTGTTAGGCTTGCTGCAAAGACTAGAGGCTAGCATGACATTATGGAAATTTTACAAGATTCCTTCATCATAATGTTCAAAATGCAGACAAAAGGCAATCTAGTTTGAAAGAACAAGTAGTTAAATGGTGATAAAGGTAACATGAAAATCAGCCTTGACTCTGCATTAAAGTGCCTTGCATAGGCTGGTTTTGGGCTCATTCGTCGCTGCATGCCACAACAAACATACTTTTCTTCTGCATTAGAAATGCAAGAACATTCAAGACAGTCGGTCTGTCTGCTTATCTGTGGCTCCATTCAGGAATTCTGTTGCTCAGTTTACGTAAACATGCAAGGAAAGGAATATGCAATTGCGATCCTCTCTGTTGTGTTATGTGTGGAAAACATCCAAGGGAGCCGGGAGAGTGATTTTCTAGAGGCTGTATCTGACTCTAGGGAGCGGTGCTCATCTCTTTTTACAAGCAAAGAGCCAGTGCTGTCTGCTGGAGTGCACGGAACACTGTTACCTTGCAACCGAACCAGTACCTATTTATCTACTTGCAATTTCTTGCTTTTGAACTGCTAGATTGGGACAGAGACTGGAGCTCACTCTGTCATGCAGCACTTGGGTCTCAAACTGTTGGCCTGCTGGCCTTCCAGTTGTCAAGTTCAGTATCTTAGCCACTAAGCCACAGCAGTCCCTTGCAATATCAGACTGTACCTGTCTGCATATGGAGATTGATAATGGTAGGGGTAGACCTCCCTCCTAATGCACTAGTCTTGTTGTGGCTAAAACTGTAGAGGGCTAAATGAGTGGTGGGAAGAGGGATACACAAACAGATCAACCTATGGCCAGCATAATTACCATAAAGATCTGAGACAGAACTAGACAGCTGGATGCACTGCCATGATCAGTATCTCTTCCTTATTAGGGTTCCTAATCACAGGCAAACCATGAAGATGCTAAACATGAGAAGATCTTGCTGATTTCTCAGTGAGACAGAGATTTAAGAGGGAAAGCCGATGTGTGTCCTTAGGTCCCCACCACTAATTTAGCCCTCCGTTCTTCCAACCACAGTCCTTGGGCAGAAGAAAAGACAGATGGAATCTTCAATTACTGCTGTCATATCACATGATGTGAAAGAGCCTCCTTGATGATTGTGGTATTTTTGAACCACAATCGGCTGTACCCTGGTAATGGCAACCTTGTATTGCCGGCTAATCTTTCTCATACTAGGTCAGGCAAAGGGAACTGCAGAATGAATCCATCAAAAGGTGCCTTCATTTTGGCAGTTTCATGTCTGGCCTAGACATGGAAGAAGAAGAAGAAGATGATGTTGTTAGATATTATGGCGGTATATCCTTATTATGCAGACAGCCCAAGTAGTTATAAAAATATTTTATACTAATGGGTTTACTCTCACGCATGCGCAATGGTTGGTTTTCCCAAGCTTCAGCTTTTATTATAGAAAAGACCTTTCTTCCCAGCATGCCTAGTGACATGCCCCACCCTCAAGACATCTCCCCTCCTTTTATTATTTTTTATTGCCAGTATGTATTTAATTTCTAGAATAGTATTCCTTCTCTCTCCTTTTTTCCATCTCCTCCCTGCTTTCTCTGCAGCTTATGAAGTTTGGCTGTTTATTATGGCATAATAAAATTGTTTTTTGGTTTTGTCTTCAAGTGCTGTTAGAAAATATTGGTGAAGAACTGGACCCTATTCTTGAGCCACTTCTTCTGAAGCAGACGTTCAAGCAGGCTGGCAGCATCTGCATTCGCCTGGGGGATTCAACCATTGAATATGCTCCAGACTTTCGCTTTTATATTACAACCAAGCTGAGAAACCCACACTACCTGCCAGAAACGTCTGTCAAAGTAAGCTGTTGGCATAAGAAACAATGTGTTCTCTGCTTTAATTTTATTATTTTTAATAAACAGCCCAATCCTTTCCACTGTACTCATCCTCTTGGGTGCATCTATGCCTACTGCAGATGGGTGCTTTCCTTCAATTTTTTGATTTCAGTTTTGGAAAGTCTCCTTTAAAAAAAAAAAAACTTTTCAAGATTGCATTCAGGCCATACAAAAGAATGATGCAAAAGAAAGATGGAAATCTAAATAACCAATGAGAATGCTTAACGCACACCTTTAGAGTATGGATGGAGAACATGTGGCCCTCCACAAATGGTTGGGTCACAGCTCCCATTATATTTAACTGTAGCTTATGCAGGTGATGGCTATGAGATTTAGGAGTCCAACAACCTCCAAAGGGATTATGGTTAGTTAGTATCTAGGAATTTGGAGCATCAGTTTACAGAAGTCCTACCCAGCATAGCAAAAGGTATGAGATTATTGGAGTTGTAGCCCAGAAATCAATTTGGAGGATCAGAGTTCTACCATTCCTAGTTTATGTAGTCCTAATGCTGCTTTGATTTGCTGTTTGCTTCTAAATTGTGTAGGTAACATTATTGAACTTCATGATAACACCTGAGGGGATGCAAGATCAGCTTCTCGGAATAGTTGTTGCTAGAGAGAGACCAGACCTTGAAGAAGAAAAGCAAGCTCTAATTTTACAAGGTGCTGAAAACAAAAGGTATGAAAATGTTGCTGGTTAAAATGTTGTCTTATCAAAACAGTGCTGGGTGCAGAGGACCACCAGTTATTGCTAGATGTAGAATCATGATGTTGTCTTCTTCCCAAATATTTCTGTTCATAAAAAGTTTTGGAAAGAGACATGACATAATGTTTCTCAGACTTTCAGAATGCTGTTTTGCTTCATTAACTGCCACATGTAGAGGCTGAAATATTTTAAGAACCATGATTGCATGTTTTACTCTTAGTTGCTGCTGGAAAGAACTGTGGCCTCTGTTCTCTTACTCTCTGTCACACAATCTAACCTGAACTTCTCCATCTCATTGAACTGAAAGTGTTGTTCTTCCATAATAGCATGTGACACCTACACAGCTGTAGGTCAACACAACTACCTATGTTTGTAGGCTGTCCTTGGTGGAGACTGGCATGAGATGAATACCCATAATTCTGAATTTACTGCTATACCACTGTCTATCAAAGAAAGCCTTAGTCCAGTAGTGGCAAACCTATGGCACGTGTGCCAAACATGGCACTCCTAGGCCTCTCTGTTGGCATGCCGCTGTCACCCCAGCACAGAGTTCGCTCCAACCCTTTGCCCAGCAGCCCAATGTGAGTGTTTCCTCCCTCCCCCAGTGCAGAGTTTGCCCCGCCCTTTTGTTTGGGCACTTGGTCTCTAAAAGGTTCACTACCACTGCCTTAGTCCATCTATAGGGCTGTTTATGTGTTTGGACTACATGCATGAACCCTCATTTAGATAAAAGATCCTGAGCATTAGGTTTTGGGGAGGAAGGAATCTGGGAATGAGTGCTGCACAGTGCTGTCCAGTGTCGTTAGTGGGGCTATATGCATACAGGCCTGGTTGCTGGAACAGGACGGAAATCCCAGGTGTGGGGAGCTGCCACACATTTTTGCCTACTTGCCTGTAGACCTCAGGTGCTCAAACTTCGGTGAGACCGATGGCCACAGCACGAGCAGGGGGCCCGCCACTGGTTTGCGTGGCCTAAGGATGTGCTCTCTTTGCTCAGGCTTAGTTCGGCAGAGAAAGATGGGTCCAGCGAATCTGGCTCATGGGTTCCGGGGAAGATGGCAAAGGCAAATTAATGTTGCAGGTCTAATTTGGCTGCAAAGACCTCTGGGACAGAATATGCCAATTCCCACAGAACGACACCCTTATCTCTAAAATTGGGGGAGAACTTGCTGGCCTTGGAAGTGTTGTGTGTGCGTAGGGGTTGCCCGTTACCTTCTTCTTCAAAGATGGCTCGCCGCTTCATGTCTGGGAAAGGCGAGACAGGCGGATCCTCCCTCGGACAGCTGGAAGAATTTCCCTCACAAACCTCACAGGAGAAAGTTGCTAACTTCCCTGAAATAATGGCCTTTTGTGATGCAAAAGCCTCCCCTCTCTATATCTTGCTCCCAGCTTGGCTTAGAGAGCAAGAAGAACAGAGGTTGACTCGAAAGCCAATTTAACAAGTTTATTATAGAATCATACAATAAATGCACATAATACAGAAATCAAAGAAATCAAAGTTAAGAAATAGAGCATAGCAATACTCTAACCTAATCTAGGCTATGGCGCTCAGAGATACCCCATGAAAGATGGGTTCGATAGCTTCCTCGGTGGTTAGGCAAGCATATCGAATGCATGGAAGTGTGCTTATCTCTCTAAGGAGAGAGATCTCCTTTAATTGAATTAAGCTTCTGTTTATATACCTTTTCTGATGAGAAAAGATAGATAAGCAGGGCTAATTGGCTTATCAAAGTGACAAGTCAAGTTCGTAGATCAAAGATCAGATGGCTCCTTATCAGTGTTCTCCATCTAACTCCGTGAGAGAGAACATGTTCAAGGCTAGTTCCCTAGGGACGACCTTGAACAACCGGCCACTAGGCAGGCAAGATAAACCTTCTAGAAAATGGTGGAATATTCTCACAAAATGGGATCGCTTAGGCTAAGTGTACTAACTCAGAATGAAATGAAATGACATTGCATTTCTACATGACAACATACATAAAACTATGATTAATAAGATAAAAAATGTCTTGCCATGGAATCACGACACCAGGTACATCACTTGCTTGTGTACTCATTTTCATTGTTCAGTTAGGAATGGGCTCAGAGACATCTCTACCTAAATTGAGCTGAAATTCTTGGGGAGACACTTGAAGGTTCAAGTTCAAAAGCAGCAACAGGATAAAACTTACCATGCAAACCATCCCGTTCTCCTTCTAAGCTGATTATCTTACTTTGCTTCCTTGATTGAATCAAATCCTTTTTTGGACTTGGCCCTCTATTTTTGTGTAAGAAATCATTCTGGGTTGAAAGGATTTTTGTGGGGAAAGCTTTGCTCAGGAGACGCCTGAATGAGGCTCCTTTCATGTCCCCAAGAGCTGGGACAGAGACTGGCACTCAATCCATCATGCAGTATCCAGGTCTCGAACTGCCAACTTGCCGGCCTTCCAGCTAACAAGGCAAGCTTCTTAACCACTAAGCCACCTCTAATTTCCTAATACAAATGCTGGGTCTTTTGTTATAGACAACTAAAAGAAATAGAGGACAAGATTCTAGAAGTGCTTTCATCTTCTGAAGGAAATATTTTGGAAGATGAAACTGCCATCAAGATATTGTCTTCTTCTAAAACACTGGCTAATGAAATTTCCGAGAAGCAGGCTATTGCCGAAGAAACAGAAAAGAAGATAGATTCCACCCGAATGGAGTACCGTCCCATTGCTATTCATTCATCGATTCTGTTCTTTTCCATTGCGGATCTGGCCAATATTGAGCCCATGTACCAGTATTCCCTCACATGGTTCATCAACCTTTTTGTCATGTCCATTGATAATTCTGAGAAATCTGACGTACTACAAGACAGGTAACTAAAATGACGTTTTGTTTTAACTTGCCTAGTATGGGTACATCCAGTTAAACTTTGTTTTCCTTACTCGCAAGCAGTTTCTTCTTGTATATTAGGTTTGTTACTATTTTGAGGAAACTCTGGATATAATTGAGCCAAATTTAAGTACAGTGATACCTCATACAACGTCCAAACTTAGTTCCACAAGTTTGGACTTTATACGGATTTGGACTTTGTATGAGGCATGCAAAATCCTAGCCGCGATGCCTCATACAACGTCCAAATCCTTGCTGCGATGCCTCATACAACGTCGTTTCAATAGAGATACATTGTACTGTAACAGCACAGACTTCAGGGCAAAGCCAAGGAAACAGACAGGAAACTGACAGAACTTTAAGAAATCATTGTCTAAAGGCTAAATACATTACAAAAACATGTCAAACAACCCTGATTGTCCAAGAACCTGAAGAATGCTGCAAAAATCCCTGGAATGCTTCTAAACATTCTGACGAAAAAATCCGAAAAAATCCAAAATCGTGCTCAAAACCACTCCTAAACACTCTTTGCCTAGTGCAAAACCCACAAGAGCAATGCACGCATGTGTCCTGCCTTTTATACTGCCCAGGCACAATGCAACCTGGGAAAAACCCCAATGCCTCATACAAAGTCGCACGACTTTGTATGAGGCAACTTTTTTCAAGAAATTAGGCGATGTATGAATTCGATGTTGTATGAAGCGGACTTTGTATGAGGTATTGCTGTATAATGATTTTAGGAGATTTAGGCATATGCTTAAGTAAAGTTCATGGGTACTTAAATTCATTAAACCACCTGCCAATACACATGGTGAATTTCAAGGGGAAAATAACTCTTCAAGGCATAGCATAATGTTCACAGCAGGTTAAAATATTCATATTTAGAAATAGCTATGAAGTTTCTACAAGTACCAAGTTTTCTTGAAATTTTTTTTATAGAGAAGTTACTGGAAACACGGCTTTTTAGACAGAATCCTACAAAATTTCTCTTTGTTATTCAGTTCAGTATAAAGGATAAATGTCTATGCAGACCTTAAATGATAAATCTTATAGGAATCAGAAAAGGCTAACCAATTCCAGTATTTTCAGTTAATTCAACATAGTACTGTATTTAAGTTGACTTTACTGGAACCACATTTAAATAATAATGCGCTGGGGAATGTTGAGTTCAGTGCCAAATTTTATGTGCTATTCTTATGTAACTGGAGCATGATAAATCATAAAAGAGTGCTTTAAGGTTTGTTTACTTCCCTCACCATTCTTTTCTGGATTTTTGCTTGTTTTTATGCCTGGTGTTTACCAGTCAATTGGAGCCATTATTTAATGTAAGACTTTGTTGACATTTTAGTTGGGCCACAGCTGTGTTGCTAGTGATGGCAGCAAAACAAGGACGCTATTGTCGTGTTAAAAATATTTATTTGGGCTACTTTGTAGAGATGTGAAGGGATTGTTAATGATGTAATCACAGGCATATAATCCAGATGTCTGTCTTCAGATAGTGAATATTTCAAGTATTAAGTCTGGTGTGCATCACAATTGACATGTAGTCCTCTTTGCTTTGTGATGGATGTACCTCTTATCCACTAAAGTGAAATGCAAACAGGAGTGTATATATCAGTGATCAGCAGGAGTGCTGACTCGGGCTTCAGGTAACTGAAGCCCAAGAACACCTGGTGTGCCAAGGTTGGCCATCACTGGTATATATGGCTATTCTATATCAGACTAGCATATTTTGCCCGGCAGAGCCGGGCTTTTTAAAATTGTGTTGGATAGTAAAGGGTTCCTTTTTTTCTTGAACCAATGGTGCTTTGCTTTTTTAAATGGTGGTGTAAGGTTTTTTGTTTTTTGGCTTTGAGGCGCTGCGTCCGCCTGCGGCGGACTTGTGCTCCCAGTAGGGGCTTTTTTTGGCTTTGAGGCGCTGCGTCCGCCTGCGGCAGACTTGTGCTCCCAGTGGGGGCTTTTTTTGTGTGCTGGCTTCCTCAGTGCCGGGCTGTTTGAAGTGGTTTTTTAAGGTTTTGGTTTTTTTTTTTGAAATGAGGTTAGTGTGTAATTTGTGTTTGTGAAAATGTTTATTTTTAAACTGTTTTAAACTGTGTTGTTATGTTGTTGTTGTTTGGATTTTAAAAAGAGGTTAGGTTGTTGTTGTTTTTTTAATTATTGTTTTTTAAAAAAGAATGTGTTTCTTTGTGAATTTTTGTAAATTGTTTTATTTTGGATAATAATTTTAAAAATGTGTAAATTTATGTTTTTTTAAATTGAATGTATTTTACAGTGTTTTTTTTATTTTTTATGGAAAATTTATTTTTTTATTTTATCTGTGAATTATTTTTGAATTTTTTTGGATATTTTTGAATGTTTTTTTAATTGATTACCCTATTTTGGGGGATTTATTGAATATTTTGGATGTTTTTTCTCCTTTGGCCACTGGGTGGTGGTGTTGAGCAATTTTTTGGAATTGCTTATTCCGGTGAGTCTCTTCTTCTCCTCATTTCATTTCCGGGTTTCATCGGGGCAAGTCGTCTTTTGGTAAGTTCTCCAGTTTTTTTTAAGGGTTTTTTTTTTTTGGGTTGGGGGGCGTTCTGTTTTTGTTTATGGTTTTGGGTGGGGGTTTGTGTGTGTGTGTTTTTTAAGGGGGGTTTGGGGTTTGGGGCGTTCTTTTTTTGTTTAGGGTTTTGGGTGGGGGTTTGTGTGTGTATTTTTTTGAATGTTTTTGGGTTTTGGTTGGGGGTTTCTTTGTTTGTCTTTTTGAGTGTTTTTGGATTGTTTTTGTTGCGTTCTTTTTTTTGGGAGGGGGTGCCTTTTGTTCTCATGGGCCATGCTTGGTGGCCCGTGGGAAGGAAGGGCACTTGCGGCGGGGGTGCCTTTTCTTCCCATGGGCCATGCTGGGTGGCCCATGGGTAGGAAGGGCACTGGCGGCGGGGGTGCCTTTTCTTCCCATGGGCCATGATGGATGGCCCTTGGGAAGGAAGCGTTGTTGCGGGGAGGGTGCCTTTCGTTCCCACGGACCATGCTTGGTGGCCCATTGGGAAGAAGGGCAGTTGTGGGGGGTGGGTTGCCTTTATTTTTGGAGCGCCGCCTGGCCCTTCGAATGGAAGGGCAGCGGTGGCCGGGGTTGTTGTTTTTTTCTCCACAGGCCATACTTGCTGGGCCGTGGTGAAGAAGGGCAGTTGCGGGGTGTTTTTTTTTAAACTGTTTTTTTTCCGCACGCCAGTTGGCCCTTCGAACGGAAGGGCAGCGGTGGCGGGGGGTTATTTTCCCCCCCACGGGCCATGCTGGCTCGCCCATGGGGATGAATTGCAGCGGCGGCGGGCTTTTTTTAGCTTTTATTTTTTGCGCGCTGGCTGCCGCGCAGGACGCTGGGGCTTGTAATTTTGGCTGCGCATGTTTGGTTTCTGCGGCGGTTTTTCTTTTGCGGCTTTTTTTTTATTGGCCACGGCGCGTTTCCGAACGTTCCTTTTGCCGCGCCGCTCAGCCTGATTGGCTCTGGCGCGGCGTGGTAAAAGGAACTTTGGG
Organism: Bradypodion ventrale; assembly: GCA_035047345.1. Taxonomy (NCBI): domain Eukaryota; kingdom Metazoa; phylum Chordata; class Lepidosauria; order Squamata; family Chamaeleonidae; genus Bradypodion; species Bradypodion ventrale. The sequence continues at coordinate 275,165,432 of JAWDJE010000001.1, forward strand.
AATTGAAGTCCCCTTTTTTTGTTTGCGACTGGGGGGCTCCTGCCCCCGGGTCGAAAATTTCAACCCGACAGTTACCTGCGAACCCCGTTCGGGTGAGTGAACGGAGGCTCGGACGGGGCTAGTGGGCCCTGGTGCAACATCCTTTGTCACATTCCAACGGTTAACGCACCATTTTATAGGTATAGATGTGAGCAATTTTGGTGGAGCCAAGGGTCATTTCCACCCTATATTTTAGGGAGAATTTTGAAAGCAAGAACTTACAAGTACTGTAGATAAATAGGTACCATTTGGCGGGAAGGTAAACAGCATTCCGTACACTCGGGTGTTGAGGCATGCCTGCCACATGTCCATGGAAACATCTGTAAACGCAGACAGCACTGGCTCTTTGGCTATAAACCGAGATGAGCACTGAACCCTAGAGTCAGATATGACTGACTTTTGAGCAAGGGCAGCCTTTATCTAAAGGAGAAACATATTTCTGGAAGTGATTCTCCTTTAGATCAAAGCATGCACTCCCCATGTGCTGTGTTTAAAGCAAAAATAATAATTATCATGTGCCGTTAAGTCAGTTCTGACTTATGGTAATGCTTTTCAGGGTTTTCTAAGTAGAGAATACTCAGAAGTGTACTTTCATTGGGGGCACAGGCGCCCTGGGACTGTGCAGTTTGCCCAAGGCAGGTTTTAATTCCTGGAGATACAATGAGGGAACTGAACTCCAATCTGTGGATCCATAATCCAGTGGGGTTTAAAAAACATCACTATACAGTATTTTGATGTCTGCAAGAGACATTTGTACTGGCTGTATGAAATCCTCAGGTCGAGTGTTGCCCACCCACCCTGGGCTATGTTATGGGCCTTTGTGCGCCAAATGTATCAGACACTTTTGATGATCATGTCATGTAGGTCACAAATCCTTTTATTCTTAGATAATTTTTGTGTAATCTTGAGCCTATATCAAGGAACTTCGGACACAAATGCACCTTTTGCATTGCACCACTATAATATGAGAAATGCCCCTTTTCGAGTGTGATTTGTTCATTACATATTCTTCAAATCTCTATTCACTGGGGAACAATTTGTAACACAATTTCTGTTGAGTTCGATTTTTGAGCTGTTTCAGAGTTAAATAGGCATGCTGATTTCAGAACTGTAGTCAGTTTTTCTTCTACCACGTCAAGTTTTTTCTCTATACCTTATGTGAATGTGAATATGATATTGTAATTGTTACTGTAACTTGGATTGATGCTTTGTTGCTGTAACACTGCTTTTTGCTTTATTTTTGTATTGTATTTTACATGTGTATTGTAGATTGTAATAATTTGCATTTATATTGTTTATATTTCTTATTGTATTGTTTAATACGTTGGGAAACTGCTTTGAGTCGCCTTCGGGCCAAAAAAAGCGGTATATAAATTAACAATGATGATGATGATGATGACGTGACAGACAAAAACTGTAGTTATTTTTGGATCCAGAGGCCAGAAGTTAGTCTAAAACTGGTCACGTATCTAAGACAATGAAATTGTTGTTCCCCAGTGAAAAATCCTCCGTGAAGTAACACGACACATTATTTGTAACATGTTGCTTTCAAGCTCTGGCTTGGAGATCCCTCAGAAGGTAACAACCATCAGGCTTATAGCTCAGCAAGCAATGGGTGGGGGTGGGGCAAACAGATACACATATCTGCCCTGGTGGCACAGTGGTTAAGCTACAGCCAAAATGTTGTGAGTTTGATCCTGACCAGAGCTCAAGGTTAACTCAGCCTTCCATCCTTCCGTGGTCAGTATAATGAATACCCAGCATGTTGGGGGCAAAATGCTAATTACCTTGTGAATCACACTAAGCACTACAGGTATATTGATATATTAACACTATTAAAGGTAAAGGTCACCCTTGCTCGAAAGCCAGTCGTATCCAACTCTAGGATTCAGTGCTCATATCCGTTTTTAGCCAAAGAGCCAGAGCTGTCTGTATCTGCAGATGTTTTCGTGGACATGCGGCAGGCATGCCTCAACACTGCATGGAACACTGTTTACCTTCCCACCAAAGTGGTCCCTATTTATCTACTGCAATTTCTTGCTTTCGGACTGCTAGGTTGACTAGAGCTGGGACAGAGATGGGAGCTCACTCCATCATGCAGGACTTGGGTCTTGAACTGCTGACTTGCCGACCTTCCACTCATCAAGCTCAGCATCTTAACCACTAAGCTACCGCAGTCCCTATATTAACACTATGGGGTGGTATATTATTATTATTATTATTATTATTATTATTATTATTATTATTATTATTATTATTATTATTATTATTATTATTATTATTATTATTATTATTATTATTATTATTATTATTATTATTATTAATAATAATAATAATAATAATAATAATAATAATAATAATAATAATAATAATAATAATAATATGGACTTATATGCTGCCCACTCGCAGATGCGACTCCGGGCGGCTAACAATATCACATCCAATACAATATAAAACAAGATACAATTAGCAGAATACAATTAGCATACAACAATAAAAGTCACCCAAGTCAAAACATCCCAAAACAAGAATTCGACCGCAAGAGTCCAGGCCTCAGAGTCCAAAGTCTATATAAGTGTAATTGCTATTGCTATACGCATATGGCCTGCTGAAGGGTGGAGAATAGTGCTTTTACCAGGTTCTGTTTTCTTGTGTGTTGGCACGAGGTCAATATGTGACTTTTATTTCACTGCTAAGACCCTTAGAGGTGCTGGTGTAAATAGCTAACATGAGGTTTTTGAGTCAGAAGGTGCGAGCAAGATGCAGTACAACACTGGTGGGCTACACCTGTGGCCTCAGTCTCTCATTCTGAGATGCTATGTTGTCTGGAGGGATGAGAGGCAAGCAAAGCAAATGAGCCAAGGGATATTTTTGGGGCGATGTGTTGAGCATACGTCTGGGTGAACCAGCGATGGCAGCCTCTGCCAGTAAATGGGGAAGAATATTTTTGGGAAATTCTTCGAAGCCCTTGCTTTTCTAAGAGGTGAGAAAAGACTGTGGGGAAAAAGCAGAAAATATTTCCAAAAAACCGTCTGCTGAGAAATTTCAACTCCGCGTCATTTCTCCTCAGTAATTGCTTTGCACAGTTTAATGAGTATCCTTGTAGTTGTTTTGTTTTTTGTTGGGGGGGGGGGGCAAATGGACCAAAACAGCTGAAATCTAAGTGGCTTGTAATTATCTTTACAAAAGAGCAAGCTTCAATGAGGGATTAATCTCCCTCCTCCCCCAACTTACTTTACTTTTCACATTTGCAGGCTGAGGATCCTCAAAGATCACTTTACTTACTCTCTCTACGTCAATATCTGCCGCTCCCTCTTTGAAAAAGACAAGCTGCTCTTTTCCTTCTGCCTGAACGTGAACCTTCTGAAGCATGATAAATTGGTTAGTGCTGCTAGATAAGTTCCTCTCCTGCGTGATGCATATTAATCTGTTGGCAAGTCTCTGAATGCTGTTCCTTATTGACGTTTCTTTACTCCTTTGTGGCAGCAACAGGTCCACTGCCAATTAGAAATGATGGTCTTGTGTAGTGGGTAGAGTCTTGGACTGAGGCTCAGGAGATGTGGTCCATATCCCCCATTAGGACATGAAACTCATGACCGACATGTGCTCAGCCTGACCTATTCATAGGGGCTGGTTGCATAGCTGTCAAGTATCCCTTATTGGCCGGGAAAACCCCTTATTTTACCCTCTTTTCCACCGTCATCCCTTATTAATTAGACTGCAATGCCCTATTGCCGCCATTAGAGGGCAGCACAGGATAGGCATAGCTGTCAAGTAGCCCTTATTTGCCAGGAAATTTCCCTTATTTCTAAATCCAAAACTTGACAGGTATGGCTGGTTGTGAGGAGGGAGGAAGAGGGCCACATGTGTTGTCTTGAACTCATTGCAGAAAAGATAGTATATGAACACAATGAATTTAATAAAATAGATCAAAGTGTTCCAGACGTTACCTAAATTTCAGACTCCATGCCTCAGACCTACAAGCATCAGGCCAAGTAGTGGGAAATTATTTTGTTTTAATATTCGAAGAACCGTTTCATGGGTAGATGCTTTAAAAATGAGCCACAGGCAAATTGTTTGATACAAATTAAAGAAGTTTACTTAGAAAACAAATAAGAAAACAAGAAAACAATAGCAATACAGACCTTTGTTGTCGTCCCCCCCAAAGGCGCCATTTCAAAAAGGCAAAGGACCTGCGTTTTTGACCTAAAACTAGACAGATGGAAAAAGCCAGGAATAAGGTGAAGTACTGACTTCAGAGTTCAGTTTTTATAATGATCCATGTGGCCGCAAGGCCAAGCAAATTAACTACTGCAGATTACCGTATTACAGATGAATGTTATAGTTTAGGAAGATAAAAAGGAAGCTCATGGCCTATTCAAAGAAGATGAGTACACAGATCAAAAGATAAGTATAGCAGATCAGTAACACAAAAACAACAAGTGTTTCTTCAAGTGCAAAACAATACAGTAATACAACACTCTCTTTTAATTATGCATCCCAGCTTTCACAATGAAAGGCAAATCATATCAGAGATTGCAAAGATGAGCAAAAGGTCCATGGCCAATCAGGTTGTTGGTATATTATAGATCATACCTGTCAACCTTCCCGGATTGGCTGGGATTTCCCGATTTTTGGCGCCAATTTGTGCCATTTCCCGCCTGCAGCTGCCAAACCCCCGGAATTGGCAGTGGGGGGAAAAAGAGGTACTGCGCATCCCTTCTGCACAGATCGCCTTCTAGGCATGCGTGGAAGGCTTTTACACTTGCGTAGAACCCTTCTACGCATGTGTAGAAGGCGATCTGCACAGAAGGGGATCGTAGAAGCCTATGCATACGTAGAAGGGTTCTACGCAAGCGTAAAAGCCTTCTACGCATGCGTAGAAGGTGATCTGTGCAGAACCGTTCTGCACAGGTTGCATGGAAGGCGACCTGTGCAGAACCGTTCTGCGCAGGTCCCGTATTTTCCGGAGCCGCGGTTGACAGGTATGTCATAGATGGGGGGGGCAGTTCTTCAATGAAAACTGGCCTCTTGACTTCTTGCAAACATATTGATATGTAAACTGGCATTTCCTCTCTGCCAGCTTTATTTCCACAACAATGGGTGTTGGCTTCTACATCTGGCTGATGGGCCTGGCTGGAAAAGCCAGTTTGAATCTTTGGATAAGAATTTCCTGAGGGCCAAGGGTGTTTTTCCTTCACATATCTGCATTGATTTAATTATGAGAGCTGTCCTTTAGTTATAATTTTCCATTTAACTGTTCCTTGGAGTGAGAAGACATAAAATCCAATATTAATATCATAATCAGACACAAACAGAAATAATTGAAGAAGACCCAATGGTCATTGAAGGGGGGTGGGGGTATGTTGTGTTCTCAATAATATGCCCTTAACATATATATCATGTATTCTCAATACTATGCTTTGTGTTCTCAATACTGTGCCTTTAACATATATCAATGTAACCCGTTACAATCAGGACGCGAGCTAATGACCACCTGGTGGCAATAGCGAGCGCCCAGCTCACAGGTCCCAATTCCCCAAGGAACCACAGCGCGGGAAGATTCCCGCCACTACCTCACCTGGACAAGAAGGGCGTGACCAGAAATGACGTCACGCCAACGGTAGCCAATGGGTTATCGTGGAGCCACATTCAAATGTATAACCACCGTATATATTGAGCTGCTCGTCCGCCATTACCTCATGTTCCCCCTGACCACCATGCAATAAAGATGTGTTAAGCCAATCCTTCGGCTGTTCTTTTGTCTTGGTTCTCATACACTAAATTGGCGACGAAGGTGGGATAATGGCTTCCCACGAGACCAAGACACATGCCGGTTTCGACATCAACAAGCCGGAAGACTGGGAGCTCTTCGAAATGGACTTCCAAGATACGCTGGTGGTGTCCGACATTACGGACGAGGGAAAGAAGAGGGCCATCCTCACTCGGATGCTGGGAAATGCCGCCAAACGAGTATTGGTGGACCTAGTAGCACCGAAGAAAGTGAGCGAGCTAATGGCCAAACAACTCCTGAAGGTGATGCGCGACCATTTCCAGCCCACGGTCTCGATGTTTTCGGCTCGAGACGCCTTCTGGAAGAGAGTTCAAGTGCCTGGTGAGTCCATCGCCGCTTTTGCAGCGGCCCTGCGGTTGGCTGCCAGCCCTTGCAAGTGGGAAAATCTGGAAATCACCCTCAGGGACCGTTTGCTGTGCGGCCTGTGGGACGAAGAGGTGCAGCGGAAACTGATGAACCAGGAGCCGCCCCCGACCCTACGCGAGGTCGTGAAGGCGGCCCAGGCCGCGGAGGCCACTAGGGCCGGAGTCAAAGGGTTCAGAGAAAGGCCCCCACAGCCCGACAAGGCAGCGGGCTCGGTGCAGGCGGCCAGGCGCACGCCAAAATCGTCCACGGAGAGTAGCGACAACGAGGACGTCCGGAAGGTGCGGAAGGACGGCCGACGCTGCGATGGCTGTGGAGCAGCCCACGACCGCATCAAGTGCCCGTGCCGGAAGGCCGAGTGCCACAACTGCGGACGCCGGGGACACATCGCCAAGGTCTGCAGACGGCGGCGCAGAGACCAGAAAGGCCCGTCAGACCGGCCGCCGAAGACCAAGGAGGGCGCCCGGCCCGCGAGGAAGCAGGACGGCGTAGGCCGCATCTCCAACAACAGCAGCGACGAGGCCCCCGTGTACAGCGTGTCCTTGGGACACCCACGTTACTTTGTCGAGGTACTGGTGCAAGGGGCCCCTGTTAGGATGGAGATAGACTCGGGTTCTTCCTACTCAATTATGTCCCAGCGGGAGTTCTTGGGAATCTCCCCCCACGTGTGCCCTAAGCTCAAAGCGTTGAGGTCCACGCTGCGGGACGTGCAGGGAAATAGCATTCCGGTGTTGGGGGTTGGAAAATTCAAGGTCCAATACAAGCAACACGCTGCGGAACTTCCCCTGGTTGTTCTAAAGGGGGGAAGTTGCAGCCTCCTCGGGACTCAATGGTTTAAGCCCCTGGGTTTGTTCATTGGGGGGGTGCATGCCGTCGGGACTGACCCTATACAGGAGGTGTGTGACGCGCACCCCGAAGTTTTCAAGAAAGGACTCGGAAAATTCAAGGGACCCCCAGTAGCGTTCGACCTGGACCCGGAGGTCCGCCCTATCAGACTCAAGCCGCGCAGAGTGCCTTTCGCACTAAAGGACAAGATAGAGGCGGAACTGGACAAATTGGTGGGCCAGGGGATTCTTGTTCCTGTTGATTCCGCGGAGTGGGAAACTCCGATTGTAACTGCGCTAAAGGCCAACGGGGAGGTTTGCATTTGCGCTGATTATAAGTGCACCATTAATAAGGCGATCCGCCCAAATGCGTATCCGGTGCCGGTAGTCAGCCACCTGTTGGCCAGGTTACATGGGGGAAAGTGTTTCGCCAAACTTGACCTAGCGCAAGCCTATCAGCAACTCTCAGTAACCCCAGCTGCAGCTGCTGCGCAAACGATAGTCACTCATAAGGGGGCGTTCCAGGTGATGTGCCTACAGTTCGGCATGAACTCGGCGCCGGGTATTTTCCTGTTGCTCGTGGAACGCCTCTTAAAGGGTCTGGAGGGGGTCTTGCCATACTTTGATGACGTGTTGATAACGGGGGGAGCGAGGAGGAGTTGGCTGAAAGGTTGGACAAAGTGCTGGCGGTGTTCGAAAAGGCGGGGCTGAGGTTGCGGAGAGACAAATGCATTTTCTTCGCCAAAGAGGTTGAGTTCTTAGGTTTCCGGGTGACCCCCGAGGGAATCAAACCCTCCAAATCAAAGGTAGCCGCCATTCGAAATGCCCCTCGCCCCACCTCCAAGCCCGAATTGCAGTCGTTCCTAGGGCTCTTAAACTTTTACCATTCCTTCCTGCCGCGGAAGGCATCGGTAGCAGAGCCACTCCACAAGCTACTTAAGAAGGATGAGGCGTGGACGTGGGGCGAGAGCCAGGAGAAGGCATTCAGTGACCTGAAACAACTCCTAACGTCTGACGCCATTCTCACCCATTTTGACCCAAAGAGGCCAGTGGTTCTGATATGTGATGCATCCCCAGTGGGGGTGGGAGCGGTGCTGTGCCACGTGTTGGAGAACGGGAGAGAGGCCCCGGTAGCATTCTACTCCAGATCCCTGATCCAAGCGGAACGAAACTACGCCCAAACAGACAGGGAAGCGCTAGCAATCATCGCAGGGACCAAAAAGTTCCACGATTTCCTCTATGGCCGCCCTTTCACCATAGTGACCGACCACAAGCCCCTGCTCGGCATTTTCACTGCAGACAAACCCACCCCTCAGATCCTGTCCCCTAGGATGTTAAGGTGGGCCATCTTCTTGAACGCGTATCAGCACGCGTTAGTGTACCGACCGGGAAAGGAGATAAGCCACGCGGACGCCCTGTCGAGGTCTCCCCTCCCCAACGCTAGCAGCGTCGTGGGCGAGGAAGAGCGCGACCGCCCGGTGCTCCTGATAGAGGTCTTAGATTCGCCCCCCATTGTACCCGCAGACATCGCCAAGGCGACTGGCAGGGACAAAACGCTTGCTCTAGGCAGCTCCTGGGTGCAGAAAGGGTGGCCAGCATCCTCCCCGGCAGCAGAGTTCGTCCCCTTTTTCAGGAAGAGGTTAGAGTTGTCCAAAGAGAGGGGGTGCCTTCTGTGGGGCCAGCGGGTGGTAGTCCCCGAGTCCCTGAGGCCTAGGGTGCTCAAACTGCTGCACGTCAGCCATCCTGGGATTGTGCGCTCCAAGGCTCTGGCCAGGAGCTATTTCTGGTGGCCCCAGTTGGATGCCGACATCGAGCACATGGTGGGCGTTTGCGAGAGGTGCCAATGCTCCCGACCCAAAGAGGCGCGTCTGCCGCACAGGGAATGGGACGCGGCAAAGGGGCCATGGTCGCGGGTGCACATCGACTTTGCGGGGCCATTTAGGGGGACACTTTTTCTCCTCGTGGTGGATGCTTACTCCAAGTGGTTGGAGGTAATCCCAGTTACGAGCACCTCTTCAGCAACGACGGTGAAGCATTTGCGGAGGGTCTTTAGCACGTTCGGTATACCCGACACCCTAATTAGCGATAACGCTAGTTGCTTCACGTCCGCTGAGTTCAGGGCGTTCACAGAGATCAACGCCATTCGGCACATCACCTCCGCCCCTTTCCACCCGGCAACGAACGGCCAGGTTGAGCGCCTCGTGTGCACCACCAAGGACGCGCTGAGGCGCATGGGCCCCGGGGATCTCAACCTACAGGTGTGTCAGTTCCTGCTGGGGTACAGGGTGACCCCCCTAGCTTCAGGGTACTCGCCCGCAGAGCTCTTAATGCGTAGGAAGCTGACCACAATCCTGACCAGACTAGACCCAACGAGGGTGGAGGACACAGGGAGAAACATCGGGTTAGAGGTCACGAAGAGTTTCAAAGTGGGTGCCCTGGTGCATTGCAGGAACTACGCTAGCGCGGGGCCAGCCTGGGTCCCGGGCGTCATCGTGGGGCAGACGGGTCCCGTGTCATATTGTGTGGAGACCAGTGAGGGTCTACTATGGAGGCGGCACGCGGACCAGCTCCGGCGCCGGGTCCCGGCTGAATGTCGCGCAGACGGCGCAAATAAGGATTCAACGTTAGGGTTCTCCCCCACCCGTTTAGCCCAAGGGGGAGGAGAGGGGGGCCGGTGGTCCCCGCCTAGGGGGGAGGGAAAGGAGGCCGAATCTGTCCTCATAAATATCCTGCGGGATCCTTCTAATGACCCCATAGGGGATGCTTCTGATTTTCATTTACAAAACCGGGGGGTTTTTCCGGAGTGGTCCCCCACCCATCCAAGCGAGAAGCGGGGTTTTCCGTTAGTCCCTAGTGCCCCCGGTTTTTCCGTCCCTTCCCCACAAGCCGCAGAGCCGCGGCAAGTCACTAACGAGTCTCCCTCTCCCGTTGCAGGACAAGGAGCCGGGACAAGCCAGCCAGCAGCACGCCCAAAGCGCGTTTGCAATAAGCCATCTTGGATGAGAGACTTCGTCTCATCCTAGGGGGGAGGGATGTTGTGTTCTCAATAATATGCCCTTAACATATATATCATGTATTCTCAATACTATGCTTTGTGTTCTCAATACTGTGCCTTTAACATATATCAATGTAACCCGTTACAATCAGGACGCGAGCTAATGACCACATGGTGGCAATAGCGAGCGCCCAGCTCACAGGTCCCAATTCCCCAAGGAACCACAGCGCGGGAAGATTCCCGCCACTACCTCACCTGGACAAGAAGGGCGTGACCAGAAATGACGTCACGCCAACGGTAGCCAATGGGTTATCGTGGAGCCACATTCAAATGTATAACCACCGTATATATTGAGCTGCTCGTCCGCCATTACCTCATGTTCCCCCTGACCACCATGCAATAAAGATGTGTTAAGCCAATCCTTCGGCTGTTCTTTTGTCTTGGTTCTCATACACTAAAGGGTACAAGAGATATCTTCATTGATGTTAGACTAAAATATGGCCAACAAATGGGTGTTAGGTGATGCAGGCATCATCTGCCACTGCCTTAGGGGCAAAGGTCTGTGCTCTGTGGAACATGGAATGTGTAATGTTCAGTGCAAACGGTTGCCTGATGATTATTTCAGGGGAAACTGAAAGGTTCAAAGAACTTTTTTAAAAAATAAAAGAAAATAACTTAAACTAAAGGGTGAATTTCAAAATATTAGTTAACACAGATAAAAATGGCTTGCCCAACAGGCCAGAGGCTGTCAAGTGCTCCAAATGTGTTTATGTAGCAATTATTTAGCGCAGAGGCAGCTCTGGGTCTGAGGGGGCTTCAGGCAAGATGTCTTTTTGTGGACTCCTGGCCACCGGAGCCCTGGTTCCTTCCATCAACTGGGTCTGAGAACCCATAACTAATTGGAATACCCACAATACCCAAGAACAATCGTGTGACATTTTGACTTGCACAAAACTCTGTGTGAGTTGGCTTTCCATTCAATGCTGTGAGAAGGGTTTTTTTTGGTCCGGCTTATTAGGAGTCTGAGGAACCTTTCTACGCTGAAGAGGCTTGTTGTGGTGCTTGGCCCTATCTTTGAGCATACTGGGGAGGGTAACCCATTGAACTAGTTCAAGCGTAGGGATTACCCTCTTCTCTGCCTCCGATCGGCCGTTCTGCGCAGGTGCATAACCCATGAGTGTGGATTCACAAACTATACGAAGGAGAAACAGAATGCATGGTAGGTATGAGGTTACAATTTAAAAAAAAAACCATTAATTGCAGAGGAAAACAGAAAGCCAATCAATGCCATTATCATTCCCAGAGATAACCATATTACTTAGACCAGTACCAGTTCCAGAATTCGATGGATAGCCTGGGCAAAATACATGCTGTGAATCCAGTCTTCTCCAGACCAAATATTTAGTCTTGTTTTCAAAGTGGAGTCTTTGCTGGCTTTCAGGATGAGGCTAGGGCAGATGTAGGCTCCTCCTCCTCATCCTCCTCCCTCTTAGAATTGCTCATATAGTTACAAAGTTCAAGTGTTCTTTCTTTATATGCACCACCAGCATTAATAACATACAAAACTAAAATTAACACATCTAAGAACAAAATAGAATTAAAAAGGGCTAGATGACATCTGCCCAATATTGGGCCACATCAACAGCATTTCCTCTTGCCAACATAAGGTCCTCCTCAGAGCACGTTGAAGGGCCTCTACATGGAAACACCACTTTCTCAGATTAGCCCTTGATCTTCCTACCCCTGCACACAGTCTATTTAAAGCTTTCCACAAAGTCCATGGTTATTCTTGGCTAGGCGGTAGAGAGTCATGTGGTTCTGCCCAGTTATCTGGTAGCTCCTTGCTCACCTTCCATAGTTCTAAGGCGGTCTGTGGGGACTGGTTGTGAGGAAGCTATGCCTTGATTTTTGTCTCTGCTTTGGTGGTTGGTGATCAAATAACAGGTGTGTTTCCAAGAACTTGCTTTGACCTATTCTTTCTGAGCAGCACTTTCTCAACAGAATTTTGATGGAGGGATGCCAGCTAAGCAATGCACTTTTTGTAGCAGGGTTGGTTTTAATCATCCTGTGATCACTCTCGCTGTTTCATTTAGGGCCACATCCACCTGCCCTGCATATTTTGATCTGCACCACACTGGACTAACATACTCTCCTGCAGAGTAACATAAAGCTAGTGCAGACGTTCTTAATGTGTGTGGTTGGGCACCCCAACTTGTGCCTATTATTTTCCTCAGAATATTGTTCCTGGCAAAAACATTCTGTTTGGTATTAAGGCAGTAGGTCTTGAAAGGGAGAGTTCGATCCAGGGTAACTCCCAGGTATTTGGGGGTGATGCAGTGTTTGAGCCTGGTGCCATTCCAGGCTTCTTAATGCCTTATGATTTTTCAAATGAAAAGCACAGAGTTGAGTTTTTAGGCAGTTTGGCTTCAGTTGGTTATCCTTATAATTGCTAGGTCGTCAGCATAAAGAAAGCTCCTGGTGGCTTCCGGTAGGGGTCGATCATTAGTACTGTATATATCAGGGGTTGCCAACCTTTTTAAGTTGGGGGCTGGGTCATGCTCCCTCAGACAGTTGAGGGGGCCAGACTGGTGGCCCCTCGCTGTAAACGTTGCCATAAAAAGCATCTGAAACTGTCATAAATGTATTTATGACAGCAGTGGATGCATTTACAGCAGCTGTAAATGCGTTTCCGACAGCCGTGGGGCACGTTTACAGCTGTTTCCGCTGCTTATGGTGGCGGCGGCATGAGTGAGGGCAGTGGGCCATATGATTTGGCACTATGGGCCAGATCTGGCCTATGGGCCATAGGTTGCCTACCCCTGATATATATGTTGAAGTTCAAGTGTTGAAGCAGCAATACAAGAAGGGGATGCTTTGGGGGCTGTGTGATGATGCTGACCCTTGATTCTTTGATTGTCCTTACATATAACTCCTACTTCTGAAGATGTAATTTTGAATTATATCTTAAAGGCCCAATAGTTTCATAACATCCTTTGTTTTCATTCATTGCAGATTAATGAAGCTGAATGGAAATTTCTGCTCACCGGGGGCATAGGCCTGGATAATCCTTATTCTAATCCCTGCCCCTGGCTTCCCCAAAAGTCATGGGATGAAATGTGTCGTCTGGATGATTTGCGTACCTTCAAGGGTATTCGGAAGGGATTTCTCAACTTGAAGGAAGGATGGAAATCTGTTTATGATAGTCTGGTATGTTACTTCCTCCTTTCCTCACTGTTCAAGATAAGTGTTCACCCTATACCTTGCCATCAAAACCTGAAACATGTACCACTTTTTCTCTACTGAGGAGCTTTTGGGGAGCAGAATACATCCTTTCCATGCATACATGATCAAGTTTCCATTTCCAGATTTTAAAGTGGATGAGGTTGCTAGAACAGGAAATGACCTCTTACATTGGCAGAAATGGAGATGCAGTGTGACCTACACCCTGTAGTTACATGGGTGTTTTTGTTGTGTACTGTGAGGTTGCAACCAACTTATAGTGACTCTAATAGGATTTTCAAAGAAGGCCAGATATTTAAGGCGTAGCTTTACCGGCCACCCTTCTCCTAGTGTGTTTCAGTGGCCACAAAAGGAATTATTTGAAAACTTTCTGTTCTGTAGGCAACCTTCGTGGGAGTATTTGAAAGTGATATTTAATTATTCCCAAAGAGCGAACGCCGATCTCCCATACTAAATCTCGTTTGTCTTTCATCTTATGCTATTGATGGTGTAGTGGTGCCTTGCAAATTTTACCTTTTTGAAGAAAACTGGCAGTTAAGAATTTAGAATGCTTGGTAGATATTTTTTCATCAGAACTATGGTCAGGAAACAGGCAGAGATCTCCCTGGATTGTCTTGAATCAGAGAATTTCCAGGAGACAGATTCTCTCAGTATGTTGCAGCAAAAAGCAATAAATTTCACCACATTAAGGTGAGATAGGTATCTGCGCCTCCCAGGAGAAGAGCCAACCTACATGGCTTTGGGCAAGCTGTGCAGGCTCAGGGCACCCCCAGAAGAATGGAAATAGTAGGTCTCTTCCAAATACTGTACTTTATACCTAGAAAACATGGGAGTCAGAAGTGGGGGGCAGGGAGGGCCAACCTCCCCCTCCCAGAAATTGCCATGCAGCCACAGGCCCTTTTGGAGGAACTAGGAACGAAGAACTCCTCCTCTCACCACACATCTCAGTCTGGGCCTTTTGGAAGGCTCCACCTCACCCCACCTCCCCATCTAATCTCAGTCCGGGCCTTTTGGAAGGTTCCGCCTCACCCCTCCTCCCCATCCCATCTCAGTCTGGGCCTTTTTGGAAGGCTCCGCCTCACCCCTCCTCCCCATCAAATCTCAGTCCGGGCCTTTTTGGAAGGCTCCGCTCACCCCTCCTCCCCATCAAATCTCAGTCTGGGCCTTTTGGAAGGCTCTCCCTCCCCCTCCTCCCCACTCACCCACCCCCAGACTGGATATTGGGCCTTGCACCAGCCCACCATGCCACGTTTGAAGCTGCAGCACTAAAGGCCCAGGCAGCTAGCCCAGCCAGCACACGAGGAGGCCGCAGCAGAGAGAGGGGCAAGGTCCGAGCAAAGGGATCCAGCCTTGTGTCTGCCCAGGGGACACGCATGCCGAGCAGGTAGGCCTTCTCTCATGGGCAGGCTGCTGATGGGAAGGGCGGGGTGTGTGTGTGGATATGGAGGACAGGTAAGAACGCAGGGGTGGGGTGAGGGGGTGAGAGAGGGGGATCGGGTGAGCCATGGGGGGGGGGGGAAGCATGCCTGTCACATGTTTACCTGAAGGTATAAATGGCTTTGGTGCATTTAAGATTAATATGTCATTCATTAATAATAGTTAGATTATTCATTGACATTTCAGTAGTGTATTTATTGTAATTGGTGTGTTATATGTTTCAATACAGTAAAAAAATTAATTAAAAAAATTAGAAGGAATGAGTAATCTTCGTTAATAGAAATTAAATTTCACTTGTTTCCAGCTTGCTTTTCCCCTTCTGATGCAATTATCACACCTTCATATGCTCTTTTTAGCGAAATTCAAGTCTCTACCCCCCCAATCCGCAATCCCCCAACCCGCAAGAAATGCAGGCCCTTTTCTTAGGAGCAGGGCCTTTTTTAAGGTTGCTCCCCCCAGCAAAAATAGTTCCTACTCCCCTGCTAGAAACCTGGAAAGGGATGCCATAAGTTGGAATTGATGTGACAGCACGCAATTGCAGTAAACCCTTGACATACTATTTAGTTGGTTCCTCGAGGGTGTTTGTATGTTGAAAAATTCATATGTCAAGCCATGATTTCCCATAGGAATGCATTGGGGGAAAAGAAACCATTCTGGAGCTTAGAAAATAAGCCAAAAAAAAGTTTAAACTGTTCAGAACTCTTTACAACACGGCCTGTGGTGATCACCCGGGCACTTCACTTCTACCACTGCCCCGCACCATTGGAAGTCGAAAAACTTCACTTACCATGGCGGTGGCAGCAGTGATTGTGCCAGTTTTGTGGCTTCTTGCACAGCTTCCGTCGCTTCCCAGGGCAGTGGGAGGCAGCTGTGCAGGCCATAGGCGTGTGGGCACCCACTGCTTACATTTTCGACAGCCAAGTAGTGGCGGCAATCACACTGTTTTTCTGGGTTTTTGCACAACCTCCACCACTTCCCAGGTGGTGGGAACCTTTTTGGAGTATAATTGCTTCAGTTTGGAACTTTTGCTTTGCTTCTCGGCTGCTTGTTAGCAGCTAGAGTGGCCACCGGCTACTTTCTGGTTCCGCGCGGTCATCCCCAGCACTGGAGGGTGACTTCTGGTGCTGGGTGCAGCTTACGTCAGCACCTGGGATGACCATGCAGAACCAGGAAGTAGCCGACAGCCACTCTAGCTGCCGAAGAGCAAAGGAAAAGTTCCAAACCAAAGCGATTATGCTCCGAGAAGGCTCCCACTGACCTGGGAAGCGGCGGAGGCTGTGTGAAACCCTAGAAAAACAGCTCAGTTGCTGCCACACGTCGCCACTGGAAACGTAAGAAGTGGGCACCACATGGCTAGCATATATGTGGAAAAAAACATTAAAGATCGTATGTCAAATTAGTCCCCCCCCCCCCAAGATTTCCCTTCATATCTTGATTTTTTTGTAAGTAGAACCGTTTGTATCTTGAGGTTCCACTGTATTGTTATTTAGTTTTCTTGGTCTACAGTTCACTTCATCAGGGGCATAAATATTATCCTAAGGCCCTACTGTGCATACACAGTTGTGTAAATGGAGCTTAGATGTAGTGCATAGCAAATAGCAACTTTACCAGTAATTTGATACTTTCAGGAGCAAGGGATTAAATGCATAAAGACTTTGTTTTTAAAGATACATTTGCCTACGTTTTTTCTGTTACTCTTCCTTTCTTAAGGCTAAAAAATGCTGAGGTGATTGCATTCCTGAGGAGGAAATTTTCCAATGTTAAACAGTTTTCTTATCATACATATATTTTCTGGGGGGAAAGTAACCAATGAGTGACAAAAAAAAGTAATGGATCACACAATGGATTACTTGTATTGTTATTTTGGTAGTACTGATGTCGACAACTTACTTGTGTAGGTGCAGTAGTGATTTTTGTCATGAGTAACATAACTATTTCTAAAAACTCACATTCTTAACACTGATTATAAACATGAAAATGATATGCAGAGGATACTGACAGTGATAGTCACATTAATAGTGACCATTCACAAGATAGTTGATGTTGATAGCTAGTTAGCACGCAAGACATGATTTGAAAAGAAATCTGTATTCCACTTCAAACACAAGACATAGACTGGAGCCACCTAAAATATCATAAATGGAGCAGTTTTTCTCTTTAATCTCTCTTTGAAGTTTCTCTTTAGGATTAGTGTAGTGACCGTACTGTTCCCCAAAGCTGATGTGTTCTCCTACTCATCTTTGAATATTGTTAGTTCTGATGTCAGATCAAAGTCCATCTATTTCTTTTGCAAAGATCAGTAGCCTGTCCTAGGTAGGCTGTGGAAGGCATTGGAAGATAGCGTACACATTGAACAGTTTCAGAAGAATCTCTTATTAGGATCATTAGGCAGGCAGGGCAAAGCATAGCGTTATATGTAGCAACTATTTAACCTGTCTTTTTAAATACTTCCTGCTTTTCAAAAATTATTCAGTCTTACCTAACAACTAAACTGTACACTACATACAAACATGGGTAAGAGATCTTTAGTTATCACTGAAAAATAGAAAGGAAATTTATTTTGGAGGAAGAAGCTGTTGATCAGAGAAGATATGGGGGAAGAAATGTCTAGCCCAGTGGTGGCAAACCTGTGGCATGCATGCCAGAGGTGGCACTTGGAGCCTTCTCTGCAGGCACCCATGCAGTCACCCCAGCACAGAGTTTGCCCCACCCCTCTGCCCAGCAGCCCAATGAGAGTGCTCCCTCCCTCCCCCGGCACAGAGTTCACCCCACCCCTCTGCCCAGCAGCCCAATGGGAGCACTTCCTCCTCCCCCCCCCCCCAACACAGAGTTCACCCCACCCCTCTGTCCAGCAGTCCAATGGGAATGTTTCCTTCCTCCCCTGTTGCTATGTTGGCACTTTGCGATAAATAAGTGGGTTTTGGGTTGCGGTTTGGGCACTTGGTCTCTCAAAGGTTCACCATCATTGGCCTAGCCTCCCCTCCAAATATATACAGTAAAACAGTATATACAGTTTTCATCATTGTATGATCTTCCCTATGGGAAAAATCATACAACGATTTTCCCTATGGGAAAAAGCCATACAACAATGTTTGGCGCTAAGCAGTTTTTCCCATTGGAAAATCGTTGTACGGATTTTCCCATAGGAACGATCACTATGTGGAACGGCTTTCCCCCCTCCAAGCCTAATTGCTATGCAATTTCATCACTGTATGGGGCGACCATTATATGGGGTTCTACTGTATCTCATTTCATAAACACTGACTTTGAATACTATGGTGGGAGGGATTTTTTAAAATAAAAAAACTGTGCTTCTGAAAGGGATATGCGGCCTAATAGTTGTGTCAATGGAAAGGAAGTCTAAATCTATGTTGGTCTCATTGTTTTGATAGGGGTATCAAATTGGTTGTAGGTTTAAACATATTGTCTCCTTTCTCATGTTTGTATTTTACATGACATTCTCTTTCCCTTATGTCTTTTCCCTTGTTGCATTTTAAGTATATGCAGAGTGATAACAAAGGCTTTGATCCAGGGCATCAAAACTTAGATGACACAAATATTTGCTGCCAAAAAGATGCAAAGCTTCATGATGATGCTTGGAATAGGAAGTGTCTGAACCTTTCCACCAAAGCATATATACGTACAGTAGAATCCCATATAATAAAAAAACCTCCGTTCCACGGAGCTCTTTGCTATGTTTTTCCCCGTTATACGGATACCTATGGTTGATGCACTGTATAACAGGGGAAAAGGTTTGTTATACGGATCACTATTGGTGATACCCAATACAACAAACAATTTATTTTCAGCAGCAGGACTTCCCAACTGATGGGGAGAGTGCTCTGAGGACACTTCAGCTGCACCCTATGTTATCCTGTCTCCAGTGTGCACATACTTTGGAGATGGGGTAAAATACAGCGAGGCAATTTAATTGACCCCCCCCCCCAAGGGGGTCTTAGAATGGAGTGGGTTGGGGCTGGTTGGTACAATCAAGGTGTATATGAATTAGACCACCCACCTCAAGAGTGAGTGATATGCTTGTGTGGGTAGCCCATCAGTGCTTGGTTTTAATGACAAGCCCTGTCTCTTTGCAGGAGCCGCATCATGAGCAGTTTCCTGACGTGTGGCACGAGAACCTGGGGGAATTCCAAAGGATGCTCATCATTCGCTGCCTAAGGCCTGACAAAGTAAGTACAGAAGGGATGTAGGACCTTTGGCTAAGCTTGATTCAATACTTGTTTCCCAGAATACCTCCCCCCACCCCAGGCCCAATCCATGCTGGAGACTGGTAGTGCAGAGAAGGACTGTCTGTACTGCTCAGTAGATTACAAGCACAATTGCCTTGAGTTAAGAAACCCATTTCGCTCCTGCAGCAGGCCACTCTCTCTATTACGGGTACCATTTTCCCTCTTCACTGTGCTTTTAATTTTTAATACAGTAGGTGTATTGCTTCATACTGTACTTTCATTGCTCTTATTTGTTTTGGGAATTACCCAGAAGACCTGTGTCAGCGGGCCACTTTCTAAACATAGTAAATAACCATCCCACTCACGCGTGTACTTCCGAGGCACAGAATAATTTAACCTCAGTCTCTCTAATTCCCATTTTCTTTCATTTGTTTTGCTGATTTATAACTTCTGGAGGATGTAGTGCATGTGTAGTCTGGCCCTTTCTAAGTGTGATTTGACATTTCAGTAGTCTGGAAGATATGAGTGATGACATGCAGTGGCTACCTATTTCTATCCTTCTGTGCACTCAAACACTGAGCCTTTGCTACAGAGGTCCTGGCATGTACTACTACTTGTACGTCATCATCTAGCCAAATTAGGGCTTCCAAATGTACTAGCCTTCCTCCTTCTTAAGGGATTTATGACCTGTGTTATGAAGAATCCATCTTTTCTATAACTACATGTAGCAACCTTACAATCTGGAAAACACAATCTTCCTGGGTCACAGAGGGGTGGTTACACTATCTCTCCCGCCCCCTTCTAGCTACATGGGCTGGGGCTAATAGGAGCTGAAGTCCAAAATCTCAAGAGCTATCTCTGCTGTACAGTATATCCCAACTTGCTTATTTTAAATTTTACTAATGTTTCAATTTCACATTTCCGCTGTAATGGAACTGTTCTCATCTTGCTTAAAGGTAAAGGTCACCCTTGCTCGAAAACCAGTTGTATCTGACTCTAGGGTTCAGTGCTCATCTCTGTTTCATAGCAGAAGAGCCAGCGCTGTCCGCTTCTACAGACATTTCCGTGGTCATGTGGCAGGCATGACTAGACACAGAATGTTGTTTGACCTTCCTACCGAAGTGGTCCCTATTTATCTACTAGCAATTTCTTGCTTTCGAACTGCTAGGTTGGTAGGAACTGGGACAGAGACCAGAGCTCATTCCGTCCTGCAGTATTCGGGTATCAAACTGCAATTAAATTGATCATTACTTTATTCTTAAGATGACAGAATGATTTTAATTTCTATTTTAGTAGCTTTACTATACAGCATTTTAAATTTTTCCTTTGCTCTTTTTAATGGTGTTTTTTTTAGTTGCCTTCAACACTCTTTGCCAGGAAAAGTCGAGACACAAGTGTAATAAACATACAATTAGTCTTAGAAACACCCACAAAATGGGAAACCATAGGAGGACTGCAGAAGTGAAGGGGGGACAATTTTGAAAAACACAAAAGCCCTTCCTTAAAAGCAGAAGCGATGGCCACATGCTGCTTCTGGGAAAGAAAACATTGTGTAGCCCCTTAGCGCTGTAGGGAGTCCTGCTGCTACTTCAGGACAAAAATATAAACAGTAACATAAATTGACATGGGAATTGCAGAAGGAATCTGTCCATTTCATCACATTGTCCCTTAAAGCAACAATAGTGACACAGAAGCCCATTTATGGAATGGTTGAGATAGAATTAATGTGTTGCTTTGGTGTATGGAGACTATTAATTGTGCAACAGGCATCGAATTTGGGGGTGCAACCCTGTTGTTCAGTATAGTATGTCACACTAGATTAGGCCCATGAAATCAGTGGGGATTGGGTGAGTCAGCTCCTCTATAAGTTCCATTGACTCAAATGGGCCTACTTTAGTTGCAGGCATTGCCACCACCCCGTTTTATCCCCCCCTCACTTTCCTCACCTCCATATGCACCGATTGCTCCAAAATAATGCTCGTCAGGATGTACAAGTGATCCATATGAGATCTGAGGGTGCAAATAGTGTAGTCAGTCACAAGTCATTTGAACCCAAAACAGGGAAATCGAATCACCATGTCCCCACTAATTCAGGGGGGACCTACTGTAGGGCAACTTACTCCACTAAACAACAGGCTTTTGGACCAGACGGCACACGAATGCTTTGTGTAGTGTAGAAGTAAACAACTTCACAATCCCACAGCTCTATCCAAAACTCTTTATTTAAAAAAAAAACCCTATCCTTCTACCCTGACCCACCCAAAAATATTTTGGTTTGGTGGACTTCTTCCATTAAGACAAAATATTTTTGCCCTTTTCTCCATTAGTGGCATCATGCAGAACAGGCATTACATACAACTGATTACAGCATCAGGAAAGGTTACCCTACGATTGCACACCCTACCATGTCTTATTGTTTACTACAAAGCTTCTAGCCAGTATGTGACGTTAGTCATAAATGAATGCTTCCATCATCTGTGCTTGTCAGTAGAACGTCCTCCTCTTCTCCATCTGCAACTGTTCTCTTCTGTTTGGTGGTTAACACACAGTTGTCTTCTGCCGTGCGGACAGCACAAGGCGAGAACATCTGGGCCAGCTTCTCCAATTCCGGAGTGTACCGGTACTTGTCCACAAAATGATCCACCAACCGTTTCCTAGTGAGAGCCACTTCTTTTTCAAAGGCGTGAATCACACTTCGGCCAGTTTTGTACTTTGGAATCAAAGGGGAGGGGGAATCATTTTCAATTGTAATTTTGAAAAACAGTGCTGTAATTTTAAACGGCAACACTGGATATTACAAAAGGAAGGAATAGAAATAGAAGGTTTCATTCTGCCTCAGTCTAGTGTAGTCTTTTTTTTTACTATAGCCAACTATCTCAAACAACTATTATTAGACGTAGGCTAAAATCCTGTTGCTTCATTAGTTCTGCAGAAGGCAAACAGCATAGATTACAGTGGTTTCTCGCTGGCAATTAATGAGTCCTTGGCTGGATTTTAGGGAACACCAAGCCATTGACCAAGCATACACCTGACAATCCAAGCATATATTTCTTAACTGCTAGCAAGAAGCCACAGAAACTTCTATAATTTGCCTTCTGTAGACCTATCTATTCAACAAGATTTTGGCCTTTATCCAACTAGAGATGTTTTTCCTAACATGGCTCTTTTCTCCTTGAATTTCTGGTAATGAAAAACTCCACATTTAACTACAGAGGCTGGAGCACCACAAGAGCTTACACAATTTCTGTAAAAACTGACATACACTAACAGAGTCCCATTACACTAACTTTTCTGGGGGGGAAATTTGCTGCTTTTTTGCCACATTTTGGCAGCTAAAAACCAGCCTTTGGCACTTCCAGGGTGGTGGGGAAACTTAACAGCTGATAGTTGGGATGAGTTACTAGAGATGGCCACTAGAGGACACTGTCAGAAGTGCTGAAAATGCATTTAAATGCATTGAAAACCAATTCCGGATCTCAAAAGTAAGTAAAAAAAAGTCTTTGATCTGTTCAAATCTTTTTATAAAATGGTAAAAATTTCCAAAGTGCACTTTACAATTAGTTTTAAACAGTTAAAACATTGTTGTTGTTGTTTTACTTTTTTGAGCTCCGGAACAGATCATTTGGTTTTCAATGCATTCCTATGGGAAACTGGATTTTGGTTAAAGTAATTTTCGCTTAAGGAAAATTCCTGGAGAATGCATTAGTTACATTAACCAAGGTTTTACTGTATAGCACCTGAATAGATTACAAGAATCTGCAAACCTAAAATTTATGCAGCATCTGTTCTTAAATGGGCAGCTTTTTCCTATCAAACTTTTCCGTCAAATTTCATCACTCATCTTAGCTATCTGGTGTGGTGTGATAGATAGATAAACCAGGATATTGCAGACCAGAGTTCAAATACCCACTTAACCATGGGAAAGTGCTGAGGGAATGGAACTTGTAAAGCTACTTTTAAATACCTTACTTACCTTGAAAGCTATAGTAAGATCTGTGTAAATTGATTCTAACCTGATGGCACATAACTAACTATCACTTACATGCTTTCAATGAAAGAGGTCAAGATTTGTTAAAGGTAGATATCAAGTTCTCCTAGATCAGTGGTGGTGAACCTATGGCACGCATGCCAGAGGAGGCAGAGCCCTCTCTGTGGGCACCTGTGCAGTCACCCCAGCACAAAAGTTGCCCCACTCCTCTGCTCAGCAGCCCAATGGGATTGCTTCCTCCCTTTCCCAGCACAGAGTTCACCCCACCCTTCTCCCCAGCAGCTCAATGGAATCATTTCCTTCCTCCCCTGTTGCTATGTTGGCACTTTGCGATAAATAAGTGGTTTTTGGGTTGCAGTTTGGGCACTTGGTCTCTAAAAGGTTCGCCATTGCAGTCCTAGATAAATTCATAAATTAGATCTTTAAATGCAATTTTAAACCTAGGAGTGGGGAAAAAAGGGTTCTTAGACCCACCCACCTATGTTTGCAGATTTCAAGGTTGAGAGGAGCAGCAACATTAATTAGTTTTTCCTGTACAGCAATAGAGCTACTATTGACAGGAAAATAAGCAGGAAACGGGGGTAGTAATAGTGGCAACTAAAAAATAACAGCCCAAAACAATATTTTTTTAAAACAAAGAGCAGATATCACTCAGCAAAGCCATCCAGAGGCTTTGTTCCACAGACGTTGGTTCTTCTCCCCAAAGATGAGCTATTATTGTGTGTTGCATTTCCCCCCTTGTTATTTTCAGCTCAGAACTCAATTCAGAAGCTGCAGATATCACTTCTGTTACTCACAAGGAAAATCCTGACCCGCTCCATCTCTAGTTGATAGTATTCCTCCACTGTCAGGTCATCGAAACACTTAGAAAGGGACAGAAATCCACAAGAGTCTTTGCTACGTTTATTGTGTTCCAACCTGCAGTGGGATAGAACCACCTATTAATCAAAGCCTGGTGTGAACTTAAGTAGAAGCAGATGCTTGTTTGAAAGATATATTTTCCTGCCCTGCATAAGAATTGTATGTACCACGCCTTAACTCATTGCAAATATAAAAATTTGCCTGCTTCCCTTCCCACCATTCTGTGTTTTCTTAGCTCGAGGTTTAGCCAGATCTGGCCTGTGGCACCAAATCATCTGGCCTATCACCTTCACTCCTGCCACTGCTGGAAGTGGCGGAAACAGCTGTAAACGCATCCGTGGCTGTTGTAAACGCATTTACAACAGCCATAAATGCATCCATGGCTGTTGTGAACGCATTTTATGGCAGCATTTTATGGCACCAGTCTGCCCCCCTCTGCTATCTGAGGCAGCATGACCTGGCCCCTGACTTTAAAATGTTGCTGACCCCTGCCTTAGCCATTCTAAAGCATTGCCACTCTATATAGTCAGTTTCCTTTTCCCTCATGTAGCAGTAGGTAGGAAACACAGTAGTAGACATTTCTTCATTATTCCTGCCTACAGAATGGAACAAATGCATAATACTCACATAACAGATGGTGGCCCTTTAGAAGCTGTTGGACTACAGCTCCCATTTGCTCTAGAAATATAGTGAATCACAGTCCAGCAGATTCCACAGTACTGTCAAATTACTAATGGCTGCTACAAAGGACACAGTTGAATACATGCTGATCTGACATAGATCCACTTACCTGGTATATCCCTACCAACATCACAGTCCCCCTCATCTGTGGGATACCAAAGCACTGTGGAGTTTGTGGCTTTGAGCAAACACATTGGACATTCTATAGTCTGAAGGTCAGGCCATAAAAATGCCAGCTTCACAATTAGAAGCAGTGCTTCCTTTAAAAGTAATGTTTATTTTTGAGTTCTGCAGGTTGCAAATTACCTGTGTTTTTACAGATTGGTTTATGGTCAAGCAAATATTGAATTTTGATTTGATTTTGCATTCATTATGAGGTCTTGTAAATCATTTTGTTTTGATAGCCTTATACCAATCCTCACAACTACACAACTATGCAAATGGTTTCTTTTAAAACCAATTCTGAATGCATTGTGCTTTGGATTCTTGTTTTTCTTTTGCATTGAAAAGTGCAGTTTTAAAGATGTACAGACACAATCACACACACACTCTGGGGTTGAAACATAAACTTGTTCCTATGTGAATGACTTTTTAAATGTACTGAGGGGAAACATACACTGATTCACCTGAGCGCACACAGACAAATTTGGTACAATTTATCAGAATACAAATATGTTTAAAATAAGCATACACACCCCAAAGACCCATTCAAATAACCCACGTCAGGGGCAGATAATGTAAGATTACATGTGTTGGGTAAACAGTGAATTTGAATCAATTTCATCAGTGTCAACTCTGGCACAAATGTGTTATGTTTTAAGCATGTAACTCAGGGGTTCTCAACTGTGTCACGGGCTAGGTCCTGCCTGCGAGCTATTGGTTGCAAACCCCTGAAGTAACCATAACCAAATCCTAATAAACTTTCCCCAACTCAGCTAGGTTCTTCTCAGGCGGGAGTGCAGTTGGCTAAATCAGATCAGAAGTAGAAAACTAGTCTTACTCAGATACACAGGCTAAAAACCAGTCTCAAGTAGAGTACAGTATGCTCATTTTACCAATGGAGATTTGATGAGTCAGCTCCTCTGTAAAGCCCTTTGATTCATTGGACCTACTCTGATTGCAGCTTATGACTTAATTTCAGCCATTATGCTTCTTATTTCAAGAGTCTGTTTTATGCGGATGAGAGAACTCCATTAGCTCATGCTTACCAAGGATCGTGCTCTGACTCCCAGCCCTCCAGCTCTATCAGGCAAAAAAAGCATTTTGCCACATCAGGTTCATTCACATTTGGACAATGGACAAAGCCAGCATTGGCCATCTGCATGAAAAGAACAGAATCACACCTTAGAAACCACAATCGGGCGTACCCTGGTAATGGTAACCTTGTGTTGCCAGCTAATCTTTCTCACAGGCGAAAAGAACTGCAGAATGAACTCACCAAAAGGTGCCTTCATTTTGGCAGTTTCATGTCTGGCCTATGCACGGGAGAAGGAGGAGGAGCAGGAGGAACAGAAGGGTTTTGCTTCACAGAACAAGCACCACCATTCAGCATTTTTCCAGTATTGTGGGAACTATTTAACATGTTCGCTTGAACTACTGTTCTGTAGACTCACATGGCTTACAACATTTAACATTGCTTTATCATTCTGAAACTTGCATCAAACCTACAATATGCTCACATTTCTGCACACATTATATTGGTTTTCCCTTGCTCGAAAGCCAGTCGTATCTGACTCTAGGGTTCAGTGCTCATCTCTGTTTCAAAGCCGAAGAGCCAGCGCTGTCTGCTTCTGCAGACGTTTCCGTGGTCATGTGGCAGGCATGACTAGACACCGGAGCGCACAGAGCGCTGTTACCTTCCCACCAAAGTGGTCCCTATTTATCTACTTGCAATTTCTTGCTTTCGAACTGCACACACACAAAAAATATCTTCAATATTACTGTATTTGAAAGCAGTTTTGCTTTAAAGTTGATCTCTGTGTTTAAGCTGTAGCATAGGTCCTCCTTAATATCTGAGCTTTTATCTTACATATTGTCAAGTTTATTTTAACTTCCTAGATGACATTAAAGTGTGCAAGGAGCTTTTGCTTAGCTGTTAGCAGCATTTATTTCACTTTATTTGAAAGACTTAAGTACTTTAACCTTGCATGTTCAATTTCTGCAGAGCAATCTTTACAATAAATGCAAGAGTAGGTGATATCTTTAGCAGACCACTAAGAATCAAATAATTAAGAAGCTTTTGTGAATAAAATCCTTTTCTTCAGGCTTATGCTCCAGCCTTACATGAATCAGACAGAAAAACTGTAGAGTTAAAAAAACAACCCATGGTAGATATCTGTCCCCTTACTGTAGAGTGGCTTAGAAAACCACAATGGGGGAAAGGTGGACCAAAATAAAGGCAGAGGATCTAATTTAAAAATTATAGCAACCATCGGGTCATTTCAGTGTTTCACAAGTAGACTTCCATTCGCCCACAAGGCATCCGCTTTATCACCTCCCTCTACATCCACTCATCCACTCAAAATTCATCTGGAAGAGATTTCAGAAAATAAATCCATCTGTTGGCAGCCAATGAATAATGTTTCCCTTGTTGGCAGCCAAACAAGGTTAGAAATCACCCCAGAAGCCTAGTCTAGATGAAGAATTGTAGGAGCCACCCATTTCTCAGGAGAGTTTCTGAGCTATTAATAATAAGAATTTTGGGTCAGAAATTATTCGGGGTCGAAAGGATTTTTGCAGAAGAAACTTTGCTCAGGGAATACCCAAATGAGCCTCTTTTCATATCCCCAAGAGCTGGGACAGAGACAGGCGTTCAATCCGTCATGCAGTACCCGGGTTTTAAACTGCTGACTTGCCGGCCTTCCAGCTAACAAGGCGAGCTTCTTAACCACTGAGCCACCCTTCTGGGCCATTAATAGCAAGTACTGTAACTGCTTCTCTCAGCCTGGAGGTAGAAAAGCAAAGAACTTAATTGAATCAGGACATTGAGGGCTTTTAAAAAAATTATTCAGAAAGCTGCTTCAGCCCTCATTTTGAGACTTGAGAGATAGCAACCCTAAACATGGCATGGGTTTAGAACTTAAAATTATGAATTACGAAGAAGTAAAATTTAAGAGTCTGGGGCAGAAAAAAAGGCAAAAGTAATTCTTGGAGACTATTCACCCCCAAAGAGGCTTTAAAAAGAAAAGGGTCAAGTTTTCCCTTTAGGCTTCAGTAGATCAAGGAGTCTCGTTCCGAAAGATGTACTTTGAAGGGGAAAATGGCTTACGCATTATCGTGGCTACAATGTCATGCACGCTTAGTCTTCTATACCTGCTTTAATCAAGTCATCTTCACTTTAAATTGGCCTGCAACAAACTTGTTTTAAGAAGGAGGCTTTTTTGACTTACATTTTCAGGACTACATTTGCAGGGCTTCCGGAAAGGCCACCGTTTGAAGGTCTTCAAGCGGTTTTCATACTCATACATCTCTTTAAATTCAGACAGGTTCTTGGAAGTTGCATTGATGTCACTTAGAACCTTCTCCATTTAAGGAGCCAACTTTGTGACCTATCTTCCCAACGCCCTTTCCTCCCAGTCTTTATACTTTTCTCACAGGGTATCTTTTTATATTTGAAACAGTTCCTCCTTTTGCTCAATTGGTCTCACCTGTAAACCTTAAGTTTAAAAAATTGAAACAGTCTGCAACTAGCAAAAAGGGTATGAGCACAGAACAAAAAAAAAGAGAGAGGACTTCTTCTTGACTGCTGCTGAATGTTTTGAGTCTATATTTTGTAAAAAAATAAAACCATAGTTCAGTGAGTGCACTGTATTTTATTGTGCTACTGAGGTGTATGAAAACTAAGGTGCTTTTTTCAGGGTGTGTATGTTAGTCATTGAAAGGACTAGTTGACCTTATTTATACTTTTGAAGGGGGAAATTGTAGGCCTATTTTGTGCCAGGACTTAGCTTCTTCTTCTTGTGCCATATCCGATTCCGAATATTGGCAATCGTCATGGCGATCAGCCATTAAGACTCTTCTATGAATATAATGTCATGGCCTTTCATCTGCTTTCCACATCACAGCATGACTCCCATACCACTGATCCAGCTCCACGAGTCACTTTCTGGTTCTGAGCCCTTTTGGCACGCAAAGTCCTCATTGGCCCCAGGCCAGTATTGATGAAGCTGCTGCCCTCCATCATGGTGGATTCAAGTGGGATTCAATCCACTTGGGGATCATCACCATTCCCTGTAGACTTTGCCAAGGCCGCTAGTCCTCAGATTTGTCAGGTTAGTTAACCACTGCCTGATGCTCGGTGTTGAGTCACTGGCAGTATGGTCTACTTTATTACCATAGCAGGAAAACCTAGCTAGACTTGCAGGACTTAGTTTAGTCTACCTTTATTGGCGAGCATCCTAAAATCATTTCCTGACAAAGGCTGCAGCTGAATTCAGTTCTGTGATTTTCAAGGTTTTCCTTTCAATCTGGTTTCATGGCTTTAACTCACAAATTAAGTCCACTGAGCTCAGCTGGATGCCCATTGAGTTGAGTGAGCTTTGCTCCTAAGTTAAAGGCTTCACTCCTCCCATGCAGACCTATGTCATGTTTACTTAGAATTAACCTCCACGGATTTAAACGAAGTCCTAGGAAACTGGGCATAAGGGTAGTGCCTACCCAACACAGTGGGTGCCTGTATATTCTCATAATATACAAAAGTCTTATGGGTGATCAGGCATAGATGATGTAAATTTCATAGCTGTGTGGATGCTTCTCTTACTTCTGGACCTGCCCAAGAGCCTCTTTTGTGAGGCAGGTCTGAGTCTGGCCAGTTGACTGTACTGTTTGTATGAAGGTATTCACAGAATCAGAGAATTATGGACTTGGAAGGGGCCTTGGAAGCCATCAAGCCCAACCTCTTGATCAATACAGGAATCCAACTCAAAGCAGATCTGTGATAAGGTCAGAGGCTTTTTCTTGAGCTAAAGTAACAACCCCTCATTCAAATTTTTTATGTTACAAAAGCACAGACAGACCATTAAAACAAAGTAACAAACAGTTACATTGATTGCCACACACACACATATAGGTACGCATACAATTTCCAAATGAAGCAAAGCAACCACACAGCCCCATAGTGCTTAGTGCGCTCTCTGGGGGCAGTTCACAAGTTAGTTAGGATTCTGCACCCAACATGCTCAGTACTCATTTTATATAACCACCAATATATAAAGTAAGTTTTCATTCTGAACAATATACTGAAAACAAATGCTTTTGAATATACTGGAGAGAGCTGTCTTTACATATGTCTTTACCACATGAAATACAACTGGTAACTTGATTTACTTATGCAGTAAAACCCCGACACAAATGCCTTGAGTTACATAAAATTCGACTTACATAATGATTTTGTGCTAAAACCATGTCCCAATTTACACGATTTCCTATGGGTTTGCTTCGAGTTACATAAAGATTCTTTTTCCTATGGGTTTGCTTTGAGTTACATAAAAATTCGATTTAAGTAAAAGCCTATGGAATTGACTTTTCCCCCGTAAGTAGGGGTTTTACTGTGTTTGTACATGTGATATTAGTTACATCGCATTTTGGAGTCTTAGTATTAAATGAATTATGTTTTTATACAGACACTCCAAGTAACAGATAGGAAAATCTAGAGGTTTTTATTATCTTGCAATTTATTATTCCTCTTGTTCCTTACTCTGATGTTCTATATCAGGAGTGCTCAACCTTTAAGGCCAGGGGCTGGGTCACGTTTCCTCAGACAGTCTCATGGGCTGGACAGCCATTTTGCCATTCCTCCACCACATATGGCATTTCTGGGTGTGGTGGGGGCAGTGGGGGTCCACATGAAATGGCACCGGGGACCACTTCAGGCCCACAGGCCGCAGGTTGAGAATCCATACTCTATATTCTTCTTGAGGAAGACTTCAATATCAAAATACATTTGGTTTTCTGGAATTTTCGTGTGTGTGTGTGTGTGTGTGTGTGTGTCTGTCTGTCTGTCCCCTCTGCCTTTTGATCCTTACCTCAGCCAGAAGTTCATTAAGAGTCTTTAGACAAGCCACTGTAAGCTCAGCCATCTTCCTTAGCATGTAAAGGTAAAGGTAAAGGTTTCCCTTGCTCGAAAGCCAGTCGTATCCGACTCTAGGGTGCAGTGCTCATCTCTGTTTCTAAGCCGAAGAGCCAGCGCTGTCTGCTTCTGCAGACATTTCCGTGGTCATGTGGCAGGCATGACTAGACACCGGAGCGCACGGAACGCTGTTACCTTCCCACCGAAGTGGTCCCTATTTATCTACTTGCAATTTCTTGCTTTCGAACTGCTAGGTTGGCAGGAGCTGGGATGAAGACGGGAGCTCATTTCCGTCCTGCAGTACTCGGGAATCGAACTGCTGACCTTCCGCTTCCCAGTCAGCGTCTTAGCGACTTGAGCCACTGCACTGTATTTATTGCAATACAGCAATAAAGAGTAGAGAGCCACTTCAGAAGGCTGTTGTGAAGATAGGATTTCTGAAGCAAATTGAAGTGGGTTTCATAACCGTTAACCATAGATATTATTAGCTGGGAACAAAGTTTCTAATTCCTTTTTTTGCTGAGGGGACAGAAATCAATCGGTGAAACATTTCCTAGTATGAAGAGGCAATGATGTGAACATGGCCACCTGCTGAGCTTTGAACCAAAGAACTAATGTCTGAGTTTTATTTTTATCACATTCTTCCCAATCCCTTTTCCTTTTGTGTTGTGTGTGTTAGATTATGAAACTGAAAGCACTGGCTGTCTTACTTTAAAGTGGATGTCTGTAAACCTCTGGGGGAGCCTGTTCCTTTGTAGACACAAGCTACTACAGATTAATTTTAAACAGCTTCATCTGTTGATTTCAGCCTAGTTGTGTGGTTGATAAAGGGCCAGAGCCCTTGTCTTGAATCGTTTTGTTAGTCTCCACTGGAGTAGACCTTTTGAAGAGGTGAGAAATTGCTAAGTCAACCCACATGTACATGCATTGATTCACTGGGTCTAACTTAGTAGAGGCTGACAATTGGATTTGAACCTTTTGCCCATGCAGACTTCCATGTCCAGGTTGCACATAGGAGTTGGCATAAGTGACTCTAAGGATGGAGAGGGTTATAGCTCAATGCCTCTGCCCTAGTTTTGCATTCAGCATGCCACAGGTGCACTCTCCAGTTGGCCCATTTAGATGTATAAGGGGGGAACTCTTTGTTGGAGACCCTGAACAGCAACTGGCAATCAGAATAGACAGTACTTGTGGTTTATCCGCAGATATGAATTGGCAATAACCTTCCCTAAAAGGTTAGGGTTCGGCCGAACACAACCATGAGCCTATATAGCTCGGCAGGGAAGGAAATTGGGGAGCGGATTCATATAGTCATAGTTATGATTCACGAGTGCCCAGCTGGCCATTAGCTCGTATATGGGCAAATACCAAAGGCCATAAGGTGGTGACCTAAGATAAACATGTAATGTATATCTCACATCCGCAGACTCTCGGAGTCAGAGAACAAACCATGATGTGGTTGATTAACTCACCCCAGATGGACAAGATAGGCAAACAATGGCCTGTCATCCTGCAGTTAATTAACTGATAAGCATGCTTCCTGGAAGACCCTAGTTACTCATTCTCCCCTTGTGCCAGATCATCATGTCTGTATGAACGCAATGGTTTGCAACAAAGAATAAAATGCCAGCAGTCCAAGTGGGCTGCACTGGACTTCCACCTCAGCTCTGCCTCGTGTGCCTTTCTTCATCCAGTCACTCCGCACCCAGTGAGCCCAGTGAGCCGACTTAGAAGAACAATGATATTAAATGTGGTGTGTACAATTGTATTTAATGGTGAAACCTTCTCTTCTAAATTGCTTCCCCCCATAAGAACATAAGAACATAAGAACAGCCTTGCTGGGACAGGCCACAGCCCATTAAGTTCGGTTTCACTTGCCAGTGATAACTTTCGTTCTTCGAGTATATAGTTTGTGAATACACACTCATGGGTTATGCGCCTGCGCAGAACGGAGATCGGAGGCTTGAAAAGCTATTGGTCTAAAGTTTTGGCGGTAAGACCGCCCACCGTACCACCCACCCTGAGGCGCCCGCGCGCCATTTTACCTCAGTTCCATACTTAAGCCAAGCACAGGATAAACCAATTGATCTCATCCGTGCAGCTCAAGAGGGGAGGCAGGGTGGGTAGTGTGTATTCACAAACTATATACTCGAAGAACGAAAGTTATCACTGGTAAGTGAAACCGAACTTTCTCCTTCGTATAGTTTGTGAATCCCCACTCATGGGAGATTAGCAAGCTCACACTCACTTGGTCGGTGGGCAGTCGGATGAGATGTTCCCACGATGAGATGAAGGTGCCGTAGGTTGACCCGTCAGGGGCGATGAGTCCGGAGCCCTCTGGCGAGGACGACACGGCCAAGCCTGGCGTCCGCAGTGGCTCTGGTGTCCACCCTGTAGTGCTGGACAAATGTAGAAGGTCTGGACCATGTGGCAGCCTTACATATGTCCTCAAGCGGTGTGCCCTCCAGGAAAGCAGTGGATGTGGCAACCGCCCTGGTGGAATGCGCCCTGACATGCGGTGGAGGTGGCAGTGATGCTGACTCATAGGCTAGGTAAATGGTAGAGGTGATCCATTTGGAGAACCTTTGCGCAGAAATGGGTTCACCCTTGGACTTTCCCCCATAAGCCACAAAGAGGCGTTGTGACTTCCTGAACTCTCTTGTCCTGCTGGTGTAAAACAATAAGGCTCGTTTCACATCCAGCGTGTGCCAAGTCCTTTCTTGGGCGTTAGAGGGGTTCTGGAAGAAGACTGGCAAGGAGATAGTCTGTGCCATGTGAAACTGGGAGACCACCTTGGGCAGGAAGGTGATGTCCGCTTGTAGGACGACGCGGTCGTTGAAGAATTGGAGAAATGGTGCGTCCACTCGCAGGGCAACCAGTTCCCCAGCTCGTCGTGCAGACGTGATAGCCACAAGAAATGCCGTTTTCCATGTGAGGAGGCGAACATCGCTGGTGGCCATGGGCTCGAAAGGGGTCCTGGTGAGCGCGTTGAGCACGGTAGACAGTGACCATTGAGCTGTAGGAGTCTTGACCGGAGGGAAAGCGTTCCGTAGTCCCTTGAGAAAACGCTTCACCGTTTGGTCACGGAAAGCCCCAGAAGTGGGCGAACCAGCGGGAGAGTGCGCCACCACTGCTGCGAGGTGCACTCGGATGGAGGTGATGCTAAGGCCAGACTCCGCCAGATGGAGGAGGTAGGTCAGAACGTCCTGAAGTCCCACCTGCGGGAGGGCCGTGTGTTGGGCAGCCAGGAAAGCACAGAAACGCCTGTATTTGGAAGCGTAGGACTTCCTTGTGGAAGGGCGCCGCGCTAGTTCCAAGATCCTGGACAGTCTGGGGTTATCCTCCACGCGGTGAGGTGGAGGCTGGGCAGGTCCGAATGGTGGAGCTGGCCGTGCTCCATTTGGAGAAGCGTCGGTGATTCCGGCAGCGTGCGATACTGTGACGACATGCGTAACAGCAGCGGAAACCAGGGCTGGCGAGGCCATGCCGGCGCCACCAGAATTGCATTGGTTCTGTGTTGGTACATCCTGGTGAGCACCTTCTGGACCAGAGGAAACGGAGGAAAGGCATAGAGATAGTCCTGATCCCACCGTTTCATGAAGGCATCGCCCTCGGAGTTCAGTCCGATGCCTGCTCTGGAGCAGTACCTGCTGAGCTTCCTGTTGGACTCCGACGCAAAGAGGTCGATGCTCGGCGTCCCCCAGGCCTCGCAAAGCGATTGGAACACCCCGTCGTCCAGCTCCCATTCGTGGGTCGTCGAGGTGAGGCGGCTCAGGTGGTCTGCCAAGACATTCAGTGAGCCCTGAATGTGTACTCCAACTGGGAAAATGTGCCTCTCCAGGCACCATTCCCACAACTGCACTGCAAGGTACAGGAGGGTGGTGGACCGTGTCCCTCCCTGCTTGTTGAGGTATGCCACCGCCGTGGTATTGTCCGAGGCCACTTGAACAGCTTTGCCGGTGAGCAGAGTCTCGAAGGAACGCAGGGCCTTCCAAATGGCCAGCAGTTCCAAGTAATTTATATGGTGCACCGTTTCGTGTGGTGCCCAGGTGTCGTTGGCCGTGAGAGTCCCGCAAGTAGCGCCCCAGCCGAGGTTGCTTGCGTCGGTCAGTATCTGCAACGAGGGTTGCGGGGGGTAGAAGCACTTCCCCGCGGCCACGTTGAATGGTGTCGACCACCATAGCAGTTGGTCCCTCAGCCCCGGAGACGGGGTCAACCGTTTGGACTGGCTGTCCCGGAGTGCGTCGAACTCGTGAAGGAGCCACGATTGTAGGGACCTGAATTTCAACTTGGCGTGGGGAATCACTGCCGTTGTTGAGGCCATCAGGCCTAGAAGTCTCTGAGCCTTCTTCGCCCGGATGCACGGTTTGGTGCGAAGTTCGCTCACCCCCTGCGCAATGTCCTGTAAGCGTTTCTGGGGGGCGTAGGCTCTGGTAGCAATCGAGTCGAGTACCGCTCCAATGTACTCGACGCGTTGAGAAGGAGTCAACTTCGATTTGGTGAAGTTGATCCTGAGGCCGAGACTCTCCATGATGTGGACCGTGTATTGCGTGTCCCGAATGGCTGACGATTTGGTGGGGGAGACGATCAACCAGTCGTCGATGTATGGGAAGACCCTGATGCCCCGTTGGCGGAGGAACGCAGCCACCGGAGCCATGCATTTGGTGAAGACCCGCGGTGCCGTGGCCAGACCGAACGGTAGGCACCGGTACTGGTACACGGAATTGTCGATGCGGAAGCGGAGGAACCGCCTGTGTTCCTCGAGGATGGAGACGTGGAAGTAAGCATCCTTGAGGTTTATGACTGTGAACCAGTCCCCTTTGTTGATGAGAGGGAGGATGGTTTGGAGGGTCACCATCCGGAACTTCCTGGTGTGGATGCATTTGTTGAGGCGGCGCAGGTCCAGGATCGGGCGAAGTCCTCCATCCTTCTTCTGGACCACAAAGTACCTCGAATAGAAACCGTTGTCCCAGTCGGACGGTGTTACCCGCTCGATGGCTCCCTTGGAGAGAAGGGTTGATATTTCTTCCTCCAAATGGGGGGACGAGGTGGTGAGACGATGTCTTCCTACCCGAGGTATCCGCACGAACTCGATGGCGTAGCCAGAGGACAAGATCTTTAAGACCCACTGGTCGTCCGTGATGCCCGACCATACCTGGAGGAAGTTCCGGAGGGGGAGGTAGGGGATGTGGAGCGAGAGAGACTCGGCCGTCGCAGCTTCAAACGCGAGACTTGGACCTCGCGCCAGAACGCTTGTCCTGTCCGTCGGGCCGGTAGCGGGGTTTCTGCTGACGCCGCTGTTTGTAGGAGCTGGATCTGGGCTGCTCCGTTGGCCCTTGCTGCTGTGGGTTGCCCTGGAAGCGCCGTGTGAAAGGCTGGAACCTCGGCCTGGCAGTCGGGGCCGGCGTGGTGAGCCCCAGGAACTTGGCCGTGGAATTGGTCTGGCGCATCTCATTCAGGACCTTGTCGGTATCCTGACCGAAAAGGCCCTGCCCGTCGAAGGGAAACTCCTCGATGAGCTTTTTCATAGCGTCATCGAGGGAGGTGTCCCTGAGCCAAGCATGGCGACGGAGATAGATTGCGGAGGCCATGTCCTTCGCCGCATAATCATTGATATGCCGGGCAGTGCGCATCAGCTGCTCGGCGACGAAGTCCCCCTCGGTGGCCAGCGCGTCGATCCGCTTCTGGGCGTCGGCGGGCAGTTTCGCCGTCTCAATCTTCACCTGCTCCCATAGGTGAGATTGATACAGGCCCATGGCGGCCGAGTAGTTGGCGGCATGGAAGAATAGGGAGCCGGTGGCGTAGAACTTACGTCCCACCGCGTCCAGTTTCTTCCCCTCCGGCGTCGATGGGACCGGGAATCCGCTGGTGGCCGTCCGATGCTGGAAGGCCTTGACCACCAGGGAATTCGGCAGGGGGTGTGCCTGTAAGAACTCGACGTTCTCGTCCAGGACTCGGTACATGCTGTCGAGCCTGGACGAAACGGAGTGCGCCGCCAATGGTTTTCTCCACGTCGCCCTCGCCGAAGTCATCATGGAGGGGAGCATGGTTATGTGGACTGGCCGTACAGCACGCCTGTCGAGCTTCGCAGTCATCTGATCCTCACCCTCCAGCGGCGGTTGATCCACCTTGAGGTTGAGTGCGGTGCCCAGCCTTGTGAGCATGGCGGTCAGCGAGCGTTGGTCCTCACCACGCGGTGGGCCTACCGCGCCGATGTTCTGCTCCGGCGTGCGCTCGGCGTCGACGTCTCCCTCGTCCTCCTCCGACGACGAGCTGGACTCATCGGAGGACGAGGGAGGAACTCTTTCATCCACGTCGGGACCGCACCAGTACGGCCTGGGCGGGCCGGCGGGATGGGAGTCCACCGCATCAACGTCCGGACCACACCATGACGGTTTGGGTGGGCCGGCGGAGCGGAGACTCGACCCACGGGAGGTCGGTGGGGCCACGGCAGGGCCGGCATGCCCGGGGCTTGCGGTGGTCGGAACCGGAACCGCAGAGGCCGCAGGCAGGGAGGTCTGGAACTTGGTCGCAAAGGATGCCATGACCTGGAACATCTCTCGGACGAGCGCCATCTGGGATACATCCGAGTCTGCTGATAGTGGAGCCACGGTAGCCGACGAAACGGTGGCCGTCGAAACGGTGGCTGGTAGCGGCGTCGGCGAAACGGTCGTCGGAACGGTGATGACCGTGTCGTCTGTCGGCGTCCTGGGCCTTGGGGAGACGGAGGCCTGCCTCATGGGCGAACGGTTTCTTCCCCGAGGAGGAGAGGGGAGCACCTGGAGTGGGTGAGCTGGAGCCCCAGCCCTGCGTCCTTTATCAGGTGATCCGAAAGACGACCGTCCTCCCCAGATGGAGGACCCAGGAGAAGGACATCGGGCAGTCGAGAACGGAGGCGAAGGCCCGGGAGAGGCGTGCGTGCGTGGGGTTGGAGGAAGCGACCGTCTCTTCTCCGACCCATGTTTGCGCCTCTTCTCACCGTTCTTGTCCTTCTTCTTCTTCTTCCTAATCGGAAGCGTGGAGGAAGAAGCCGGCGGCGGCTGGGAAGCAGCGGCAGACGTGGAGGCGGACGCGGCGGGAGCCAGAGCGAGCTCCATCAGATGAGCCTTGAGCCGATTGCTACGGTTCTGCACCGCGAGGCGCGTAAACTTTTTGCAATGCGGGCAGGACTGGCTCTGATGCGACTCTCCCAAACAAAAGAGGCACAGGCTGTGGCCGTCGGAAGCCGGGAACTTCTTAAGGCACGCCGTGCACTGCTTAAAAGCTGCAGCCATCAACCGCGAAAAAAATTCTTCCAGTGGAAGCTTCTGGAAGCGGATACCCCGAAGGGCGGACCAGCCGCCACCCCCTTGAGGGGGGAGACGGTGATCGCAGCGAAAAAAAAACTGGCTACTGAGTCCACTCGAGAGAAGAAACAGCGCCGGGGTGGCAATCCTGCCCGTGGGACAAGATTGCCGACAAAAATTGTAGAAACTAGCTCAGAAGGGCGATAAAAATTGAGAAGCTCTCGACGATCGTCCTGCTGCTACAGCGGAAAGAAGAGAACTGAGGTAAAATGGCGCGCGGGCGCCTCAGGGTGGGCGGTACGGTGGGCGGTCTTACCGCCAAAACTTTAGACCAATAGCTTTTCAAGCCTCCGATCTCCGTTCTGCGCAGGCGCATAACCCATGAGTGGGGATTCACAAACTATACGAAGGAGAACAACAAGTACTACCCAGAGGAAATAGTAAGACCTGGCATAAGCTTTAAACATGGCACCATGGATTGCCTCCAGCCATCTCCTCTACCAGAGAAGTATCTGGAGCAATTATGACACATGGAGGGTGCAAGCAGTGGGCTAACCAACACTTAGAACAAGGTTTCTCAACCTTGGCACTCCAAGTGTTCTTGGACTTCAATTACCAGAAGCCCAAGTCAGCACACCTGCTGATCAGGGCTTCTGGGAATTGAAGTTCAAGAACACCTGGAGTGCCAAGGTTGGCTACCTACGACTTAGAAGAACAATGATATTAAATGTGGTGTGTACAATTGTATTTAATGGTGAAACCTTCTCTTCTAAATTGCTTCCCTCCATAAGAACATAAGAACATAAGAACAGCCTTGCTGGGACAGGCCACAGCCCATCCAGTCCAGCATTCTGTCTCACACAGTGGCTCACCATTTCCTTCAGGGTATTCCCAAGGAGATGCCTTCACCTGCTTAGGATTCCCTGGAAATGGCATTGAGAGATATCCTGCCTATCTCTCCAACCCGGAGGTTGTCCTTAGGTAGCCATAATTATAGCCATTGATAGCCTTGTCCTCCATGAACTTGTCTAATCCTTTCTTAAAGCTGTGAAGACTGACAGCTGTCACCACTTCTTCTGGCAGGGAGTTCCATAGACCAGTAATCCTCTGGGTGAAAAAGTACTTTCTCTTATTGGTTTGAGAACTAGTACCCAAAAGTTTCATGGAGTGTCCCCTAGTTCTAGTGTTGTGCGATAGGGAAAACAGTATTAAAATGTTATTTTAAAAATATCTATTTTAAAGCCATAAGGCATCATTTTTGTATCTTATACATGTAACTGGTGTGTGTTCTTACAAAATGTCTTGCCACGAGTGATCAAAAAGCTATGTTGGTAAGGCCACTAGAAACACAATATTTTGCTTCTTAGTTTTTAGTTTTAGTTATTTTAACTTTTAATATTTTGTCCATTTTAAAGTTTTGCTGTTCTAATCCTTTAATTTGTTTTAATATTACTCATGTTTAATTATTTTTGATGGAATTCTACAAATACAGTGTTTTCACTTGAACTTCTGGATTTTGTGAGCCACCTTGAGTCCCTCGATGGGGAGAAAAGTGTCCTATAAATAAAACAAATAAGTAAAATAAGTACTAAGTAGTGCACATTAAAATGTACAGTATACAAAATGTGTCTCCCCCCAGAACATGATCCTATGTGTGTCCTCATTCTTGGTTTTCTAGATTATTCCAATGGTGCAGGAATTTATCATTGGCAACTTGGGGCGTATGTTTATTGAACCTCCTCCTTTTGACTTATCAAAAGCCTTTGGTGATAGTCATTGCTGCGCACCACTGATTTTTGTGTTGTCACCTGGTGCTGATCCGATGGCGGCTCTTCTCAAGTTTGCTGATGACCAGGTGCGTGGTTGACAATTATAATACCATCAACGTTAGTGTGTTAGTTTAAGACTTTATAGCTGACACTGCCCATTCTGAATTGCTTGTTCAATGGAATGGCTTATGAACAAGTAAATTCAAGATTGTTGGGAATATGTAAGTGATAAAGTTAAAAGAAATTGATTAAGCTTGATCTCCTCTTGTTTGTTTACATACATGAAGTCCAATAAATATTAATGTTTGAACAAATGTGTAAGAGATGACTAGCCACATTTCTTATTCTCTGATTAGAGATTTAGTCACCATAGAATCTAGAATTGTGGTTCCTAACATGGGGCACACATGCCATAGGGGGGCATTTTGATTTTTAAGGGGGGCAATTAAAAAATGGAACCATGGATTTAGACAAAGTCAATGGCCTTTTAGGCTTCCTTCACTTTTTGAATAATAAGAATTATATGTCACGGGCGGCGGGGGGGTGTCAGAATTTTAGAGATGCTTAGGTGGGGGATGGTCAAAAAAAGTTTGAGAACCACTAGTTTAGAATATGTAACCTCCATTTACTACAGCTTTCTCTATTATAATGAATGGATCAACTCCATGAGTCTAGTATGACCTTAGTATCTGGAATGCAATCTTGGGGAATATTTTCATAATTGATCTCCCATAACAACTCATGAAGCTATGAGCTTAAAATTGAGTACAGGGAAATATTATATCATCTCTATGTGTTCTGAAAGGAGTGGCACAAAGTCAGGCTATGATTTTGGAGTGTGTTATGTTGGGGGTGTTTCTTGTGTTGTAAGCCGCCCAGAGTCGCCTTGGCGAGGGGGCGGCTAAACAAGTCAAAATAAATAAATTTGAGAGGCCAGCAATTTTTATCATTCAGTTAGATTGTGTTAGCTCCTAAATATTGTTCTTGATTCATTAACAAACATATGGGTGGTTTGGTCTCACCCACATAGACTCTGTTAGGACATGTGGAATGTTATCCTAATTGTAAATTTAGTATATGCAGCTGAAGGTAGAATACTACTGATACCTCATTGGATTTGCAATGGGAATGCAATAATCACTGTGGCAGATCTGTTTTTCATATTTGTACATGGAACATGCAGCTCCTTGGAGGAAGATGTCCCACTTTGGATTGTTCTGTGCTGCTCTGTGGATTGCTATTGCACCTTCTTTGGGCCTTCTCTAATTTTGTTCATGGTTGCTATGCAGCTATCATTTCCCTTTTCTTCCCTTTTTATGTTGTTATGGAGAAGGTGATTAAATTTAATAGCCTGCAAATTATGTCCTGCTTAGCCCACCCTGTTTTCATGGGAATTTCATTGAAAAACCCCAGCCCCCCCCCTCTTTTGGACTTAGCACAGCTATAAGCTGCAAGGTTGCCATGTGCTCCTGTGATTGTACAAAAGCTGCATGAATTCTGTGCCAGGATCTAGCTTTGTTGCTAATCTTGAACAGTTGGTGTGGTTGGAGGTCCTAAAGTAAGAAGCACCAGCACAAGCATCACAAAGCTGTCTTTCGCCAAATACCAGTTACTGCCCTAGTGGTCGCTGTTCCTTGACAGCACATTGCTGTCATTAGCTATGGACCTGTAGATGCAGAGGTGGTATGCTGTGCAGGTTGTCCAGGTACCAAGTGAAAA
The DNA here is from genome assembly GCA_035047345.1 of Bradypodion ventrale. Classification (NCBI taxonomy): domain Eukaryota; kingdom Metazoa; phylum Chordata; class Lepidosauria; order Squamata; family Chamaeleonidae; genus Bradypodion; species Bradypodion ventrale. The sequence continues at coordinate 275,206,682 of JAWDJE010000001.1, forward strand.
CATCTGGAGCTTTTCTGGTACAAGCTTCCAGGCTACACAGCTGATCTCACTGCAGATATATGTAACTCAGATGTACTCGTGCCCAACCAATGGCCATGATCTACTGTGCTATATTTGGTATCTGCCCCCCCCCTTGCAAATGATTATTCATATAAGTAGGCATGGCTGGCATCAGATATAAGCATTGTTGGGCAGTTGTTGAAGCCCACATCTGTGTAAAGAGCTCACCACCAAGTATGACCTTCACCATTCTGAGCCTCTTAATCCTCTTATTTCTCTTCCTTGCCACAACTGCCTGTTATATTTGAGCATGCCAACAATGGCCCAGCTGAGGAGATGAACAGCATTTTCTAGTACCTTCTGCAGACCCTTTGAGCATGGGAGGTCTAGCAGATGCAGAACATTGATAGTAAAATAGGTGGGCCATTTAAAGATGGGATCATAGAAAGATGGCATCTGGTCCACGTGTTCCTCCAAACCTGGAGCCAATACTGACGTTAGGGATTTGTTTAAGACCAAACTATAGGTGGTGGTGGTGATAGAAGTGATATCCTCATCCACATCCACCACCACCACAACAGCAACAACAACTATAAATACATGATGATGGTGAAATAAAGCTCAATTGAGTTAAATGGAATGTATTCTCAAGCATGTTGGTGTGGGAATTCCATGCAAAGGTTGCAGTCCTAAATGCACCTAGCTAGCAAGTCTGATTGACAACTGTGGGACTTGCATCCATGCAAACATGGACAGGATTGCAATTTTAGCTTCTCAGTCTGCCTGGAAGCAGAACTGGCCTTCTCCTTGTTCACATGTACAATACGTTCCCCACTGAGACCCAGGATATGATTAGAAAGACCCATGCAGAGTAAAATTTGCTGAATCATATTAGAAATCAGCACAAAGGGAAATGAGAGAGCCTCTATTATGGCATACCTCACCTGTATTTCTTTCTTTGTCCTGCTGGTGTTATCTTCTTCCTTCACTAGCTATGGAATGGTTTCTATTGCAATTCCTTGTGACACTGCAACCTTGAACAATATTTTTCAAAAAAAAATGCATGTTCTGCACTTGCAGGGCTTTGGCGCAATGAAGCTGAGTTCCTTGTCGCTGGGCCAAGGCCAGGGCCCCATTGCCATGCGCATGATTGAGAAGTCGGTGAAAGATGGCAGTTGGGTAGTTCTGCAGAACTGCCACCTAGCAACCTCTTGGATGCCAATACTGGAAAAAGTCTGCGAGGTAAGCGGCCGTTCAGCAGCATGTCGTGTTGCAACCTCAGAGGCCACCATGTCTGTGCCAAAGACAGTACAGTACTAGCTACCATTGATCCCAGGCAGGAGGCTGTCGTTGTACTTAAGGTGTTCTGAAGGGCTCCCCCACAGGCAAGTGGGCCAGCCAGTGAGTGGATAGAAGGTGGAAGAATATGTTTCTCAGGGTCAGGCCAAAGAACGAAACTGCACTTGAGCCTGATTCACCAGAGTTCTTCTTATGCTCTTGTGTGTGGCACAAAATGTCAAGGAAATACTTTCAAAAGAAAACATAGGAGAAGGACCAGAGTAAAATGAAGGGAGAAATAAGGAAGTGGGGAAGAACAAGAGAGATAAAGTAACTGGGTGTAATGTGTTTTTGGGTTTTTTTTAACAGAGCGAGTGGGTTTCAGTGTTGCAGAGCAGACTGCTTGTCTGGCCAGGTTATCCTGCTATGGTAACAGAGTAGACCATACTGCCAGCGACACAATGCCAAGTGTCAGGTGGTGGTTAACTAACCTGACAACCCTGAGGACTATTGGCCTTGGGTGCTGAACCCCACAGGGAAGGGTGATGGTCCCCAAGTGGATTAAATCCCACTTGAATCCATCTTGACAGAAGGCAGCAGCTTCATCAGTACTGGTCTGGGGCTGAGGAGGACTTTGTGTGCCAAAAGGGCTCAGGACCAGAAAGTGACTCGCGGAACAGGATCAGTGCTATGGGTGTCATGCTGCGATGCGGAAGGCAAATGGAAGGCCACTGCATTATACTGTTCCCAAGACATGATGATTGCCAATATTCAGAATCAGGTACGGCACACAAAGAAGAAGAAGAGCAAGACTGGGACTTGCTGTGATGACTGAGCAATACTCCGGTGTTCCAGAGATTGAGAAATGGCCAAATGTCAGCAGATTAGGCTTGTACGAATCTCTTTGTAAGATACAACATTGTTAGGTTGGTTTGAGTGTGCAGTTCTAGGTAAGTGATGGCGAACCTTTTAGAGACCGAGTGCCCAAACTGCAACCTAAAACCCACTTATTTATTACAAAGTGCCAACACAGCAATGGGTGGAAGGAAACGCTCCCATTGGGCTGCTGGGAAGAGGGGTGGGACAAAATCTGTGCTGCGGGGAGGGAGGGAGCATTCCCATTGGGCTTCTGACAACCCTGAGGACTATTGGCCTTGGGTGCTGAACCCCACAGGGAAGGGTGATGGTCCCCAAGTGGATTAAATCCCACTTGAATCCATCTTGACAGAAGGCAGCAGCTTCATCAGTACTGGTCTGGGGCTGAGGAGGACTTTGTGTGCCAAAAGGGCTCAGGACCAGAAAGTGACTCGCGGAACAGGATCAGTGCTATGGGTGTCATGCTGCGATGCGGAAGGCAAATGGAAGGCCACTGCATTATACTGTTCCCAAGACATGATGATTGCCAATATTCAGAATCAGGTACGGCACACAAAGAAGAAGAAGAGCAAGACTGGGACTTGCTGTGATGACTGAGCAATACTCCGGTGTTCCAGAGATTGAGAAATGGCCAAATGTCAGCAGATTAGGCTTGTACGAATCTCTTTGTAAGATACAACATTGTTAGGTTGGTTTGAGTGTGCAGTTCTAGGTAAGTGATGGCGAACCTTTTAGAGACCGAGTGCCCAAACTGCAACCTAAAACCCACTTATTTATTACAAAGTGCCAACACAGCAATGGGTGGAAGGAAACGCTCCCATTGGGCTGCTGGGAAGAGGGGTGGGACAAAATCTGTGCTGCGGGGAGGGAGGGAGCATTCCCATTGGGCTTCTGGGCAGAGGGTTGGAACAAACTCTGTGCTGGGGCAACTGCACGGGTGCTCATGGAGAGTGCTCCGAGTGCCACCTCTGGCATGCGTGCCATAGGTTCGCCATCACTGTTCTAGGTGATCTTCACCTGGGAGCTGAAGTCAGTCTCATTGGAACTTAGATTGAGAGATGGAATCGAAGCATGCCTCTGGAGGCTTCTGTTCAGGATATTCTCTTCCGATCTTCCCTCCCACACAGTCTTCCCAGCTCTCCAGAGAATCTCTCAATACTGTTAGACAAATTTTGGGGGAAGTTGTTGGAAAGGCGATAGTGAGAAGGGTTTTTACCCCACCCCCACCCCCACCCCGATCAAACGGCCATAGAACGGCTTAATGGGAGTCTACCCTGTATAGCCTGGTTTCCAGTGAGATTGAGGAATACAATACTTTTCTTTTTGATTCCAAATGAGATTTTGCCAACCTGATGCCATTTTAAACCATTAAATGCAAGCAACTTTATGAATGTGGATTATTTTTTTAAAATGTAGATTGCCTAAGAAATGCCTGAATTAATCTCTCTCACACACATGCATACAGAATCTCATGGTTACACAAGTGTATGTTTGATCTCAGTAGCAGCCGTGATTCCAGCTAGTAATCTGTTCCAGTTTGCTGAGCAGGAAGTCTTGCCTGTATAGTAACACAAGATTCTACCGGTTGCGCAAGTGCTACTCTAGTACAAACAGAGGCATCTGCGAAGCAAACACGTCTTCTTCTTGCACCAAAGTAATGTCTGTGCAATGCTATGAACCCATGTTACTATTTAGTAGACTGTTCTGCTCATCAGAAACTCAGTAGGATACTGGCTGAAAATGAGCCTTTTTTTCTTACAGATATCATAGTTCTCAATTCTGGGAGTTCCGTCTGAGAGATTCATACCTCCAAACACCTAAACATGACTCAATTGGTGGTGGTGGTGAGCCCAGATAGGAAGGCTTCATCGCTTTCTGTGCAGAAAGGACGTTGCCCCATTGCTAACTGGGAGCATCCTATCTGCACAAAAAGCTAGGGTGGAATTCACCCTATGCTTGGCCTTGATGCCTTTCCAGCTAGGCCTTTTCACCATTTAGATGTCTATAGTTGTAGGCCTGTCAGGTAGAATTCTCAGAATGCAGAACTATGGGATTTGTACTACTAGGGGGGAAATCCCTTGGCTTCAGTATGTGCAAATGAAAGGTGCATACAGGTTGACTACTTCCATCATGCTGACTAGGAATATACCTGTCAAGTTGTCTCCGTAGAAATCCGGGAAACCCCTTCGCATATGTGCAATGCTGCCTCTGGGGGCGCACATGTGCAGAAACCCCTTTCCCCGGCCGCCCCAATACGGGATGACAGCAGGAAGGAGGGGGAAGGAGAGCCAAAATACGAGATTTCCTGGCCGATCCAGGATACTTGACAGGTATGACTAGGACAGCCATTTCAAGTCAGGGAGCTCCACAGGTGTGTCAGGAACCAGAGACCAAACTTGAAAAATCAAGAGTCATGGTTAAACATTTCAACCATTTTGAGATCAAAATAATATCTTCATGTCCCGTGGTTTCACAGTTACCATTTACAAAAATATTCTGGAGTATGGACCTGTTTGAAAGACACATGGGCATGAATGGTCCAGAACTTGGAAAGTTTGGGTGTTTGGCTGCAACTGCTAGAATACCAGCCAGCACGGCTGGTGAGGTTACTAGGCTGAGGTATTTTGGGAGTTGTAGTTTGAAAAAGAAACTTTCCCAAACTCTGGAGAGGTTGAGGCCTCTCCTCTTTGCTAGCAGCTCCTTGTCCTTACTTAGGCTTTCTCTTTTTACCCTCTTGTAGGAACTAAATCCAGACACCACCCATCCTGATTTCCGCTTGTGGCTCACCAGCTACCCTTCCCCCAATTTCCCCGTTTCGGTGCTCCAGAATGGCGTGAAGATGACCAACGAGGCTCCCAAAGGCTTACGGGCAAACGTGGGCCGTTCATACCTGATGGACCCTATCTCCGACTCTGAGTTTTTCAACAGCTGCAAGAGGCCTGTTAGTATATGCCATTATTAGCCTCATTTCTTCTTCCCTGTCAAGTGACTGAAGCAGACCCCAGTGGGGTTTTGACGATGTGATTGCAGGTTTTAAAATCTGTCAAACAAAATAATCCTTCCTCTTTGCCTGGAAGCCTGCGTTGATTACTGGCTCCTGGGAGGCAGCAGTAGTGGATTTTATTAAATTTTTATTTTTACTTTACCAGCACACTGCAGTCCTCCTCTGCCAAGGTTTTGGTGGTGTGCCATTAATAATACAGCTTCCCGTTTTAAAAAACAAAACAAAAAGAAATCCAGAGGAAATGGTTTCCTGACACAAATCTGCAAGGCAGGGGAGACATTTCTATTGCGGGAGAATAGCTGAGCCTTGCACTGCTGAGAATCAAGGTTTTAATCGAAAAGCATTAAAATGTGAGCTTCATAGAACTGGGGGAGCTAAAATGGCCGTGCAGGGTTGATGGATTGCCCTCATAAACACCTTCTTTAGAATAACAGCTCAGGCTGGGGAGCCACCTGCTGTTTTTATAATTAGGTTTCAGAGTGTGAATAGGCTTGACCCAAGATCGTTTCCGTGATAGGTGTCGTAATTAAGAAGTAGAAGATGGTTGTGCTTAAACGGAGGCGATGATCTTTTTCTGCTTGCCTAGCAATTAAAAAACGTGCTTAAAACTTTTTAAAAAGGGGAGAACGGAAAGCATTGCTTGTTTTCTTCCCAAGAGAGAAACAGAAAGAAGGCGCTCAGAGTTCACTTGTAGGCCCATCAGTTGCAGCAGAGACTACGTATGGAGCAGGCCACACAGTCCATGGAAAGTATCTCCTGCACCAGCAGTATGTTAAAGTATTCTTCCAGAGTCCACAGGACTGTGGTTTTCATTAGCAGCTTCCTCCGGTGGCTTAATGGTTAAGGCGCTAGGCTTGGAAACTGGAAAGATGGGGTCCATTATTATTATTATTTGGGTTATTTATATCCCACACTTCTGGCGCAAACGACACACCCAGAGTGGCTAAACAACAAAAGAGAAAGCTCTCTAAAAGGAGAGAGCGATCTCAGCAATACAACAATGCATAAAAACACAGCAAATACAAAAATACGCTAAAATAGAAACACATTCTTAAAAACCACTAAAACCCTCCAACACCCTCTCTTAAGAAGATAAAAACAAGAATTTAAAAAGATGACATCCATACAAAAAGCATAAAAAGCAAATGACAGATATGAAAAATTCACAGCAGTGAGACAACTAAACCAGCCAGCGGGCCTGGGCCGTTCCACCCATCAGGTCCCAAACCCACTGACATAGCCAGGTCTTAAGTTCTTTTTTAAAGGGGGCAGCTCATTCTGGAGGCACAGATCTGGTGGTAAGAGGTTCCATAGGGCCGGGGCAGACACAGAAAAGGCTCTCCTCCTTGTCCCCGTCAGATGTGTTTCTCTTGTCAAAGGAACCACCACAGAGCCTCTCTGATCTGCCCTCGTGGGACGGGTAGAATACCTTGGGACGACGTGGTCCCGTAAGTAACCCGGTCCACTGCCATGTAGGGCTTTAAAGGTCAAAACCAGCACCTTGAATTGCACCCGGAGGCAAACTGGCAACCAGTGCAGCTTCCGGAGCATTGGAGAGGCACGAGCGTAACGCCCGCACCCCATCACCAATCGGCCAACCACGTTCTGAACCAGCTGAAGCCTCCAAATGGTCATCAAGGGCAGCCCCATGTAGAGTGCATTACAATAATCCAATCTGGAGGTGACCAGAGCGTGAGTGACCGTGAGCAAGGAGTCCCAGTCCAGGAGTGGACATCAGTTCTCTGCCTCCTAAAATCCACCACAAGCTCCTTTGTGTTCTTTATGTTGAGGAACAGATTATTGGTTCTACACCACTTTGTCAACCACTCCACCTCATCTCTATAGGCCATCTCGCCCTCCTTATCAGAGATGAGCCCGATTACAGTTGTGTCATCTGCAAATTTGACAATCCTATTGCTAGGGTGGACAGAGATACAGTCAAACGTATAAAGAATATAAAGGACACATCCCTGTGGTGTTCCTGTATTTGTACTAAGCATATTAGAGCTATAAGGGCCCAACCAGACCCTCTGGGAGCGTTCTGACAGAAAATCCAATATCCACCCACAAAGTGATGGCAGGAACCCCAGATCTCTCAACTTAGATGTCAAACGCTGTGGTAGAATAGTGTTGAATGCCGAGCTGAAAACCACAAAGAGCAATCTGACATAACCCCTCCGCTGCTCCAGATGTGCAAGAACAGCATGAAGGGCAATCACCACTATCATCCTCTGCCGATCTTTTCCTTTTATAGACAAATTGGAATGCATCCAGTCCCTCTGGTAGGCAAGCAATAACATAATTTCGTACCAGCTTTTCAAAACACTTCATGATTACAGGTGTGAGTGCCACTGGATGAAAATCATTCAAATTTTCCAGGTTAGATTTTTTTGGTGTTGGAACAATAATAGAAGACTTTCCCACGTTTTATTTTTCTCTTTCCCCAAAAAAGGCTGAATTCAAGAAGTTGCTGTACGGCCTCTGCTTCTTTCATGCGTTGGTCCAAGAAAGACGGAAATTTGGGCCGCTAGGTTGGAATATTCCCTACGAGTTCAATGAGACTGACCTGCGGATCAGTGTGCAGCAACTGCATATGTTCCTGAACCAGTATGAGGTACCGCATGAGTGATCTGAAAGAGGAGCTGCCAAGCTTCATCCTGCATGTTCTTCATGCAGGGGTTGGCTAAAAGGTTTAAGTGCAATAGAAATCATCATTGTTTCTTTACTCATTAGTTGCATGTGTGCCCCACCATTTCTCCAGTGCACTCAATGGGTGGTACGTGGCTCTCCTTTTCCCTACTTTAGCTTTACCAAGAATCCTGTGAGGTAGGTCAGGCTACGAGACTGTGAACGTCATAAGGTCACCCAGTTACTTTCAGGGCTGACTGGGAATTTGTAATCAAATCCCCCGAATCCTAACCACTACACAAAACTGGCTCTCATCTAGGCCTTATTGGGTTGGATGGTGGCCAGTCAGTTGGCTGTGGAGAGTAGGAACCGATAAGGCAGCCTATGCTGAGCCAGGCTATCTAGCGCCATATTGTCTGCACTGACAGGCAGCAGTTCTTCAGACCTACAGACATGATTCTTTGTTGGCCCTATCTAGAGATGCCAAGGATTGGATCTGGGACCTTCCATACCTGTCAAGTATCCCGTATTGGCTGGGAAATCCCATATTTCACCCCTCTTTCCCGGTCCTTCCCGCAGCCATCCCATATTTGAATGACCAGAAAAGGGGTTACTGTGCATGCACACCCATCAGAGGAAGCAGTGTGCATGCGCAAAGGGATTACTGCAGTGGTGCGCATACACAAAGGGATCACTGCACATGCGCAGTAACCCCTTCGCACATGCACGCCCGTCAGGTGCTTTCCATTTTTTCACCGCTGTAACTTGACCATCTGCACACAAAGTGGGAGGGCCCAAACCAATAAGACAGGGAGCTTCATATTGAGAAGTGGAGCTGACTTCAGCAGCAGGGAACATGTGATTATCTTCTAACTTATTTCACAGTATTGCAGGATGTAAACTGGCCTGCTTTCATCTGATGATGAGTTATGAAGAAGAAAGCCAGCTTTGTTTGCACTTGTGATATCACCTACTGCTTTTCTGGCTTTTGGCTAAGATCAAGTATAGTGTGTTGTGGTATCTATTAATTGTGAAAATGCTTTCTCTATTGTCTCAGCTCTGATGTTGGACCCTTCTCCATCTTCTTATTTTGCTGGGCTTGTTGAGAGCTAGAAAAGTGTGATTGTGTGTGTATTGGAGATTAGAGCAGGGAGGCTTGCCTTGCAGACCATATAAGATGGCCTTGGTGTACAGTTGTCTGAGAGTCATGCCTACCTTTGCTAAATTGTTTATGGGAACAAATGTGAGAGGTCTGCAGGGCCTTTGTGAAGTTGGTGGAGGAAAAGTGGGCCAGTGGCTTTTATGGCTGAAAGGAAACCTGAACCCAAGTCCCCAAACTCCTCCTTTGGCACACTAACTGCTATTCTACATTGGTTGTCATCCGATCTTTATTGCTTTGGATGTTGACCAACAGGTTTGAAGTAGAGAATAGGAAGGTGGCCTGTGCCAAGCCACATAATCTAGCTCAGGACTGTCTGCACAAACTGGCAGCAACTCTCCAAGGATTGTTTCGATATCTGTAGGTGAGCAGTGGGCCGGATTTATGAATCTGTGAAGTTCAGCCTCAGCTCATCCCTGGGGTTGGGGCAAAGGTGAGCAGCAAAGAAGTAGCACTCTTAATTTTGCGTTTGGAAAGGAGGAACGTGTCAAAGATGTGAGGGACAAGATGTCAACTCATCAGGCCATGCCATGTTTAATGTTCTGCAGTGGCCCTCCAGCTGTGCTAGACGTGTTTCTATTTACATTGTAATGTGGCTTGTCTGTGGCCATGTTAGCTTGAAGAAGTGTGAGAACTGCTGCTGGGTCATGCATGGCTGCAGCTCTCCAGGTAGACCTGTCACACACCCTAGTACCGTGATGGCAAACCTTGGCATTCCAGATGTTCTTGGACTTCAATTTCCAGAAGCCCCCGTGAATCCACACGAATGGGTTTACTGCAATTCATCCGGCCCACGCCGCCCTCGTTGCTCCTGCAAGTGGAAGTAAAACGAGCCCCTATGGAGGGCTAACCCAGAAGAGTCTGAACCGTACGGGCGTGTTTTACTTCCACTTCCAGGCACGACGAGGGTGGCGTGGGACAGATGAATTGCAGTTAACCCATTCATGTGAATTCACGGGGCTTCTGGGAATTAAAGTCCAAGAACACCTGGAGTGCCAAGGTTTGCCACCATTGTAAGACCTCAGTTCTTCTTTTGCATCCAGGATCTGGTGTGAGAAAGATTAGCTGGCAAACCAAGGTTGTCGTTGCCTGGGGTAGGCCCGGTTGTGGTCCAAAAATGTAAAAAGTAACCACAACTTTAGAGGTCACAGAAGGGTGCTGGTCTTGTATGTTACAGGAGTTGCCTTTTGATGCGATCCGTTACATGACAGGAGAATGCAACTACGGAGGCCGGGTAACCGATGACTGGGACCGGCGCACCCTGCGCAGCATTTTAAACAAGTTCTACAATCCGATCATCATTACAAATCCTGACTATAAGTTTGATAACAGCGGCCTTTATTATGCCCCTGAAGAAGGAGAGGTGAGGATTATTATTTTTTAACCTACTTGTGGGGTGACCCAGCAGGGTGCTTGCAAACTGGGCTGGGATCCCATGGAGGATGCAGTGCAGAGCCCACTTGGATGTTCTTCACCCACATGTATAGCCAGTGGTGGGCATCATCAGGTTCATACCAGTTCGCCAGAACCGGTAGCATAAATTCTGGCTTGACCCTGCACATCCAAGTTTTGAAATAAACTAGTCCAAAGTCAGGTGCAATGCAGGGCTTTCCCCCTGGCCACACCCACCATACCACACCCACAGTGTGGTAGTAAAAATTTTGGGAGTCTACCACACATCTCCATCATGCTCATCATCAGCAGAGCCACCCACTTCTCTCCTGATGCCCTACAGTAGACTGCTGCCTTTAGATATCTTACTACTAGCAAGGGTTGCCCGGCGTTGCCGGGCTGTTTTAAATTGTGTTGAAATGTTAAATTGTGTTAAAGTTTTTTAAAAATTGCTTAGTCTGAAATTTTAATTTTTACAATGTTTATTTATGTAAAAATTTTTTTGGCTTGGCTGTTATAAACTGTGATCTGCTTTTTTGTATTTTTTTAGGATTAATAAAAGAACAAAGTATGATATAGTTTTTTCAAATTGTTTTATGTAACTGAATAATGTTTTAGTTTTTTGAATTTTTTAAAATAGTTGTACCCTAGGTAATAATTTAAATAATGTGAAAGTAAATGTTTTTTACATTTAATGTTTTTAAAATGTGTTTAGATGTTTTGGGTTTTAATTTGAGTTAAAACTCAGCACAGGATTCTTTCTCTTCGGGAGGCAAAGAGACTTTTGCCTCCTGGGGAGAAGAAATCCCCAGCAGGGAATGGGTTTGCTTCTGTCTGGTTTTGCTTGGAAAGGAGTTTCCTTTCCAGGCAGCCCAGAGAGAAGCGATTCTTTCTCTTTGGGAGGCAAAGATACTTTTGTCTCCTGGGCAGAAGAAATCACCAGCAGGGAATGGGTTTGCTTCTGTCTGGGTTTGCTTGGAAAGGAGTTTCCTTTGCAGGCAGCCCAGAGAGAAGCAATACTTTCTCTTTGGGAGGCAAAGAGACTTTTGGCTCCTGGGCAGAAGAAATCACCAGCAGGGAATGGGTTTGCTTCTGTCTGGGTTTGCTTGGAAAGGAGTTTCCTTTGCAGGCAGCCCAGAGAGAAGCAATACTTTCTCTTCGGGAGTCAAAGAGACTTTTGGCTCCTAGGCAGAAGAAATCACCAGCAGGGAATGGGTTTGCTTCTGTCTGGGTTTGCTTGGAAAGGAGTTTCCTTTCCAGGCAGCCCAGAGAGAAGCAATACTTTCTCTTCGGGAGGCAAAGAGACTTTTGCCTCCTGGGGAGAAGAAATCACCAGCAGGGAATGGGTTTGCTTCTGTCTGGGTTTGCTTGGAAAGGAGTTTCCTTTGCAGGCAGCCCAGAGAGAAGCAATACTTTCTCTTTGGGAGGCAAAGAGACTTTTGGCTCCTAGGCAGAAGAAATCACCAGCAGGGAATGGGTTTGCTTCTGTCTGGGTTTGCTTGGAAAGGAGTTTCCTTTCCAGGCAGCCCAGAGAGAAGCGAGGGCAAGACGTAGAAGGTAACACCAGGAGGAAAACCTCTAAACACCCAGTCGGAGCCAGGAGGTAAGCATGGTCGGTGGGGGTTAGGAAGGGTGGGCTAGGTGGTGGGGCGGGGGGAGGGTGGCAGCGTGGTTACCGGGGCCGTGCCTCCCCCCTCCCACTCCCTAATCGGTGCTACCACGCTTACTTCCTGAGTCCCGCTGGGTCTTTAAAAGTCTTTCCCTCCCGGCAGTTTATTTTTTAACTTTGGCGTGCCATGCTTTGCCAGCCTCCTCTGCACTCGCGTCCCTCAGCCTGAATGGCTGAGGGGTTGTGCAGCACAGAGGACTCTGGGATTCGTAGTTCGTGCTGCATTTTTTTCCTGAAGCTTATTTTTGATTGGCTGTGCTGCGTTTCTCCACGTTCTTTGTGGTCGCGTCTCTCAGCCTGATTGGCTGTGGCGCAGCGTGGCGCAAAGAATGTTGGGAAATGAAGTTCTTTCCATTTCTTGCCGTTTGTGGGGATGTTGCCCCCAGGCCGATTTTCTGAATCCTTCGTTGACCTGCGTACCCAGATCGGCCGTGTGCACGAAGGGTGAGTGCAGGCAAGTAGGGCAAGGCATAGCAACCTATAGCCAGTTCCAACGGTTAACCCTTGGATTTATAGGTTAAGATCAGTAATGAGCCCTGGTGGCTCAGTGGTTAAACTGCTGTCCTGCAACCAAAAGGTTGTGAGTTTGCTCCTGACCAGGGATCAAGGTTGACTCAGCCTTCCATCCTTCTGAGATCGGTAAAATGAGTACCTAGCATGTTGGGGGCAAAATGCTAATCAACGTATGAACCACCCAGAGTGCACTAAGCACTATAGAAGTGTGATTGCTTTGCTTTAGTTCTGAAATAAGGTTTAACTGAATGCCCACTTTCTGGATAGAGCTCCAGTGGGGACCGTTCGGTTCTTTGCGTCAGGTAGCAAAAACGCTTAGGGGCAGCCCTAAGTCACTGGCCACATGAAGGGCACTAAAGGGGCCTTGTTATCACTTTAAATGTGCCAGGCTTGCTGCTGTTAGGAAAGACGTTGTGGCCTAAAAGACAGGGAAACTGCACCCAGTTGGAAACCAGGCTCCCAGATCCAAATGGACCGTTTTTTAAAGCTCTTGGCTGAACTTCTGGCTATAATCAGTCCCAAATAGATGAAATGAAATTGTGCAAGACACTTGTCATTCCATCATGTCGCTGTAGGTCTGTCATTCGAAACACCCTGTTGTGCGATAAGAGTGAGAGAAGCCTCTGTGTGTTTTCTCACAAAGCTGAAGTTAATGGTGTCAGTTGTCATATACTACTGATGGTTGGTGTATACTAGGAATAAGAATAACTGCAGGGCTGCTCTTACTATTGAGCACGGTCATCCAACTACCTCTGGTAGCATTTGCATCAGCTATAATATCAATTCTACTTCTATACCACTCCATAGCACTTAGAACCCTCTTGGGTGGTTCATAAGGTAAATTGCATTTTGCCCCCAATAAGGTGGGTGCTCGATCCTCCTGAGTCTTCCACTCATCCCACCTTTTGTGGAGGGCAGGACTGGGATGGTCACAGGTGCTGTCCTGATCTCCTTGGCTAACCTGTTGGGATGGAAAATGCAATCCCATCACGATAGCTGTTGAAATAAAACTTTAACTGGAATCCAGCCGGCTTCTGAGTGTGGGATGGGTAAGGAGCCACCAGTTTATCCTTTGCCGCTGTGAGCAACCTATCCTGGGCCAGTCTGCTCCTTTAGATGGCTATTTTGCAGGTTGATAGGTGTGAAAGTCCAGGTGCTTTGCTCTATCAAATTCTGTTGTTGATGGAGAAAGAGGGCTTCAGAAACCTTAACTCGTGTGGCTCGGCTCAACTAAGGCACAACTAGAGTTAAGCTCCTTGAATAGATGGAACCTGCAGAGAAAGTTGACTAACCAAAATTGATTCAGTGGCCCTACTTGAGTTGTAATTTGCTGTGCTGAGCCACAAGATTTCAGCCACAAACTCCATAACTTCTTTTCAGAGCAAATTTATGTTGGCCAAAATGAAAGGTCTGAGAGGTTCATCTGAACAGATTACAGTACATTTAATTTTAATTTAATTTAATTTTCACACGAACAGACGAACCCAATCAGGCGAACCTGTCTCAGAGCGGTTTACATAGCGGACAATATATACAATATCATAATATACAATAAGACCAATAATACAATATTCAATAACCCGACCTGAGTCAGGTTCGCCTGATTGGGCGGCATAGAAATTTGAATTATAAATAAATAAATAAATAAATAAATAAATAAATAAATAAATAAATAAATAACATACACTTAATACTAAAAGTCAAGATACAGTGCAAAATTCAGTATACAGTATACTTATGGAAAAGGCTTTTGCTCAAATTGTTTTTTTTACGTAATTCAAAGCAAACCCATAGGAAAAATGACATTTTTTATGTAAATCGAAGCAAACCCATAACGAAATGAATTTTTACATAACTTGAAGCAAATCCATAGGAAAAAGAATCTTTATGTAACTCAAAACAAACCCATTGGAAATCGTGTAAATTAGGACATGGTTTTAGCACAAAATCATTATGTAAGTCGAATTTTATGTAACTCGAGGCATATGTATGTCGGGGTTTTACTGTATGCTGAAGCTTAGCTCCCTGTCCCAGGAATCTCTCCCCACCACCCCACCCCAATCAAGCCTTCTCTTCTTTCCTTTCTGTGTTTTGCCTCCCCAGTACCAAAGCTACATCGAATACACAAAAACACTTCCTTTAAATCCTGCCCCGGAGATCTTTGGGATGAATGCCAATGCTGATATCACCAAGGATCAATCTGAGACGCAGTTGCTGTTTGATAATATTCTTCTTACGCAGGTACTTCGGTTTTCATTTGAGATGTCAGGGGTATGAAATTTATTCCTTACTGAACGGCTGCCTACTGGTAATGGCTTTATTATTGATCAAAGTTTTTGCATAAAAGTTTAAATACAGAGGATCTGCTTTGCCTTTCTTCACATTATGGTTATTGCAATATTCATGAATTCCCTGCCAGTTTATGATGTGAATCACCCTGATTAGGTTTTATAAGAGCAATTTTTAAGGAGCTCACAGAAAGCTAAATCAAGACAAATTCAAGGAGACTCCTCCATTGCAGTCCTCTTCTTTCTCACCCAGAACAGCAACTTAAATTTTGGGGTGGGGGTGGGGATTTTCAGACATTTTTTGGACATTTCATTTGCTAAAAATACACAAAGCTGTGTATGTGGAAATAACCATCACTTAAAGATCTCTAAATCTGGATTTTAATGTGTATTTCTCATATATGTTAGGGAGGAAACTTTAGTCCAGATTTCCATTTATTTTTGCTAGCATGAACTTGGTATGTGGTGTTGGGGGTGGGGTTTAGTGTTAAATGTTTTTTCTTCCGTCGTCATTTTACCAATTATTCCCCTAACTTGTTTGCCCCTGGGTGAAAAAGTATACAGAGATCCTAAAAGTGCCCACAAAACTTGAAATCCAGATCTTAGTTACTTTGCTGCTGTGTTGAAAATGGAAGGCAATGAACTTGCGTTCTCTTCAGTGGCCCAAAGTATTGTCCCCATATCCTCCACGTGCACATTGCAGGGCAGGAGGATAGAAATTAATTTGCTGAACATTTTGAAGATCCTTCTGTGCATAGGAACCCTGCCTGCACATGGGAAGATTGGTAGGATGGTTGCAAGTAAGAAGAGTCACACTGAAGATGATGGGTTGGGTTGCCTTTCCAAATAAAACTCAGAGGGGGCCAGGGATAGAGAGCAAAAGCTTGCAAAAGATGGGTCTAGGTCAAGGATGGCGAACCTTTTAGAGCCAGAGTGCCCAATCTCAACAGACTGCCCTCCGTGCTGCAGAGGGGTGGAGTGAACTGTGCTGGGGGGAGGGAGGGAGTGCTCTCATTGGGCTGCTGAACAGAGGGGCGGGGTGAACTCTGTGCTGGAGAGGAAGCACTCCCATTTGGCCACTGGGCAGAGGGGCAGGGCGATTGTGCATTCCCACAGAGAGGGCTCTGAATGCTCCCTCTGGCATATATGCCATAGGTTCACCACCACTGGTCTAGGTGCTGGCTGTCTCATCCAGGGTGAACAATAGTGGTCGTCATGGTATTTTTGCACTACATTTACAACTATCCCTGGACATTGGCTGTGTGGGCCAGGATTGATGGGATTTCTGGGCTAAGAACATCTGGAGGACAGCTATTGTCCAGCTCTTTTGCCACCAACTAGCACACTTTTGCATACTTACTGAAGAGATATCAGAAATGAGGGTCATTTCAGTCTGGTGCAAATTCCTTAAGAAAGCCTTCCCATTGTGTTTGCTTCACTTTTGTTCCCAAAACACAGTCCCGAGCATCAGGCGCTGGTGCCAAATCATCGGATGAAGTTGTCCGCGAGGTGGCGAGTGACATCCAGAGCAAGCTCCCCAATGACTTCCACATTGAAGCGGCCATGAGGAGATACCCCACCACCTACACCCAGAGCATGAACACCGTGCTTGTCCAGGAGATGGGGCGGTTTAACAAACTCCTGCAGACAATCCGAGACTCCTGCATCAACATTCAGAAAGCAATCAAGGTGAGATGCCCTTTTCAGGAGACGTGTTAAGTTGGAGCAGATGGACGAGAAGAGCTGTCGGCTCCCATTAACGTTGCAGCTGCCTCTGGGAACTTGCCCAGTTGCTGCGCTGAGTTGGTGGTGTCATCACCATGCCTGAGCTCTGCCCTTACCCGTCATTTGTAAGCAGCATCCGTTCTTAACTAATGCAGCATGCTGCATAATGTATTTCTGCAATCTGGAAATCAGAAGTAGAGAGTGGAGCGCTCGTTCTGCCTCTGGAAGTGTCAACCGTGTCCTTATTTTTAGGACAGCAGAGTGAGCCAAGGGCTGACCATGTAGTTGCCAGGGCTCTCGAAACTCAGCCAAGCAAATCAACTAGCAATACAACTAAGCCTGAACTGTGAAGTCCCTGGTTGAAACTGTGTACAGGTAGCTGTGATGGGAGGAACAAGCCATGGCCCTCCAGATGGTGTTCAATGACAGCTCCCATCTTTCCTAGCCAGCGTGGCCAGAGTTGAGGAACACTGGGATTTGCAACTGACATCTGGATGACTACAAAGTGTCCCACTCTGTGCTAGCTGTTGCTAGTGGTGATGGTTGGAATATAGCTGTGATGACGAACCTTGACACTCCAGATGTTCTTAGACTTCAGTTCCCAGAAACCCAAGTCAGCACTCCTGCTGATCAGGGCTTCTGGGAACTGAAGTTCAAAAACAGCTGGAGTGCCAAGGTTAGCCATCACTGGAATATATTTCTCAAAACCTCAGATGTGGATTATGTGAGTTGTTAGGATTTCTAAATTAATGAAGATGAAGCATGACGGAAGGAGATGTTGCCACATGGATGGGAAATATGTTGCTCCAGATGTTGATGAGTCAAGAATGAGTGGTCAGACTAAAGGCTGATTAGAACTAGAATTCAAGACTAGCTTGGGGAGCCAGTTTTCTTGAGTTGGCGGGATACAAATTCCAACAGTAATAGGGAGTGTGGGGCTAGTGAGGAAGGAAAAAGCTGTGCACCTCTTGATGTAAATCTGAGGAAAAGGTGAATTATCTTTGCATGAGCTGCTAAAATCTCATCAAGAGGTGTTGGATTTTGCAAGACACTTCATCAGGTCGGTATTGCCGAGCTTGTTGTGTGTGCAAATTTTTAAAAAGGGCAACATTTCCTCTCAGCAGTGTTAACAGTAGACACAGGATGTTGCAGATGTCAGAGAACTCGAGACACCATCGCTGCCCTTCTCACCAACAGGGCAAATGTGAGTGGACAGGTCCATGTGGCAAAGCTAAAGTACAATCATAGCCCCAGGAACTGTTGTATATTGGTGCAATGTAAAACTAATTTGGACACCCGAATCCAAGCTGGCGGTGCAGAAAAAAATTTGGACATCTGTCTTGCGCCAAAGTGAATTGCTGCCGATGAAAAGGGCGAAACCTCTCAAGAGTTTGAGAAGTTATGAATGGCGTTGTTTGATGAAAGGTCTGGTAAGGGGGGGAAGGGCCTCATTAATGCGTCTTCTCCTTTCCTGGCAACTCTTAACTAGGGTCTGGTAGTGATGTCTGCCGAACTGGAAGAGGTGGTGAACAGCATTTTGAAGGGCAAAATTCCAGGCATGTGGATGAGCAAGTCGTATCCCAGCCTCAAACCCCTCGGCAGCTACGTGAATGACTTTCTGGCCAGGCTGAAGTTCTTACAGGTGTGCAGGGTCATTGTGTCAAAAGTGCCATGGGTTGTTTTTGTGTTTTGGGGGTGGGGACGCTCTCTCTCTTTGTTGATGCTAGCGAGCAGCTATATCAAAACCCAGAACCTCTACACACACACATGCAGTGTGGCCACAAATGCGTTGCCTACAGGCTTCCCATAGCAAAACCTTCGTGTCATGTCCAGTCCTCAGAGCATCCCGTTTATGGTTCCTCTTCGTGGCCCCTGTGAATAGAGTGAGTTGCAGGACAGGGCACCAGAATGAAAAGGCTTCAATAGATCAGGACACGAGCCCTTGACCTTCCCAGTAGCTTGGAGAGATGCAACCTTAGAATAAAACATACTAATCAGAAAGTGGAAGATGAAGTTTTAATAAGCCTAGAAAAATCGGCTGGGTGTTACTCCTGTTTTGGACAATTGACTTGTGATCTGCCTGTTAATTCAAAGCTGTTTCCGTCTTTCTTTGGCAAAGTATTTTGAGATGAGAAAGAAGCAAAGGTTCTGTAGCCTTTATCGTGATGAGGGTGTCCAGCAAATTCTGCAATAATCTGAGGTTTCTTAGAGACTAATCTTTGCTACAGTGGCTCAAGTGGCTAAGACGCTGACTGGGAGGCGGAAGGTCAGCAGTTCAATTCCCGAGTACTGCAGGACGGAATGAGCTCCCGTCTTTGTCTCAGATCCTGCCAACCTAGCAATTCAAAAGTAAGAAATTGCAAGTAGATAAATAGGGACCACTTCGGTGGGAAGGTAACAGCATTCCATGCGCTCCGGTGTCTAGTCATGCCTGCCACATGATCACGGAAACGTCTGCAGAAGCAGACAGCGCTGGCTCTTTGGCTTTGAAACAGAAATGAGCACTGAACCCTAGAGTCAGATACGACTGGCTTTCGAGCAAGGGGAACCTTTACCTTTACTAATCTTTACCATTTGAAATGATGATCAGGGGAATTCAGGTTTTTGGACCTGGTACCTTTCAGATGAGTTGGGCTACAGTTCCTGTTAGCTCCCTGCATAGCCCTACAATCGGAGAGGAGAGGCACAATCGCTCATAATTGTGAAAGGGACATGGGTTGGGAAAGGCTCCAGCAGATGTGGGGAGCTTGACTCACCAGCTGGTTTGGGCCTCCCACAGCCCCCCCCCCCCAAAAAAAAAAATCAATGGCTCATATGCATACCTGTCAACCTTCCAGGATTGGCCGGGATTTCCCATTTTTTGGTGCCGATTTTCGCCATTTCCCACCCAGAGCTGCCGAAACCCCGGAATTTGGCAGCGGGGGGAAATGAGTTACTGTGCATCCCTTCTGCGCAGCCCACTTCTACGCATGTGTAGAACCCTTCTACGCTTGCGAAGAACCCTTCTACGCATGCGTAGGCTTCTGTGCAGAAGGGGACCGTAGAAGCCTACGCATGCGTAAAAGCCTTCTACGCATGCATAGAAGCGAGCTGCGCAGAACAGTTCTGCGCAAGTCGCTTTTACGCATGCATAGAAGGCTTTTACGCATGCATAAAAAGCGACCTGTGCAGAACTATTCTGCACAGGTCCCGGATTGTCCGGAGCCGCGGTTGACAGGTATGCTCATATGATGCCTTTGGTTTCTGGAGACTCAAACATAAGACACTTGGAAAGCCAGAACATTCCTACCCCTGAACTAGGTCACTCATGCAGAGGACACTCTTGCTTGTTCACCATTGCCTCTCCCTCCAACATCTGCCGGCTTGTCTCTCTACCCATGCCTCAATACCATAAACCACGGATTCTCAACCTGCGGCCCAGCCCGCGGCACCATTTCATGTGCCCCCCCTGCCTCCACCACACCAGGAAGTGCCACGTGGTGGAGGAAGGGCAAAATGGCCGTCCAGCCCCCCAAAGTTGTCTGAGGGAGCGTGATCCGGCCCCCAGCTTAAAAAGGTTGAGAATTCCTGCCATAATCCTTATAGGCAGCCAGCAGAGGGTACTGTGCAAGCATGCAACACCCTGAGCTGAGCAGCTTCCAATGCTGTATCAGGCTGACTTCTTAGGTCCCCTAATCTTGGTTTTACTGTTCTTGCAGACGTGGTATGAGAATGGAACTCCACCTACATTCTGGCTCTCAGGATTTTTCTTCACACAAGCTTTCCTAACTGGAGCCCAGCAGAACTTTGCCAGGAAATACACCATCCCAATCGATCTGCTAGGATTTGACTATGAAATCCTGGAAGACAAGGAATACAAACATGCTCCTGAAGATGGTAAATAGGCGGCCAACGTTTCTGTCAATCTTGTTTCAGCTGATCCTGAATCTAGAATAGTGGAGTGTGCATTTTATGGAGTGTGCACTTTTAGGGGAATCAAGTACCCAGTGGTGGGCACCAATTTTTTTTACTACCACACTGTGGATGTGGTGGGCATGGCCAGGGGGAAAGCCCTGCATTGCACCCGAATTAGGACTATTTATTTCAAAACTTGGATGGGTGGGGTCAGCCAGAATTTCTGCCACCGGTTCTGGCGAACTGGTGTGAACCTGCTGATGCCCGCCACTGGAACTACCCCGTAAGACTTAAAATGACCGACTGACACACAGTCACCTCCTCAGCTTCCTGGCTGAACGGGAGCTTTAACCCCCATGTCTTCTGGGCTTCTATACACATGCATTTCCACTATGCCACACTGCCTTATAATTCAGCACTTGAGATGACTACATGCTTGGAAAAATAATGTCGATAAGCTGCTGTCATTTCAATAAGTGATACTGCAAAGCCCTTGGTGACATGTAACGGTGGACTTTAAGTCGTTGGGCCAGGATTTCCCGCCATTACAGCACAGTGGTTCCTGTCCTCTTGCAGAGCTCCACATGTACAGAGAGAACGATGTCACCAGCGGTGAGATTGCCGCTAATTATCAAGTCCCCGTTTATGTTTGCCGGATGTATGCAACCTAGTCTTCTGCACAAGCACTGGAATTGATAAAGGAACTTAATTGGTGGCAATCGGCTGCAGCCTGTGAGAGCTCTGCAAGAGATGATTTTGCACGTTTGTAACTCCCATGCAACAAGCACGAATGGGATCTATTGTATGAAGCTCATCATGCTCCCTAGCCTGTTTGAACGTAAACTGCTACGTGCGCCTGACAATGTACCTCTAAACAGGATACGGCAGCCAATCTGTTTCCATTCCTGCACCTACAGATGGGGATCACTTACAGCTAATTCTTGTTTTCATGCGGAAAGTTGCGCTGTGCAAGGCGAAGAAGTTGTTCATAGGCACATGACTCTCCAATTGCATTTTGCTGTCCCCATGGAAACAGCAACTAGGCTTTTACTTTTTTTTTTGCACTTTGCAACATGGTGTGCATTGTTTATTTGCCGACATGCCTTCTGATATATTTTCTAAATAAATGCAGGAGTCTACATTCATGGATTGTTCATAGACGGAGCGCGCTGGAACCGAAAAACAAAGAAGCTAGGGGAATCTTATCCCAAGATCCTTTACGATACAATGCCGGTGGTTAGTATTTACTGTCAGAATGAGCATTTGAATGCACTTGCTAGCTTAATTACACCTGTAGTCAGATATTTCAAGGAAAGTTCTGCAGAACTTACAGTATGTGTGCTTCTGTGGTAGCAAATTACAACTCACACCGTCCGACTTTGCATCAGGTTGAGGCTGACTACAATTAAGTTCATTACCCACTAATACATTACTCCAATGTTGGGCTGCTTATGTTGTCAAGAATTGGGCAGAATCTTCCATGTTTGTGCAAGGAAGTACGCACTACTCTGTTGTATGAGTGGAAGCCCCCACCTTGCTCAAACTGCAAACCAGAGATCAAGTGGGTTGCACAGGACCCACAGACTAGTTACACCCTGAACTGGACCTGTTTTTAACACTGTGTTAAACAAGTCAAAGTTATCTGATGCTAGACTCGTGATGCCCAATTCATACATACACCTTACTATTGCATTCCAGTAATTCCCATTACTACGATATTTTAGCAATAACACCTATATACCACCTCATAGTTGTTAATGCACTCTCTGGGCGGTTCACAAGGTAATGAGCATCTTGCCCCAACACACTGGTACTCATATTTTATGACCCCGGAAGAATGAAAGGTTGAGTCAGGATCAAACTCACATTAGCAGTTTTTGGCTGTAATACAGCAGTGTAACCCTGCACCACCAGGGCTCGTTATTTTGTAAAAATAAGTGATGGGTTTTTTAAGTTGCATGAAGGAACACAAGATCCAGTCTTGGCCAGGGATGTTTGCGTGCTTGTGCATAATTTTGCACTTCTGTGTAGACCAGGGATTCCCAACCTGCAGCCTATGGGCTGGATGCAGTACACAGCACCATTTCCTGTGGGCCCACTGCCTCCACCACACCAGGAAGTGCCGTGTGGTGGAAGAAAGGCAAATGGCTGTCCAGCTCCCAAAGCTGTCTGAGGGAACGTGACCCGGCCCCCGGCTTTAAAAGGTTGAGAACTCCTGATGTAGATAGATGAAACACTCCATAAGCCATATTTGGCTTGGCATAGAATAACTGGTTGAAGGAATATGCCCCATTTCTTGCTTTCTCACACACAGATGTGGCTGAAACCTTGCAAAAGATCGGACATCCCAGAGAGACCCAGCTACTTGGCTCCGGTGTACAAGACGAGTGAGAGAAGAGGAACTCTTTCTACCACTGGCCACTCCACCAATTTTGTGATTGGCATGATTCTCCCTTCGGATCAACCAGAGGAACACTGGATTGGGCGAGGGGTGGCCCTCCTATGCCAGCTTAACTCGTAACACAAGGCAAAGCCACGGCACACTGGCAGACCTCAGATCCTACCCGTGTCACGATTTCAAATGCTAGTTTCTTAAGGAAGTCAAATGTTTGGTACCTTTACAAATACATACAATGCATATCTCATGAGTCTGTAAATGATTTAGGTAAAATTAAAGTACAGAAATTTGTGTTAAAACTCTTGGGGGTAAAAACCAGCTGGCGTATTTTCACTTTTCCCATCATTTTATTTTCTTTCGTTCCTTATGAATAAGGGACACACATAAGATGAACACATCACTGTTGACAATGAACAAAACAGCATCTCATCATTTCCTGCTTCATATTTTTAAAAAAGATTGTTATAAACAAAAACAAACAAAAAAATCCATCCCCCCCACACCCCAGAAGTTGATATTTCAAATATCTTTTAGGACCATAATCACATTGTTTCAACCTTAAGGAAAGGGGGGGAAAAGTCACACTGCATCCTAGGGGGTACGTCAGCCTGTTTTAAGCGGTAATTATAACAGCCGATTTCAAATGCAGTGTGATCGACGTGGGACGTCACACAGTGACGGCATCGGAAGAGACGAGGTAACATTTATGCCCTCCAACGTAGCACGCATTTAAAAAAACGGGACTACAGCTGATCGCAAAGATGAAGCCAGGTTGAAATGTAGCGGATACCCGATTGTTCCCCAGTGTGCGACGTACAACTGTTGTTTTATGAGGATTGTCCTGGTTGTCTCCGTATGTGAGGGGAAAGGAGAAAGCCACAGCGACCGTATTGCTCGTCACGAAGTGTAACACGTGGTGCGCACAAGCAACTGGGGGGAGAAAACATACTGTCGGGAAGGAAAATGTAAGTCCTGACATTCTTCAAAGCGCCCCTGTGCCCTGTACAGTTTTCACTGTCAAAAACCTATTTGTGGAGGGCTACGTTAATTTTGTTTCCCTAAATAGGGCAATATTACATTTCAGCACATGGCAAGAAAACAAAACGTGTGTGTGTGGGGTTTGGGGAAAAGTACTACTACCAGAAATAGAAAGCTTTATTCCATAATTACAAAAATAAACCATAAAAATCAGTGTCTCCCCCCCCCCTTACTTTTCTTAAAAAAACAACACACCCTCAAAACTCAAGATACAGACGTGAGCAATGCCCTCATCCCTTCAGTTTCATGACAGTTTTTGTTAAAATGGAGCCCGAATCTCTCAAGCCAGAGAGAAAGGTGGCCCATGGATCTTGCTCGATGGGAGTTCAGCACCCACAGAGAGCAGGAAATTGTAAACTTCATACGGACGGCCTCTCCAGGGAGGAGGGCAAAACAAGGAGGTGGGTATCCAACCCGCAGCCCCGGCAAATGCCCTCTGCCAAAAGATGGCAGGGCCGGGTCTGCGTGTGGAAATGCCAGTCGATGTTGAGAAAACGTGTGCCTCTTCACACTGTTCTCTAGCACAACGTTAAAAGCAGATGACGGTGGTCTCATAAAAATGAAACAAAAATAAATATTTTTTTAAAAAATGGAATGATGACAGAAATTAGAAACACCCACCCACCCACCCACCCCCCCAAAAAAGATTGGGTTTTAACTTGGAATGAAGGCCTTATTCCATTTTTTAAACCAAGTCCATGTTTGGGAGTTATTTGGCTCAAGGCAAAGCTGTGCCTACCCCACTGAGAGCCTGCACATACAAAGTTGAAAAAAGACAGGAGCGTCTCTGGAAGAAAGCCAACTTACCAGGCTCAGTTTGTGCCGCCAGGCTTATATTATCACAGCAAACAATATTGGGGCCAAGGGATGGACTGCTCACAAGCTACCCATGATCAGCGTACAGAGACGGGTAACATCTAGCTAGCCATACAAGCCGCTTGGCACCAGGCAGACCAGTATCAAACTGGTTTCTGCAGGTTAAGGCTTTTGGCAGAACTCATCATTCCAAGCCACAGGCACCAGAAATCCACAACATGACCAGTTATGGTTTCAGGATCTGCCCTTGCGTCCTTGTGTCTGCAACGTCTTTCCTGCCCACACGGCTCCAGCCACGTGGGAACCCTGTGGTCATGTAAAAACTGTGGTGGCCTACCTCGGCCCTCCTGCTGTTCTCGAACTTCAGCTCCCAGAAGCCCTGATCAGCAGGAGTGCTGACTTGGGCTTCTGGGAATTGAAGTCAAAGAACACCTGGAGTGCCGAGGTGCGCCGTCGCTGATGTAGAATGCATGCATGTATCACACTAGCTTCTCAGGCTATGACAAGGCTATGAGGACCCTACATCACAAAAAACCACCGGCTTCTGGCAGCAAGGTTAAGAGGTCTCTCCCCCTCCCTCTCAACTAAAACAATGCCTGCCTATGCCAATGGCAGCATGTGGGTCTTTCAGCTACAAAACTCCCCAAACCCCAACCCCAACAGGAGCTGTGGTTTGAAGCCAAGGCGGCAAGGCATTTAACGGGGTTACATTCAGAACTGTTCTTGGGAACTATGTAAACAGTTACCAGGGCGACGCGACGTTCGGAAGAACCTCGGATCAGCTCTCTTCGGCCTGGATTTCTGTGGTTAAGCTTATTACGTGAGAATTTGGTGCTTGCAACTGATGCGAGTGCTTCCTTAGAAGAGGGCACCGGGGGTGGTGGGTGGGGGAAGGAATACACACACACACAAGCGGCTCAGTAGTTCAGGGCTTCAAGTAATACTGCTAACATGGTACACAACTGCAGCGACAGGACCAGAAAGCGACAGAGAGAAACCACAAGCAGTATCGACTATTCGGCATTCTGCTATAGCGTCTATCAGCTAACATTAAATACCTAATAATTGTCAACCCACCCACCCCCCTCGAATGAAGCCCAAGCTGCTACGGCCTGATATGGAAACCGCTGGCCTACTTTCTTGGGCTTTGGAAGGACAAAAAAAAAATAACAACACAGCATGACTAACAGCCAGGGAGGTTGGGGGGTGTCAGCTCTGATGTCCATTTCCCCCCCTCCCAGGGGGCCCCCAAACCACACAGGGAGCCCAGAGGGAAAGGGGTGCTCAGGTGTGGTAGTGGGCAAGGATGCCTGCTAGAGACTCCCTTGTACAGCTTAGCAAGGACTGAAGAAAGGGTGAAGAAACTTGCTCTGAACCAGAAGAAAATAACAATTTCACTTTGGTCAACAACCATTCGGTGCAGTGCCCCGAATGGCTGATCAAACATTCAACGGGAAAACAAGGGCCAGAGGAGAAGCAAGGCCAAGTGGACTCTGCTCGCACCGGCCGAGGGCAATCCACGCATCCTATCCTTTATCTTCATTTTAAAAACTAGCTCCACCCAGAGCGCTCTCCGTCATGAACCTATTGACTTTTGAGTTCTGAATGGTGTCTCTGTGTATACACACTGCGATAGTGGGGAAAAACAACCAGCTCAAAGCCTACCGGCCACCCATCCAGGATGGTGCCACTCAAGACTTCTCCTCTGGCTCTCGACAGAGTGGTGCGCATCACATTTGAGCAAGCATAACACAAGGCTTTTTGTCAGCAAGAGATCTGACGCTTGGCTGCACACCACAATGGCAAACTGAAAAGCAAATGCATTCACTCACAGCATCCGATGCACCATGTTTATGTTTCCTGCTTCCAATATGGGCTGATCTCCATTATTATTATTATTGTGTGTGTGTTTAAAAAAAAATCTAGATCTTACCTCTTGGAAGCTGAAACGCCATCTATCAATCCCTGTGTGTGTACATTTGTGTGTGTGTGTTTTCTCTGAGCTAGAAAGCAGGACCTCTGTTTTACACAGGAACCCAAATACTGTTACTCGTAAAGCAGCGCACTCCACACTGTGCTCTCTGCCAAGGGAACAAATGTGCATACAGTACGACAGTGTGGGCTGAAAGCTGTAACCACAGTGACAGACTGCAAATGGTCAAAACTGGATGTCCAACACTATTTTGTCTTCATACAGGGCGATCACCAACATAATGGCAAATCCCAGGAGCAGCCCTAAGTTTTGGAGAATGAACTGCCCCACCGGACAGTAGCCGTGCTCTTCGTGGTCCCCGTCCCCGTGAAGCATCTCTGGAAGCTGGAAGGGAGAAAAGGGCAAAATGATCACCTCCAATTCAACCAGGTCAAGCCACGTTTTGAAGGAATGTCACCTGCACTGCTTCAAGCGTAGTCTAAAGTTGCTCTTTAAAATGAAACCAAGTACTGCTCTACATCCGCAACTGGTTGAAAGGGCAAGCCATCAGGCTATGACTTAAATCACTAGTCAAAAAGACTAATTTAAATTGATTGATTGATTGATTGGATTTGTATGCCGCCCACTCAAATCATTGTTTTCTATACCAGCCTTTCCCAAACTATGTTCCGCAAAACACTGGTGGACTTCAATGCCCGGAAGCCTAAGTCAGTACATTGGCAGATCAGTGCTTTTGGGAATTGATTTAGGCTTCTGGGAATTGTAGTCCAAAAAACAAAGGTTGGGAACCACTATTCTACAAAAAGAATCACAAAGGCTTAAGTTTCACTTCCATTTTTACTGCTTACTCTTCCCTCCTCACACTCAGCTTCTAGTGCGGATTTATTTCACTCCCATCAACCTTCTTTGAAGATTGAAGTCTTCCAGATTCATTGAATTTTTTTTTAAACTTAGTACTTAAAATGTAACGGTTTAATTCTATGAACATAGATTTGCAAAGGAATAATGGGATCTTTCTCTCAACTCTACGTTTATTTTACAACATTTTTGTTATAAGAAGCATGTGATCTCTGTAGACACAAAATTTAGTTTTGAGAACAGTGAAATTAAGCATCTGTGATAACATCATCTAGATCAGGGGTTCACAACGTTTCCCCTCCAGGGGCCGGTTACTGCCACCACGCTCAGCTGTGCAGACCAGAGGCATGTTGGCACCCACTGCTTATGTTTTTTGTGGCGCTGGTGCCAAACATGCCTTTTCTGCAGTTTCTTCCAGTCTCCGCCGCTTCCCAGGGCGTCTGGAGGCTTTTCAGAGCATGTTTGCACCGTTTTGGGAATCTTTTTGCCGCTTCCCTGCTGCATCTTGGCAGCTAATCTGTGGCACTTGGAGACTTCCTGGTTCCGCGCTGGGAACCCAGGTGCTGATGTAAACTCCACCTGGCACTGCAAGTCGCTAACTGCCATGGTTTAGGTGCCAAAATGCACCGGAGAAGCGACGGGAAATTCCCAAAACAGAGCAAACATGCTCCAAAGTCTCCAGGCACCCTGGGAAGCGGTGGAGGCTGTGAAAGCCAAGAAAACAGCGCACTTGGCACTGCCACTGCAGTAAATGACTTTTTCTGTCTTCCAGTGGTGGTTGGGCAGTCCTAGCCCCGCAGACTGGATTAATGAGATGCATGGGCCGTATTAGACCCGTGGGTCGGGGGTTGTGAATGCCTGTTCTAGATAGAAAAACTGCCCAACCATCTTACAGAAATCTCTGGAAAAGCAAGACATTGTAAATGGAGTGGAATTCGTTTACCAATTTTTTTAAAAAAAGAATTACATGAATATACAGTCTCACGCTACATAATTAAAAAGGGTAGGCTTCCTATCTGTAACTGTCATTCTTCGAGTGGTCATCTAGCACAGAACCCATCAGTGTGGCTTAACAGAGACCACAGAGAAGAACTAATCTTTATTTCATAATGTATAACTCTTTTCCTATAATGTATCTTAAATAGAAAACTACCTTTAGAAATCCTCAGAAAGCATTTTAAAAAAAATCCAATTTAAATTTAAAATATTAAAATCACTGATTTTTCTCCCCCACTCCCAGGTAAGCAATAAAGGGGAGCTGAATGTTGAAGCAGATTTCAGACACAAGAGCTGGCTAAGGCATTTGTGCACCCTTGCTATGCAAGCCCGCACTACCTGCGTGATTCATGAACTGTTATAAATAGAAAATGCTGGCAATACTGGGCACCTCCTATAATGAGGAAAGCAGGAATTTATTCTGGCAGCCCAGGGTGAGTCAATGTGATGGACCAGAAGGCAATAGCAATAACACTAATATACTGCGCCACAGCACTTAGTACTCTCTCTGGGCAGTTCACAAGGTCATTAGCATTCTGTCACCAGCATGGTGGGCCTTCATTTTATGGACCTCAGAAGGATGGGAGGCAGAGTCAACCTTGATCCCCAACAGGTTCGAACTCACAAGGTCAGGAGTTTTGGCATCTGAGCCAGCCCTTTATCTTATTTCCAGCTTTCTTGCCTTAAAAGTGTCACAATCTGAAACAGAACTTCCATTTTAATTTACAGCTGAGCCCAGACTCTAAATGCAGAGCCTTCTCATCTAGTGCAACAACTTGTCTTCCAGGCCTTCCTTAGATTTCCCTTGCTCGAAAGCCAGTCATATCCGACTCTAGGGTTCAGTGCTCATCTTTGCTTCAAAGCT
Source organism: Bradypodion ventrale (assembly GCA_035047345.1). Taxonomy (NCBI): domain Eukaryota; kingdom Metazoa; phylum Chordata; class Lepidosauria; order Squamata; family Chamaeleonidae; genus Bradypodion; species Bradypodion ventrale. The sequence continues at coordinate 275,236,012 of JAWDJE010000001.1, forward strand.
GAAGGGCCAGCGCTGTCTGCTTCTGCAGACGTTTCTGTGGTCATGTGGCAGGCATGACTAGACACCGGAGCGCACGGAACGCTGTTTACCTTCCCACTGAAGTGTTCCCTAGTTATCTATTTGCAATGTCTTGCTTTCTAATGGCTAGGTTGGCAGGAGCTGGGACAAAGACGGGAGCTCATTCCGTCCTGCAGTACTCGAGAATCAAACTGCTGACCTCCTGCCTTCCAGTCAGAGTCTTAGCCATTTGAGCCACTGCAGTATATTAAAGCCTCCTTTGCCCTGCTCTAATTTGACCTACTGTGTGAGGATGTCGATTCTCACTGGGATAATAATAATAATTTGGTGTTAGAAATTATTCTGGTTTGAAAGGATTTTTGCTGGAGGAACTCCACTCAGGGGACGCCTGAATGAGGCTCCTTTCATGTCCCCAAGATCTTTTCCCCACCAGAAGAGGTCCCTATTTATCTATTGCTTTCGAACTGCTAGGCTGGCAGGAGCTGGGACCGAGATGGGTGTTCAATCTGTTATGCAGTACCCGGGTCTTGAACTGCCGACTTGCCGGCCTTCCAACTAACAAGGTGAGCTTCTTAACCACTGACCCACTGGATCACCAGCTGAAAAGCAGGGAAGGCTTTGCCCCCCCCCCCACCACCAGATACAGGTAGGCATACCTGTCAAGTTTTGGATTTGGAAATAAGGGAAATTTCCTGGCAAATAAGGGATACTTGACAGCTATGCTTATCCTGTGCTGCCTTCCAATGGCGGCAATAGGGCTTTGCAGTCTAATTAATAAGGGATGACGGTGGGAAAGAGAGTAAAATAAGGGGTTTTCCCGGCCAATAAGGGATACTTGACAGCTATGCAGGTGGGGCTTCCTTTAGCAAGCAGGCCAGATACAGCAATCAAGCCCATTACCCACCAGGATGGCTTTCTTGTGTGTGCATTACTCGGTATTATGTAAGGAGGAGTTGTAGGATAATCTGGCAGCCGGAACCAAACAGTTGAACCATTCTGCCGTATCTACTCTAAACACACTCGATCTCGGCAGACGTGAAGAAGAAAATTCAAGGGAGAACAACCGTAGCCTCTTCCCCTGGCAAAGGACATAGCCTTGAACCCCAAAGCATAACTTGGCGACAGAACCGAGAGGAGGGCATGGGCACCCCTATCTTGCAGGTACATAACGCAGCATAGCGTGAAGCTTACCATATCCACAAGGGCGACATAGAGGAACATGCCAGCCGTGATGGCAAAGATCCAGAGGGTGATGTTGATGGCATACTGGCCCACAGCTGTCCCTATAAGCATGCCTACATAAGCCATTAAAGCTGACAGGAGGTTGTAAACAATGGCCTGTTTCACACTCATGCCTGCTTTCAAAAGCACAGCAAAGTCACCTGGAAAAAGAAGAGGATAATGTACAATGTAAGTGCAGTTAAGAAAGTACAATACAATAACAGTTACCAAGTTACAATCAGAAAAAAAGCACAATGATCGGGGGGGGGGGGGGGAGGCGGAGCCGAGGCTCAACAACCTTAAACAAGGTCCGGGCAGAAGTCCTCAGCAGCGTCAACTCCCATGGCAAATGCCAGACCGGGGGAGAGGGCTCAGGCGAGGTGGTGGCACCGCCCAGCTTAAGTCCTCGACGCACCGGGAGCCCAGGTGTTCTCTCTCCCGCGGCAAATGCCAGACCAGGGGAGAGGGCTCAGAAACTGCAAAACCACAGCGTGGCTGCTCCTACCTCCCCACGGCAGGCCAGGCTGGGGGGATGGAGCCCCCGGGGAAAGATTTCCGGAGGTGGCAGGGGTCTTCTTGTAGTCAACAGCCTCACCTCGGTAGCTGCTTCCAATTCCCCAGTCCAACCGACTGGGGCTGGCGTCCGGTCATCAAGCTCAGCATCTTAACCACTAAGCCACTGCAGTCCCATAGTAATAGTACAATCCACTTATATTCTAACATTTCTTAGCACATACCTGTCAAGTTCCAGCAGTGAAAAAATGGGAAGTACTGCTGCGTCTGACGGGCGTGCATGCGTGAAGGGGTTACTGCAGCAGTGCGCATGCTCGAAGGGGTCACTGCACATGCGCAGTGACCCCTTTGCGCATGTGCACCACTGCAGTAACCCCTTTGCACACCGCTTCCTCTGACAGGCGTGCATGCGCAGCAACCCCTTTTCTGGCTGTTCAAATAAAGGATGGCCACGGAAAGGACTGGGAAAGAGGGGTGAAATACGGGATTTCTCGGCCAATTCGTGATACTTGACAGGTATGCAGTAGTTCTTACAGCCTTGCCTGCTGTTGGGGGGAGAGGTTAATCTGAAAGCAAGGTGCTTAATATTTTTTATCAATGGAACCATGACCATCCTTATTTGACAGGAGAAGGAACAAACACTCAAATGTGCTGCATCTGATCATGTTGCAGCTACCTTATCGCTTGGGGTGACCATGCAACCGTATAAATGTGCCTGCAATTCACTACAGAGAATGGGATGCTTTTTATCACCGTCTAAGAGGACTTTACTTCTCTGGGATCAAAAGCAATTAGTATCCCAGCCGATGCTACCTCCGGGGAACACCATGGGCTGGAAACACAGGTTAGCGCTGCAGAGGGTAATTGGATGCAGCAGAAATAAATGGGGGAATGGATATCTAAGAAGCAATTTTAAGGGACAAAGCTGACCAACAGCCTTCTAAACCCAGGACATGATCAACTAATCTCTCCTGACAATCTCTTAAAACCTGCCGGAACTAAGACCAGAGCCTCAATAGATTGGTTGGCATTGAGGTGCTTAGGCTGGTGGAGAAAAGAAAAGCACGGAAAGAGTACAAACCTTTAAGATAGGAAACAGAGCAGAGCACTCTTCAGGAGCAGATGTTCTCACCTTCCACACCAATGGTACTTGATTTGAGTTCTCACCTGCTCCAAACTGCTACAACTAATTGGTGGGGGGATGATGGGGAATTGCCATCTAACAAAACTTGGGAGGGGAAAAAAAAGTCCCTTATCTTTTGACACTGAGGGATGTGGGTGTGTAGATTTCAGTACTAAAGCTGAAGTGTGAAGAGCAGAGAGGCTGGCTGGGCAATCAACAGGAAGAGAGCAGAAAAGCTCATGGTTTATGAAGACAGTCCAGTGCATTTAAGCTGTATCAAAAACAGTGGCAGAAATTTGTTAAAGAGGTGCTGATCCCTGGATCTGGCCAACTGCTGGCTGTACTTTCTAGCATCTTTGTTTGTGATCTTGCTGTGCCTACCCATATCCTGTAAAGACAGGTTGTACTTACCAGTAACTGTTGTTCTTTGAGTATGTTGTTTGGGGATACACACATGTGGGTTACGTGCCTGCGCGGAAGCCAGTTCAGAGCTGTAGAGCTGATTGAATAAGATTTATGGTTAGGACCGCCCACCATCTCCACCCGCCCTAGGTGCCATTTTGTGCCATCCTCCTCAGTTCCTTTGAAAGCTAAGCACTGGAGAAAATTGGAAATCTCAGCAGTGTAGCAGACAGAGGGGAGGGCGGATGGGTAGTGTGTATCCACAAACAACATACTCGAAGAACGACAGTTACTGGTAAGTACAGCCTGTCTTTCTCCTTCGTGTTGTTTGTGGATCCACACATGTGGGAGATTAGCAAGCTCACTTACTTGGAAGGTGGGCAGTCACTGGTGAGATGAGAAGTGCAGGCAGAGGATGCAGTGGAGATGGAGATGCACAACAAACCCCGCGATGACCGGTTGGAATGACCTGAGAGACTTCCAGATTGCCAGAAGCTCGAGGGTAATTGATGTGGTGAGACCTCTCGCTGGTGGACCATGTGCCGTTGACACGGAGGGATCCCAGGTGCGCGCCCCATCCGAGGTTGCTCGCATCCGTGGTGACTTGGAACGTCAGGGAAGGGTGATCGAACGGCCTTCCCATGGTGACAAACGACGGATCTGTCCACCACAGAAGCTGTGCCTTTAACTCCAGGGTTGGGCAGAAACGCATTCGTTGGTCGTCCAGCAACGGATTGAAGGAAGCCAGGAGCCACGATTACAAGGATCTCAGCTTCACCTGGGCGTGGGAGATGACCACTGTGGTGGAGGCCATCAGACCCAGAAGCCTTTGTGCCTGGCGAGCGGTGACGGATTGGTGAGACCGGAAGATCCGAACCATGCCCGCTATGTTGTTCAAATGAGTAGTCGGCGGGTAGGCTCTGGCATGAAGGGAGTCGAGAATGGCTCCTATGAATTCGACTCTTTGAGAGGGGTTGAGCTTGGACTTGGCCAGGTTCAGCCGCAGGCCGAGACTTTCCAGAGATGAGATCACGAAAGCAGTGTCCTGCAATGCTGACTCCCGGGAGGAGGAACAGATCAACCAGTTGTCTATATAGGGATAGACCAGCTATGGGCAGTCTTGGCCCTCCAGCTGTTCTTGGACTTCAATTCCCAGAAGCCCAAGTCAACCCACCAGCTAGTCAGGGTTTCTTGGAATTGAAGCTGGAGGGCCAAGACTGCCCATCACTGGGATAGACCGTTATCCCCTGCAGACGGAGGTGCGCTGCCACTGGGGCCATGCACTTTGTGAATACCCTCGGCGCGGTGGCAAGGCTAAAAGGTAGACACATGTACTGGAAGATCTCTGCGCCTACTGAGAAGCGGAGGAACTTGCGATGCAATGGGTGGATTGGGACGTGGAAATACACATCCTTCAAGTCGATGGTGGTGAACCAATCCCTGATGTTGCAGAGAGGAAGGATGGACAGTAGGGTGACCATGCAAAACTTCTTCAAGAGGATATAACGGTTGAGGTGCCAAAGGTCGAGTATTTGGTGGAGGCCCCCGTCTTTCTTGTCCACAAGGAAGTAGCGCGAGTAAAAACCGTCGACAGAGTTTATTGATGTGACGGGTTCAATTGCACCCTTCAGTAAGAGGGAGGAGAGCTCCTCCTCGAGTTGTGGAGATGGATTGGTGTGACGGATGCACCCCAAACTGTGATGAAGTTTCGCAACAGGAGGTAGGGTAGGCAGTGGGTGGGAGAGTCTGCGGCTGGGGGCAGATAAAACTTGTTGCTTCTGGCCCCGATCCGAACGCTTACCAGATTGTTGTCCTTGCGACTGATACTTGTTGCAGTTGAGTTGCTTCCTGGGCTTATAAAACTGTTGACAAGGCGGATCCGAGGGGTAGAACTGTTGCCGAGTTTGTTGCTCTTGCCTTTGGCCAAAGGGTTGGAAGGAGCGTTTACGGTAGAAGCCTGTGTTGCCCAAACCGTAGCTTACTAGAGATGGTGATGTCCCTGTGGAGGTCATTAAGCGTGTTGTCTGTCCCTGCCCATCAAACGGCATCTCTTCAATAAGTTTCTTGGTGTCCTCAGCAAAGTCCATGGATCGGCACCATGAATGGCGCCGGACCTGGATTGCAGCAGCAATGTTCTCGGCCTCGGAATCACATATGTGTCTAGAGGTCCTGATCTGTTGCTGACCAAGGTGAATATCCTCCTTACACAAGGTCTCAAATTCTGGATGAAGCTCGGTCGGCAATTTCTCCAGGGCGGCCTCCAACTTCATCCAGAGCTTGATGTTTCATCCGCCCATAGCCGCCACGTAATTCGCCGTGCGTAGTGAAAGAGACGAATGCGCAGGCTCACCAGCCTAACGCGTCTAGCTTCTTCCCCTCCTTAGAAGCTGGAACCGGCACACTATGAACTGTGGTGCGGTGTTGGGATGCCCGGACCACGCGGGAGTTCGGTTGAGGGCGAGTGTGGAGGAATTCACCATCCTCACCGAGTAGCTTGTAAATTCTGTCCACCCTCGTAGAAACAGTGTGAGCCGAGACTGGCTTCTTCCAGACCGCTTTGGCCGCATGGGAAACGGCGGAGAGGAAAGGTAGGTGAACCGGGAAAATTTTCTTCGGTTCCGCTCGGCCACACACCTCGTCAGTAAATGGAGACCGGGGTGTGTGTGTGTCTCAGCCTTGATACTCAGAGTAGTACCCATCTGAGTGAGCAGTCCGGTGAGGGTACATTGGTCCTCCGGTTGGTAGCGCTCCTTGCTCCCAATCTAATAGCTGGGAGGCTTGTCAGCATCCAACGGTGGCAGCGGGTCATCCTCCGAATCCGGTTGGTCATCCTCCGAGCCGCCCGACCTCTCCGTAACGGTGGGAGGTGGGGGGAAGGCTTCGGGGTCCGAGTCAGACCAGTATGGCCTGGCTGAGCTCGGAGCATCCCCGGACATAGGAGACAGTGGAGGAGAAGTGGTGTGCTCTGCCCGACGCCTCTTCAAAGCGGTGGATGGAGCGGTGGTTGTACGTTTGGGTGGGCGGGGTGGAGGCAATGCTGGTGGCGGATTGGAGACGGGCGAATCGGTAGAGAGAAGAGCCCTGACCTGCGTCGTCACCTGGGTGGTGATCTTCACCATGGCATGGAAGAGTGGAGCCAATGCGTCTACGGGAACCAAGGCTAGTGCAGCAGACGAAACTGAGTCTTGGGATGCGGGCTGAGTTGGCGGTTCCAGACGCCTGGGAGGGGACGGTGGAGTGTCCTGACGAGGAGGGAGGCAAGCAGACTCCGCTGTGGACTCCAGCACGGGCTAAGAGCAGTTGGACATGGTCGTAAGGAAGATTGCCGAAGCCGGAGAAGGCGGGGGGCGAAACCCTGGTCGCTCTCGGAGTTGGCGGCAAAGAAGAATGATGCTTTTTTGATTTTTTTCTTCTCCTCTTTCTTTTTTAGGAATAACTAAGCCGTGGTGAGCTTGCGAGCCGGGGCAGAGACAGAGGAGGAAGAGGGCGGCTGAGACTCTTGGCGGGAGCCAGACGACTATGGAACCAGCGTGGAAGCCATGAGGTGAGCCTGAAGTCTGTTCTTTCTATTTTTCTGGGCAACCTTAGAATTTTTTTTACAGGCTGGGCAAGTATGAACCGGGTGGCTTTCCCCTAAGCAGATAAGGCACTTGTCGTGACTGTCCATGTGGGGAATCTTAGAGCCACAAGACTGGCACTTTTTTGAAAGCAGCAATGGCGGCCATCGAACAAGACGCCAAGTAAAAATGGCGCAAAGAGCCGGATGGGCCCGAGAGGGGAACCCCTCGGGAGAGTAAAAAATTGACCCAAAGACTCTAGAAAAGGCAGATTTTCTGCACTACAAAGAGAGGAAAAACCGGGGCTGGACAGGGGGTGACCCTACCCGACCAGAATTTTTTTTTTAGAGAAAGGCCTTTGATAAACCGAAAACGGCAAAAATTGAGGAGAGCTCTCAATCAGTTCCTGCTAGCGTAGCGGAAAAAAGAGAACTGAGGATAGCACAAAATGGCGCCTAGGGCGGGTGGAGATGGTGGGCGGTCCTAACCATAAATCTTATCCAATCAGCTCTACAGCTCCGAACTGGCTTCCACGCAGGCACGTAACCCACATGTGTGGATCCACAAACAACACGAAGGAGAACTAGCAGGTAATGGGAGTTTTTCTCAGTATCAAGATGTCTCACACGATATAAAATAGCCTCCAGTTTATTCCCACAGCAGTCTAAGAAGCAGCAACAGCCTGAATCAGCAGCTTTGGGGGGGACCCCTTTATAGACACAACCCTTTCGCCACTGCTTGTCACTTGCTCAGAGCTTGGCTCCAAGTCAACAGCCACGTGTAATCTGATGCAGAGAAGGTTGCAACGTGGGACTTTAAAGGTAACTTGCAAGTATCATCTGACAACTGCTGTCACAGTCTCCCTTACAGGTTCTCTGGTGTGTTCTCTTTCCCTCGTCGTGATTTTTTTATAATTCCTGCATATGCAACGGGCTGCATCACCTTAACTAATGTGACACCAGTCCCTTTTTGTTGGGACTTTATACATTTGTTACACATCGGCAGATCTGAAATGCAGTGAGATCCAGACCAAGTGTATACAAGTACAGCAGCTCTGGTGCTGCATTACTAAACCTGTGTAGGCTTTTGGAGAGGTAAATGATCACATCTATTAAATACAGCGGCTTTTCATCCATAGATAAAAAAGGAGAGCATGCAGAATGGACGCCAGATCAAGTAATTACCCAATTCGTGGGGAAGCTCGTGGCAAAATACTGCTATGGATGTGCTGATTCCTCCTGTCAAGCCTGCACTGAAAGCTGCTCCTGGGGAGACGAAAGACACACATGAAGAAGAGTTATTTCAGCTAGACTATTGTGAAGCAAATAATCCAAAGATATTTCTTTAAAAAAGAAGGGAGAAGAGGAGAACTTTATTTTGTTTTGAGGCTTTCTCATGTAATGGCAGTGATATGTATTCAATGCCTGTGTTTAATGCTATGTCCCAAGATTCTGAAAACACATAAATAAGGCAACAAAAGGAACTAACGTGCATTTTTAAAAATCTGAGCATTTTTTTTTGGAAGAGCCACCAAAAATGGCAGCTCAGCTTTGACCTTAACATGCTAAACTTGATCCAGTTCTTATCTTAGTCATGGGGTCCAGTGAAGTAAGCAAGGAGAAAAAAAAACTTTTTTGCAAGGTTTTAGGTTGGAGAATAGTGGCAGGAAGGCACCACAATATCTTCTGTTGAAGAACAGGTGCCAAGATCTAAAAGTATCTGGCAACTATGAAAACATTTCCTTTTGGGATATACAACAAAAGAGAGATAAACAGTGGAATTACGGAGCAGACTGCCTTGGCAGGTAGCAGATTCTCTTTCATCTCAGGATTTTGAACAGAGAACAAAGACCCATATATCTCAGGGATGTATTAGCTACAGACCCTCCTGTACTGTGTGGAGTTTGGACCAATGACCCTGGGGATTTCTTCTTCAACTCTACAATTCTATGGTTTCCATGACTGTGCAACAAGAACGAAGACAACCGTTTTAGATAAAAAGTTGTATTAATTTCTTCATGAATATTCAAATAATTTCCAATGTGCTGTCTAATAGTTAATTGAAAATAAGTTCAAAAATGAATTCAAAATAATGGAAGGTCTTACATATGCCTCAATGTAATTAAAGATGAACATAAACAGAAAGTCCTTATTGATTTCATATATCCTTAAAGCTATGACGTAATTCCAAAACCATTCTAGTAAACTCGGTTTTTCGTTTTCCTTCTTCCGGAGACAGTCATAACCAATCTTCTTAATTGCGTCTATTGGCCTCTTAGTAAATTCTTGCGTGCCTAAATGATGGGATTTCTTCTTCAACTCTACAATTCTATGGCTTCCATGACTATGCAACTGGCCTGGGACACCAGGTTTGGGATGATGAACTGGGCAAATCAACAGAAATGGTCCCAAGCTGCTTGCTGTATATGAGTCACCTGCAGCTGACCAAACACAGACCCCCTCTGTAAGCTGAAAATGTTCACTATCTGTCACAAATAACGAACAGGTCTGTGGAGGTGAATAGGCTACAGTTGTGGGTCCTCAATATGGGGCACTATCCCCACAGGGGGACATAAATTCCCAGAAGCCTAAGTCAGTACATTGTGGAATTGACATAGGCTTCTGGGAGGTTGAGGTAAATGTCGCCCTTGCTCGAAAGCCAGTCATACCAGTCTCTAGGGTTTGGTGCTCATCTCCATTAATAGCCTAAGAGCCAGCGCTGTCTGCATCTGCAGACCTTTCCGTGGACATGTGGCAGCCGTGCCTAGACTGGACTGCATGGAACGTTGTTTACCTTCCCACCGAGGCGGTACCTATTTATCTACTTGGCAATTTCTCGCTTTCGAACTGCTAGGCTGGCAGGAGTTGGGACAGACGACAGAAGCTAACTTGGTCATGCAGTACTCGGGTCTCAAACTGCTGACCTGACGACCTTCCAGTCAACATCTCAACCACTTGAGCTGCTGCCAGTCCCTTGGCTTCTGGGAATTGAAGTCCAAAAGTCAAAGGTTGGGGAAAACACTGAGCTAGAGGGGGAAACTGCACAGTGGCCGCTATTTGTTGAAGTATTACTGAAGGTGAGAGAAGGCTCTGAACTCCTGCCATTTAGGACAGATTTAGCAAATGAATCCAACGTCCTTAGAACTACATGTGTTGGGCTTATGGGATAGAAAGAGCTCAACTGTGCAAGGCCTGGTGAGCCCTACTGAAACACTCGGCCCCAGGCTGGCTCAACAGCTGCAGAACCACCAGCTTTCTGGCCTTCCAACCCCGTCTTACAGGTACAGTAAAACCCCGCAAAATGATTGCATCACACAGTGATGTAATTGTGCAACGATTTTCATAGTTGCACAATACAACAATTTTTTTTTAAAAAGGCAAAAGCCAGGTGGCTTTGGGGTGGTGGTGAGCCTTTCCCCCGCCTGCCCCCCAAGCCCCTTTGTGAACTGGCAGCGCTGGACTGCTTTCCTCCTGGGAAGTGTGTTCCGGGGGGGGGGGGGAGGAGAGTAGTCCAGGATCAGCGCTGATAGCGAAATGGAGTCTTGCTGGTCCCTCTGTCATTTCGGCAAGTGGACCAGTGAGACTCCATTTCGCTAACAGTACAAGGGTGCCTTTGGCTGGAGAAGCGCTTTACCCGTGGGAAAGTGCATCTCCGGCCAAAGGCACCCCTGTGCTGTTAGCAAAATGGAGTCTTGCTGGTCCCTCTGCTGTTTGCACAACGGAAACAGCGAGAATCCATTTCGCTATCAGCGCAGGGGTGCCTTTGGCCGGAGAAGCGCTTTCCTATGGGTAAAGCATCCATGCACGTCCCACCCACCCTGATCTGAAAGCCCCCACCCCCTGCAGGTGGGCAGGAGGTGGATGCAACCCCCAGCCGCCCAGATCCCAAATCCGACAGCCCACCGGGGCTGTGTGCTTTCGGATCAGGCTGGGTGGGGGTGAGGGTGGAGCTTTCGGATCCCCCCCTTCAAGCCCCAAAGTCAGCACAGGAGCTGCCCTTAGTGAAAAGGAGTGGGATCCGTCCCCCGTCACTGAAGTGCTGCGGTGTTGTCTATGGGGCTGGAGGGGCAAACCCCCTCCCCCCGAACTCCAGCCCCAAAGGCAACATCGTGGGTCTGCAGGCACTTGTTGGTTTGCGGAGGTCTGGGAGAGATCTCGGGTATCCACGCAAGCCAACCAGCTGGGTAACAAAAGGCTTTGCGAAGAGACTGGGGATCTTTCCCAGATCTCCGCAAGCCAACCAGCGGCGCCTGCAGACACGCAATGTTGCCTTTATAGTTGCAATGTTGCCTTTATAATCCCCCCCAACGCCGGCCACAAAGGCAACATTGCCTCCTCAGTCAGTGCAGCGAAACAAGGCGGTGTTTCGTTACACTGACAGGCACCATGATCTTTGGTTTATGGAGGTCTGCTTGCCTGGGAAATGTGTTTCCAGGCAAGGGGACCTCTGTGGATCCCTTCCCTGACCCCCACAGGGCTGCCTTTGCCCCTGGGTACACACGATTTTCGCTCTGCTTTTCCCCTAGGAACACACTTCCCAGGGGAAAAGCAGAGCGAAAATCGTTGTACAATACATCCCATAGGGAAAATTGCTATACAATACATGTATCATACAATGACTTTTTCGTACAACGACGGACCCTGTGGAAACAATTAAAATTGTTATACGGGGTTCCACTGTAGCTTTCTTCCCCGATAACAGAGAAAGGTGCAGAAAAATATCTGTCAAGTGACAGAACTGGTCTCCCAAGTGGATGGCGGAGTTTCTCAAACAAGATCCATTCCTCACCACTAAACCAGGTAGTCTTTGCCTGAGGAGATCCTGTGTTGGCCATCAAGCTGATTCTCCTTCTGTTCTGTGACTGGGGAGGGAAGACAGGGACCATGTGGCTTCTACTACTGGGGTGGGGGTGGGGTGGATCTAATTTAGTGAGTTTTGAAACAGGGCACGGTGGAGGTCCAGAAGACAACGACGAGCTGCTGTGTGGTTTGTGAGATCAGGTTAGTCTACTTCAAAGGGGTGTGTGGCCACACTGGATCCGTAAGCTCACTAGGGGCCCCACACACACACACACAGCCTCAAACAAATGTTGGCCATGTGTTGAAATCAGCAGCCCTGATCCTCTTTCAATGTGCAATGAGTGTGTCTTGTTCTGAATTCAAACTGGACTTTGGTGTGTGTGTGTGTGTGTGTGTGTGATCTGACTTCAAAGCAAGGCATGCAGTTCTTGCTCACCTTGTTTTAAAGAAGAGAAAGGGGTTTGCTGTCAGTATAATGCAAAAGCTAAGCAGTAAAAGTAGTCAAACAGACAACCGTGGCTCCAAAAGCAAACACAAGGTGCGTGAAGTTTGCACTTACTAGACAAAAGAGCAATGATCAGTGTGTGGGTGCAGGGAAACACTTGCCATTGTTATTACTCTTCTGGGAGACCACCCTCCTAAAGACATTCCTGTAATACTAGCTAGCAATTTTAGACATAGGTCATTCTACTATGGCCACTACTGCACTCTACGCAGAGCAGCTGAAATCAAAACGTCCCCTTTTCCAGACTCCCTTCCACTTTGGCTTACCAATGGCCAAGCCGTCACTGAAATTGTGGATACCATCTCCCATGATCACCATCCAGGCGATATTTGCTATGTCAGTATCTTTCAGGTCTGTGCCAGAATGGCAGTGTCCGTGCGAATGATGGGAATGTTTGTGCGGCCAGAGATGGTTGTGCTTCCTCATGACGATTTTCTCCTCTCGGTGGTTGCTTACGTAATCCACATCTGGGAGATCGCTGCCCGCAACAACATGGGAGACATCGTTGTGAGAATGGAGCATGCTGTTCTCCTCTTCGGCAGACAGGAAAGCCTTTGGCAGGGAGTCAAGCTGGCTAACTAGGTCAGTCAGTTCGGTTTCGTTAAGTCGATCATCAGATAAAACAGAATCATCCGCTCCTAGGTTGAAAGAGCCAAAGAGCTATATGTTAATTAGAAGTGACAATGGCGCCTTAATTAAGACACGGAGGCTGCCAATATTTTCTTGCGGCCCCAATCATGCACAGCCATGTATGCAAATGCTTTTCTGGACAGAAGCAGCCTAGTCCAGCATCCTGTTTACATGGTGGCGAGCCAGAAGCTCCACCAGGAGGTCCACACACAGAACATCAACACAACAGTGTATGGAGGGACCACCTCCATACATGCCTAGCCAAATCTATGTTAGCGCACTAGGTCCATTCCCTTTGTAATGTGCCTTTGTCATTTGGGTCAAGACAAGCAATAACCAACGGAGACTAATGACAACGAACAGAATCAGTTACTGAAAATATGCAAGTGAATAGATTTATTTCAACTCTAAATCTAAAAGACTCTCAACAAATGGTAGCTACCAAACAACCAACGTAGAGATGTTTTGAAATAAGGCAAAATGGAATGACATTGGTTGGTCAAAGTCATCAAGAACACAATAACATTTATGAATGGTGTCAGTAAACAAAGCATTGAAGATAAAGTCTTAACAAATGTTCCTCATAAGAACATAAGAACATAAGAACAGCCTTGCTGGAACAGGCCACAGCCCATCCAGTCCAGCATTCTGTCTCACACAGTGGCTCACCATTTCCTTCAGGGTATTCCCAAGGAGATGCCTTCACCTGCTGAGGATTCCCTGGAAATGGCATTGAGAGATATCCTGCCTATCTCTCCAACCCGGAGGTTGTCCTTAGGTAGCCATAATTATAGCCATTGATAGCCTTGTCCTCCATGAACTTGTCTAATCCTTTCTTAAAGCTGTCAAGACTGACAGCTGTCACCACTTCTTCTGGCAGGGAGTTCCATAGACCAGTAATCCTCTGGGTGAAAAAGTACTTTCTCTTATTTGTTTGAGAACTAGTACCCAAAAGTTTCATGGAGTGTCCCCTAGTTCTAGTGTTGTGCGATAGGGAAAACAGTTTTTCCTTATCTACTTTGTCCACACCGTGCATGATTTTATAAACTTCAATCAGGTCACCTCTTAGACGCCGTCGTTCAAGAGTGAAAAGGCCCAACCGTTGCAGCCTCAGATGGTAAGGAAGGTGTTCCAGTCCCCTAATCATTCTGGTTGCCCTCCTCTGTACTTTCTCCAACTCCATAATATCCTTCTGGAGGTATGGCGACCAGAACTGTACACAATATTCCAGATGGGGCCTCACCATAGATTTATAAAGAGGCAAAATGACACTTGCTGACTTATTTTCTATACCCTTCCTAATGATCCCTAACATTGAGTTTGCTTTTTTCACTGCTGAGGCACACTGGGTTGACACCTTCATTGAGCTGTCCACCAGGACACCAAGGTCCCTTTCCTGGTTTGTCGCAGAGAGTTCAGACCCCATCAGTTTATAAATGTAATTGGGGTTTTTTGCCCCAACATGCATCACTCTGCACTTACTGATGTTGAAGCTCATTTGCCACTGTTTTGCCCACTCCCCCAGTGTCAAGAGATCCCTCTGGAGCTCTTCACAATCTCTCACAGTTTTCACTACCCTGTATAATTTAGTGTCATCAGCAAATTTGGCTACCTTGCTTTTTACTCCTACCTCTAGATCATTTATGAAGAGGTTGAAAAGCAGGGGTCCCAGTACTGAACCTTGGGGGACCCCACTCTTTACTTCCCTCCACTTGGAGAAGTGTCCATTTAGTGCTACCCTCTGTTTCCTGTCCCTTAGCCAGTTGCTGATCCAGGACAAGACCTGTCCCTTTATTCCATGACTGGTAAGTTTATTCAAGAGCCTTTGGTGTGGGACCTTGTCAAAAGCCTTCTGAAAGTCCAGATAAACAATGTCAACTGGATCCCCCTTATCCACATGCTTGTTGACACTCTCAAAAAATTCCAACAGATTAGTGAGGCATGATTTGCCCTTGCAAAAGCCATGTTGGCTCTCCTTTAGCCTCCAATAAAAGTAATGCAGTCAGAACCAGTTTAACTCCTAGAAAGAATAATGCCATCAAACACCTGTTTGTGGCTGCCTCCAAAGTCCAAACACACAAATCTCTATGAGAAGGTCTCTTGCTTGGGAAACTCACAATTCACATTCCAGTGTAGACTTCTTACAATTAAAAGGAACACTGGCTCTCACTGAAGTTTTCAAAAACCAACAAACAAAGTGTGTTAGAAAATGAAGAAACACTATGTAAAATTTATTGTACAACAGGTTTCTTACCTAACAACCCATTTAACTACCAAGATAAACAATGTAATGAGAAGAGCTCTTCCCACTAAATTCCTATACAGTAAAGCCTCGCTTAGAGACTAAGGGGCCATTGAACAATTACATGATCCTTTTTCTGGGGGAAATTGACCCCCTCGCCCCCCTATAAAATCCAACTGTAATTTTCGCTTTGACCCCCTCCCCACCCCTTAAAATTATGTGATCTGGGCAGAAGAGGAGCCATTGGGGCCCTGCCACCCTGTGTATATCTTATGAAATGTAAACCGCCTTGAGTTGCCCCAGGGCGAGGAAGCCGGTATATAAAATAAATAAATAGTACTGTATTTTGCACCACCAACCAGTGGTGGCACTGCAGGGGAAATGGGCGGGCAGGCCAATTGCACTGAAGCAGGAAACGATGCTCTAGCCTAGCCTCTTGCTCTCTCTGCAACCAGGAAGCATGGCTTTCCCCTCTCCATTTTCACCGCATGGATCAGGTAAATAAAACCCTTTCTTTTTATGCACAGGTTTGGTTTCCCACTGTCGGTTAGAAACAGCTCCAAATGGATTACATAATTTTGACCTGACCCCACATAATTTTTCTGTAATTCGATGGCAGACCCCCTTCCCCCCTTTGAGGTTCACGTAATTGTTGAATGGCCCCTAACTCGCTTAAAGAGTAGAATTTTCTCTGGATGGTCAGCCTCACTTAACAGCTGAAAACAACCAAAAACTCGCTTAACAACTAAATCGGGGTTCGCAATCCCCCCCCACCAGAAGTTACAATCGGTCACTTACAATGGCTGCGGTGGCGCTTTTTGCAAGTGTTTCGCTTAAAGAGCAACTTGCTTAAAGAGCAATCCCATGGAATGCATTATGCTCTTTAAGTGAGGTGCCCACTGTACCACTAAAACTGTTAAGAGCCATGGACTTCAAAATGAGTTCAAAATTCAGTTCCATCCATCACATTAAACTGAAGTGGACAGAAGGCAGAACAGCATCTACCTGCAGATCTCTGTGGTGACACACGTAGGTCAGCAAAGATTTCTGACTCCCACTAAATTGCCATGGATAGCAACAGATTCTCTGTCTACCTTACTCTTAATCATACAACTGAAATGAACTAAAGTTTCAGATGATCAGGAACATATTTTTGTGTGTGGATGGCTGACAGCTCCAATGCCTCCTTTCCTCTAATTCCTAAGTAAAACATTTCTAAGTTGTTGCTGGGTGTCTTTTGCACCATGCGGAGTCTGGTATTCTAGCAAAGCACCCCAGTAGATTTGATAAACCAGAGGTTAGCCCATCCCTGGATAATCCATTAAATATTGTACTCTTTTTTTTATTAAAAAAGCCTCCAGATACACATACAAACAAACACAGACATACATTAACTAGACAAAAGTATACCTCTTGCAAAACACTGCCCACTGCAACATGCACAAGCTTCATCTAAAAATGAAGAAAGAATGCAAAATATGCATATTTAATCAATGTAATTAACTGATTAGAATGCATACAAATACTTTACCAAGCAAAGAGAGCTCTAGTTGTCATCATCTAAGGCAGATTTTACTGACAGTGATTTACGTGCGGAGTGTGGCTAGCCCACACAGCCGGCATATTGGTGTCTTTCCACAAAGGCTGCTTGATCAGAGGCAGCCCAATAATAAATGGTTACCAGCTAGAGACTTGAGCTGAAGCCAGTCAGTATCGGGCCTGTTCAGCTTGTGATCAGAAACTTTCTTCCCAATCGGCGGCTCTTCGAGGTTCTGTTTTTTCTTACACCATTTCTGTCTACTCTGCAAGAGAAGAGGGAGAAGATACCTGGCGGTTAAGGGCTGACTTGTAAATAAGTGGGGGAGAGAAGAAGGGTAATGAAAGGGAGGCAAAAAGGAAGACCTGCAGTGCACAAAAAGATATGCAAGAGACGCTCCACTGGGGACAGTGGAACCGTTCAGCCACAGAACAGGCAACCTATAGGCCAACACCAGTCCACCCCCTACTTCTTCCATTAACACCTCTCATTCTCAGTGCTTAAGTCTTTAGCATAGGCTCACCACAAACATATTTTACGGCACTGCGTCTGCGTTTCCACTGTGATGGCAAGCCTTTCCAAAGGAGTCGTTGTCGAGTTGGGCGGTGATAGTAGTATGAAAAATAGATAAATTTACTATCGCAGGGCTTCCCTTTCAAAGGTCTCTGTGTCTTCTGAGGGAATCCCAGCGATTTTCTACAGAGACTTCTCCCCCGCCCCTTCCCACCCAACATCCCGACAGCCCTTCCTGGGTTTGCTGCACTCAACAACAGCTTCCCTGTCTACAACGGATAACAAAAGCTCCTTCCACACAACAGGGAGAATGATTCATGGTACCCACTGTTTAGTTTTTCTTTCTTGCCCAGTCTTCTCAAGACGGGCTGCTTGTGGTGGCGGGTGGGCAGGCTGCCCTCTTCAGCACAGCTGCATCACCCCTGGCTGAGGGCCAAAAGGTGGCGTTATGGGTTTGTGAAGGCACCAGGCACATGTATGCACGGCAAGAGGTCTCTCTCACACACACACACTTACACAGAAGAAATGTCCTCCTTTCCTCCCAAGAAATCTACTCTTTTTTGAAATAAGTCCTCTAGCTTCCTGCTGGCTTGAACAACCATTGCCTTCCCAACCTTTGCAGCCATCTCAAGATCGGCAAAGACAGGCAACACTCCTTTCTCTGGGTTCTTCCTTGTATTGTTAGAGAAGTTGCCTTAAAAAGGCCTCTTATCAAAACGTTTTGATATTGAAGGGCTCAAGTAAGGACCCCCCCCCCCCCCCACTTCTAAGTAAAGGTAAAGGTCACCCTTGCTTGAAAGCCAGTCATATCCGACTCTAGGGTTCAGTGCTCATCTGTTTATAGCCAAAGAGCCAACACTATCAGTGTCTCCAGACATTTCTATGGACATGTGGCAGGCATGCCTCGACACCAGAGTGCACAGAACGCTGTTGCTATGTTGACACTTTGCGATAAATTAGTGGGTTTTGGGTTGCAGTTTGGGCACTCGGTCTCTAAAAGGTTCGCCATCACTGATGTAGAACAACCAGTTGACAATTCTGGGCACTAGCCACCAACAGAATGGAGGGCTACCAATAATTTAATCTTTTCTCACCATTATGACTAAGTATCAAAATAGACATTAAAAAACCCATACCCTTTGTTTCTTGTAGTGCTTGAACATTCTGATGCAATGTTCGATAATGAACAGCAAATAAATCCCACCAAGTGCCACCAGTCCTTTCAGTACAGCATCATACTCTTCTAAGAAGCTCTCAGCCATTCCTCCGTGCCCGTGAGGATGGCCATGGAGGTGCTGGTGTTCATGCTGGTGTGGCTGGTCCTCCTGATGACTGTGGTTGTGTGTCCCCTGTGACTATAGGGTAGGAAGGAGAACAAGGAATCACACAGTGAACAATGTCCCAAACAAAGCCAAACCTATTGCATTTTTCAACCAGAAAAAAAGGGGAGGAGATACTGTGTAATTATCACAGCAAAGAACCACTGATCAACCTGAAACCTGTGAATGTGAGTCTGAAATATGTTCTCACAGATAGACAAAAAAAACTCTCTAACACAATTATCTTTGATTTTACATCAATTCCAAATGTTTTGTCCTCAATCTTGTGATAGTTAAGAGTTGAAAGCATTGGTACATCTTGAAGTCTCAGGATCAGTCTATTGCCATGTGCCATCTAGGACCAAAGTCCAGCTCAAAGGAGATCAAAACTAGCAGCCTCAGAAATATATATATTTTTAAAAAAACCAAACTTATCAAAACCAATAGAAGTTTCCCTCTTAGTTTGTCTCAGGCTCAAGAGATATATGTGTAGTTTTTTCTACTTCTAGTGTTCCTGCAACAGCTCTTCCATGTGCTTTCCATCACAAAGATCAGTGAGCTGTCTCTATTGTCTTGCACTTGTTACTTGACTACAAAACTAATCTTTATTTCAGTCTCAGATTAGCAAACGATAAACCTGTTAGCTTGTAAAACTATGGTAAGACCGGGTTTTATGGCTCTTTTTAATTTTTACACACCTTGGTTGCTGAACATCTATAAAATGTAGAACTTCAAGACAGCAAAGTTAAGTTTTTACTTGTTTGCTCCCTTGAATTTTTTTAAATCTGAAAATTACTTGGTTACTTCAACCAGAGAAAGCTAATCCCATGCTTCACTTTCTCCTTGAGTGAAAAGTCTTAAAAGGGAAAACCTCTAGCTAGGGTCTTTGTTTGTGCAAATGACACGTCAGCCTAAACCTCACAAGACCTGTTAAATGCCCTAAAAAGCAGAAATGCAAGACAGTAGCCTTGATTTATGTATGTGTGCTATACATTTTCTATCTTTGTGTAATGAAATACAGTAGAAGCCCGCATAACGAAAAAACTCAGTTCCACGGAGCTCTTCGCTATGCGTTTCCCTATGGGAGATGCCCCACATAACAAAAAAAATTTGTTTGTTAACCGGGGTTCCCATTAAGCGGGTATATCCCGGTGCCTCGCATAGCAAAAAATTTGCACAACGAAGCGTTTGTTATGCAATGGCGATACCCCGCATAATGAATTTTTTTTGTTATGCGGGGTTTTTGGTAACCAGGGTATACCAGCTTAATGGGAACCCCAGTTACCAAAACCCCCACATAACAAAAAAAAATCATTATGTGGGGTATCGCCATTGCATAACAAACGCTGCGTTGTGAGAATTTTTTGCTATACGATGCGTTCATTATGCGAGGAACCACTGTACTCAGAATAATAGAATGTAAGGAGTCTTCAACACTTTATGCTCTTAAATTTATGACTAAATTAATCACTCTTGACCATAATCAGTAACATTCTTGAGAGTGTTGCAAAACAACCATCAGCAGACACGTTAGCAATGGCACAAGCTGATGAATGGCTTTAAGGCTAAGAAACATTGAATCTATGAGGGTTCAGAGAACTTTGTGAGAAAAGGAAAGGCAAAAGGACAGAACGGATGGGACAAAAACTTACATGGGGCAACAGATGAAGTAGTGCATCTCCACTCATTGTTCCTACCGCAAGAGCAACCAAGAAGGTGAGGAGAAATTTGAAACATCCTTGGTTAATTATAGGAATCAAGATCACACCCAGCAAGGACAGCAGGCTAATGACTGTGATAGAAATGAGGCCACAAATCCAGGCTGCTAGAATTGGAGGGGAGGAAAACATGAATCAGAAAAACTTTCAAATCGCCAACATAAAAAGAAGCCATCTTCAGCACTCAATATAAGAAAAAGGTCGGTCTCTCTATCCCCTTTATTGGAAATATCTAGCTGGGACAGATCATTGTGTAACCTTTACAATGTCTCTGACAGGGCTAGATGTTGTTTGCCATACAAGCAAACATACAAACAACTTAGTTGCATGCCAACAATGTGGCTTCTTGTGTCAAACCATAATCTTATTTTAATGCATGTACACATTTAATTCCAACTAAGTGGCTTCATTCAGGCCAATTACGGAAAAAAGCACATCGACTAAATACCTCTGGAATTGCAAAACAGAAGAATTGGAGCACATAGCTGTGCACACACGTCCCTGATGATACGAACACCTTCTGAACCAGCAATGGGCACAATTCTTTGCCCCAATTTGTAAAAAATGTGTCCTTATTTTTTTAACAATAATCATATTGCCTTATATCTGGCCTTTAGAAGAATGATGTCCTTTCTTCTGAGGAAACCCGATTCGGCTTGAAGCATTTAGTCTTCAATCAACGTACTGATACAGTAAAACCCCGACTTACATATGGCTTGAGTTACATACAATTCGACTTACATAATGGTTTTGTGCTAAAACCATGTCCTGATTTACACGATTTCCTATAGGTTTGCTTTGAGTTACATAAAGATTCATTTCCCTATGGGTTTGCTTCGATTTATGTAAAAATTTCATTTTTCCTATGGGTTTGCTTCGAGTTACGTAAAATACCCCCCCCCCCCATGGGTTTGCTTCGAATTACAAAACAAATTTGATTTAAGCAAAAGCCTATGGAATGGACTTTTTTTTGTAAGTAGGGGTTTTACTGTACATGAATATTTGGCACCTCAGATTAACTAACGTCCCCCCCCCCCCCGGGCTAATTCTACAGTTGTTAAGAGTACTGATTATTCAATATCACACTTTAAAAGAGGAAGGTAAACCTATGCTTAGACAATGTCTTTAACAGAAGCCTCTTATAATAATAAACTTTAATTTATATCCCGCTTTCCTCAGCCCAATGGGTGACCCAAAGCGGCTTACAGAATAGATCTTAACCTATAAAACCAAGTGTTCACCGTTGGAACTGGCTATAGGTTGCTATGCGTCGCCCTACTGACCCGCACCCTTCCTTCGTGCGCACGGCCGAATTGCCTACGCAGGTCAACGAAGGATTTAAAAATCCGGCACGGGGGCCTCAGCCCCACAAACGGCAAGAAAGGGAAAGAACTTCATGTCCCAACAGTCACTGCGCCGCGGCGCGCCAGAGCCAATCAGGCTGAGAGGCTCTGGCACGGCGCAGCGTTCGGACACGCGCCGCAGCCAATCAAAACAAAAGCATTTTAAAAAAACGCATCACAAACACAAAGCACCAACCCATTACTACAAGCCCCAGCGTCCTGCGCGCCATGAGCGCGCAGAACGCTGAGGCAGCCTGCGCGCGAAAACAAAACTTAAAGAAAGCCGCCTCCGCCGCCATTCATCCCCACGGGCGAGCCAGCATGGCCCGTGGGGGAAGAAAATGAAACAAACCCGCCGCCCCTGCTCTTCCGTTCGAAGAGCCAGCGGCGCACGAAAAAAAAATTCAAACAAAAAAACCCCACAACTCCCCTTCTTCACCACGGGCCAGCAAGTATGGCCCACGGAGGAAAAATAAACCTCGTCCGCCGCTGCCCTTCCATTCGAAGGGCTAGCCACCGCGCCAAAAATAAAAACAAACCACCCTCCACCCCTCCCCCGCAACTGCCCTTCTTCCCAACGGACAAACAAGCATGGCCCGTGGGAACGAAAGGCACCCTCCCCGCAACAATGCACCCTTCCCAAGGGCCATCCAGCATGGCCCATGGGATCAAAAGGCACCCCCGGCCGCAAGTTCCCTTCGGGCAACCAAGCATGGCCCATGGGAAGAAAAGGCACCCCCGCTGCAAGTACCCTACCTTCCCACGGGCCATCAAGCATGGCCCGTGAGAACAAAAGGCACCCCCCCCTAAAAATAGGACGCACCAAAAAACAAATCAAAACCATTCAAAAACAGAAATCTAACCTTTAAAAAATAAACACAAACAAAGACAGGAAAAACATACAACAAAAAACAACAGGCCCCCCCCCAACAAAAACTCAACTCCCCCCAAATAAATAAATAAATAAATCAGAGTGCTTACCATGAAGACGTCTTCACTTCATGGCGACAGGAACTCGAATGACCAAAATAAAGGAAGTAACACTTACCGGAACTGAAACCCAGAGGACAGAAGAGGAGAATGGTAGAGAGGAAACAAAGTTCACCACCGCCACCCAGAGGCCAAAAGAAAAACAAGTAGAGGATGCATTCATGATGTGCTAAATGAGGAGTTCTCAACCTTTTCAAGTTGAGAGCCAGGACACACTCCCTCAGACAGCTTTGGGGGCCGGATGGCCATTTTGCCCTTCCTCCACCACATGGCCCTTCCAGGTGTGGTGCAGGAGTGTGGGGCACATGCTAGATAAAGATAAATTCAAAATTCCAAAATGCAGAAAATAAGTTTGCAAAACATTCCAAAATATACACACTACTCTCAAAAAATAAAAAATTACATAAATCACTTTAACACCAAATTAAATTTAAAATTTAATTTTTTTTTTAAAAAAATAAATTAGTATGAACAAAAATAAAATAAAAAGTCCACCACAGGCGGACGCAGCGCAAATAAGCCACAAATAAAAAAAAAACTTTAAAAACCATTAAACACAGCCCAGCACCATTTGTACAGAAAAACAAAAAAAAAACCCCTTACCTCTCCAAAACATTTAAAAAATGCACGGCATTTTTTTAATAAAAAATTACCCCCAAAAAAGCCCGGCAACGCCGGGCAACCCTTGCTAGTACAATATATAATTCAGACAACAAAACAGAAAGCTACTCAGAAAGCCTACAGAAAAAACCTACCCAGAAAGCCTACAGAAAATCTATTAGGCAAGTTACACAAAGAAAGGGCATACAGAAACAGGAAGCACCACGGAAGGGGAAGCAGGTTGAAGTCCAAGAAGGGACCAAGGGAAAGGGACAGAAACAACGGCAGGTGGGAAACCAATGAAGGGGTGGGAAAGTATGGACAGGAGACATAAATGAGGAAGCAGCTGGAAATAAGAGGATCACGTTAATGGCAGCAGAGAAAAGGGCTCACCAAAATGACAACTGGCAAGAAATGCACTTGGGCAACAAGACTTGGAAAAAGCTCTTTTTTTCAACTGTTGCTCCTGGGATTTCTCAGCCATCCTGGTCAAGGTGACATAGGAAGGTTTCTGGAAGCTGTAGTCCAGAGAAGTAACTTCCCCATGCCCTGACTATGCGAAGCAAATCCAGGAGAGATCTAAAAAGGGAATTCTGGGGGGTATTTACTATTTTCCCTTCCATTCAGTCATATGCCTTTTCTTTGTGCTTGTATTTCCATGTTCTAGCCTTGGACGGGATTACCATCCAAACCCATGAAAATTAGCAACTTCCACCATCTCAGCAGTATTTCATTAATTAAGAGATAAAATTGTGGGGTGGGGTGGTGGTGGTGTGTGTTAGAAATTTATTTATTTATTTAAACTTGTATCCCGCTCTCTTGCCCTAAGGCAACCCAGGGCGGCTCACAACACACAAACACTATACATAACCCCTAAAAATCCAATAAAAATGTGTTTAAAAACTCTATAAAAACATCCCCAATTTAAAACACCCCTCCCTTCCCCACCCATCAGTAGAGGAACCAATCTACTAGTAGAGCCAACGAGCAGGAGTCACGACCCCGTTGGCCCCCCATATTTGCCCTGCCAGCCAGGTTTTCAACCCTTTCCTAGATGGCAGCAATTCTGTCTGTAGCCATAGATCTGCTGGCAAGAGGTTCCACAGGGTTGGGGCGGACACAGAGAAGGCCCTCCTCCTTGTGCTAGAAAGGCAGGCCCCTGTAGCAGATGGAACACAGAAGGAGCCCCTCCGGTCCGCCCTTGTGGGACGGGCAGACTCCGTTGGGGCAATGCGGTCTCTTAGGTAACCTGGCCCACTACCATGAAGGGCTTTAAAGGTCATTACCAGCACCTTGAATTGCACCCGGAGACAAACTGGTAACCAGTGCAACTCCCGGAGCAGAGGCAAGGCACAGACATTACACCCGCACCCCATCACTTCCCGGGCCGCCGCATTCTGGACCAGCTGCAGCCTCATCCGAAATAGATGAGAAAACCAATATAGACCATTCCAATCTGAGCAATAACATGTCTGGCGTTTACAAACAATAAACCTGGAATGTGGCTTCCAAGTTACTGGAAGGAACTGAAGGGATTTTGTTTGCTCTAAAAAAAAATGCCGGCTCCCCTCAAAATGTCTGCGACAGATTTCACTTGTTCTCGAAAACGGGCTGACTTAAAAACACTGAAGGTCCTCAAGATTACTTATTCATCGCTTCCCTCCCTCATTATCTAGAGAGACAGAAAATGCTTCTTTTAAAAAGAAGCGCTCATCTGTGGAACCTTTCTAATTAACTTGGTTCAAAGACATAGGCACAACGACAGGGGTGGTGGTGGTAGTGTGGGAGGTTTTTGTTAAAAATACACACGGAAGCACATAGTTTCAACATTTTAATTGGCATAAAATGCTTAGCAGCCTTTTTATAAGCCCTGCTGGCAATTAAATTAGGATCAACTCTGCCTACAAAGAGGCTACCCAGAGAAACAAACAATTTGCTACCATATGCAGCATACAGAGTATTCGGTGTATCGAACCTTTGAACATTAATAAAGTAGTACAGCTGTGTCACTGAGGAAAATTTATATACACCAAGTTCACTTTTCTTAATGATGCCGGCAGTCATTAAAAATAATTACTACCAAGGCATTCTCTCTGAATCTTATTAACATATATCAGAACACACTCAATTTGTGTTTTATTTCTGACAATGCTAATCAGCACCTGTAACATGAGTGATCAATATTCACCATTAGTTACACCATTATTTTCACTTTAAGGGTAATTCATTCCATGGGAATTACGGCAGTTGTGCCAACTTTAGAAACATACTGCCATTATATGTCTTCGGGTAATTCCACTGGAATCCACACTAACTGCGTGAAGATATGGTGGAGGAATGCTTTTCTCTTTAAACATTCTGTATTTCTTACAATTATCTTAAGTTTCCCCATTATTCAGCAAACTACCAATCATTCTAAACATCCTCTATACCAGGGGTTCCCAACCTATGGCCCGTGGGCATAATCCGGCCCATGCAGCTCATTATTACGGCCCACGGTGGCTACCTGGAACCTCCAGAAGCTTCCACAACCAGAAGTCCCAATATTTCACTTACGATGGTGGGCAGCAGCGGTAGCGGCAGCAATCATGTCGTTTTTGTGGCTTCTTGCACATCCTCTGCCGCTTCCCAGAGTGGTGGGAGGCTTTTCGGAGCATTTTCGCTGTGTTTTGGAAATTTTTTGCTACTTCTCTGCTGCATTTCAGCAGCTAAAGTGGCCATTGGGGACTTCCAGTGCAGGGCGGAGCTTACATCAGTGCCTGGGTTCTCACCACAGAACCAAGAAGTGCCTAACCGCTGCAGTTTAGCTGCCAAAACGCAGCAGAGAAGTGGTTTTTAAAAATCCCAAAATGGAGCAGAAATGCTCCGAAAAGCCTCCCATCACCCCAGGAAGCAGTAGAGGCTGTGCAAGAAGCCACAAAAATAGTGCAAACAACCTCTGGCCCCCACAGCTGAGTGTCAGCCCTTGCCGGGAAAACGTTGGGAACTCCTGCTCTATACATACAAGGTGGAATTCCCTCAACGGTTCTAAATTAGAGCAGGCAAGAAATAGCTTATTTACACATTTTATTCCAGACTTACGAGGTTACCTACAGGTACCAGCGGCTTATCCCTTTCTGCATACATCAGATTTGCCATGCCTCAAAAGTCAAAGGTCTGTCCTTAGGAGTGTACCTAGCCCACAAAACCTGACTTAATCGGAAGGCTCTAACTTCCCTATCAATTCCACCACTATGAATTTTTTTTATTTATTAAAACATTATGTGGGATCTTTGCACACATCAGGATAAATCTGAGACACTTCTTTAAGGCTAACATAGTTTTGTCCTATTAGTTCCCCCTGCCCCATATTTTCTATCACTATCCTTTAACCATTACTAAAGTTCTTGGTTGAGTATTCAGACTATGTACCATCCACAACTCAAGATCATTGCCTACATGCCAGATCACATTTTCATGCTATATAATTTGATCGAGAGGAAAGAATGCTGAACTTATTTAGTGTAAAGTAAGAAGTTTAGTTTGTCCAGGTTATCTATTGCCAATTAGAGCAACTTTAGGCTTCCTTTATTAAAACAGATGACTGTTATTTCTTGTTGGTTAGGGAATGTTTACGTATCAGACAACTGCAGTTTGGGGATTTTCAATTGTCTAAACAGGCCCTACCCATGTAACAGGACTTTACAATGGTCTCTAAATAATGTGTGTGTGGGTGTGGGGATTTGCACACATGCTCCGATGGAAGATTTCCTCGTACAATTAAGTGAATTTATATACAAAAAAAGCTATTTTAGACACAGAAACGAGCAGAAAACACTGAACAAATAAGCCACACTAAACTAAAATAAATATTAAAGTCACTGTAACTCTGTAGCCAAGATCATACTACCTTTTAAAGTTATTTATTATTTATTGCTGCCAGTATTTTTCCCCAGACAGCTCTATAGAGCCCTGAATCTGCTAGGCAAAATCTAAACTGGCTTCCACCTCTTCTAACATCACCCATCCCTTGTGTCAAGAGGCAAGTTTCAACATATTGACCATCTCTATATGGGAAGTGACTTATGGCTAGTTATGTGTAGTGGCGTACAGAACGGATCAAAGGAATCTTCAAGTGTTATATCAGATTCAGAATATTGGCTATCATCATGGTGATCAGCTATGAAGATTGTCCTGTCCTGGGAGCAATATAATGCAGTGGCCTTCCATTTACCTTCCGCATTGCAGCGTGATCCCCGAACCACTGATCCAGTTCTGCAAGTCACTGTCTGGTCCTGAGGCAGTCATGCAAAGTCCTCATTGGCCTCAGGCCAGTACTAATGTAGCTGCTGCCCTCCATCAAGATAGATTCAAGTGGGTTTTAATCCACTTGGGGAACATCCCTGCAGACTTCACCACCCAAGGCCGTTAGTCCCCAGTGTTGTCAGGTTAATTAACTGCCACCTGTTGATCAGTGTTGAGTCGTTGGCGGTATGGTCTATTCTATTACCACAAGCAAGATGAAGAGGGGCCAAACGGTGCGTATCAGCATGAACAGGAAAACCGCTCGAAACAGGGAAAGATGCAATAAAGAAATATTTATTCTAAATCCAAAGGAACAATCCCCCGTGGATCTGTTTCTTTGGATTATGGAACATACTATTTTGGATTACGGAATGACACATTTGGATTTAGAATAAATATTTCTTTATTGTATCTTTGCCTGTTTCGAGCGGTTTTCCTGTTCATGCCTATTCTATTACCAAGCAGGATAACCTGGCCAAACTATCACTATGTCTACAGAAAACAAAAGGTTGACATGGAGCTGTGGAAATCTAAGGACTAGCAAACCTTAGAATTTGCCTGGCTGACCCACCTCCCACCCATGGCTGTTTCCAGAAGCCAATGACGAGGGGGTGATGTATGCTGGCCTCTCATGATGATGACCAATGAAAGCCTATGCTTTGACCACTGGAAGTGACAGCTGGACTGGCTCCAATACAGGAGGCTACAGACACATGGGGCAGTTTGTTTTCATGTATAACAAGAAATGTTGTGAGTTCCAGTGCAAAGATCAAACGTGGATAAGATGGGAACCCATGACTTTATAGTCCACATCTGTTATCATGAAGCAATGTTAGCTTAACTTTAATAAAGAAAAAAACAAGAAATCCCACACAGGATTAGCAAGCAGCCAACTCTCAAGAGAAGGAAGTATTTTTCTTTAACTCAAGGCAGTGGGTGCAAAATGGATGACGATTAAGTAAAAAAAAGATACATGTGGGAAGACTCACACCTGGATAGGACTTATGGGCTTCTCCAGAAATAGCCGTTAAGTAGGTGGCTTCTATGGTTTTAACTGACCTGGTTGACCTTAAGAGCTGTTTGTAACTGCAAAGGAAAAAAGCTACAAGAAAACAGCTAAAATTATATAGCTCAGTGCAGTAAATAGCACTAAAAAAGGCCTTTGGCATGTTTTTATTCACATCTATACCCTGCCCTATCTCCTAATAGCCAGTTAAAAACACAAGTAAAACAAAAGAAACAAAGCCAGATAGCATTTTAAAAAATCTTAAACCCATAACAGTATTCAAATTAAATCATTGAATCATCTCTAAGTTCAATTCATTCAAATGTGAGCCTACTGTGTGATGTGATATGCTAAAGTAAATTAGAGAGTAGGCCCATTTGAATCAATGATACTTACAAAAGAGTTGATTCACTAAATCTCAATTGACTGAATGTGCCTGCTCTACTTCAATTTACTATGCAACAGGATTTTGGCCAATGCATTGTTGAAAAAACAACTCTTATCAGATCTTTAATAAGTTATATAAAGCAGAATTAATAAGGCTAGCATGAAAGCAAATGCAAGCATTTTCCAGTCCATTGTTCTTGCACTTCCCCTTACCTGATGCTCCTGTTTTATCCGAATTCTCAAGTGATGCATTTCGAGTTCTGCTCAAGTCTTCAATCACTAGCTCATCATAATGCTCAATACAAAGTCTCTTGTCAATCTGATACAGCAGCGCAGGACACAGGTATGTAAACCAGTTATGAGAGATTGGAGAGCTGGTGCGAAGACCATAACGCCTTAACAGCTGGGTGCCATTTAAACACTACAAACAGGTGAAGAGGAAGAAAAAAATATCAACAGCTAAGAAGCAATTTCCTCCAAACCTACAACAGTATATTGTCTATTAAAGTCTGATTTGGATGTTAAATCTTCACGTGGCATAAGGGTAAGATTGCACTGGCTGTCCCTCTTCTATCCTACCAGCTATGGCTTCCTTAATGCTTTCTATGCACCAGAAAATCTGATGTCAGGTACAGTAAAACCTCGTATAACGAAAATAATTGGTTCCACAAAGCACTTCGAAATGATTTTTTCATTATACGATGTATGCATCGTATAACAAAAATCCCTATGGGATGCATCATACAACGGAAATCTCTATGGGGAAAATGTTAGAAAGAAAATCTCTATGGGAAAACTCGTACAAAGAAATTTTTTTGTTGTACAATTTTTCCCATAGAGATTTTCATTGTACGGTTTATTCCCATAGGGGAGCAGTGCATCGTATACAGTGATGCACTCCAATTTTTTTACTACCACCTCTGTGGGCGGGGCCAAATCTGTGGGCAGGGCCAACACAATGGGGTATGGAGGTGGGCGTGGCCAACCAGGTGGGTGGGACCTGGGGGAATTTCCGCTACCGGTTCTCCCGAACAGGACAGAACCTGCATCAGTGCATCTCTGATCATACAACAAAAAATTTAGTTGTACGATGCAACTCCCCCCCCCCCAATTCTCTTCATTGTATGATTTTTTTTGTTGTATGATGCATTCGTTATACGAGGTTCCACTGTGCCTCAGCTAAATGGGCAGACACACATTTCAGTACCTTGTATCATCTGGATTCTATGTCATGTAGAGGAAGACTATGTGTGAAGGTCCACACACAGACACAGTTTCCTCCCCTGTTGGTGCTCCCCTCCCCGCTGCATCAAATGCTAATTATGTAGGATGTAAAAGCCCAGATAGGGCTCAGGGTTAGCAATAGCAATTGCACTTATATACCGCCCCACGGTGTTTAGTGCACTCTCTGGGCAGCTCACAAGATAATTGGCATTTTGCCCCTAACATGAAGGTACACATTTTACCAATCTTGGAAAGATGGAAGACTGAACCAACCTTGATCCATGTCAGGATTGAACTCACAATGTTAGCAGTTTTAGGCTGCAGGTCAGCCGTTTATCCACTGTGCCGCCAGGGCTCATTACAGAATTCACATTTCAAAGGTAAAAAGTGCCAGAACATAGTTAAACTGATATGAGAACAAGAGGAAGGAAAAGCAAGAAATATACATAGTGAGAGGAGCAATTCAGCTGGGGATCCGTTGCTTCAGATGTTCAGAAGGCGGCGAGGAACCCCTTTGTGAGAATGAGGACAACAAAGGTTAACCTCTGATTTAGTGAACGTACATTAAATCGCAAGGTGTATTTACACCCCACACTGCATACTTACACTGGTATTCCATTTCCAAATTGCACAAGTCATCCGCGTGTGAACAATAACACTATGATTAACAACTAAGGTGTGTATCTTTATCCTGTTTGATTTATTGGCAGGTATTAATTCTTGCCTCTGTTGTTAACTAAGATGACATTTATTTCCAAGGTTGCTTGAGAGCGGAAACATTGGCTGCCATCCCAGCTATTTTAGCCAAACAAACTCAGTATCTTATGCATACACCACACACACACAAATATTTTATCAACCCCCCCCCCCGACACTGACCTCTTCATGATGGTGATGATGATCATCCTCACTGTGGTCCTTGTGACCATGGGATGAAACAACGGCATGCTTCCCTACGCTATTCTGCTTGTGAGAAGCTTCCCGCTTATTAGCATGCCGGTGTCTAGCGCTGCCTTGCGCCGTGTCAATCAAAACCTCGCTGTTCTTTTTTCGGTCTCCACACTTCTTGCCATACTTGCACGGCTTCCCTTCAAGTTGTTCTTGAGTTGTGTTGGTTTCCGTCGAAGGCTCGTGATGGGGCTCCCCATGGCCCCCGGCGACATTAACAGAGTCATTATGAGAATGATGATGAGTACCGTTAGGGTTGAAGTGGTGGTGTGGGTGGTGCCGGTGCCGATGGCCATGGTGCTGGTGGTTGTTATGGTCATGAGGGTGTTTCCCCTCAGGTTTCAAAGAGGGTTTCAATGTGTCTTTTTCAGGGTGACACTTCTGTTTCCTTTTGGCAAAGCCTTCATTTGCAGTCTGGTTCTCAGAGCTCGGATGACTATGGGCATGGGCATGGACATGGCTGTGGGAATGGGAATGCTTTCCTTCTTGCACCTCAATGGCATCCAAGTGAGATACATAGTCATGGCCAATGTCCTCATGGTTAATTTCCACTACTTTGATCTCACCAAGGCCCAGATTGGTGAGCAATTTCTCCAGACCAAAAAAAGACAATCTCCCATTTTCACCGTACCGCTCGAAGAGTTTTTCGATATAGTATTTCTGTTCCTCTTCGGCTTGCTTATTTGGTGCCGATTCTGTTCTTCCGTTCTGGAGATAGGGTATGTCTGAGATCTGATGGTAATTGTGGTCATGGCTAGCATTGTTTTTCTCAGCACTGTGGTCATGTCCATTTCCATGGCAATGGTGGCACTGATGAAAGACAAATGTCAGCAAACAAATGAGACAAAACTGTGTATGCACGTGTACCTTCATTTCTGTTTTCTGCAGAGAGAGAGAGTGAGAGAGAGAGAGAAGAAAATTACATGTGTGACAATTCCTTTAGAATAATAGACATGAGTTAGTTAACAAATATCTTCAGGTAACATACATTCGCCATGATCATTCCCTTAGCGTCATATCAAGTAATTGTACTTCTAATAGACCACCGTTTATACTTCAACATTGTAAAGACAGCTTTTGGACTGGGAATTACCATCTTTAAAAGTTAAACTGAGCTTTACTTTACTGAACTGTACTTGCACATTGGCCAGAATCCTCTTGCCTTACATTTGTGCAAGGAAAATAACTAAAGTCTTGACAGGAAATTGTCACTCATTAAGAATGCAGTGACTGGATTTGGGGGCACATGCCATGACTGCATGACTGGGTATGCACCGAGTAACCTAACCAGCACCTTGTTAACAAGTAACAATCTTTTTTATGAGATTTTCCGTACACAAATCTAAACTGTCAAGAGGATTCTGATCACCGAAACGCATGTAGGGTCCACGTTGTCAAATACATCTGAACTCTCTAAATCAGAGGTTGCCCAACCTCTGGCCCATGGCATCATTTCATGTGGCCCCCCACCCCTCCAAGGGCATTTGAGAAACAAAATGACCACTCCTTTGAAGCTGTTGGGACAAAATGGGCAACCCCATCATGCAGGCAGGGCAAAATGGCCATCCGGCCCTCAAAGCTGACAGAGAGAGCGTGACCTGGCCCCCAGCTTGAAAAGGTTGGGAACCCCTGATCTAAACCGAGAAACCTTGCGATCAGTTTATTTTATATAGCTTGAAAATCTTAGCCTTTTTTTTGGTACTGTACAACAAACTAACACAGCTATTTCTGCAGAATTTATTGTCTACTTCTGAAGAAGCCGCTCAAAGGGACTGGGAAGATTTCTCAAGCTTGGGTCTCCAGATGTTCTTGGACTTCAATTCCCAGAAGCCCCGATCAGTAGGTGGACTGACTTGGCCTTCTGGGAACTGAAGTCCAAGAACATCTGGGGACCCAAGGTTGAGAAACACCACATTCAAAGGAAAACCGCAAAAATGTTGGCAATCAAACCTTTGTTGCTTATATTTTAACAATTAAACTTCTGCAATGGTAACTTAAAGGGCCTAGTCAGCATTTTCTCTCATATTACAAATGCTGAGGTTAAAATAAAATCCCTCAGTACAAAGGAGAAAAAAAGGCACCTCTCATTTTATTTAATTAAAAGGTCTGAGCATCAAAAGATTTTTTCACTGAAAGTAAAAAGCTGTAGTGACTCACAGTTTGCCTCATAAATGCCCATTCATTAGAACACTGCACAATTCTAATGCTCAAATTAGCACAATTATTTCAATATACTTAGATTAGTATTCTTAAATCTCTATCACACACACATGCAGTAAATGTACAATTACAAACAGAGCACAACGTAGCTACTTACTATAGAAAGTGGTCTTTCCGCTCAAAGACTTGGAACAGATGTTTTTGCACCCTCCTTCCATAAAAGTGAAGTCAACAAAATGCAGGCCAACCACCCAACTGCTCCATTTTTATAAACCCACTATGACGTACCACTAACCTCAGTGAGGTTCCATGTTGTCTGTATTTAAAAGATGGAACTCATCCAAGTGAAGAACGCAGCAACTTTTACAAAAAGATTACTGTGTATTTTTAAAGTCTAAGAATGCCATATCCCCCCACCCCAGAATCCTAGAACATGAGGTGAATTATTTTGAACCTGTCTTCTTTGTATAACAACCATCCACATGGCAGAAGAATAAATGCAAAAACATACAGGGACATTTGTTTGACCCCAGAAACAAAACCACAAGGACATTCCATGGGGCTTGTGATGAACAAAGATGGATGACAATAAGAATAACATCCATTTACTGACACACACGCACACACACACAAGTACATTTTTCTTCCAAGGATTTCTAAACCATTTTTGCAAAGTAGAATTAGCTGACAAACAGTATCTCATGGCTATTCAAGCAAAAATCAGAGACCTGAACCTCCAGGTTCCCTGTTGAAAATTGGTCGTATCACTAAAATCACTCAAAAATCTTGCTAATAAACTCTCCCTTATGCAACAATTTAGGGCAGTGATGGCGAACCTTTCAGAGACTGAGTGCCCAAACTGCAACCCGAAACCCACTTATTTATCGCAAAGTGCCAACATAGTAACAGGGGAGAGAGGAAACACTCCCATTGGGTTGTTGGGCAGAGGGGCTGGGCGAACTCTGTGCTAGGGGGAGGGAGGAAGTATTCCCATTGGGCTGGTGGGTAGAGGGGTGGGGTAAACTCTTTGCTGAGGGAAGGAGAAAGAGCTCCTATTGGGCTGCTGGACAGAGGGGTGGGGCAAACTGTGCTGGGGTGACTGCACGGGTGCCCACAGAGAGGGCTCTGAGCATGCTCACTTATGGCTTATGTGTGTGGTATGGGAGTAGTACTCATCGGGATAGGATAATGTTGCACAGAATTATTAAAACAGCGGAGAGTATTATCAGATGTCCACTCTCCACTTTAGAACAAATTTACACCATCAGGTGCCACAGAAAAGCATTAGATATAGTAGGAGACCCATCACATCCAGGCCACTGTTTCTTTGAGCTTCTGCCATTGGGACGGAGATATAGAACAATGGAAGGTAAAAACGAGCCGTCTCAAGAACAGTTTCTTCTCCAGAGCAATTTTGGCCTTAAATGGAACCTCTGGACTCTGAAGTCATCTTATCTTAATTTTTTACATTTTTTAATTGTACTGTATGGTACTATCTTAATTGGCGTTTCTGTAGCTGTTTTAAATTATGGGATATGCCTTATTTGAGTTGATATATAGCAACCGAGAAATTTGGTTGTTCCCGCAAGGGGACAATGACAATAAAGATTTATCTTATCTTATCTTGAGTGCCACCTCTGGCACATGTGCCATAGGTTCACCACCACTGATTTAGGGGATCTACTTTACCAAAAGGCTGATGAACCATAAAAAAGCAGGTTTACACTTCTTGACTCAACTGACCAATTAATACTTATGACATTCCTTCTACCAACAAAGGCAGCCCTACATTTTTTTGCAAATGGTGTGGGGTTGCATGTAAACCCCTTTTTATTCTCCACCTCCCCCGCCACTGCCAGCTCACATGCACTGGGACTCTGTTTACACTACATGAGACTGGTTCTGACCTACCTGTTGAAAGGACAGTATGGAGTGACACAATGATACAAGGGTAGAGGTACTAAACCTTTGGAAATTTTGAAGCTTGAGGGCAGGTTTCTCGATCTTCCGAAGGCAAGAAACACTTTTGGGGAAAGTGATATATACACAGGATTTTATTTTTAGGTCAAATCTGAAGTTACTGTACTTTATTGTTTCAGCAACGTTTAAATCTTTTGAGTCATTCCAACCTAAGCAAAAAAGTCTGGCCAGGTTATCCTGCTATGGTAATAGAGATCAGCGATTCTCAACGTTTTCAGGCTGCGGGCCTGACCACACCTCCTGTGCAGCTGATCGGGCTGGTCACATGGTTCCTCTCTTCCGGAAGTGGAAGTAAAACATGTGCCATGCATGCACAGAACACATTTAGCAGTGTTCTGCGCATGCGTGATGAGTATTTTACTTCCGCTTCCAGGAATGGCAAGGGTGTCAGGGGCCGGGTCTGGCCTGTAGGCTGCGAATGCCTGGAGTAGACCATACTGCCAGTGACTCAATGCCGAATATCAGGTGGTAGTTAACTAACCTGACAAGCCTAAGGACTAACAGCCTTGGGTGGTGAAGTCCATAGGGAAGGGTGATGGTCCCAAAGTGGATTAAACCCCACTTGAATCGCTCTTGATGGAGGGCAGCAGCTTTATCAATACTGGCCTGGGGCCAACGAGGACTTTGTATGCCAAAAAGGGCTCAGGGCCAGTAAGTGACTCATAGAACTGGATCAGTGGTACCGGTTTCACGTTGCAATGCGGAAGGCAAATGAAATGCCATTGCATTATATTCTTAGGATAATCTTCATGGCTAATCACTAATACTGTATTCGGAATCGGATGCGGCACAAAAATAACCAAAAGAAAGAAAAGAAATCTATATTTATCTTACTTACATTATCTATATATATATTGTGGCAAAATCTATTTATACACAAATTTATTTATATATCATATTTATATAATATATTTAATTGTATTTATATTATCTAATATGATACAATAAGCTGACTATGTCTGAAAGGTTCTGCTTGGAGTTGACATTGACAAGAATAGTGAGTCATGTGTAAAGTCTGAGATCTTATGATCACTGAATAATAGATGGTACAGTACATGTTTACATCCTTGAGTGTTAGGTCTTTTGGCATCGGGAAGAACTCATAAAGTCCATCCACAATGACCCTTGGTTGAACTGCAAGATTCAGAAACACTGTTTAAAAATATACACATCTGCAAATATAATTGATTCTTCTAATGGAAAGTTAGCAGGCTGCAATATAGCCAAATATATCCCTCAAAGAAGCAGCACTGTCTATCCTGCAATGGTGACATTTAGCTGAAACTGACAATCTTCTTAGATGCTGGCCAACATGTACAAAACATTAGTTTTTCACTAAAACAAACACAGCCCCTGGTCACCAGAGTTTTCAGATACTGTACTATAATAATTTTGTCATAAATTATTCTGGGTTGAAAGGATTTTTGGGAAAGAAACTCCGCTCAGGGGGCGCCCAAATGAGGCTCCTTTCATGCCCCCAAGAGCTGGGATAGAGATGGGCGCTGAATCTGTCATGCAGTACCCGTGTTTCGAACTGCCGACTTGCCAGCCCTTCCAGCTAACAAAGCGATCTTCTTAACTACTGAGCCACTGCAGCTCCTTTTCAGGTACTAAAGCTGTACCAAATTGTCCTCTTCTTTATTGCACATCACGTCACTTCATAAAAATTTAGAGCTGCCTAATGTTGCTTTTTGAGATACTCAATGTGGTATAGTGGAGTGATGGATGGATGAAGACTCCAGAGGCCTGGGTTCAAATATCTGCCCAGCTGTGGAACTGGTCAAGCCATTCTTTCAATATCCCTCTTACCTTGGAAGACCTTTTTACATCACTGAGTCAGTTCCCCCTTGACGGCTCATAACAACAATGTTGTTTCAGGAACATAAAGTGACTCATTCATAACTCGGCATATCAACTGGTATTATATAAAAGCTTTAAATTTGTACTCTATTAAAGAGAGGGCTGCTAGCTGCTACATCTTATGCAACCGAAACATAAGCATCTCAGGTTTTATGGCTGGAGAAATTGGAGGGGGGGGGGGAGAAGAGATGATGAAGAAACCAGGAATGCTGTAGTGAGTAGAATAAAA
Source organism: Bradypodion ventrale (assembly GCA_035047345.1). NCBI lineage: Eukaryota > Metazoa > Chordata > Lepidosauria > Squamata > Chamaeleonidae > Bradypodion > Bradypodion ventrale. Next base: position 275,273,120 of record JAWDJE010000001.1, read on the forward strand.
TATATGAGTGCAACATCTGCTAGTTATGCCCAAGAATGCAGACAGTCCACATTTTTGGAAGAGAACTGCTAGCAGTTAAGAAATCACTGTAGCTATTCTTGTTGTGTACTGAGTCACATATTTAGCATGCAATAGATCGGGGTGCCCAAACTTTCCCCGCCAGGGGTCTGACTACGCCCCCTCAAGCAGCTGAGTGGGCCAGTCATGGCGGTGGCATGTGAATTGAACACGCGTTTTCCGCCTTTTTTTGCTGCCCCCGACGCTTCAAATGGAGGAGTGAGTGAGGTAGGAGCATTTTTGCGTCACTGCATTTTCACATGAAAACAGCACTTCCGGCGGCGGTGAGTCAATTCTGGTATCAGTGGCAATCCAGCCTGCAGGACGTATTATGGGCACCCCTGTAATAGATAATGGCCAAAATCTTACTGCTTAGCATAGCAAATTGTACTAGAGCAGGTCCATTTGATCAATGGGGATTGAATGAGTCAACTCCTCTGTAAAGTCCACGGAGTCTAACTTTAGCATAGTAAATCAGTTACAGTACATCCACTAGAACCAACGGAAATTACAGAGGTACTAACTCTACAAACCACTATTAATTTAATGGGACTACTCTAGTGTGATTTACTATACTAAGCAAGTGGTTTTTTGAGCCAATGTTTGCGGCGTTTTCTTAACCAGAGGTACCTTTGCCTCCAAACGTTATCTCATTTGTGTTATGTTAGCATAAAATCTCAGTAAGATTTGAGCCATTATTTGGACAAAAACTGTCACAATCTTTGTTAAGCCAGAACAATAGCTACCAAAAGAAAGAAAGCAGCAATTCAGAAGCAATTAAGATCCCCTCTGTCTGCTCTGTTCATGAATCCGTGAACGCTCACTAAGTACAAAAATACATCTTGGATCCATGTCCTGCATATATTTCCAGTATGAATAAGAATTATTATTTTCTAATTCGACACACTATCTTACATACAAATTATCACAGAACACAGTTCCAGTCATCCTGAGTGAATGAAACCATGTCTTGAAAAGACACCTAGAAGAACGACTGATTCATTGGAAGCTGTTTTTGGTTTTTATAAACACTCCCAAAGCCTTCATTTATCAACATAAACACGATCATAATCCAACAATGTATAGTACTGTTGCATATCTATTCCAGGCACATATGTATACATGAACTGCATGGTTTGTGGATAACAAACATAGCTTTTTCTCTCGTCTTTGGCTCCTCTTTGCTCCCAGAAGTTCATCTAGTGCAAGATTGAGTAGAGTACACCTTTCCAGATGTTGTCAGGCTGCCATTTTAAGGATTTCTCACCATAATCTAAACAGGCTAGGGCTGGTAGAACTTGGAAGTCCAACATCATCTGTGCGGCTGGACTCAGTCTATGCCAATGTGTGATCAAGTCACCAAATCCGTACTTTTGCCCAGCCTTGTAAATCAAGGTGTTCTTGGATGAAGCTAATTGCCAAGATGGTTTCCAGACAGGGTTAAGGTCTTGTCATGGCATCAAGACTGCACTGAGTGATCTGCACAACAATCTTGTTCAGGAAACTTACTGGGGGGCTTCATCCTTCCAGGTGCTGCTGAATTTCTTGGCAGCTTTTGATACTGTCAACCATGATATTCTTTTACAGCAGGGATTCTGAACCTGCGGCTCCATTTCATGCCCCCCCCCTGTCTCCACCACACTCGGAAGTGCCATGTGGTGCCCCCAAACTGTCTGAAGGAGCGTGACCCAGCCTGTTTTACAGTGACAATCGAGGGTCAGAACTGAGGGCCTTGCATTACAGCAGCTCCATTTCTTCCTTCATAGCTGCTCTCAAATGGTTCAACCCAGGGACGTTTTTTTTTTCTCCCCATGGATATGAGGAGTTTTTCAGAGGTTGATTATCTTCCTGATGTTATTTATTTATTATCTATATAAAGCCATAGCGGTGGGGTTTTTCGGAGCCTGGGAGTTTGGCATCATCAATATACTGTTGACACACAACTATGTACAGTGGAACCTCGAGTTACGAATGGTTTGAGTTACGAAATTTTCAAGGTATGAATGAAAGTCCATAGAAAATAATCACTTGAGTTATGAATTTTTCCGGAACGGATTAATTTATTTTCAGTAATTCCTATGGGAAACTGCATTTTGAGTTATGAATTTTGGTTTTCAATGCACTCCTATGGGAAATAGCATTCAATGCATTCCTATGGGAAATTGGAGTTACAAATTTTTCATAACATGAAACGTCCCGGGGAACGCATTAAATTTGTAACTCGAGGTACCACTGTATCTCTTTTACATCTTCTGCGTGGCCTCAATAGTGGAATGGACAATGGCAAACAAGTTGAGACTGTATCCCAGGAGGAGCCAGGGACCAGGTCATGCTCCCTCAGACAGCTTCGGGGGCCGGATGGCCATTTTGCCCATCCTCCACCACATGGCACTTCCGAGTGTGGTGGAGACTGTGGGGGACTGGATGAAATGGCTTCGGGGCTGCATCTGGCCCATGGGCTGCAGGTTGAGAATCGCTGCTGTATCCTAACAAGCTGGAGGTCCTGCTGTGGGGGGGGGGGGGGTTGTTTGCTCAACTGAGGGTTTTGATAACTAATTTAGATGGAGTTATCCTTCCTTTGAATGATCAGATCCACAGCTTTGGATGTTTTCTAATTTGGAACATCAGATTGCTGCATTATTCTCGCTATACCAGACTGCCCTTATTTGAAACAGATGGTCCCTGACAAGCAGGTCCACACATTGGTAGTCTCAAGAACTGACTACTGTAATGCTCTCTGTGTAAGGCTGCCCTGATCCATGATATGGCAATTATAACAGGTCCAGAATGCAGTGGCCAGTTTGATTTCTGGAGTGAAAAATTTTGACCATATCACTCTGACCCTGGCCCAGCTACACTGACTCTTTGTTGCTTAAGTTATCAGGCATGAGGTGTCAATGATAAAATCTTAAATGGTTTGAGACCATGCTACCTTATGGAACATCTCTCCCCAAAGATATACTGCCCACATCACCTGTATGCAGATCCAGGGGCCGACACCAAGAATGACGAGGAAGATCACCACATGGAAGAGAACTTTCTTAATAGTGGCACCCACATTATGGAACAGCCCAACAATGGAGCTGCATACCTCTGGATGTATTTAAAAATCTCAAAACAACTTTGTTCAGATAGGCATTAAAAATATACTCCCTATGGTCAATCAATCCCTGTGTATTTTTCCCCACAGACCTGATATTTTGTTGGAAAGTTTCAGACATATTTTTATTTATAGTCTGTTGCAACCTTAGGTATGTAATTTTAATGCCATTTTATTTTCTTATTTCTTGTTTTATGGCTGTAAACCACCCAGAGTGGGAATTCCTCCCAGATGGGTGGTATATAAAAGTATTAAATAAACAATAAACAAACAATACCGCCGAAAGCTACTAGTGGGGAGAAAGATTTTGTTAGTAGATGACAAGGCCTGTCTTCCTATTACTTGTGGAAGAGGCAAAGCCCCATTCGTTGCAGCCCTGCCCCTAATAGGATATTTCAGACTCTTAGGATAGAAAGATATATATAAAAATTTAGTGCCCAAGTACTTTTTAAACTGAAGGATGAATTTCTAGGGTCTGTTTGACCATATATTTTTCATGGGTATTTTCAGCTAGTGTTTGTTTCTACAACAGTGTGAAACATCCTGAACAAGACTTTCCTTCAGCAACAGTGTGTATATAAGAGTCTATTCTTGAATAGGGGCTGTGGTGGCTCAGTGGTTAAGAAGCTCGCCTTGATAGCTGGAAGGCTGGCAAGTTGACAGCTCAAGACCCGAGTACTGCAAGACAGTTTGAGTGCCTGTCTCTGTCCCAGCTCCTGGGAACATGAAAGGAGCCTCATTTGGATGTCCCCTGAGCTGAGTTTCTTCTGTAAAAATCCTTTCAATCCAGAATAATTTCTGACATGAAATAATTATTATTCTTGAATGGGTTGAACTAGGCAACTGTTCCAGGCTTCCTTACCCCCGCAAAACACAATTTTTGTGAATGAGGTAGATCAGCTATTCCTGAGTACAGCATAAGATGAATTTGAAACTAACTGCATAATTTTGGTACACATTGTCACCAAGAACACAATCAAATACCAGGAATGGATTTTTAAAAGGTTCTCTTCCTGCATTTCTCTTAGCAAAGCAGAGGCAAAAGGAGATTACAGTAAAACCCCTACTTACGAAAAAAAGTCTGTTCCGTAGGCTTTTCCTTAAATCGGTTTTTTATGTAACTTGAAGCAAATTCTTAGGGAAAAAAAATTTTTTTTACATTACTCGATGCAAACCCATAGATAGGGAAAATGAAATTTTTATGTAAATCAAAGCAAACCCATAGGAAAATGCATCTTTATGTAACTCGAAGAAAACCCATAGGAAAACGTGTAAATCGGGACATGGTTTTAGCACAAAACCATTATGTAAGTCGAATTTTATGTAACTCAAGGCATTTGTAAGTCGGGGTTTTACTGTATCCTTAATTTCAAGTGAAAGGAATGTGAACTCCTTTCTCTGACATCCCTATGTAAGTGTGCATCTCTGGACTTGTAGGCACCCATTAGAAAGGGCTGGGAAGAAAACCACTGAACCAAGGGATGAAAAATGTACAAACGTAGTGGCATAAAAAGGGACCCAGGATATGCAAGGACAGCTTGGAACTTTATGCAAACTCTGAAACTAAAATTGCAAAATGGGGAGGGGGAAAAAAGAAACAAAAAACCATGTCAATTACAAACAACCAGACCAGCTACTGGATCCTCACACTGATAAGCTCTCCAATAAAACTGCAAATCATCTAATTTTTACTGCTTTCTGGTGTTACCAAGGTCTCCTTCCTTGTTGAGCTTGTACTCCTGACTCAGCTGTGATCATAATCCTTTCCAGTAGCTTATGAGCATTCTCATGTGACTATCACATACGGCAAAACCAAAGGCCATACTTGGAAATGCAGTCATGCATCCCTAATTTTAGACGGTATCTTTTCTTTGGTACAGGGATCAAGCCTAGGAAGCATGGAGATTTGCCTGCATTCTTAACGGATCAAAGTTTTCTGATCCATTTATGAGTTATGAGTAAGTGGGCAGGGAACAGATTGTACCAGTCCAGAGATGGCACTTGAAACAACCTCATGTTCTTCACCTGCACAACCACTCATAACAAACTCCACATTCTTTACACATAGGTCAACAGCAGTGCATCAGTTTCTTAAGCTGTGAATATGACCAGCCAATTGAACTATGCTGTGCTGCTACTGTGGGAACAAGGGTAGGTAGGACCCAGGATGTGCCAAGATATTTTAAGCTGGTTTTTACCTACATCTGCAGAATTCTCTATACAAAAAGCTTATTCTGTTATTTTTCATTGTATTTTGTATCTATTGTATTTTGCACCGTGTTTTCTATATTGTTTTTTTTTTTTTTTGCTTTTTGTGATATTGGAACTGTACTTGCATTGCATTGTATTGTATTTTCATGTTGGATATGCCTTTTTGATATATTGATTGTTATTATTCTGACATGTTGTGCTAAGATATTGTATTATTATTGTGGAATTTATTGTAAACGTATTGACTATTTATTTTCTGTATCATTATATTGTTATTGTTCTTGTATTAACTTGCTGTAAGCCGCTCTGAGTTGGCCTGTGCTGAGTAGAGCGGGGTATAAATCCAATAAACATAAACAAACAACACATAACAAGCTCTTGGCAATCAAAGTGATGCAATTACAAACTCTTCTTCTTTTCCTCAATCCTCTCTACTGCTTGAATGGATATTTAAAGTTCCTGCTCAAAAGAGATCCACATTAAGAAAATACAGTAAAACCCTGACTTATATATGCCCTGAGTTACATAAAATTCGACTTACATAATGATTTTGTGCTAAAACCATGTCCCTGTTTACACGACTTCCTATGGCTTTGCTTCGAGTTACATAAAGATGCTTTTTCCTATGGGTTTGCTTCGAGTTACATAAAAATTTCATTTTTCCTATGTGCCACCAGGGTGCAGATACAACACCAGACTGTCTCAGAGTCAACAGTTCTTTATCAACATGGCTTTTAGTGAATGGAATTACAATCTCAGAGGATGAAATTTAAGGGGAGAGACTGTGCAACCTTTTCTCCACAGAGAGTGGAACCCAAAATTCCTGCCTTTCCCAAGCTGTTTCATGCTTTAAAACAGAGGTGCCTAAACTTTTAGGGCCACTGGCTGGTCACATGGTTGAGTGTGCCAGTCACGAGGTTCCTGCTACCAGATGTGGAAGTAAAACGTGCATGTGCAAGAGCATAAACCTGCTGTAAATGACCCGCAGCTGTTGTTTGGGCACCCCTGCTTTAAAAGAAAACTTACAGGCACCCACAGTTCTTCCCCAGAGCAGATAAAACTATCACAGAAGTGGCTACTTTGAGTTGGGGAAATTCTGAAGAGAAAAAGTGGCAAGCCCCTTCTTTAACATCAGCACCTCTTTAAATCACACTGTAGAAACTGTTAGGGACAGCACGGTGAGAACAAGTAAATGATACCCTGAAAAGGAATAATTGAAGTATACGTATTACAGGAAAATTCAGCAACACACTTTCCCCCCTTCTTACCTAGTACCTCCCATGGTGAAGGTAGTCACCCTCTGTTAGAGACTGGAGGCGTGGAGGGAAGGTCAGTTCAAAAGATGAGACAAAACATGCACAGCGATATCAGACAGAAAATTAAGCTGTTTAGTGTGAGCTGATGGTAACTGTGCATCAGCCTCACTTGGCCTTGGTAGAATCATCCCACAGCCCAATCTCACTGGTTAAGCGAAGACTTCACTGTTTCTAGGAAACAGACGGCTGCTTTGGGTGGGGAAAATTGATGTGAACTAGCAGTTCATCAGCTCATATGAAAAATCAGAGCAAGTTGAGAAGTTTCCTTTTTTTATCCCAAACCATGTGATGTGGCATAATGCTAATTTCAAAGCAATATATAGGCAACATAGCAAAAAAAAAATACAGTGGTACCTTGCTTCAAGAGCATAATGCGTTCCACAGGGTTGCTCTTTAAGCGAAACACCATTGTAAGTGACCAATTGTGACTTCAGGTGAGTGGGTGGGATTGCAAACCCCGATTTAGTTGTTAAACGGGTTTTTGGTTGGTTTTAGTTGTTAAGCGAGGCGACCATTCAGAGAAAATTCTGCTCTTTAAGCGAGTTAGTCTCTAAGCAAGGTGCTCTTTACGCGAGGTTTTACTGTACAACAGTGATTTCAAAATGCTATCTATTTTTTGTGAGTTTATTACAGCAAAGTACCTTTGTGACATATCAGATCAAGCTAACTTGACAGATTCCTTTTGACTGGGAAGGGTCTCAGGTCATAAAATGATTAATGGAACACTAGGATTCCCCAGGAAAAACAATACAAGCCTTCATGCAAAGGCAAACACAGACCAAGGAACAGACAGGCAATTAACAAGTTCTAACATTTGGCTCATCAACTGGATGGACAGCTCTGTGGGTTAGGCATCTGTCTGGAGAGACAGAGTTTGGGAGTTTGATTCCTCTCTGTGCCTCCAGGAGAAGAATCAGTCTGTATGACCTCAGGCAAGCTGCACAATCCCAGGATGCCCCAAGAAGGGAATGGTAACCTACTTCTGAGTTCCCTCCACCTAGAAAATCCTGGAAAGGGTCACAAAAAGTCAAAAATTATTTGACGGCACTACTACTACCACCACCACTACCACCATTTGGCCCACAGGGATCATTATTTTAAATCTGATTCTCACCACTGTAAAACAAACCCAATAAGAACCTCTAGAATCCTGTTCACCAATCCGTCATTGGATAGTTCTCTCCAGGAAGAAACAAGACCCGGGATTTTACTAGAAAGACTTACCTCTCTTGTAGAGTGCCTAAATGGGACCAATTCAAATCATAATTCTGACTTCTCTTTTTAACAAGGATATAACCATATATTCTACAGTTAGAATTTAAAAGAAATATCCCATGGAGATGTAGAGTATCAAAAAAGGGAATTTTCTTCTTGAATGGAGACCAACGAGGGCGGGAACCTTCCCAAATGAACACCAGGAGAAACCAATCTGCCCCAGCGTATGGTAATATAATATCAGGACTTGCTTGAAGATATGGGCTCAAAGTCAAGGGGGGACCAAAAGCTGTCTCTGAACTTTGTTTTATGATGTCCAAGGGTCTTCAGGACCATTTGAAGATTATAAAAGGTCTAACTGATGCTGACTATCAGGTTCCCCTTACACAAGTAGTTTTCTGTTATTGCAAACCCTCCTGGACTCCTGCTACCATATCCAGCTTTTATCTGACTTCATGGTTTTAAGATTATTGACCAAATGCAGGTTCAACACTTTACTATTGCTGGAGACTATGAAGTGACATAGAAGAGAACCTCAACAACAACAACAACAACAAACCAACCACAGTCCCAGCAGCTGACTGAAGACAGAGAGGATCTGGTCTACTTTCTCTTAGAATGGCTAATTACACATTCAGTTATTGTGACCCATTGATTATAAGTATTAGGGGTAGCTCCTTTTAAAGAAAATGCTTTTACTGCTGATTATTACACCATATTTAAAGTTGTCAAGCATGTCAAATCAGCATTAGAGAAGATGATCCCTCTCCTGCAGATAAAATGTATTTGTAGAACTAGCAGCTAATTTCGCTGCCATTAATCCTGCATTGCAGAATTTTATTTCAGTTGTAATGTTTTATACCTTACATGTTTTCCTTTCTTGCTATTTAAGCAAAAGATCCGATCTTCTATTGCATAATAAAAACTGAACTCAGAACTTAATGGCAAACAAAGATGACTGCTCGGGTTTAGGACAGATACAAAGCAATTCTTTGCCACTCAATATGCAATTTTCTAAATTTACTCACACCAGATGAAAGTCAAAGACAGTCATTTAATTTGTTTGTAAAGAGTAGAGAAGTTCATGAAAAAGATTTATGGCTTAAATCCAGGAATAAATCACAACCAGAGAAGACTCACTGAATCAGTATAACTTTGGTGAATCAATACCCATTTAAGTTACCGGTATTCTGATTCGATAGGCCTACACTAATTGATACCTAGTATGGTGTAGTCAACAGAAGAACAAATTAGAACTCAAGAGGCTTGCTTCAAATCTTCGCTGAGCCATTGAAACTCACTGGGGGTGTGGAACTGGTAAAACTACTCCTTAAATATTTCACTCACCCTGAAAGCCCTATTATGGCTGCTATAAGTCAGTTTTGACTTGACGGCACATAACAGATACTAATTGTGGCTTACTTCTAGTTTTCAGCCTATGAATGCCTACTAATCATAAGAGCTACCAATAAAGAATCCATGATCAGTGAAAGTGTTGAGTTAGAGTACCAGATGCAGAACACAATAAAGTAGAAATAACTACTACTAGCAAACACGGCTTGTAAGCTTCCCAACAGCATGTGGCTGGCCACTATTTGAGAAAGGGCACTGCTCCTGACAAGTCTTTCATCAGCTCCAGCGAGGGTGTTCTGAGCACAGAGGACTGAGCTATGACTCAGATCATCCATGTGGGAAAATGACTGTTGAACTGTAATTAGAGTGCTTACCTTATGAAATTTTATAAATCTGTTTCATTTAACCTAAATTACTTCATTCACATTTTTATTGGCACGTGTCCCCTCCCCACCCCTTAGTTACACACTTAAGAGAACAAGCCATCTAAACTCACTCTCATTGTTGAAAGTCCCTTTACAGAAGAACCAAGTCTATGTCCCCATGCTTGCCATCTTTTGCCACTGCAGACATCAGCTACAGTAAGGTGATTGTCGGTGTATACTACGTGCCCAAACTACGACCCATGGGCCGGATCTGACCCTCACCACACTCATAAGTAAAATACGCCCACACATGCGCAAACTGCTACTGTAAAGCACCCATGGCTGTCGTAAATGCATTTACAACAGCTGTGGGTGCATTTACGGCAGCACTATGTGCATGCGTGGGTGCATTTTACTTCCACTTCCAGTGGGAGGAACCACATGGCCAGCCCACTCAACCACGTGACTGGCCCGTGGCTCAAAAAGTTTGGGTAACTCTGGTGTATACTCACATCTCCCCCAAACACTCTTGTTTGTACTGATGATTACGTCCTCATTTCCCACATTCTGTGGTGCACAATATTCCATTGCATATTTCAGCAGTGTTGCTTCTGCCATAATTTGGAGACGCATTAATCTTATCTGCATAAGAAAACAATGATGACTTTCTTCCTAGTTTTTGTAAATAAAGCAGTAGCTTTTTAAAAAATGAATTTTTCTATGATTACATAGGCATTCATCAAGAAAGCATGTACAGTGGAACCTCATACAACAATTCCCCTATATAACAACGAAATCGCATAACAATTAGGTTTTGGGGGGAAATGGTGTCCCGCATAACAATTTTCCCTATGGAAAAAATCATACAACAAATTTTCAATGGGAAAAACCACTTAGCAAAAAAAAAAAATCATTGTACGATGCATCTCATAGGGAAAATCCCTATATGATGCATGCATAATATAACTAATGTTTCGTACAACAACGAGCCCCGTGGAACAGATTAAAATTGTTGTATGAGGTACCACTGTATACTTTTTCCCACAGCACATTTACTTAAAAATAAAGAGAAGAACATGAATGAACCTGTCCTTGAAAAGTAAACTTCTTACGACTAGGATACTAGCAAGTTTGTTCTCATTATCTGCAAATAATCTTCCATGATTAAATACACCATGAAGGAGTCCTAAGCACTGATACAAAGAGGGTGAAAGAGAGGCTTCTGCTGAATCAGAAGGACATGGATCTTGCCTATCATAACTTACAAATGACTCAGCAGTTATAGAAGCATTAAATTGTCTTTCTACTACTTCAACAAAAAGGGTGGGGAATGTGCGGCCCTGAGACCTGTCTAGTTCAGCAAGCTATCCACAGTGACCAACCACATGCCTCTAGAAACCTATGGGTGATCCTCGCCATTTGTGTTTCTCAGCAGCTGTAATGCAGAAGCAGACTTTCTCTGATATTTGGAATATTTTCAATGACAATCATGACCCATGCTCATGGGCAGTCTTAACCTCCATAAATGCATTGAATCCGCTTTTAAAGATGTCCCAAGTCAAAGTCTGCCACTGCGACACCTTATTGAACTACAAAGGTGAAGTAGGCGTCATGTGAACAAGTAGTTATTTTTTATCTAGCCTGGATATCTCACTATTCAGTTGCAGCAGCTGGTCTAAGTTCTACTATTATGGGAGGTATTCTGCCACATCATGTATAATTTTATAAGGCTTTCTCCTTACTTGCTTTTCTTTGAAGCCAAGTAGTTCCCTTTTCCCCTTAAACAGAAGGGTACGCTTAATTTTATGGCTATACTTTAAAACACTTGTAAAAATTGATTATATTGAGATCACAAAAGGAAAGCAGACATGAAGAAACAACATCCACTTTGTTCCTAATTTGATTATTTTAATTGTATTTAGAAATAAATTATCATTAAACACATTCATATCCACTATTTCTACAGATAAAACATCAACAGTCTAACCTTATGCATATTTTCTTAGAAATAAAGTCCCAGCATTGAAAGAGATTTACTCCTAGATGTGCCTTAAATTTAACACAAGCGTATCCTTTCACACACAAAAAATTAAGCAATTTAGGATTCACAAATTGAATTGTTTTTGTAGAAGTTAACTAGACAATTCACTATATTTAGAAATATACAGTACGATACTCACCTTTTGTATAAAGTTTATATTCTAATTCTTCTTAGAGCTTGTTACTGTTTCAATAAATTAACTTATCTATCCTTTTACCTCAACTGATCTCGCTAAGATGTCCACTCTAATTCTTAACAATGCAGACCTTTCTACACATTCTTCTCCGCATTATTCAAATATATCATGTGCTTAGTGCAATCACTTAGCAAAAGGGGTTTTGCTTTTAGTTACCTCTCTTTCTGAACTTTGCATTTTTATATTTCAAAACAAAAATTAAGATCCATACTCTCTGTATCTCCTCAAATGGGATATATGTAATTATTTGAACATATATCTCACTTGGTAACACTTCAAAGCTGCAATATGGGCATTTTTTACTTGTTATGTGCTGTCAAATCTTTTCCAATTTAGGGCAATCCTATGAATTAACAATCTCTAAAAGGTCTTGGGAACTAAAAGTGGTGGCTTCTGTTACTACTCAATCCATTACAGTATATTTATTTCCCCTCTTTGTTGCCTTCAACCTTTCTTCTCCAGCAAGTCTGGTCTTCTCAAAATATACAAAGTACACCCGCTTCAGCTTAATTATTCCAATTTCCAATCAAGTTCCAATCAAGTTCAAGCTTGATTTGATCTAAATCTGATTTATTTATTTTTCCTGTCAATCCATATCTTTAAAACTCTTCTCCAACACATTTCAAATGAATATTTTTTCCCTATTAGCTCTCACATCCAGATATAGTAACTGGGAATGCTACTGTGTAAATCAGGGATGCCCAAACTGCGGCCCATGGGTCAGATCCGGCCCATGGCACCAATCAATCCAGTCCACTCCGCCCTCGCTGCTCCAGGAAGCAGAAGGAAGATGTGCATGCACAGAATGCTGCCGTAAATTACACGTGGCTGTCATAAACGCGTTTACGACAGCTGGGGGTCATTTATGGCAGCATTCTGCACATGCACATTTTGCTTCTGCTTGGAGGAACCATGTGATCAGCAAGCTCGACCACGTGACTGGCCCATGGCCCAAAAGGTTTGGGCACCCCTAGTGTAAATGATCTTTGTCTTGGTCTCCAGCAGCACATCGTTCCAATTCTTTCAGTTGCCCTTCCAAGTCTATGTCTACTTGGCAATATCCTCTCTGAGTGATGATTGAACCACAGTATAAAGTCCTTCGTTATTCTGATTTCTTTATTGTCAACATTAAAATTACACTATTCTTCTGTGATGATTTTTGCTTTCCTAATGTTCAATTGTAATTGTTTTCTACACTTTCTTACTCAACATTAATCAGTAGCACATAGTAAACTTGCCAGTAGAAAGGCTAGTACAGTGATGGCGAACCTTGGCACTACAACTGTTCTTGAACTTAAATTCTCAGTAGCCCAAGTCCCTGTGAATCCACATGAATGGGCATTGTGCTTCTAGGAATTGAAGTTCAAGAAGAGCTGGAATGCCAAGGTTCACCATCAAGGGACTACTAGATAGGGTTAATAGATACTTGAGCCCTTTTGTCTTTGCTTTTGTCACTTACTACAAGTAGAGGCTGACTTTCCAAACCACTAAGAATTCTTCAGGAGTGAAGATTCTCAGTGTATCTTGAAACACTGGTTTTCCAGCCACTCCCAGCTGAAGAGATCCCATATACAGGTATATTTTCTCTGCAGAAAAGGTCTTCATCATGTGTGGTGAACATGAAAAAAACAACCCTGAGGATTGTTGGCATCCCCACTCCCTGTACACTTCCCTTTTTAAGCTTTTCTCTTGATTCTTCTGTTTTATGTACCAGTTAATTTGTTGAGTTGGCATATTGAGAATTCATATGCTATACAGGATGAAGAAATATGAAAGAGGCAACAACAACGAGTGGCAGAAGCTGTACTATGGTACAAAGGGCCTGTTACCTTGTGGACCGGGTGGGGTGACCACTTGAAAGTGTTTTGTACTTTACGACATTTGAAGACTGTATTTACTGTAAGCATCAAATCCTACATATAAGAAGAAATCATTTGGAAGGAATAACAGAAACAGATTTTGTTAAATGTTATTTAACATTCTAAGATAAAATATTTCATTACACCCCAGTGTCCATACAAGAATAATTCTGCCTTTAAAACTCATAATCAATTTGTCATTTGTTTTGCACAGCGAATTCAAAGGCAGCCAAGGGAGGATCAAGGCTATTCCAATCTAAACATCTTAGCTTAGGCTCTCTTTTGTAAAAGCACAGTGGAATGTAATCAAATCCAGAAGTATAACATATTTCTCCCACTCCTTTATTCCTGCCCCAAGAATAACAATATTTAAATAAATAAATAAATAAATATCAGGTTCTAGTCTCAATTCCATTAAAATCCCAAATTAAGATCAAATACATTTTCTTAAATGACAACGATGCAGAAATTGCAAGACATTTTGGAACCAAGAATAGAACAACCTCCGATGTAAGATCCTTTCTCTCCGCTTCAGGCTAGCCCACTGTCGAAGAAAGCTCATGGAAAACAACACACCTCCCATATTACTAAGGAACTGTCACAATACAACTCATACGCACTATGACAGCGGGATGGAAGACCGCATACGCCACACTGTCTTATTCATGAATTAGATACAGGGGCCAAGAAATGGCAAGTCCTCTTAGACAATGGGATGCAATCCCTGGTTTGAAGTAATGTCATTCAATACATCATTGGAAGGACTGTCCATTATGTTACCCAGGATGTTGTTGTATATTTTAACTATCTGCACTTGGCAATTAGCTCAGTCTGATATCATATACTGTATTATCTACTCTATATATCTAAACATACTAAATAGCATGTTAATTGTTATAATGATGCGATTTTTAAGTTGAACATTGCTTTAATATTTTTGTTTTTAAAGCATCTCTTTGAGTCTGAGCATCTCTACAAGGTAAAAGGAAGCAGGAGAATTAAATACGCAACTATAGAAGAGCATCACAGCTTAGCATAGGAAAGATGGAATGTTAATGCATTAAATAATGAACAAATATATGGATAAAACTGATCTACCTTGTCACTACCAAGCCTTCTCTCTGAAAAATTCCAAGTCATTCATCAGCCCTAATCAAGTACAGCACAACCTCGCATAAAGAGTGCAAACCCATGGAACGCATTATGCTCTTTAGGCAAGGTATCACTGTAACTCTAAAACTCTAGAAGAATCATAGCACCTAACTATAATTTAAACAATATTCCTGATAAAGTCCATATGAGAGGGGAGGGGGTTTGCTTTACTAAGCTGGGTTGAAACCTACAGTGGACCCCCGAATAACGACAAAGCTTGGTTGTCCAAGTCATATCGTTATTTGGATTTTGACGTTGTGCGGGTGGAATTTTTTTCGCCCATTTTCAGGTCCCTGCCAACCCTGTCAGGCTCGGGGGAGGCGATCCAAGCTGTTTCCGACCCCACCGGACCTTTTCCAACGGTGCTAAAAGCAGAAACCTACAGCAGACAAAGGGGCTTACACCGGGGTTTCTGCTTTTAACAGTGTTGGAAGAGGTCAGGTGGGGTCAGAAACAGCTTGGATCGCCTTCCAGAGATGGCAGGGGTGGAGGAGACCCCAAAATGTGTGAAAAAATTCCGTCATGACAGAGGTTTTTCTGCACATTTTGGGGTCTCCGCCACCCCTGCCCACCCCCATAAAAAAGCTGCCCACCCTCCACACAAAGACTGATCTACCTTTCCTTGCCATTTTTGGATCTGTTTCAGGCTCTCCGAGTCCACAGCAATGTCGGGGTGCTTGGAGGACCTCTCCCGCGCAAATCCCGTCTTCCTAGGACCTTCCTGCGCCGCGTTAGAAGTGAAAATAGTTGCATCCACCATTTTGCTTTTTGTTTGTCTCCAAAATGGTGTACACAACTATTTTCACTTCTAGCGCGGCTCAGGAAGGTCCTAGGAAGACGGGGTTTGCGCGGGAGAGGTCCTCCCAGGCCCCCCCTCCAGATCCAGCCTGTGGGACTAAATCAACCAGAGTGCGCCCTCACTCCAACTGCTGCTTCCACATCAGTGGCCACCCAAACTCCTGCAGCCGCTGGGAATTATTCCGCAGCCGCCAAAAATGCATCAGAAGAGGCTGGGGGGGGGGGGTAACTAGTGCCCACTGACACGTTCCCAGCAGCTGTGGGGAGTTTCCTTCACCCATGCCACACAGCTCCTCTAGGCCGGTAAGAAAGGGAGTAGAGGGCTGTTTTTGGGTGTGGTGGGTTTGGGGTAGTCCCACTGCCGCTGCCGGCGTCCAGCCCGCAAACAGTCTGATTGGCATGTTCTGGCCCCTGGTTTGAAAAGGTTGAGAATCCCTGCTCCAAGGCTTCTAAGTCCCGACTCCAGCAGGAATCATCTATGTAAATTAAACTGGAAAAACTGACATCACTGTAAAAAGCACTAAGTGCAAACTATGCACATCTATTACAGAACATCTTGGGTGAGCTGAGGCAGATGGCCATAAAGAGAAGTATCTTTATTATCAAAATCAGCATAAGTCAGCACAGAAGGCTTCTAATCTGAAGAGTTTGAGGATGGAAGTCTCTGCATTGGGCAGAGCTCAACACAGTTCAACTCAGGGCAGGTTTTAAATTCCAGATGTTTGGCAGCCACAGAACATTTAGGTGAGTCTTAAGAAGCCCTTTCATTCCCATTCTTAAACCTCTTTTCAAGATACAAGGTTGTATTTGAGACATTTATATCCATCTTCTCCTCCAGGGACCCCAGTTTTTGTAGATCTCCTCCTCATTTTCACATGCCAGATCATCACAGAAAAGTATGAGAGAGGGTCAGGCTGAAAAGAGGCCAACCCAAAGTAACCCACAAAGATTCAGTGACTGAGTGGAGATTAGACCTGGCAGGTCTCCTGATTCTCAGTCCGGCGTCAACAACTACAGCCTGCTGGTCCACCTGTTTCACATGGTGGGTACAGACATCACTTAACAGCAATCACAATGGATACAACTCACTTAACAGCAATCACAATGGATACAACAATGTTCGATCAGAATCTAACAATATGGTCTAATTTTGCTTCCCTATACTCAATTACATGAGAATATCCAAAAAATCATTGCAGTGTGCCTTACCTCTCAGTAGACTCCTACAACTTCACAAGAAAGCCAGACAGAGACAGCAAAACATTTGAAGTCACTGTTCAGTTTGCTCCTGTGTGTAATAAATTCCTGTTTAGCTTACCTAAAGATACATTATTCACATGCATGTACATTATTCTGGTTCAAGATGAACAGGTGTACTGCCCCCACAGAATAGCACTGTGGAGTGATTTAAAAGCCAAACTATGCCTATCCAATATGCAAGTAGGAACATAAAGTACTGTTGGATTCCTTCCCAATCAATAGCTTGTTTGTTTCACATCCATTATAAAAATCTGCCATAGAGACATTTTATTGCACATTCACACAAACACATGGACAGAAGTGATTTATGAAACCTTAGACGAGCTTATTTTACTAAAAGTGGGGGAGTCTCTTTTTTTAAACTAGCTGATTGCCCGGCCTTGCCGAGGGTTTTATATTGTTATTTTTAATTTTTGGAAGGTATGTCATTTGTTGTGATTTGTTTATGTGGTTATTGTGTATTTATTTGTGTGTGTATTTTGGATGAGTTTCCTGTGTTTCTGTGGCTCGTTGTTTGATATGTGTTTTTGTTAAGTGATATTGTTTGAGTGTTTTTTTGTTTTGATTTATAATAAAGAAAGGATGCTGCAAATGTTTTTTTTATTTTGAAAAATGCATAACAAACTATTTTTAACATGTTTAGCATATAACGTTGCATTCATAAATTGTTTTGTAAAGTTCGGTTTCACTTACCAGTGATAACTTTCGTTCTTCGAGTATATAGTTTGTGAATACACACTCATGGGTTATGCGCCTGCGCAGAACGGCCGATCGGAGGCTTGAAAAGCTATTGGTCAAAAAGTTTTGGCGGTAAGACCGCCCACCGTACCGCCCACCCTGAGGCGCCCGCGCGCCATTTTACCTCAGTTCCATACTTAAGCCAAGCACAGGATAAACCAATTGATCTCATCCGTGCAGCTCAAGAGGGGAGGCAGGGTGGGTAGTGTGTATTCACAAACTATATACTCAAAGAACGAAAGTTATCACTGGTAAGTGAAACCGAACTTTCTCCTTCGTATAGTTTGTGAATCCCCACTCATGGGAGATTAGCAAGCTCACACTCACTTGGTCGGTGGGCAGTCGGATGAGATGATCCCACGATGAGATGAAGATCCAGCAGGTAGACCCGTCAGGGGCGTTGAGTCCGGAGCCCTCTGGTTAGGACGACACGGCCAAGCCTGGCATCCGCAGTGGCTCTGGTGTCCACCCTGTAATGCTGGACAAATGTGGAAGGTCTGGACCATGTGGCAGCCTTACATATGTCCTCAAGCGGTGTGCCCTCCAGAAAGGCAGTGGATGTGGCAACCGCCCTGGTGGAATGCGCCCTGACATGCGGTGGAGGTGGCAGTGAGGCTGACTCGTAGGCCAGGTAGATGGTAGAGGTGATCCATTTGGAGAACCTTTGAGCAGAGATGGGTTCACCCTTGGACTTTCCCCCATAAGCCACAAAGAGGCGTTGCGACTTCCTGAACTCCCTAGTCCTGCTGGTGTAAAACAATAAAGCTCGTTTCACATCCAGTGTGTGCCAAGTCCTTTCTTGGGCGTTAGTGGGGTTCTGGAAGAAGGTTGGCAAGGAGATAGTCTGTGCCATGTGAAACTTGGAGACCACCTTGGGCAGGAAAGTGATGTCCGCTTGGAGGACGACGCGGTCGTTGAAGAACTGGAGAAAGGGTGCGTCTGCTCGCAGGGCAACCAGTTCACCAGCTCGTCGTGCAGACGTGATAGCCACCAGGAATGCCGTCTTCCATGTGAGGAGACGAACATCGGCGGTGGCCATGGGCTCGAATGGGGTCCTGGTGAGTGCGTTGAGAACGGTGGACAGTGACCATTGGGCCGTCGGTGTCCGGGCCGGCGGAAAAGCGTTCCTTAGTCCCTTGAGGAAGCGCTTTACCGTTTGGTCACGGAAGGCCCCCGAAGCGGGCGAACCAGCCGGAGAGTGCGCTACTACTGCTGCGAGATGCACTCGGATGGAGGTGATGCTAAGGCCAGACTCCGCCAGATGGAGGAGGTAGGTTAAAATGTCTTGTAGTCCCACCTGCGGGGGGGACATTTGCTGGGAAGCCAGGAAAGCACAAAAACGCTTGTATTTGGAAACGTAGGACTTCCTTGTGGAAGGGCGCCGTGCTAGTTCCAGGATCCTGGACAGTCTGGGGTTATCCTCCACGCGGTGAGGTGGAGGCTGGGTAAATCTGAATGGTGAAGCTGTCCGTGCTCCATTTGGAGGAGCGTCGGTGATTCTGGTAGAGTGCGATACTGTGACGACATGCGTAACAGCAGCGGGAACCAGGGCTGGCGAGGCCATGCCGGGGCCACCAGAATTGCGTTGGTCTTGTGCTGTAGCATCCTGGTGAGCACCTTCTGGACCAGAGGAAACGGAGGAAAGGCGTAAAGATAGTCCCGATCCCACCGTTTCATGAAGGCATCGCCCTCGGAGTTCAGTCCGATGCCCGCTCTGGAGCAGTACCTGTTGAGTTTCTTGTTGGACTCTGAGGCAAAGAGGTCTATGCTCGGCGTCCCCCAGACCTCGCAAAGCGACTGGAATACCCCGTTGTCCAGCTCCCACTCGTGGGTCGTCGAGGTGAGACGGCTGAGGTGGTCTGCCAAAACATTCAGTTTGCCCTGAATGTGCACGCCAATTGGGAAAATGTGTCTCTCCAGGCACCATTCCCAAAGTTGCACTGCAAGGTAGAGGAGGGTAGTAGACCGCGTTCCTCCCTGCTTGTTGAGGTATGCCACTGCCGTGGTATTGTCCGAGGCCACTTGCACCGCCTTCCCGGTGAGCAGAGTCTCGAAGGAACGCAGGGCCTTCCAAATGGCTAGTAGTTCCAAGTAGTTTATGTGGTGCACCGTTTCGTGTGGCGTCCAGGTGTCGTTGACCGTGAGGATCCCGCAGGCAGCGCCCCAGCTGAGGTTGCTTGCGTCGGTCAGTATTTGCAACGTGGGTTGCGGGGGGTAGAAGCTCTTCCCCGCGGCCACGTTGAGTGGTGTCGACCACCACAGCAGTTGGTCCCTCAGTTCCGGAGACGGGGTCAACCGTTTGGACTGGTTCTCCCGAAGTGCGTCGAACTCGTGAAGGAGCCACGATTGCAGGGACCTGAATTTCAACTTGGCGTGGGGAATCACTGCCGTTGTTGAGGCCATCAGGCCTAGAAGTCTCTGAGCCTTCTTCGCCCGGGTGCACGGTTTGGTGCGAAGTTCGCTGACCCCTTGCGCAATGTCCTGTAAGCGTTTCTGGGGGGCGTAGGCTCTGGTAGTAAGCGAGTCGAGTACCGCTCCAATGTACTCGACGCGTTGCGAGGGAATCAACTTCGATTTGGTGAAGTTGATCCTGAGGCCGAGACTCTCCATGAGGTGGACCGTGAATTGTGTGTCCCGAATGGCCGACGAGCTGGTGGGGGAGACAATCAGCCAGTCGTCGATGTATGGGAAGACCCTGATGCCGCGTTGGCGAAGGTAGGCAGCGACCGGAGCCATGCACTTGGTGAAGACCCGAGGTGCCGTGGCCAGACCGAACGGTAGGCACCGGTACTGGTACGCGGAGTTGCCGATGCGGAAACAGAGGAACCGTCTGTGATCCTTGAGGATGGAGACATGGAAGTACGCATCCTTGAGGTCTATGATCGTGAACCAGTCCTCTTTGTTGATGAGGGGGAGGACGGTTTGCAGGGTCACCATCCGGAACTTCCTGGTGTGGATGCACTTGTTCAGGCGGCGCAGGTCTAGGATTGGGCGCAGCCCTCCGTCCTTTTTCTGGACCACGAAGTACCTCGAGTAGAAGCCGTTGTCCCAGTCGGGCGGTGGTACCCGTTCGATGGCTCCCTTGGAGAGAAGAGTTGATATTTCTTCCTCCAAATGGGGGGACGAGGCGGTGAGACGATGTCTTCCAACCCGAGGCACCCGTGCGAACTCGATGGCGTAGCCAGAGGACAAGATCCTCAAGACCCACTGGTCGTCCGTGATGCTCGATCATACCTGGAGGAAGTTCCGGAGGGGGAGGTACGGGATATGGAGCGAGAGAGACTCGGCCGTCGCGACTTCAAACATGGGACTTGGACTTCGCGCCGGAGCGCTTGTCCTGCCCGTAGGGTCGGTAGCGGGGTTTGTGTTGACGCCGCTGCTTGTAAGCGCCGGACCTGGGCTGCTCCACGGGGCCCTGCTGCTGCGGGTTGCCCTGGTATCGCCGCGTGAAGGGCTGGTACCTCGGCCTGGAGGGCGGAGCCGGCGTGGTGAGCCCCAAGAACTTTGCCGTGGAGTTCGTCTGGCGCATCTCGTTCAGGACCTTGTCGGTATCCTGTCCGAACAGGCCCTGTCCGTCGAAGGGAAACTCCTCGATGAGCTTCTTCATAGCGTCATCGAGGGAGGTGTCCCTGAGCCAGGCATGCCGACGGAGGTGGATGGCGGAGGCCATGTCTTTCGCCGCGTAGTCATTGATGTGCCTGGCTGTGCGCATCAGTTGCTCCGCGACGAAGTCCCCTTCAGTAGCCAACGCGTCGATCCGCTTCTGGGCGTCGGCGGGCAGCTTCGCCGTCTCTACCTTCACCTGCTCCCAGAGGTGGGACTGGTAGAGGCCCATGGCAGCCGAGTAGTTGGCGGCGCGGAAGAAGAGGGACCCGGTGGCGTAGAATTTGCGGCCCACCGCGTCCAGCTTCTTCCCTTCCGGGGTCGAAGGCACCGGGAACCCGCTGGTGGCCGTCCTGTGCTGGAAGGCCTTGACCACCAGCGAATTCGGCAGGGGGTGAGCCTGCAGGAACTCGACATTCTCGTCCAGGACTTTGTACATGCTGTCCAGCCTGGACGAGACGGAGTGCGCCGAAACTGGTTTCCTCCATGTTGCCTTCGCCGACGTCAACATGGAGGGGAGCATGGTTATATGGACCGGCCGTACCGCTCGTCTGTCCAGCTTGGCGGTCATTTGGTCCTCGCCTTCCAATGGTGGCTGGTCCACCTTGAGGTTCAGGGCGGTGCCCAGTCGCGTGAGCATGGCGGTCAGGGAGCGTTGGTCCTCACCACGCGGTGGGCCAACCGCGCCGATGGTCTGTTCCGGCATCCTTTCGGCGTCGACGTCTCCCTCGTCCTCCTCCGAGGACGAGCTGGAGTCATCGGAGGACGAGGGAGGAACTCTTGCATCCACGTCGGGACCGCGCCAGTACGGCCTGGGCGGGTCGGCGGGATGGGAGTCCACCGCATCGACGTCTGGACCACACCATGACGGTTTGGGTGGGCCAGCGGAGCGGACACTCGACCCACGAGGGGTCGGTGGGGCCACGGTAAGGCCGGCATCCCCGGGGCTTGCGGTGGTCGGGACCGGAGCCGCAGAGGCCGCAGGCATGGTGGTCTGGAACTGGCTCGCGAACGACGCCATGACTTCGAACATACCCCTGAAGAGTGCCATCTGGGGTGTGTCCATGGTCGCTGGTGGTGGAGCCACGGTGGTCGGCGGAATGGTGGCCGACGGAACGGTGGCCGACGGAACGGTGATCGACGGAACGGTGGCTGTCGGTGACGAAACGGTGGCCGGAACGGAGACTGCCGCTTCGTCTGTTGGAGTCCTGGGTCTCGGGGAGACTGAGGCCTGCCTCGTGGGCGAACGAACCCTCCCTCGGGGGGGAGAGGACAGAACCTGAAGTGGGCGAGCTGGAGCCCCAACCCTGCGTCCTTTTTCAGGCGACCCAGAGGATGACCGTCCTCCCCAGATGGAAGACCCGGGAGACGGACAACGTGCAACAGAAAACGGAGGCGAAGGCCCGGGAGATCTGGGCGTGCGCGGGGTGGGAGGGAGCGAGCGTCTCTTCTCCGACCCGTGCTTCCGTTTCTTCTCCCCGTTCTTGTCCCTTTTCTTCTTCTTCCTGATCGGAAGCGTGGAAGTAGAAGCGGGAGGCGGCCGGGAGGCCTCGGCGGAGGTAGAGGCGGCCGCGGCGGGAGCCAAAGCGAGCTCCATCAGGTGAGCCTTGAGCCGGTTGCTTCGGTTCTGCACCGCAAGGCGCGTAAACTTCTTGCAGTGCGGGCAGGACTGGCTCTGATGCGACTCTCCCAAACAAAAGAGGCACAGGCTGTGGCCGTCGGAAGCCAGGAACTTCTTATGGCAAGCCGTGCACTGTTTAAAGGCTGCAGCCATCAACCGAGGAAAAAATTCTTCCAGTGGAAGTCCAAGCGGGTACCCCGAAGGGCGGACCAGCCGCCACCCCCTTGAGGGGGGAGACGGTGATCGAAGCGAGGAAGCAACTGAGTCCACCCGAAGGAAGAAACAGCGCTGGGGTGGCAATCCTGCCCAAAGGACAAGATTGCCGCAAAAAATTGTTAAATTTGCCAAAGGCTTTCCCTCAGAAGGGCGAGAAAAATTGAGAAGCTCTCAACGATCGTCCTGCTGCTACGGCGGAAAGAAGAGAACTGAGGTAAAATGGCGCGCGGGCGCCTCAGGGTGGGCGGTACGGTGGGCGGTCTTACCGCCAAAACTTTTTGACCAATAGCTTTTCAAGCCTCCGATCGGCCGTTCTGCGCAGGCGCATAACCCATGAGTGGGGATTCACAAACTATACGAAGGAGAATGTGTTTTTTTTGTTAGATAATAATTGAGTGATAAAGGAATAATGTTTGAAACTATATAATTACCAACTTTGCAAACATAAATTTTTAAACTGTTGTTGTAGTAAACTTTTACAAACTTGCATTTTCAATGACTTTTTTGTTTCATGAAATCCATCATCAGCATAAAGGATTATGAAAACTATGCAACTCTGAGATCATCATCTTCCTCTTCTACAGTTACAGAGTTATCTATCCAGGATAGTGTTTTAGTCACATCATATACACCATACATTACATAATATTATATATAATATTGTATTATATAAAAAAACTGACCATCCCAGAAACACCATAGATAAGTCTGTGATAACAACCAGTAGACTAAAAAAAGTTATATTTGAGAGTAAATAAAACAGAACAGCAAAAAAAAATTGTTGTGGCACCTTAAAGACTAACTCCTATATTTAACTGTGAGTTTTCATGGACCAAGTCCACTTCATCAGACATAAGAGCGAGGCTTCATGGCATCAATTTATACACACATCAGGTACACAGGCATACAATTGGCCAGCCTAACAGAATACTGTAGCAACATTGTACAGTATCTTTTTTCAACTGACAAAATCTCGTTATTCAAACCTGCTGCAAATCATGGCCCGCTATTGCAAATGGTTGCAAAACAAACTTCTCTTACAAGCTGATGCATCACATCCAAAGGGTGGATGCAACAAATACTGTGGCATTACACATTTACCAATGAGTTAGCATCTATTGACAATGGTTTGAGTGACCCAGGCAAAACTGCAGCATATAACCTGTTAGTTGTGGTTCATCAAATCTGATAATGTCCCAGAAACCTCTGACTGATATTCAAGACCCCTGAGATGCGTGTCCAGCATATGCATGTACTTAATCACTGCTGTTCCCCTCTCTCTGGATTCTAGTTTTCTAATTCCACTGTTCGAGAACAGCAACCCTCAAGTCCATGGCCAAGTGTCCAGACAGCATACCTGTCAACCTTCCCGATTTGGCCGGGATTACCCCAATTGATGTCATTTCCCGACCTGCACTGCCAAAACCCCGTAATTTGGCAGCGGGGGAAAGGAAGTACTGCGCAGCCCTTCTGCGCAAGTCGCCTTCTACACATGCGTAGAAGGGTTTTACACTCATGTAGAACCCTTCCACGCATGCGTGGAAGCCTACGGCGCTTGCGTAGGGGGCTGCGCAAGTGGCGTAGCCTCCCACGCATGCGTGGAAGGCGACCTGCGCGGAACCGCTCTGCGCAGGTCCCGTTTTTTTCCGGAGCCACGGGTTGACAGGTATGCCAGGCAGCTTAAAGTGGTTTGAAACAGGTTTCTGTGTATTGCCACTCTTGATGTCTGATTTGTGCCCATTAACTCTTTGCACGGAGATTGTCCTGTTTGTCGAAAATATGCTGAGCATCCTGAAAACAATCTCTGAAGCTTTTAAGCAAAATATAGAGAAACAGATGTTTTATTGCTGATGTTGCTGAAATCTGGAAGAAACTGAGTAAGCTCTTAAAAACAGAACTACACCCTAAGAGAATTAAATCACAAGCATTAAAAAAAACACCAAAATGAAACAAGCACTGTCTTCCACTCATTTTCTCAGAAACACTCTTAGTATTTGGTTCCAGGGTGAAAACTTATGTTCTGACGAAGATGAGTTAGCTACAACATGGGTATCCAGAAATCATTCACCTGTAATGCCAACTATAACAAACTTGAAAGCTTAGGGGAGCCATTCAAGAAATAAATGTTTATTGATGATGTTGTAAGGAAAGTCACACCATTGAACTTGGGTTTAGAAACTGCTGAAGTAACAATTTCACTTTTTACAGCAGTAGTTTCTTCTGCTGGCACAGAAAGAATATTCTCTTCCTTTGGGCGTATGCATTCTAAATTAAGAAATTGTTTAGGAACCAAATAAAGAAGGAAAGTTTGCTTTTTTAAAAAACTTTTTCAGATTATGAATAAAAATGAAGATAAAGATGAGTGAGCTACAGAGGACAGTATTTTAAGTTTTGCATGTGTAGACTGGGCTGATAATCTAATTTTTGTAAAAAAAATGTTTAACCACATCAATCAATAAGAATGGATGTTTAAGGAAACGCAAGAATACATATTATATGTTATTGTTTTACTTAAATAAGCTATTTAAATTATTAAAGTATAGCAGAATAGTTGTCCATATATGATTAGCCTTTTAAACTGGAGAGTTCACCTCACAATAATTTCATAATTGTTCATCTATTATGTTTCTAGTAGGATAAACAAAGCAGTATTTTTCTTGGATATAGCTGTAAAACTAATCTGAAAAGTTATTTTTAAAATGAAACGTGGTTGTAAATATTATAAGAATGGGCCTCATGTAGAAAGCTATGATTTAAATCTAGTTTGACTAGATCAATTTGATTTAAGTCAAATCTACCCTGAAGTTATACAGATTAATACAAAAACTAGTGTTACAAATTATTATAATTATTTGGTTAATTTTTCAAAATCATGTGCACTTCATTATCCATATTTAGGCTTCACAGGACCAGCACAATCTTTTTCTGCATATGTTAGGTAAAGGTTTCCCTTGCTCAAAAGCCAGTCGTATCTGACTCTAGGGTTCAGTGCTCATCTCTGTTTCAAAGCCGAAGAGCTAGCGCTGCCTGCTTCTGCAGACATTTCTGTGGTCATGTGGCAGGCATGACTAGACACCAGAGCGCACGGAACGCTGTTACCTTTCCCACCAAAGTGGTCCGTATTTATCTACTTGCAATTTCTTGTTTTTGAACTGCTAGGTTGGCAGGAGCTGGAACAAAGATGGGAGCTCATTCTGTCCTGCAGTACCCGGGAATCGAACTGCTGACCTTCCGCCTCCCAGTCAGCATCTTAGCCACTTGAGCCACTGCTTATGTTGCTCCCTCAATATTCTGAAAATCTGAAATCAGACCTGTGCAATACTAACCTTATGTATGTTCTGTGGGACTAAGAAGACCTAGGTACCGATAGTCCTAATCCTACAATAATGGGTTTAACCATTATCTTTGAAAATTCCACAACTAAGCATTTGGTCATCTCTACAGTTGTATGCACTGAATTTATTTTTCAAAATGCAATATTATCAGGAAAGACCAGCAAAATGCCACAGGGAAGAAGGTTTAAGATTAATCTCCCCCTCCCTCCTTCGTAGTCACTCTTGACATGCTTTGTTTCATGCTATTCACATACCTAACAGCAACAGTGTCATGTGCAAAAACAAAAAGATCAAGTCCTGTGCCATCTAGGCAGATCTGCACTATAAACAATTATGTTTAGTGGATTATCTTCAATTAGTAATTATAGAACACATTTATTAGTGAAACAGTGCAATTAATGCACTTTGCTATTGTTGTTGTGAAAAGCCCACATTTCTAAAGCATCCGAAATATTTCCACCTTTCCATCTTTAATATACAGTACTTCTATCTTTACAAATATTAAGTATCAGCTTTAAGACCACCTTTTGGATCTTTTGGATACAAAAAGGAGTCCTGGTGGCGCACTGGTTAAACTGCTAGGAAGGTAAAGGTTTCCCTTGCTCGAAAGCCAGTCGTATCCGACTCTAGGGTGCAGTGCTCATCTGTTTCCAAGCCGAAGAGCCCAGCACTGTCTGCTTCTGCAGACGTTTCCGTGGTCATGTGGCAGGCATGACTAGACACCGGAGCGCGTGGAACGCTGTTACCTTCCCACCGAAGTGGTCCCTATTTATCTACTTGCAATTTCTTGCTTTTGAACTGCTAGGTTGGCAGGAGATAGGTCAAAGACGGAAGCTCATTCCGTCCTACAGTCCTCGGGAATCGAACTGCTGACCTTCCGCTTCCCAGTCAGTGTCTTACCTACTTGAGCCACTGCAGTCCCTTGAGCCACTGCAGTCAAAAACTGCTGCTGACATTGAGAGTTCGATCCTGACGTGACGGGGACCAAAGTTGATTCTGCCTCCATCCTTTGGAGGTCAGTAAATGAGCATCCAGCATGTTGGGGGCAAAATGCTAATTAACTGATGAACTGCCCAGAGTTCACTAAGTACTATGGGGCAGTAGAAAATCGTGATTGCAAATTTTTGCTGGGAGGAATAATTATTTAGGGTTAAGTAACCAAGGAGAAAATTGAGGTCTGAATTCAACTGATAGTCCAAAAGGGAGAACGATCTAATCAGAGGTAAATTCTATTGATTGAATGGGTTTACTTTAACAGCAAAATCGTACATATTTAAAATATTTACACCCTATCTTTTTCCTCGAGAGGATACAAGGTAGCTTGTAATATTAAAATAAACCAATTTATTTTGAAAGAAGGAAAGGCCTTTACCAGCATTTTCCCTCAGACTTCTAAAGGAAGTCTCTGAATAATGTATATATTTTTCTCGGATATAATTCTTGATAGTCAGCAATACTTTTAAGGTTTTAAAATATTTTCATGGCATTTTTTTAAACCAGTTTCTCATCTTGCATGCCAACCTCTGGCAGAAAAGCAGGATATATGTTTATATAAGATTAATCAAATGAATTATTTGGCCAAAATCCAATTGGACAACAAGAGCCTATGGAAGGACAGTAATGTAGCATTTCCTCTCTCCTTCACAGAATGAGCTGTGCAACCAGTTTCATGCTGGATTGGCAACTAACAAGGGCTTCCCAAGGGAAACGTAATGTTTAGGTGACTGTAAGGTCCTCCAGATCAGCATTCATCCCACTCTTCAAGGTATGTTTGAGGAAGATTGGCCTCCCCCCTCCCCATACACAGATGTTAGGTGCTGGATTGAGTCAACTCACCTCAATGCATGCCTTTTGAGCCCATCAGGGAGTTGGAGGACTTCCTTTTAACCTGAGTGTAGATGCCGGGAACAGAATAAATGTAAACCATGCAGCTGTCAAAGCTGCTTCTGGTGTAAGTGTCCAGTATGAGGATATTAGACATTGAACACTTCCCCTGATTATCTGCAGATGGTCAGAGGAACTAAAATTATTTTTACATCTGCCTGATCATTACTGATATGATGCATCACTTCCATTAAAAAGATTTTTGCTTGTTTGTTGCTGATCGAAACTCTGGCTGGAGGCAATTTCTTGAATAACAATACATAAGATTAAAAGTATTTTTAGTTTAAAATTATGATTTGCATCAATAATGATCTAACACATAAAAAAATAGTTTCACTTTTTCTGACAGTACAGACTATCAGAAAAGTTTCCAGTTAAAATCTGAAAGGTTGGGCTCCTGTTTGGACAAGAGCAGCCCATCAAATGGCACATCGTTCATCCCCATAACCAAAACTGATGTTTTCCCACCCAATCTACGTAGCACCAAAGTAGGTACTCAGGACAGGCCCCGTGCTAATTAAATAGCTTATGGTCTCTGAGTCTGGCCTAAGCAGACTCATTATCAAAACTGGGCAAAGTACAGCCAGCTGTTCAAGGGCAGTATTGTATTAAGAAACATTAATGGCAGCGGTATATCACAATCATAGCAAGAAATGGGCAATTACTGCCAAAAAGCTAAAATCAACCTTAAAAGTTATGCAAAGTTAAGTTGATATGTAAACTTTCCTTAACAATAAAAAAAGAAATGCACATATATATATGTAGAACTGTTGTAGTTGGCCCTGTTTTCTTTCATATCTTTTATGAAAACAACCTGTTCAGAAATTATTATAAATTCAAAAATTAAGCTCAGTACACAGAGGCACAATCAAACTTTTTATTCAAAAAAAAAGCACTTTCAAAACAAACTTCAACAGATGATGCCCAGACAATAGAACACTACCCAAATATTGTATTATTTTAATTACACAGCTTGACAAAGCAATTACATAAGTTTTATAGTTAATTTTTCAAGCATAATGATGTCAGTCTGATCTTATGTATGTTTACCTAGTGTTGCATTCATTGACAAGGGTTACAATACAACCCTATCCTTGGCTCCAAAGTCAAGTTACAGTTTATTATTTATTTGCTGGACTTATACCCTGCCCATCTGGATGGACTCCCAGTACTTCAGGCAAAAAATGTACATGACTACAGCCTTAACCACCAATTGTTATTGGAAAGTGATTCCCACTGAAACTGCAGAATCAGAGTACAAGTTTGATAAGATAAATTGTTAATGTATACTTTAAGATGAAAACTGTGTTTAGCACCTTCAATTCCACCTCTTCTTACATCTCCCAAATTAATATGCATTAGTTTCACCACAAATTACTTGCCTAGCAAGATGAATGCCACAACATGAATTTGTAAAGATTTCTGGTCCTATTTTTAATCTGTACAAGACAGAAATCTTCCATTCAAAAGTTACATATTAAAATCTATAGGGAAACATGTTAAAGAAGCATACAAGGTCAATCTATTTCTGTCTTTTTCATTGCAAAGAGTAGTATTAGCACTATCGTCAGCTGCAACTCGTATCCAAGAATGCATTTTTTCCTGAAGCAGGAAAAATGTCACATGGGTGAATTTGTTTAAGGTGTATCCCAGCTTGCCACGAAGTAACCCACACACTATAATCACAGAGCCATCTCCTGCAGCACATATGAAATGAGACATGCAGGATTTAACACCAGGACTGCAATGGACTGCCACAGCCTTGAGGATATGGACAAGGTGCGCCTTCACAGCCAGTCCATCTGGCATGGCCTCTTCTGCATACAAGATCGTTGGGAATCAGAGTTCCTCCTCCACTCATTTTGCCATTGGGCTCAACATGATGGTTTCCAGTGGCATTTCCTAAACTGAGGGGACCATTACCCCAACTAAAGGGGCTCCACCGCCCATTGCTGTTGGCCCCTTTAGGGAGTCAGGTTATTTACCACCGCCCAACACTCAGCATTGAGTCACTGGCTGTAGTCTACATTACGGTAGCGGGATGTCCGGCCAGACACAATTTTAGCACTATAAATCCAAACAATAAATATTACAGGGTTAAGTAAACATTCCAGCTGTCTTAAAGTTTATACTTCTCCCCTATATTAGTCCAAAATCACAGAGAGCTGCTAAAGGGATTTAAAAGTGATTTTACAGTATTCACATCTAAAAAACCACTATTCCCATGCTAAACTGGTTTTAGTTCAAGAGGAATGCTGATTGTGTTCCCAAACACCAGTTCTGTTGTTGCAAAATTTTTCTGTAACAAATAATTCAGTTTCCATCTCCATGAGCTAATTTTCATTTGCAGCAATTTGAGCAAAGGGGTTCCATTCTAGCTAAAGAGGTCTATGTAGATAGAACATGGGTCCCCAACTTGCAGTTCATGGGCCACATGTGGCCAAGCTCTTCCTGTGCAGCCCCCTCCAAGCTGCTTCTTTACTGATATATCTCTAGGCATTTCCCCTCAGACCCACACTGTTCTTCTGGCCTCAAGAGGCAGCAGCTCCTGTTGTTTTTCCTGTCCTTTTCTGGAGAAAAATACCTCAGTAACAGCAGTTTCTTCTGGACACCATGATGCCTTCTGTCAGCCCCCTTTTGATCTTATCCTCCATACCAGCATTTGGGCCATTTTAGGTGCTTTCCTAGCCAGCAGAACTCAAGTACCTGTACTTCTCGGTTGTAGCCCCCACACTATGGAACCTCCTCCCAGTATAACTACACCTCCATTCCCAGTTGCTACCATTTAGGAAAGAACTGAAGACGTTGGCAAAATGGGTCTGGGGGCTGGGATTGTCAACAAGCTCCCCGTTTTGGCTCGTCTGAGGCTCCCCCCTCCTGTAATTATTTTTTTAAATGTTAAGGTTTTGTAGATTTTATATTTGTTTTAGATAATAAATAGCACAGCGGGGGGTAATATTTACTATGTTTTAAGGGTCTTTAATTTTTTTATATTGGTTTTAACTTGTGTACACCACCCTGAGTCCACTGGATAGGGCGGTATATAAATCTATTAAATCTAATCTAATCAACATTTTTCATTGCTCACTAAATGATTTAGTCTAAATTGGTAGGTTAATCATTTTTTACATTGTGATTTAAGATGTGGCCCTGTTTAGGAATTGGGAACTCTAATGTAGTACCTGTTTACCTGGTTTTTGGACTGTGGTGCAGATGAACTAATAATTACATCCTATTAAGGTGAATTCAAACATACAGCAAGTATTCCTAGGGTAATTTAGGTATACACTACTCAGAAATAGTTTAGCAATTCCATCATCCAGTGATACTGTACTTTGAGATTTTGTAGCTTGCCAAAGACCTGAACTCAGACCTCTGGCTCCAAGTGCCCTAATTTACGCAAACTGATCACTGGACTGAAAACAGCAGGCCTAGATTAAATACACAGGTATGCACCTATATGAAGCTGCAGTGGTCTACATACCACTATTATGAATAGGATCTAGGTTCTCCTGTATACCTCCTATCAACATTTTTGTATGACTGTACACCAACACTTTTTTGGGAGAGTGCTAGAGTAGAATTGAAATTGTCTTTTTAACATGTCACCCACGCTCTAGCAAGAACAAAAACGAGACTCTTTCTACCACAAAATGAACTCTTCCTACCACAAATCAGCCACCCTGGTTGGTAAACTTATCTGTTATGCTAACCAACTATTGTGTGCATCTGTACCTGTTATGTATAAATCAATGAACTCTTTGTGGTTATTAAAGTATAAATCCCGTTGGCATTGAAGCTGCCATAGCGTACAATAGTTATATTTTTATGAGGTTGCATTTTGTAGAGGATTTACAGGACTTGTTAACTTTATCACGCAGAATGCTTTCGGAATACTTTAGCATAAAACATGTGTCACACACACACACCTATCTACAGGTGAAACTCGGAAAATTAGAATATTGTGCAAATGTTCATTCAGTCCAGTAATGCAACTTAAAAGGTGAAACAAATATATGAGAGAGACTCATTACATGCAAAGCGAGATAGTTCGAGCCTTACTTTGTTACAATATTGATGCTTATGGCTTAGTTTATGAAAACCCCAACCCCCCAATCTTACGTACCCCATAAGCATCACATCTCATGTCCGCTGTACGCCATGATCATCACAATTATAACGAATTAAGGCGTGACATGTCTCACTTTGCGTGTAGTGAGTCAATCTCAGTGTTTCTCAACCTTTGGTTTTTTGGACTTCAATTCCCAGAAGCCTAGGTCAATTTCCCAAAGCACTGATCAGCCGATGGACTGACTTAGGCTTCTGGGAATTGAAGTCCAAAAAACCAAAGGTTGAGAAACACTGTCTCCTTTCTTGTGCCCTTCTAGTAGTTGCATATTTTATAGATATATATACAGGTGAAACTCGGAAGAGTAGAATATCGTGCAAATGTTCATTCATTCCACTTAAAAGGTGAAACAAATGTATGAGTCTCATACATTTGTTTCACCTTTTAAGTGAAATGAACATTTGCACAATATTCTAATCTTCCGAGTTTCACCTGTATGTATATATCTCTATACCTATAAAACATGCAACTACTAGAGGGGCACAAGAAAGGAGACGTAAAAAACAGCCAAGATGGTGGGAAGAACCTGAGTTACTAAAGGCAGGCCAAAAAAGTAAAGGAGGGGCCTTTTTGGAACACAAAAGCGCATAAGCAGGGGAAAAAAACCCACCCCTTAAAGGTAAGGAAACAATGGGCTACCGTAGTTTAAAATCCCCGTCCATTGGGGCTCCGGATAGCCCCATAAAAAGCCACCCAGGAACATACACCACAGATCCTGAGAACAAAAGACGACACTCGTAGCGCGGGTGCCCTTCATTCACCCTGCCTGCAGCCGGGACACGTGAACCCTTAGCAGGCCCGCGGATCAGTTGGCTCTCTTACAGCCCAAAAGCCACGCGGCCCACCAGGACGAAGCCCTGTTTGTGGGCGGGAAGGGAAGAGGAAAGCGCCGGCATGGATGGATCTCTGCACCCCCCCCCCCCGGCCTCCTGCGCCTGCTTCTCTCTCTCTCTACCCAAAGGGGCATCGGGAGACACACACCCACACACACACCCAAATAAGTGGAAAGGAAGAGGGGGAGGAAAACGTGTCCTGCTAGGAGCTACCTAGCCAGGCTCCCTTCTTTTACAAAGGACCCCCGTGCACCGGAACCCTCCCCCCGCACCCTTTGAGAAAGGGCTACCTTTGTCTTTTCATAGAGTTGGAAGGGGCCTTTTTTAGGCCAATGAGTCCAGCCCCCCTGCCCCCGCTCAAAGACGCACACACACACAAACCACAACGTCTCTGAACGTAGCCAAAGGCGGGAAGGTTTGCAAAAGGGGAGCACGCACCCCAAAGAAAGCCCCAGCAGGGAGCCAATCCCAGGGCGACACCCCCCACTGACCCACCCGCCATTCAACCCCCCCCCCCTCAACACATACACACACATACACGCCCCACCACCACCACCACAAGGCCCCCGGGGAGAGGACAAAGCAACCCCTGGAATTGAGGGGTGGGGGGTTTGGCCAAGAAAGGGGAGGGGGCAGCCATTCTGAAACTGCCGAGGTGGGTGGGGATTAAGAGACTACTAGGCCCTGCGTCTAAGAAAGGGGGCTTGCAGAGAACCGAGGGGGGCACAAAAGGTTAAGGGAGGGAGACCCTTTCCTTCTCCACCACCACCACACCTCAATTCTTCCCCCATTTCTTCACAACCCACCCCCATCAGCCCGGCTACTACAGGCAGCTCCCGCCGAAACGGAATCCTTTTTTTTTCTCCTCAGGGGGAAGGCGCCGCTGATGCGTGTACGTGTGTATGTGTGCGCGCGCGCCCCCTCTCCCTCCCAGTCAGGAGCCGCCGCAGCCGCGCCGTCCGTCCGCCCGGCCTGTGTTTATGGGGGAGGGAACGTAAACAAACGGCGTTTTATAGCTACCTCAGCTCGAGTGTGCCGTGTGCATCTCCCACTCTCTCTCTCCGCTCGGTACCAAGCCGCCGCCGCCGCCGCGCGCGGGTGGTGCCGCCTTCCTCCTCCTCCTCCTCCTCCCCCTCCGCAGTAGTAGTGCTGCTGCTGCTGCGCCAGCGGCGGGCTCGCCTTTTGCTACTGCGCAGGCGCGGGGCCCGCGTGTGTGAGCTTATGTGCGCGCGCGGCGCCGCTGGCTCGTTCCATTCGGGTCGGCCACGCTTTTTTTTTTTTTGGGGGGGGGGGGGGAGGAGTTGCGGGTCCTGCTTGTGGAAAAAGCCAAGCTTAGCGCAGCCCCTTAGCGTCCCGGGGCGTGACGCCGTTGGCGTGGCAGCAGCAGCCGACGACCCACCCTGCACATGCGCAGTGGGGGCGTGGTGGGTCTGTTTTGGCTGGGGAGCAGCAGCACTCTGTGTTGGTCAGTGGGGCTGCTGTTTCTGAGCATGACCTGCTTGTCTTTTGGCGTGCAAATGAATCTTTTGCAGCTTCCTTCTGGTGGGGAGGTGGCCTATCTTTTAACAACTGGCATGGGACAGGGTGGAGCAGGAAAAGAGCTGTAAAAAATAATTAAAAAAAAAGACTAAAGGTCATCGCTAGGGTGACCCTCAGGCCAAGCCCCTTAAACACACACACACACACACCTTACACACACACACACTCTCACTCACTCCTTCCATTGCAGTCATGACTTGCAATTACAGTGTTACCTCATACAACGTCCAAACTTGGTTCCACAAGTTTGGACTTTATACGGATTTGGACTTTGTATGAGGCATGCAAAATCTTAGCCGCGATGCCTCATACAACGTCCAAATCCTTGCCGCGATGCCTCGTACAACGTCGTTTCCATGGAGATACATTGTACTGTAACAGCACAGACTTCAGGGCAAAGTCAAGGAAACTGACAGAACTTTAAGAAGTCATTGTCTAAAGGCTAAATACATTACAAAAACATGTCAAACAACCCTGATTGTCCAAGAACCTGAAGAATGCTGCAAAAATCCCAGGAATGCTTCTAAAAATTCTGACAAAAAAATTCAAAAAAATCCAAAATTGCACTAAAAACCACTCCTAAACACTCTTCGCCTCGTGCAAAACCCACAAGAGCAATGCACACGTGCATCCTGCCTTTTATACTGCCCAAGCACAATGCAACCTGGGAAAAACCCCAATGCCTCTTACAAAGTAGCAACAACTTTGTATCAGGCAACTTTTTTCAAGGAATTAGGTGATGTTGTATGAATTCGATGTTGTACGAAGCCGACTTTTTATGAGGTATTACTGTAGCTCTGTTTCCTCTTTTTCATTTGACTTCACTTCAGCTCCCTTGGTTTGGGAATTGAAGTGCTCAGAATCCGGCTCATTTACTGGTCTGCCGATTAATGCCCGAAACATGCACCGATGTGAGGACTTAAGTTTGGCCAACACCAAAGCCATGAAAGTGGCTTCGTTTTGGTAGTCCAGGGTTTGATCGGGACATGAAAGAAGAAGACCTCACTTTCAAAGCAGGCCTGGTTTTTGTCCTGTGTTGGTTTTAACGCTCTTTTTAAAAAATATATTTTAAGTACCCTCATTTTAACTTATGTCTCTTGATATATTTTAAGTACAGTAAAACCCCGACTTACATGTGCCCCGAGTTACATAAAATTCAACTTACATAATGATTTTGTGCTAAAACCATGTCCCGATTTACATAAACTTACATAACACAATTTCCTATGGGTTTGCTTTGAGGCACATAAAAATGCATTTTTCCTATGGGTTTGCTTTGAGTTACATAAAAAACCAATTTAAGCAAAAGCCTATGAAATGGACTTTTTATGTAAGTAGGGGTTTTACTGTACACTTATTTTAACTTATGTTCTTTTTGCTATACTATGCTGATCTTGGACCATAATAAAGATTGATTGATTGATTGATTTTAAGAATATTAACCTGACAGCTCCGTTCTCGCAACACAAGGCAAGACCAACCAACACAAAGAACCTCATACAAAGCATATTCATTTCCACCTTATGTTACCAGTGCAAAA
This sequence comes from Bradypodion ventrale, assembly GCA_035047345.1. NCBI lineage: Eukaryota > Metazoa > Chordata > Lepidosauria > Squamata > Chamaeleonidae > Bradypodion > Bradypodion ventrale. Next base: position 275,309,481 of record JAWDJE010000001.1, read on the forward strand.
CATGGACACTTACAACAAAACCTGAACATTGGTTGCCACGGAAATTAGATGTTTGAGAAAGGCTGCTAGAGTGACTAGAAGGGATAAAATCAGAAATGAAGTTATAAGGGAAAGAATTGGAATAGAATCAATCTTACAGATACAACAAATAAAGTGGTTTGCCCATTTGGAGAGAATGTCTTGGAATTCCACACTTTACAAGGCACATGTGGAAAGAGGAGAGGAACAAAGACCACAAGGCAGACCCAGAGGAAGTTGGAGAGATAACATCAAAGAAATATTACAAGGGCACCATATAACATCAGTGGTGGCTACTAGATGTGCCAGAACAAGAGCCTTGCATCTCCCTCAACAACCGGTGGGATAAAAGAGGAAAAGAAGAAGAACCTGATGTAGAGGAGCTGTCTGGGTTTGCTATCGCCCAGAGTGTGGGGAGCAAACCACAGAATGCCTTTCCCTTTATTGTTTGTTGGGGAAGGGTTCCAAACCCCAGTCTTGCACTAATTATTAAATGCTCTGAGGAAATCCACCCGATTCCCCCATGAGATCATGCTGGTAGGCAGTCACTTATGAAACCCCCAGAGCTAAGTACAGTACTGTATATGGTTCTGAGGGCACCTAAAGAGACAAAGAGCCTGCCCATCTTGGAAGGAGGCTGGACATTGTTTTATGTGCCATAGAACTCCACCACTCCATGCAAAGTAGAGAAAAGACTTGTGTGCCCTGTTCTATCACCCAGTGTGTTAACCAATGATTGTCATTTTTTGACATGTAGCCAACATTCTGTTCTGGAACCTTCTCTTAACTTGCATACCTTAAATTATGTCCATTGCAGCTGTTAGGCCCAGCATTTCTGCAATGGCTGCTGAGAATGCCCATAGAAGACCCTCTGGTCCCAGATGAAACACCCACAACATTAAAACAATCCATGCAAAGGAGGTGCTATCACAAAAGACTGCTGGCATGGTACAGCTAACTACACACAAGATGAGACTGGGCTTGGCTCACCCTCTGGATGGTTGGCATTCTTAATAATTATGTGTTTTCAGGTTAATTCTGATTTATAGCCACCATTTGCAGGGTTTTGTGGTTATAGAGCAGCTTGCCCAAGGCTATGCAGGTTGACACTGAGAGAAATCAAACTCAACGTCTGGCTAACCAAACTCACTCAGGTATCCAGCGTTCCTGACATAAATTTTCCACTGTTGAAACTTGTTTGTATACTCCAGGATGCACTTTATACATCTATAACTTAACTGTAATTTCTGTGTGCGCAGCTGTAATTCTGGAACCTGTTTTGTTCACTGCTTATATCTGCTTCATTGTGTTTTTAAACATTCTCTAATAAAAGTTAATTTGTTTGCTATAACTTCTGCCAGTCTTAAGATCTTCAAAGTGTTCTTATGCTTGGGATTGACCTTCATCAGCAGTCATCAGTCAAGGCCTTGTTGTACATGTGTTTTGACTCTGTGTTGCATTATATGTAGTAGGAGCAAAATGGCAGCGGATGAGGCACTTGCTTTGAGCATGCAGAGCTGAAGGGCACAGGAAAAAATACATTACAGATATACCCTATATACTCAAGTATAAGTCGGGTTTTTTAGGGGCTCCCCAATGAGGTCCAAAAATGGGACTCGACTTATACTCAGGTCAACCTAAACACTCAAAAACATACCCACACAAATGTCTAAATTAATTACTTTTACTGTATTTTAATGTATTTTAATTATTGAAACTTGCCAGCAGCTGCTGATTTTTTTCACCCCCGACTTATACTCAGGTCAATTTATTTTCCTAGTTTTAGAGGTTTAAATTAGGTACCTTGACTTATACTCGGTACGACTTATAGTCAAGTATATATGGTACTCACTTTCCCAAGGATGCCATCCCATATAAATTGCTAAAAGTAGCAAGTGGTATGTCTCTACAGGCAATTCTCCAAGTCACATCTGTATCTATCATGCAGGCTTATTGCATTTTGCATGTAGAAAGCCATGATGAATGGGAAGAGCTGGCCACTAGGGAGCCATTTGAGCAGGAGTAGTCACCGGACTAGTGTTAGGCTTCTTATTCGGTCCCCCACTGTGAATTAGGTTAGATATTTGTATTTTATTATGTGATTTTATTATATTTTTAAAGTGATGTTGTTAGCCACCCAAAGTTGGGGTGACCTCAGATTGGCAGGATACATTATTATTATTATTATTATTATTATTATTATTATTATTATTATTATTATTATTATTATTATTATTATTATTATTATTATTATTATTATTATTATTATTATTATTATACACATGACAAGCTTCTCCAAGTGGGAAATGATTGAATAAGATGTTGGCATTCAAACTGAATCGTGTACTGAGAATTTTAAACATTGTTTGCTGTTGTGTGTCCAGATGACCTGCTACCTCACTCTTTCTGCTCTTTTCAGAAGGTGGAGAACAGTGGAAGGTGCAGAATGCTGAAACACAGTACGTACTGTATTATATTGTACTGGGCACAAAGGTAGTTGGAACTCAACAAAATGGTCTTGAGCCATATTTATAAAATAGTTTCCCCTCTACTTCTGATTAATATGGATCAGCTGCAACTAGTGGTTCTCTGTATGTATGAGTTTATTCAAGTACACAAACACCTTGATTTATTTGTGAGAGATCTGTGCTATTTGTTTCTCACTAAACTCTGTAGTGATCCCTTAAATGTTTCTGGTTAAGCTCTGGGAAAATCCAGATTAATGCAGTCCAAGTTTATAAGCACCCACTGAGTACATGGGAAAAAAAGTTTATCCTTTTATTTATTTCTGTCAGTACTGAGTGCATTTGACTTCAAAATAAGGCATACTTGGGATCATAAAACAACACAGGAGTACCCAGAGAATAAACTAGAAAAAAATCTGAGCAATTAGATATGCAAATGCTTAAAATGTTATTGAAGTATTTGACAGTATTTAGTCGTGTAATTTTGAAAACACCGTTAAATGATCATGGAATGGGAATGACTTTTTACTAATTGCTTGTTTGACATTTTGCTCTGGTTCATTAACCTGACCAGAATCCATTTTCATGGGCAGAACATGGGATTCTGTGTGCTAAAAATGCAAAGGCACAATCCATATGTGCTTATGTCTCCTCAGAGATAAAGCCCCATTGCAATAGCTTTCAGACCTGAAAAGCACTGCATGGTTTTATGCATTTAAAAGTATTTTAAAAGTAGACTATAAAGGTTAAATGCTATTAAATATGAAATATCCTCACGCAGAGCTGAATAAAGGCAGGGGAAATTATGGAAACTGAAGTCTGAGATATTTAGTGGACACCAGACTGAAATGTGGTTAGCAGAATTTAGGTATCTGGTTGTGGAATGTAGAGATTTGGAGTTCAAGCCTCCATTGTGCCTGCAGGGAGAAGAGCCAGCCTATTTAGTCTTGGACAAGCAGCACAGCCCCAAGGAACCCCCAGAAAAAGGTAAACCAATTCTGTCTATTCTCTATCTAGTAAGTCCTGGAAAGAACATGTGACCTGATGGCACACAATGACAATGAGGGGTACGCGGTGCATCAGATGTTCAGACCGGAGTTTTGTACCTAAGAGCTAGTGAGGTATCACCTGATAATGTGGCTGGTACTTAGTAGTGCTACTGTCTACAACTGTTCTATCACGATCATATCAATGCCAATCATACCCAGATCGTTTTTCAACCCTTTTAGGATTGTTCCTTCCTATCACTGCTAGTATCACTGTTCGTCTTTTCTGCCACAGATGCTGCACTTGAGTTCTGAAATCTGGATATTTCATGATCTTTTCAATCTCTTTTTCTTCCACTCAGTCATTACCTGGGATTGCCACATCAATCAGCTTAACCAGCGCCCCCCTATAATGTCTGGAGTGTTGTGTTCGAGGTTCTTATTGGTTTGGATTTTAAAGTCCCACAAGATTTTGACGACCTTATCCTCATTCTCAACTACTTTTTCAGGTTTGTGTTCCCACCAGTACAGACGGTATTCCATCGTTCTTGCACAGATTCCAATGTAACATGGCTGCAACGTGGTTATGATGTCTTTTGTAGTCAGTCTGTAGAATCTTACTGCATCCATTGATAATGTGGTCCACTATTCAATCTGTTTCTTTACAAAGTCTACACTTACTGTCAAAATGAGTGGAGGTGGAACTCTGATTCCCAACAGTCATGGAGGCGGAAGACGCCATGCCAGACAGACTGGCTGTGAAGGCACACCTTGTCCATATCCTCAAGGCTGTGGCAGTCCATTACAGTCCCAGTGTTAAATCCTGCACGTCTCATTTCATATGTGCCGCAGGAGATGGCTCCGAGATAATAGTATGTGGGTCATTTCATGGCAAGTTGGGATCCACCTTAAACAGATTTATGCCATTGGCACTTTTCCTGATTGCCCTGGAGGCTCAGAACCAGCTGGCCTCCAAGACCAGGCTTCCTGGCACCCTGGGGCAGGGGGAAAATGTATACTCGGATTGAGTTGTGGCCGGCAACGATGTTGGTTTGGAGTGCTTGTTCTTAGGCCATCCTCCTTCCCTGTGGACTTTGCCACCCAAGGCCGTTAGTCCTCAGGTTTGTCAGGTTAGTTAATTGCCACCTGATGATCAGTGTTGAGTCACTGGCAGTATGGTCTACTGACTCTATTACCATAACAGGATAACCTGGCCAGACTGTTTAACTTGTATATTTCTCTGATTTTTAAACTGTGATGTAATCACACAGAGACAGGCATGTCTATGACAGACTATGATATCTTTTGAAAAGTTTCTATAGCCTTCAGGAAACTTGGCTTGTGGAAAGTGCCTCTGTCTAATTTTCAGGATTTTACTCCAGTTTATGTAACTCTTAAAAATGCCCCCCCCCCCCTCAGCTGTCTGTGAGTGTTATGTGGGGAAATAGATTGCAACCTGGGTGCATGTGGAATGGACTGGTGCAATCTTTTCCCCAGCGAACACATGACATACTGTAAAATGTACTCCAGCCTTATCCAAGACATCCCCAAATGGGACCATTTTGTACCAACTGTGAGGCTTCAGCTTTTGGGGGCCAGGTTGGAGTGATTCCCTGGCAGCAAGAGAGGTTGCTTTAAGGGAGATCGCTCCTATTAAAGTGACTCTTTGGAGATCACTCCTATTAAAGTGACTCTTTCTCCTGCGATCACTCAGCCATCTGATCATACACTAAATGTGTTGCTATTTTCAGGGGATAGGGAAGCTGTTATGGCATGCTGGAGGAAGGTTGGTACGTGGTCCACTTATACTGGAAAACAGGAACAAAGCAATAGGATTATACATGAGCATTAAAAAAAAAAACCACTGACGTTATTTTCACTGGGATGGAGACAAAGATCAGTAAAATCAGAACTTTTCATGTCACCACTTTCAGATAAACCAGGAACCATACAGTGCTAGATATACACATAAACTGCAGTTTAATACCCCACATTATGAGGGACCTCTAGATAAAACAAAATTCTTAAAAGGTTGCCTTTGCTCGAAAGCCAGTCATATCTGACTCTAGGGTTCAGTGCTCATCTCTGTTTATAGGCAAAGAGCCAGTGCTGTCTGCATTTACAGACATTTCCATTGTCATCTGGCAGGCATGCCTAGATGCTGTTTACCTTCCCACTGAAGTGGTACCTATTTATCTATTTGCAATTTCTTGCTATCTTCTAGGTTGGCAGGAGCTGGGGCAGAGATGGGAGAACACTCCGTTGTGCAGTGGCTGGGTCTCAAACTGTTGACCTTCTGACCTTCCAGTCATCAAGTTCAGCATCTTAACCACTTGAGCCACTGAAGACAAATGCTAAATTTCAAATTTCATATAAAGCCAGTGAGGGTAATGTTATGTAGCCTGTTAAAACCTAACATAGATGGGGCTTCAGCATGTCTTAATCTAGCTCTGGGTACATGTCAATAGCTTGAATCTATGTTTATGATTTATTTATTTTTTTGTGCCTGGCAATTTCTCCCAAAGAATAAACAATTCCCTATTATTGCTCTGGGAACACTCCATTGCTGTTCTTCTGCTCCTTTGCATAATTTTCCTCTATTCCCCTCTCTCATATTCTCCCTGTGCTATCTCCCACTCCGTTTGCTGAATTTCCACAATTACAATCTTTGCAACACTTATAGTTAACAGGATATATTAGACCAAATTCTTTGACTCATTTATTATTATGCCATTTAAAAAGTAATACCTATGGAGAATGGTTGCAGAAGTACGTGGAAAGCTAAAGATATTCCAAACACTTTGAAAGGAGCAAGTCTTTCATTGAGCAAGTCAGTGAAGCTATGAGCAATGGCATCAGAAGGCCAGATTCCAGAAATGAAAGGAAAGTCCAATGATGCATAACACATGCATTTGGAACATAGAATGAGAGAAACCATTCTTTGGTAAACTGGAAACAGGACCGTAGTCAGGGGTGGTGGTGGTGGTGGTGAAAACCCTCCTGAGCTAACAGCCCTGAATGGAAACCATAAAACAAGTAATGAAGCCTACAAATACTGCAGTGCTTGGTGTCAGTGAACTAAACTGGACTGGAATGGGATATTTTCAGTCAGGTAACTAAAACAAGTGTTCTACTCTGGAAATGAACAAACTACTGTACAAGGAATAGAGTGGATCTAATATTGAGGCAAGAGATAGCATAGGCAAGATCTGAGTGAATCAGTCAGACTCCACAGAAAACCTATCAGCATGTAACTCAAATAAATTATAACGCAAAATCAGGAGATGAATTAAAGAACAAACCCACATGATTTATTCCATAAGGCAAGACAGGAGCTGGAGAAACTGGTTTATCCATTTTCTGTGTCTCCTAATTACCTATTAACCTAAGCCGCTAGGAGTGCTGAAGGTGCTAATTGACAGTAAGCTTATCATTATTGCATTTTTCCTGTTTCTGCTTGATACATTATATCCAAGGCTTCCCCCCCTAGCCTAGTGGTTCTGTTTACATAAGTGGCCAACTGACCTACAGCAATAGTTTCCTTTTTCAATCAACAATGAGTCAGTATGCTAGGAGGTTGTTCCGAGCGATTCTGTGCAGCAGAGGATGATTGGCAGTCATCGCCAATTTCACTGCCATTTTGAGTAGCTTTTAGAAAATAGTTAAACACTAAAGTGACAGTCAGGAGTTCAAGCATTGTCTTGCTGACCTGTCCTCAGATGATACTGAAAACTAAAGATCCTTGTCTGGTCACAATAATTACCATTTACACGAGGCAATGTCACCTCTTGTTGTGTTCTAAGGGTTTTACTTTCCACATGGATTACAATGTATCTGAACCAATGTAACCTTGCCTATAGCAACAATGTAACCTTCAGCTGTATCATATGAACCCTGCATGAGGACGCGAGCTGATGACCACCAGCTGGCAGCAGCGAGCGTCCAAGCTCTCTTGGTCAGAATCATCAAAGGCAACAGCGCGGGAAGTTTTCCCGCCACCACCTACACCTGGACAAGAAGGGCGTGACTAGCAATGACGTCACGCAGGCAGTAGCCAATGGGCTACTATGGCACCACGTTCAAATGTATTACTACTGTATATAAAGAGCTATCGATCCGCCATTACCTCATGTTCCCTCTGTTCACGATGCAATAAACCTGAGTTAACCCAGCCCGAGGCTGTGTCCTGTGTCTTGGTTTACATACACTAAATTGGCGACGAAGGTGGGATTAATGGATTCCCAAAGCGCCAGGACACAGAGCGGGTTCAATATTACCAAGCCGCAAGACTGGACCATCTTTAACATGGATTTCAAGGCGGCCTTGGTGGAACTCAAAGTCAAAGACGACGAGGAAAGGAAGAGGGCCATCCTCACCCGAATGCTGGGTGTAGAGACCAAGCGGACGCTGGTGGGCATGATCGAACCGAAGACGTTGGACGACTTCAAAACCGACGACATACTGAAGTTGCTGCGTGAGCGTTTCCAACCCTCGAAGGCAATGTTTCCCGCTAGGAGTGCGTTTTGGAGGCGAGTCCAAGCGCCGGATGAGTCGGTAGAGGCTTTCGTGGAGGCCCTGAGGGTAGCCGCCGTTCCCTGCAAGTGGGACAACCTGGAGATGATCATGAGGGACGTCGTGCTGTGTGGCCTGAAGGACAAGGAAGTGCAGCGCCGCCTGATGAACAGGGAGCCACCACCCACGCTGGCCGAGGTCGTAGAGACCGCGGAATCCGCGGAGTCCACGAATGCGGGAGTGGACGAAATACACGAGTGGCGTGAGTGGCGTCCTAGGGCCAGCAAAGCGGAAAGCTCGGTGCGCGGCAAGTCAGGACAGCCGGTGCACGCGACCCGACGAACCTCGAGATCCTCTACAGATGGCAGCGACGGCGAAGAGGTACAGAAGGTCCGGAAAGGGGGGCGCCGCTGCGATGGTTGTGGGGCGGCCCACGAGCGTGCGAAGTGCCCTTTCAGGAAAGCCGAATGTTACAGCTGTGGCCGGCGCGGGCACATCGCCAGGGCATGCAGAAATCGGAGAGAGGGCCGGAGGCAGTCGAAAGACCGTTCGGCCAGACCGGACCGTCCAGCGAGACCCCAAGATGGCGCCCGAACCACGAGGAAGCAGGACGGCGTGGGTCGCGTCTCGGACGGCAGCGAGGACGACGCCCCCGTGTTCAGCGTGTCCGCGGGACAAAACCATTACTTCATTGAGGTAATAGTACAAGGGGCCCCTGTTAGGATGGAGATTGACTCGGGGTCCTATTATTCCATAATTCCCCAGAAAGAGTTCTTGAAGATCGACCCCCAAGCGCGGCCCAAACTTAAGACTCTGAGGTCCACGCTACGGGACGTACAAGGGAACAGCATTCCAGTGCTGGGGGTCGGAAAATTTCAGGTTCGTTATAAAAGACATTCCGCAGAACTCCCTTTAGTCGTTCTCAAAGGGGGGAATTGTAGCCTCCTAGGGACGCAGTGGTTTCAGCCCTTGGGTTTGTTCATAGGGGGGGTGCATGCCGTGGGCGCGGATCCGATACAAGCGGTGTGTGACGCGCACCCCGCCGTTTTTGAAAAAGGACTTGGAAAATTCAAGGGACCCCCTGTAGCCTTCGACCTAGACCCGGAGGTCCGCCCGATAAGACTCAAACCGCGCAGGGTGCCTTTCGCACTAAAGGACAAAATAGAGGCGGAACTGGACAAATTGGTGGGCCAGGGGATTCTTATTCCTGTTGATTCCGCGGAGTGGGAAACTCCAATCGTAACAGCCCTGAAGGCTAACGGGGAGGTGCGCATTTGCGCTGATTATAAGTGTACAATTAACAAGGCGATTCGCCCTAATGCATACCCGGTGCCAGTGGTCAGCCACCTTTTGGCCAGGCTAAATGGGGGAAAGTGTTTCGCTAAGCTCGACCTGGCACAAGCCTATCAACAACTCCCCGTAACTCCCGCCACGGCCGCGGCACAAACGATAGTCACACATAAGGGAGCGTTCCAGGTGTCGCGTTTACAGTTCGGCGTGAACTCGGCACCCGGCCTTTTTCAGTCGCTTGTGGAACGCCTCCTGAAGGGGCTGGAGGGGGTGTTACCTTATTTTGATGACGTATTGATAACAGGGGGGAGTGAGGCCGAACTGGCAAAGAGATTGGATAAAGTGCTAACTGTGTTCGAGAAAGCGGGGCTGAGACTGAGGAAGGACAAATGTGTTTTTTTCGAAACCGAGGTCGAGTTTTTAGGGTTTCGGATCACACCTGAGGGTATTAAGCCGTCCAGATCCAAAGTGGAAGCCATTAAGAAGGCCCCTCGCCCCACATCCAAAACCGAACTACAGTCATTCCTGGGGCTCCTCAATTTTTACCATACATTCCTTCCGCGGAAAGCCTCCGTGGCCGAACCGCTCCATCGGTTACTTAAAAAAGAGGAGACATGGATGTGGGGTGACGAGCACGAGAAGGCGTTCAACGAACTAAAGCAGCTTTTAACATCGGACGCAATCCTTACGCACTTCGACCCCAAACGGCCGGTGGTCTTAGTCTGTGATGCATCACCGGTGGGGGTGGGGGCAGTGCTTTGCCACGTGTTGGATGATGGTCGGGAGGCCCCAGTGGCGTTTTACTCAAGGTCCCTGTCCCAAGCAGAGCGAAATTACGCACAAACCGACAGGGAGGCATTGGCAATAGTAGCGGGGACCAAAAAGTTTCACGATTTTCTGTATGGCCGCCCATTCAAAATCGTGACGGATCACAAGCCCCTGTTAGGGATTTTCACGGCAGGCAAGCCCACGCCGCAGATACTATCCCCGAGAATGTTGCGATGGGCCATTTTTCTTAACGCATACCAACACGAGTTGGAGTACCGGCCCGGAAAGGAGATCAGCCATGCTGATGCGCTTTCGAGATCTCCTTTGCCTTTGTCGGACGACCAAAAAGCCAGAATAGGAAGAGACCGCCAGGTGTTGCTAATCGAGGTTTTAGACGAACCCCCAATAGTACCGGCTGATATAGCTAGGGCGACAAGCAAGGACAGGACGCTGGAGAAAGTCAGCTCATGGGTGCAGAAAGGGTGGCCAACATCGTCCCCAGGCAAGGAATTCGACCCATTCTTTCGGAAGAAGCTAGAGTTGTCCATAGAAAGGGGGTGCCTGTTGTGGGGCCAACGGGTGGTGGTCCCGACTCCCATGCGGCCGAGGGTTCTCAAACTGCTGCACGTCAGCCACCCGGGCATCGTTCGCTCAAAAGCGCTGGCCCGCAGTTACTTTTGGTGGCCACAGCTTGACGAGGACATTGAGCACATGGTCGGCACTTGTGAGGCGTGCCAGGGGTCCCGACCAGAGGCGGCCTGCCTCCCGCATAGGGAATGGGACACAGCGAGGGGGCCATGGTCCAGAGTGCACGTAGATTTCGCTGGCCCTTTCCGAGGAACCATGTTTCTCCTGGTGGTGGATGCATTCTCAAAGTGGCTGGAGGTCATTCCGGTAAAGAGCACATCCTCCACCACTACAATTAACCAACTACGGAGAGTCTTTTCAACGTTCGGTTTACCCGACACTTTAGTCAGCGATAACGCGAGTTGCTTCACCTCCTCAGAGTTCGGGGCATTCATGGAGGCGAATGCCATTCGGCATGTCACGTCCGCGCCGTTTCACCCGGCCACGAATGGCCAAGTGGAACGGTTGGTGCGTACAACAAAGGAGGCGCTTCGGCGCATGGGCCCCGGGGACCTGAACCATCAAGTATGTCAGTTCCTATTGGCGTATAGGGTGACCCCCTTAGCGTCAGGTTACTCGCCGGCGGAACTGTTGATGCGGCGGAAACTGACTACACTCCTGTCCAGGCTGGACCCCACAAGAATTGAGGACAAGGGAAAAAACGTGGGGCTGGCAGTCTCGAAAGGTTTCGCCGCCGGCGACCCTGTTCATTGCAGGAACTATGCCAGCGCGGGGCCAGCCTGGGTGCCGGGGACGGTTGTAGAACAGACGGGGCCAGTGTCGTACCGGGTCGAAACCCACACCGGTCTCCTCTGGAGGAGGCACGCAGACCAACTGAGGCACCGAGTCAGTGGGCCAGTCAGTGAGGGTCTCCTACAAGATTCAGCGTTAGGGTTCTCCCCCACCCGCGTAACCCAAGGGGGAGACAGCAGCGGACAACAGTCCCAAGCAAGGGGGGAAGGAAGAAGCAGCGGCCCCGACTCATACCCTTTTGATAAGCCAGTTCCGTCAGAGGCCGGGGAAGGGGGAGAGGAGTTCGCGACCGCTGCCCCCGAATGGAATTTTGGTTTTGATTTAGCAAACCGGGGGGGTTTTCAGGAGTGTTCCCCCACCCATCCAAGCGAGAAGAGGGGTTTTTCGTTAGTCCCCAGTGCCCCCGGTTCCTCCCTAAGTAAGAGCACACCTCCCAACAACGCCGCGGAGCCGCGGCAGATCACTAACGAGTCTCCCTCTCAAATTACAGGACAGGAAACCAGGGGACAAAGAGAAGGTAGCAAACCCGGGGAGAGGCAGCCCGCATCGAGACCCCAGCGTGTTCGAAACAAGCCATCTTGGCTGAAAGATTTTGTCTCCTAGGGGGGGAGTGTCTAGAAGCATGGGCTCGAGACATTGTCTCGTCCTAGGGGGGAGGGATGTTGTGTTCTAAGGGTTTTACTTTCCACATGGATTACAATGTATCTGAACCAATGTAACCTTGCCTATAGCAACAATGTAACCTTCAGCTGTATCATATGAACCCTGCATGAGGACGCGAGCTGATGACCACCAGCTGGCAGCAGCGAGCGTCCAAGCTCTCTTGGTCAGAATCATCAAAGGCAACAGCGCGGGAAGTTTTCCCGCCACCACCTACACCTGGACAAGAAGGGCGTGACTAGCAATGACGTCACGCAGGCAGTAGCCAATGGGCTACTATGGCACCACGTTCAAATGTATTACTACTGTATATAAAGAGCTATCGATCCGCCATTACCTCATGTTCCCTCTGTTCACGATGCAATAAACCTGAGTTAACCCAGCCCGAGGCTGTGTCCTGTGTCTTGGTTTACATACACTAAACCTCTATTGTGCTACATATGAAGGTTCCTCATGCTCTATTGTTTTGTTAAAATCCCTCCAAAGGTAGTTCCCCATTCGTTTCCATACTGCATTGTATTTTACATAAGAACATAAGAACAGCCTTGCTTGAACAGGCCACAGCCCATCCAGTCCAGCATTCTGTCTCACACAGTGGCTCACCATTTCCTTCAGGGTATTATTCCCAAGCAGATGCCTTCACCTGTTTAGGATTCCCTGGTAATGGCATTTAGAGATATCCTGCCTATCTCTCCAACCTGGAGGTTGTCCTTAGGTATCCATATTTATAGCCATTGATACCCTTGTCCTCCATGAACTTGTCTAATCCTTTCTTAAAGCTGTCAAGACTGACAGCTGTCACCACTTCTTCTGGCAGGGAGTTCCATAGACCAGTAATCCTCTGGGTGAAAAAGTACTTTCTCTTATTTGTTTGAGAACTAGTACCCAAAGGTTTCATGGAGTGCCCCCTAGTTCTAGTGTTATGCGATAGGGAAAACAGTTTTTCCTAATCTACTTTGTCCACACCATGCATGATTTTATAAACTTCAATCAGGTCACCTCTTAGACGCCGTCGTTCAAGAGTGAAAAGGCCCAACGGTTGCAGCCTCAGATGGTAAGGAAGGTGTTCCAGTCCACTAATCATTTTGGTTGCCCTTTTCTGCACTTTTTCCAGCTCCATAATATCCTTCTGGAGGTATGGTGACCAGAAATGTACAAAGTATTCCAGATTTATAAAGAGGCAAAATGACACTTGCTGACTTATTATCTATACCTTTCCTAATGATTTGATTCCTAGCATTGAGTTTGCTTTTTTCACTGCTGAGGCACACTGGGTTGACACCATTGAGCTGTCCACCAGTACACCAAGGTCCCTTTCCTGGTTTGTCGCAGACAGTTCAGACTCCATCAGTTTATAAATGTAATTGGGGTTTTTTGCCCCAACATGCATCACTCTGCACTTACTAATGTTGTACGAAGATAGGCTCTGTTTTGGGCATGTGGTCTCTGTCAAGAAGAATTCATTGAGTCTCTCTGCAATCTCTGTTTCCTCTTTAATAACCTCTTGCCTTCCATTGTCATCTAATGGTCCAATGGCTTTCCTAGTTGGGTTCTTGCTTCTAATGTACTTAAAGAAGTCTTTGTTATTTCTCTGAGTGTTTTTAGCTATACACTCCTGAAAGTCTTGCTTTGCTTTCCTGATTCTTGCCTTGCATTTGTTCTGCCAGAATTTATGTTTCTGCCTGCTGTCCTCATTCGGACAACTTCCATCTTCTAAATGAGCTTTTCTTGCTTTTGATCACTTCCCGAACAGCTCCTGTAAGCCACATCGGAGTCCTCTTGGACCTGGCAGTGTCCTTTTTCCTTTTGGGTATGCATTCCAATTGGGCCTCTGTTATTGTTTTTGTAAACAGCCTCCATGCCTCTTGGAGTGTTTGGACTCTCTCAATTTTACCTTTCAGCTTCTTTTTTACTAGTTTCTTCATCTTTGGGAAATTTCCTTTTTGAAAATTTAAGGTCTCTGTGTTAGATTTAATCAGTGACTTGTGGTCTATGATCAAGTTAAACATAATTGAGTTGTAGTCACTGTTCCCTATTGGATCAGTCACATTAACATCTTGCACCAGATCCTGAGTATTACTCAGGATCAAGTCAAGGATTCTTGTACCTCTAGTTGGGTCTTCAACCATCTGTCCCAGGGAACAATCATTTAGCATATCTAGGAACTTTATCTCTTTATCATGTGCTGAACAGCAGTTCACCCAGTCTATGTGAGGGTAATTGAAGTCCCCCATTATAACCAGGCTTCCCTTCTTGGATGCCTCCTTTACAACATTCTCCAACTGCCAGTCTCCCTCAAGAGTTTGGGTCGGAGGAGGATAGTATATGCCTACTGTTAGACCATCCTTGTGTTCTGGTACTCTTACCCACAGAGTTTCTAATGGTGACTCCAAATCACCTAGATATTCCAATTTGTACGATTTTATCACTTCTTTGATATACAAGGCTACACCACCTCCCGTTTGCCCCTTCCTATCCTTCCTGTACAGTTTGTAGTCTGGGATAACTGTATCCCATTGGTTATCATCCGCAGGTTTCAGTGATGCCAATAATATCAATATTCTTATCTATTGCTAAGTATTCCAGCTCCCCTATTTTGTTCCGGAGGCTTCTGGCATTTGCATACAAGCATTTATATATGCTTTTCTGACACAGTCTTTTGAGTCCATTTGCATTGTTAGACTGCCTCTTGCATCCTTCTGCTAGAGTGCTGGTGACTAGCTTCTTGCTCTGCTCAGTAATTTTTGCATCTTCCTCACTACTCAAGTACACACTTTCCCAAACCGGATGCTGCCCAGCTCCTGTCGGCTTTCCCCCAGTTATCAGTTAAAAAGCTGCTCTGCAGCCTTTTTGATGTTGAGTGCCAGCAATCTGGTCCCATCATGGTTCAAGTGCAACCCATCCCTCCTGAACAGATTTGGCTTGTCCCAAAATGTTCTCCAGTTCCTGACAAATCTGAAGCCCTCCTCTCGACACCACCGCCTCATCCACCGATTAAGGCTTCTGAGCTCTGGCTGCCTAGTAGATCCTGCATGAGGAACAGGCAGCACTTCTGAAAATGCTACCTTGGAAGTCCGGGACTTCAATCTTTTTCCTAACAACCTGAATTTGGCTTCCAGGACAGACCGCTTGGCCTTCCCAACATCATTGGTACCAACGTGTACCATGACCACTGGCTCCTTCCCAGTTCTCTCTAACAAGCTATCTAGATTTCTCGTGATGTCTGCAACTTTTGCACCTGGCAGGCAAGTCACCATACGGTTATCATGTGCATCACAAATCCATCTCTCTGTATTTCTAATTATTGACTCACCTAGTACAAGGAGCCTCTCTCCTGCAATCTGTTCATTTTAATGTATAAAGGTAAAGGTAAAGGTTTCCCTTATTCGAAAGCCAGTTGTATCCGACTCTAGGGTTTAATGCTCATCTCTGTTTCAAAGCTGAAGAGCCAGCACTGTCTGCTTTTGCAGATGTTTCCATGGTAATGTGGCAGGCATGACTAGACACCGGAGTGCATGGAACACTGTTACCTTCCTACTGAAGTGGTCCCTATTTCCAGTATTGATAATTACTCTGCAGGTCCATTCAACATCTCATGTGTGTATAAATATCTGCCTGTGGACAGCATATTTTCACTTTAGGGAAGGTCGATTTTGTCACCGTCACAGGCTTCGTGTATTGATTTCTTTCTCAATAAATTAATTTCTGTTACAACTGCTGTGCTCTCTTGTTCTTTGTCCAAGTACTGGGAGGCTTATTAGCCTAAAATACTGTAACTGGGTTTCTGATTTAAAATAACAATCATAACCAGCATTTAAGTCTATTCTCCAACTACTGATGCTGAAGAAGAGGAAACTAAAAACTTTCATGCAAACATCCAGAAGGAAATTGATCACACACCCAAACAAGACATGCCTATAACCATATTAAGCCATGCAGGGAAAATCTATGCCAAAATAATAGAAACACGACTGAGATCAGTTATAGAACTGCAACCAGCAGATGAACCGATGGGCTTTAGAAAAAACAGAAGCTGTACAGATGCAATTTTTATGCTTAAACAACTAATAGAGAAAAATATAGAATACAACAAGAATCTCTGTGTAGTGTTTGTAGACCAAGATAAGGCATTTGATAGAGTTGACAGGAAACTGCTATGGCAAGCATTGTTCCAATATGGAGTAAGTGAACAATTTATCAGATTATGTAAAAGCTTATACAGTTACTGCAGAGCTGTAGTAAGAACAAGTCAAGGAATATCAGAACCCTTCGCAGTAATATCTGGAGTGAAGCAGGGATATGTACTATCGTCACTATTATTTATCACCTACATAGACAGTATAAGCATAAAAGCTAAGCCAATGAGTAGAAACAATGTCAACTAATTACTTTTTGAAGATGATCAGGCATTGATAGCAAGTACAGCTATGGAAATTAACCCTGACTGCTCATTGGAAGGTCAAATAGTAAAGATGAAGCTAAAATACTTTGGACATCAAATGAGAAGGGAGGATTCACTTGAGAAGGTATTGATGTTGGGAAAGGTGGAGGGCAAAAGAAGAAGGGGGAGGCCAAGGATGAGATGGCTAGATGGTATTGTAGACACAATGGGCACAGAGCTGGGAGGGCTGAGGGGGATGGTGGAGGACAGAAGCGCCTGGAGGAAAATGGTCCATGGGGTCGCAAAGGGTTGGAGTCGACTGTGCGACTGAACAACAACAACACAGCTATGGAACTACAACAATATCTTTCATCCACGAACCAAGAATGCAATATAAATAAAATGAGAATCAATAAAGAGAAGACTGGAGTAATAGCCAGTGGTGGGATTCAGCAGGTTCACACCAGGTCACCAGAACCGGTAGCAGAAATTCTGGTTGGCCCCATCCATCCAAGTTTTGAAGTAAAGTAGTCCTAATTCAGGTGCAACACAGGGCTTTCCCCCTGTCCACGCCCACCATACTACACCCACAGAGTAGGTAGTAAAAAAAAATTGAATCCCACTACTGGTAATAGCAATTGGAAGGAAATGGCATATTCTAGATCAGGGGTTCCCAACCTTTTCAAGCCGGGTGCCGGGTTATGCTCTCTCTTTCAGCTTTGAGGGCCAGATAGCCATTTTGCCCTGTCTGTAAGACAGGGATGGCCATTTTGTCCCAACTGCTTCAAAGGGGTGGCCATTTTGTTTCTCAAATGCCCTTGGAGGGGTGGGGAGGCCACATGAAATCGTGCCACAGGCCGTATTTGGCCCACAGGACTTTGGTTGGGAACCCCTGATTTAAGACCTTGCCTCCATCTAGTCTGAATGCTAAATACTGGCATCTCTGGCCAACAGCAATGGATAACCAGGGTTTCTAGCAAGATTCTTTCCTTACCCTAAACTTGATGATCCTTAGTGTTACTTTGTGGTTTCCCATCCAGGGTCTAACCAGCCCCAACACTGCTTATTAGCTAAAACTAGGTGAGAGGTTTGGATACCGTGTTGGGTTATCCACAAGTTGCTACAGTGGAGAATCCTTGGCTTTGTACATATTCTGAGTCATAACTGCTTGTAATCCTTTGCATCAGACATACTGACTAGTGATTACAATGAGGCTAAGTACAAACCTAGTCAGTGCCATATCAGCCATATAGCAGGAATAGCAAATGCTATGGGCCCTGCACTTCTGCCCCTCAGCCCCTGTGCTCGGTTGGAATGAAAATCCAATTTTAAATATTCTGTGCATTCACACGGATATTCAAAATATGTTCACTCAGAGAGACTCGCTGATGCCTCATTGGAACATTCAGTGCACCCCAAAGAGTAAAGATGTGCATGCAGGCAGAGCCATCTTTGTCTGCACATGCATTTTACGTGCTCCTTCGTAATAGCACAAATTTGTGTTGAGTGGCAGAGTCGATTGACATGTGAGCTGTAGTTTGTTTTATAGGTTTAGAGTCATGTTTCCCAAATGTTGAAATCGTCTTACAGTACATATTTACTTGTCTTTAATGATTGCTAACTGCAATGGAGAACATTCTTTTTCAAAATTAAAGCAAATAAAAAATGTGTTAAGGAACACGATGGGACAAGATCGTCTACATAACCTCATCTTAATGAGCATTGAATGTGATTTACTTAGAGAAATTGGACTAGTGTTGTCTCTAAATTTGCCCACATTAAATCAAGAAAAGTTTGTTTTTAGTAGTGGTGTTTTATTTTATAGGTAGCCTAAATCTTAAATCTAAGCAAGGGCCTCTTGACATGATTTGCTACAGGCCTCATGCTGGTTTAATCTGGCACTGAGTATCTAGTGGGGAAACATAGATTCTTTCTTGGCTTCTGGAGCAGTTCACTCACCAAAACCTCAGTAATTCAATGCACCTACTCTAGTTGTGATTTACTAGTGGATTTCGGCCAGTATCCTTCATCATTGGCTATATAAAATATGGTCTACAGTGCACATAAACATTTTTTATTGTGTCAGAAGCACACAAAACTGCTTTGTTGGTTGAAAGGATTTTTGCTGGAGGAACTCCACTCAGGGGACACCCGAATGAGGCTCCTTTCATGTCCCCAAGATCTTTTCCCACTGAAGTGATCACTATTTATCTACTTGCAATCTCTTGCTTTTGAACTGCTAGGTTGACAGCAGCTGGGACAGAGAGAGGTGCTCATTCCGTCATGCAGTACTCAGGTCTTGAACTGCTGACTTGCCGACCTTTCAGCTAACAAGGTGAGCTTCTTAACTACTAAGCCACCCCAGTCCCTACATTTCTGCTGACTATATGGGCTGAATGTAACACTACTCTTCTCTAGAGTAGACAGAAACTTGGGACTTATGTTTATGGTGACTAATGAATTATTGTAGTGGGCTTACTCTAGATGGGTAGCCAGTGTGGTGCAGTGGATTGAGTGGTGGACTAGGACTCTGGAGACAACAGTTTGAATCCCCACTTAGCCATGGAAGCCTACTAGGGGAGTGGAACTGGTAACTTAAATACTCCATTTACCTCAAAAGTCTTATTAGGGTTGCTATAAGTTGATTCTAACATGACAGCATATAACTATCTAAGTATTCTAGCTAGCACTCACATTGTTTTGAGCCCTATATTTGGTGGCAAACTCAATTTGTAGCTCCGGTCAGACTGCATATCCCATCAGCCCTCACCTGCAGGGCTGCCATCAGGGCAGTACTACCAGTACTGTTGTATAGGGCCTGGAGCTGACAGGGGCCCTTCCGCCGGCGGCCATAACTGTGACATTACTGTGAGACAGTGTGTGTGTGTGAGTCACCTGCATAGTCAATGATGAAGGATACTGGGAGATGCTGTCCAAACTGGAGGGCCCCCATCTTCTCCACCTGTAGTTTAAGGTGTAAGAATGGGCATGTATGTTTGTGGCCAGTACCAAGGGTCAATCAGTGTCGCTGATTCTGAGGAGACCAAATCCAAATGTGTTTTTGCTGGGGTAAAAAAAGAGAGGCCGAATCACAAACAAGTTGGCATTCCAGGAAGAATTTAAAGAGACTCTTATGTTGAAAGGCTCTGGTTAGTTTTTCCCATTTAAGCATCCTAGATGGGAAGGCATTACAACCCTTGAATGGAGACAAAAAAGATTGTGGCACCTTGAATGGCCTGGCTAAGCTAAGCTCCCTCCTTCTTAGCTACACAATAGAAATATGCAGGTCCCTTTGTTTAGTATATAGAGCTACAGAGAGAGAGGAAAAGAGAGCTGATGATTGAAAGAGAGCGCTTATGGATTTTGTCCTGAGTTAATCAGTGTGGGGAGATCACCTGATGCAGAATTGGAGGTGGAATAGGGTGAGGGCTATATCAAAACAACCATGATGTTTCTGAGCAAGGCCAACCTTACTGTGAACTGGTACAAAGCAGAAGCTTAAAGGGAGTAGATTTCTGGAAAACAGCATAATTTTTGTTCTCCCAACAATATCCGACACCCCCCCCCCCCAAAAAAAAAGAAACTTCAGTTGTCATAGAGTTGAGCTAGATATAAAAAATGATAGGTTTGCAATCGTTCCATGGGAACGAATTTTCTCCCCCAATGCTCTCCCATACCTGTCCACCATCCCGATTTGGCCGTGATTACCCCGTAATTCGGCGCCGGTTTGCGCCATTTCCCGACCCGCCCTGCCAAAACCCCGTAATTTGGCAGCGGGGGAAAGGAGGCACTGCGCAGCCCACCAGTGGTGGCAAACCTATGGCATGAGTACCAGAGGGGCACTCACAGTCTTCTCTGTGGGACCTGTGCCGCCGCCCCAGTACAGTGTTCACCCCACCTCTCTGCCCAGAAGTCCAATGGGAGTGCTTCCTCCCTCCCCCAGCACAGAGTTTGCCCCACTCCTCTGCCCAGCAGCCCAATGGGAGCTCTTCCTCCCTCCAGCACAGAGTTCACTTCACCCCTCTGTTTGGGCACTCGGTCTCTAAAGGTTTGCCTTCACTATTCTATGCTATACTCACAACAAATTTGGGAGGTAGATTGAGTGCAGATAGTGAGCTTGCTTCAATGCTAAGCAGTGAGTTCCACAGCCAAATGGGGATTTGAACCCAGGTCTCTCAATCCTACTTCAGTACTCAAGCCACAACACCACATTGGTTTAACTAATTCTGCTAACCTTAATAGCTGTAAACACCTCTTTCCTTTCATTTTGTTACCTAAAAATCGTGCCACCTTCTTCAGGTGGCTCTCGAAGTTAAAATCCACAGCAAAAACCTTCAGATTCCATCACTGGCAGAGCTCACCCCAAGAACTCAAGCAGACTTTAGTTACAGGCAAAATAAAATGGTTTATTTGACAGTGTTTACGCCACAGGGGCCAACCATTGAATAAAGGCTATCTAAACCTTGCCTGGAGTCCCGATCAAGAGAGAACTGCAGACCCAACACTTTGGCCGCAAATTTATACCCTTCTCCCCATCTAATCCTATCTAATAAAGTTATACAATGGGCCAAAAGCCAATGGTTCGGTGTTTCTTTTTATAAACAAATAATTCAGCAGGGAGGTACAGATAACAATGACACAGATATTATGCAAATATTGGTTTGGGGTAGAAGATACAAAAACAGAAGGAAGATAGTGGGAGGAGGTTGAGGAATTAGGGGTACACAGTGATCAATGATAGGGCGACATTGTTGTGTGTGCTCCAATGAGCACACGAGGTTAATAATGAACACAAGTAGTGGGGAAGCAAGTGCCAATCAGCATCCATGGACTTGAGCAGGAAGGTTGCCTCAAGGAAGGATTTGCTTCCCTCTTCTGAACATCTGCATTTTCACCCAAAAATAATCAATAGTCATTTTCCTGTTCCCAGGCAGAACCCAACCCTCATTGTTTACATATGATAATTGCAAAAGCCAAAAACAATACAGGCCAGAGATACAGGTGAAAGAATCAATGCAAGATACTTGAAAAAGAATTAAAGTTGTTTGTCTTTTCTGTTGACTCCCAGGACATTTAGAATGGGTGTGTAGCCCCTCTGGGCTTCACCAAACAGTCAGATTACAGCACCAGTTCCTTTTCAATTTGACCTTCTAAAACATGAAGCAAATTTAAAATGTTAGTTTACCTTCATATAGAAGTTTATAAGGAAGACCAAAATAATATTATTCTATACAGGGCAAGGCATATAAAAGAAAGCTTCATTATCCTTTTTATTAAAATATGTAAGGGGGAAAATATTTATAAATTTATTAAAAAATCATCCCTTGCAGCATACCTGTCAAGTTTTGGATTTGGAAATAAGGGAAATTTCCCGGCAAATACGGGATACTTGACAGCTATGCTTATCCTGTGCTGCCCTCCAATGGTGGCAATAGGGCATTGCAGTCTAATTAATAAGGGATGATGGCGGGAAAGAGGGTAAAATAAGGGGTTTTCCCGGCCAATAAGGGATACTTGACAGCTATGCCTTGCAGTTATCTACCTGCAAGTTTGTGTGAATGAGTGCATGTCAGTGTGATGTTTTGGTGTACACATATGCCTGACGGTACCAATGTGTAAGGCAAATAAAATAAACAAAATAACTTTGTTTATAAATAATAAAAATAATAATAAATGTGTATCTTTCCAAATCTCCGGTTACACTTTCATGACATTCATAATCTTAATCTGAGATGATGCTATCTCTCTAATGATAGAGCTGGCACTATAAAATCATGTGATGAGTCTAAAATGCTGGTTAAAGGTCTGTAATGATGAAGCAAAGAAAGCGGATATATTTAAGCAAATGAACTTAAACTGGCTGCAAATTGTTCAAGTGAATAAATGGAATATAAAACAATTGGATGAAGCAAGTTTGGATAGAAATAGAACATCATTTGAAGAATTAGTATACAGTTTAAGGACAGATCGAATACCAATCAAAGGAATTGTCAGCAAAATATATAAGATACTAGCATAGTTTGCCCGGCCTTGCCGGACAGTTTTTATTTGTGTTTTTTTTGGTTAGGGGTGGTTTGGGTGGGGGTGTTTTGAATTTGTGTTTTTTGACTTTATTTGATTTATTTTATTTGATCTATATTTGTCTTTTTGATTTTTTTACATATTTTTGACTGTTTTTACTCTTCCAGCCTCTAGGTGGGGCTGTTATCTAGAATATTGCGATTTCCCTTTCTTTGTTCCGTTTAGTTCCGGACCACATGGAGGGAGGATGTGTTTGGTAAGTGCTCTTGATTGTTAATTCTGTTTTGGGGTTTTTTTTTTGTTTTGATTTTGTGGTGTTGGGTTGGGTGGTTTAAGTAGAGAGTTTCTACTTAAACCCCCCAAAGTGTTTCTTGATTGTTTATTCTGTTTTTATTTTGTGGTGTTGGGCTGGAGGATTTTAAGTAGAGAGTTTCTACTTAAACCCCCCCAAAGTGTTTCCACTTGTTTGTTTGTTTGTATTGTGGGTTTTAGATGTGTTTAAGTGTTTTAATTATTTCTGGTTGTTATTTATTTTTTATTTTTTCCGTATTTATTTCTTTAATTTGTGTTATTGTTTGTTGAGTTAGGTATTTTCGTGTTGTAGATAGGTGTTTTTAGTGTGCTTTTATGGGTTTTCATTAGCCTTTGGTATTTCGGGTGTTTTTTGTTGATTTTGTTGTTTATTGTTTTGTTGTTTAATGGGTTTATTTTAATTACTTGTTTATTTATTTGTGTTTTATTAATTTAGGTGCTTTGCATTTTGGTTAACTGTTGGGTTTTGTTGTTGTTGTGTTTTGTTGTGTGAAGAACGGCTTGTCTGTCATTTTTTCTTTCCCCCCATTGCTGGTTCGAAATTAGGTTTCGATGCAGCGATGGGGAAAAGGAAGAGCTGGCAGTCAGCTCGCTCTCCAACCGGTAATGTTCGTTAGGTAGGTCAGGTGAGAAGGAAGCAGAGAAGAGCTATCTGCTTTATGATGTTTTTCTTCTCTGGGCCTCCTTTCCCCCCTGGCTTACCTAACGGGGAGATTGGCAGGCAACGATCCGTAAGGGGTGGTGCTCTTCCTTGCAGATTGCTGGCTCCTGCTTTTCTATTACCTCCACTACTGTTTCGGGCTAGTTCTCGAAATAGCGGTGTGGGTAGTAGAAAGGCAGAATCCAGTTATTCGCCAGGGAGGGTGCTTCCCCTACAAATTGCTGCCTGCTGCTTCCCCCCCCCCCACCGCAGCTCAACTTACCTTGAGGCCAGTGGTGGTCTTGCCGTGTCTTCGGCAGGGTAGCGGGGAGGAGAGGGAGTCCCTCTTCTCCCCGTTGCTCCAGGAAAGAAGGGCAGCAGTTGTCTTGTCGTGGTTTTTTGCCAGTTTTTGTTTGCATCTGCCTGTGGCGGCCTTGCACTCCCGTTGCGTGAGGCATTTTTTATTTTATTTTTCGCACACTGGCTTTTTCAGTGTTCTGCAAGCTTGCGCCCTTCAGCATGATTGGCTGAAGTGATCACGGCACAGAGGATTCTGGGACCTGAAGTTTAGTTTATTTTGTTTGCGTTCGTGCAGCGGTTTTTTCCCTGCGGCTCGGTTTCTATTGGGCATGCCGCCTTTCCCAAAGTTCTCTTTGCTCTCACCTGTCAGCCTGATTGGCTGAGGGGCGGCACGGCACGGAGGACGTTGGGAATTGAAGTTGTTTTGTTTGCATTTGTGCGGCTGTTGCCCCACTGCCGACTGCGGGACCCTTGCGGCGCTGTGCGGGCCGGGTAAAGGCGAGTGCAGGTGGCTCGGTACAGGACAGTATGGACGGGTGCAGGAGCCTTTGTTACATTCCAATGGTTAACATCCTTCCTTATAGGTATAGATTAAACAACGATGAAAAACCACAGGAAACTTTAAAGTCAATATGACTTTAAATATTAAAATATTAAAATATTTAAAATGATTTGAATATTAAAATTAGTGATATAGGTTGGAAAAGTAAATGGAAGAATAGAATTATGCGAATTCTTTCAGTTAAAGTAAAAGAATATAACTACAAATTAATATGGAGATGGTACTTAACACCGGATAGGTTACATCAGATGGATAGTACAAAGTCAAATTATTGTTGGAGATGTAATTATACCCTGGGACCGTATATACATATGTGGTGGAAATGTATAAAATTGAAGCCCTTTTGGACAAAAATTAACAGGGAAATTAACGCAATACTGGACATTGATATTAAATTGGATGCAAGTATGGCAATATTATCTGAGGTTGACAACTTGAAACTGGATAAATATAAAAAAAGATTTAATACTAATCATGTTAACCATAGCAAGACAATGCATAGCGAAAAATTGTAAAAGTGAAATTATAATAAAAATTGAGGACTGGTATAAGGAAATGTGGACTTTAGCAGTGCATGATAGGTTAACATGGGAGTTAAACTTAAGAAAAGGTATAATAAAAGAAAATAATTTTTATGAGATTTGGAAATGCTATATTGAACATGTGCTAATTAAGGTGCAAGGTTATATTCCGGCGCCTGAATACCGTTCATTCTGGTTACAAAATAGTAATAAATAGTAAACTCATTCTTCAGAAGCATTGTAAATATCACTGGGTGATTCTAACTGTTTCTACAGACAGTAAAAGATGTTATATTTAAAAAATAAGAACAGCGATAAGAGTAGATATTGTTTATAGAGTTAAAATAGTGAATAATTCAAATTGTTCAATAATAATATCCTATACTCATATTTTAATTTGAGGTAATATAATTAGGCTTAGTATGTTTTCATATTGTCTGGGAATTTGTTTGTAATGTGATATTTTGTTTTTGAATTATTATTTTCTCTTTTTTATGTATGTGTTGTTTGATAAATAAAAATAAATAAATAAATAAAAAATCGTTCTCAAGCACCAGTACAAATTCAACCTATAGAAGAAGAGAGAAATCACATATAGGGAATAATGGGGAGTACTGGTTCACCATTGGTTTCCTCAACAAAAAGGGCAAACACTTTTTTGTCCCTGAACTCTCCATTTGCCTTCCAAGCATGTGATTTGTCATTTTCTGCCACTGCAAAGATACAAGAGGAATGAGGCAAGAATCAGCCGCACCCCCCTTTGCCATTTGCAGACGTGGTATATCATTAACTACCTTTTTGGAGATTAAAAGTTAGGATAGTGCTAAAATCTTTCAAAATACAGTGGTACCTTGGATAACAAAATTAATGCATTCCATGGGATCTTTCATTCTATGAAATTTTTGTAGTATGAAATGTGTTTTCACATAGGAACACATTAAAAACCAAAACTTCCATTCAGAATCCTAAAAAAACAACATACACACACAAAACAACAACAACAAAACCAAACCACTAGGATACACATTAAAAAACGAAGATCATCTACAGTACCTACCTTTCCATCAAAATGTGGAGTGTTGACACATGGTGGGAGCAGTGTTTAAAGCCTACATGGTGGCAGTGAGGTGGGGGAGCATTTTTGTCTTGCTCCCAGTGCTTACATCGGCGGCAGTGGTGGAATCACACTTCCACAGCGATGGGAGTAAGGGAGCATTTTTGCCACCTTTTAAAACCTTTTTTTGGGCTTTCCCGGGACAAAACAAGACGAAAATGTGCTGATTTTGGTAATTCTGGTTTTGCTGATTCACTTTCTTTCTTTCTTTCTTTTTTTGTTGCTCTTTCAAGGCTTCCCTTGGATGGGGGGACCTTGGGGGAGCATTTTTGTGCCATTTAAAAAAAAATTTAGATATGTTTTTGATATCACAGAACTTCCATTTCCGTCGATTTTCGGTGCCAAAAATGTGCCATTTTTAAAAAATTGCACAAAATTGCTCCCCGAAGGCACCCCTTATCCAAGGGAAGCCATGGAAGAGCAAAAACAAACAAACAAACAAACAAAAATTGGAAGTGAATCAGCAAAACCGGAAGTGTTGAAATTGGCACATTTTCAGGCCGTTTTGGCCTGGAAAAGCCCCCCTCCCCAAATTTAAAAAGGTGGCAAAAATGCCCCCCCCCCCACCGTGGGAAGCGAGGTTTTATGTACATGCACACATTCTAAATCAACACAAATAATGGAGGAAGAGACTTCTGGATATTCATCTGTTATCCTTCTATTGCTTTGCCATTTACGTTTTGTCCTTCCTCAACTTCTAGGTTTCTACTCCCACCCTACTCCTGTTTTGGGAACAATCCAGCAGGTTGCACTAGGAGCAGAAAATAACAGAGAGCTTGTGGCTGCCTCCTCTAATGGGAATGACCTGAAAAGTACCATAGTGCTTAATGTCGCCAACCTGCTGGGCCAAGACAGCATCAAACACTGCTGAAATTCTCTTTTTTCTTCTTTTCTCAGGCTGAGGGCTATTTTGACTTCCACAGCTCCCAGTACTACAGCCCCATAACTTGTGCGCTACACCTGAGTCAGCTCACTGTCTCCCCTTGGGTTGCGATCCAAAATGATGAGCTGTGGAAGGTTTGCATAGTAGTATGTAAATTTTAAACTCGTGTAAGCAGGAAACAAAATATGCCAAAATTCCTGCTGTTTCAGGATCACACCAAACTGGACATGACACTTCCAAAATTCCTTGGAAATAAGACCTTAACAATCTTAGCGTTTATTTGTTGAAAGGAATAGCAATGTCCATAAAGCAAAATGTTGCTTCAGTAACAGGTTGCAAATCTGGTCCAGAAAATTCAAAATAAAATATCCTATTCCTCGGTTCTAATCCTTGCTAAAAAGCTAATAAGTTGCTCTATCAGGCTAACTTATTACTAGGTATGCAATGTCCCCTAATACTTGAATCTAGAAAATAAAAATGTGATTATATTCTAAGTCTTGCCTCTCCTGGCTAGAAGATGTAGATTTTCTAAGTGTCGCCTCAGACTGCTGGCTGAGAATTTGCTAAGTATCATAGTTGGAACTTCTTCAGGAATTCGAAACTACATCCTCCTCCTGTCTGTCCCCAGCTCCTCGGCTGCTTTTTGAACTATCTAGGGGTCACTTTTATACATTAAAGTATCACTTGCCCCACCTTAAGAATGTCAAACATCTAAAGGTTCAAGGACACCTTTTCTTCCTGACTGTCTTTGGGTGGATGACACTAGAGTTCAAAGTGTGTGAACTTGTGTCTGTCCTGCTGGGTAAACTCTCCCTTTAATAATTAAAGGGTGCCGCTAGAGGTACTTGTCTAGCTGATGTAATGCATCTTGATGAAGAATTTCTAAACACAATGTAAGTCAATTGTTGTGGCCTGGGGTCCTGGGTACGAGGAGGAGGAGGACATCCAGCCGGCCTGGCTGCCAGCTGCTGGCTCCGACTTGGATGATGAGCCCGATGGGGACCCCTTGCCAATTCCCCAGGCCGCACCCAGCTCAGATCAGGAGGCCGAGTCAGAAGAGATTGATCTGGCACCAGCACCACAGCCAGCTGTCACCCCAGAGCCAGCCCAGCAGGGCCAAGCCGGGCCAGAGGGCCAGAATGGGACAGATGGGCCGGGTGCTAGCAGGCAGACTACTTGGAAGCAGGCCAGCATGCCTACTCATTACAGGAATGAACTGAGGCATCAGATTCAGCTGATGAGGAGGAGGGCACGGGCATGCCTCCTGAACAGACCCTTAGCTGTGGGGTCTGACTCCTCTTAAAAGAAGAGAGGAATGCCAGCAGGCCCTTCCTGATCCAGTTAAACAAGAAGGTTTGGCATCTGCCAGTTTCTCCCACACATGTTGACTCAAAGAGCAGCCTGTGTACTAATAAGCAACTAGAACGGCTAGGAAATAGGCTCAATTTTATTATCAGTGTTGCTGAGTCAAAGTAAAAGGAAGGTTGACATTTTGATAGGACTGGTCCAATACATTTTGTTAACTGAGATGAAAGACTAGGTGAGATACACATTCACACACACCATGCTCCTTCCAGGTAGAGAAGCTAACTAGATTGGCAACTAAGTTGAGCATTGATCATCAAAGGAGACCTTTGATCTCACCTTTGGGTAACAAGCTGTTGACCTGTGGTACAGGACGACGACAGTGGCCTTGGATGAAATCATGCCACTATGGCCTCTCAGAGCACGTGGAGCTAGGTCATCCCCATGGTTCACGGAAGAACTGCAGGAGCTCAAATGAGCAAAGAGATGCCTAGAGCGCCGCTGGGTGAAGACCGAGAGTGATTCTGATTGGACACTAGCTAGAGCTGCTATTAGGGCCTCTCTAGTGGCGATGGGGGTGGTGAGGTGGCAATACTTCACCACCCTTATTGCCTCTGCTGATAATCGCCCAGCCACCCTGTTCTGGGTAACCAGGTCTCTCCTTGGGGGGGGGGGGTGTGTGCCTGGTTGGGAGGGTTTGGCTGAGGACTTTGCTGACCATCTGGTGGATAAAAACGATCGCATTTACTCGGGGTTTAATCCTGGCATGGTTGGGGAGGATCTGGAGGGAGCTGGAGCACAATCTTGCCATGTCACCTGGGATCAGTTCGATCCAGGTGCTCCTGGTGAAGTGGACAGGCTCCTTGCAGCTGTTCATGCCACCACATGCCCATTGGACCCCTGTCCTGCCTGGTTGGTGAAAGCCTCCAAGGCAGTGACAGGTGGCTGGGTCGGGGCTATGATCAATGCATCTTTTTGGGAGGGGGTATTTTCTGCACCTTAAAAACATGCTTTGGTGTGCCCCCTCCTGAAGAAACTTTCCCTCGACCCAGCAGTCCTATTCAACTATAGACCTGTCTCCAACCTCCCCTTTTTAGGGAAGGTGTTGGAAAAGGCAGTGGCATGTCAGTTGCAGGGGGTACTGGATGAAGCGGATTATCTGGACCCCTTTCAGTCAGGATTCAGGCCCGGATATGGTACCGAGATGGATGATCTCTGGCGGGAGCGGGACAGTGGTTATACGTCCATCCTTGCTCTTCTTAACCTCTCAGCGACCTTCGATACCATTGACCACGGTATTCTTCTGGAACAGCTCCGAGGATTGGGGATCCAGGGCACTGTTTGGTCCTGGTTTTCCTCATTTCTGAGGGGTCGTACCCAGTCCGTGTGGTTGGAGAGTGAGAGGTCCGGCCCTAGGCCCCTAAAAATGTGGGGTGTCTCTGGGCTCGGTGCTCTCTCCTCTCCTATATAACATCTACATGAAGCCGCTGGGTGAGATCATTCGTTCCCACGGGGTGCAGTACCATCAGTACTCGGATGACACTCAGTTGTACACCTCGGCCCGTGGGGACCCCAGTGATGCTGTCAAAATCCTTTCCAGGTGCCTGGAGGCTGTTGGGGTCTGGATGGGGGCTAACGGGCTACAGCAGAATCCCAGCAAGATTGAGTGGCTATGGATAAGGGGTCCTGCGCTTTCTTGGGAGCTACCATCTTTGGTTCTGGATGGGGCTAGTTTGCCCCAGACAGACCTGGTACGCAACTTGGGGGTCCTCCTGGACTTGTGGCTACTTCTAGAAGAACAGGTGGCGGCTGTGGCCAGGAGGGCTTTTGCCCAACTTCGGATGATTCGCCAGTTGCGCCCACTCCTGGACCGGGACTCCTTGCTCATGGTCACTCATGCTCTGGTGACCTCCAGACTGGATTACTGTAATGAGCTCTGCATGGGGCTGCCCTTGATGACCATTCAGAGGCTGCAACTGGTCCAGAATTCTGTGGCCCAGGTAGTGCCTCACCACTGCTTTGGGGGCTGCACGGGCGACCAGTTTGCCTCCGGGTGCAATTCAAGGTGCTGGTTTTGACCTTTAAAGCCCTATATGGTAGTGGGCCAGAGGACCTGAGAGACCGCATCGCACTGAGAACGTCTGTCCATCCAACCAGAGCTGACCGGAGGGGCTCTCTAATTATTCAATCAGCCAAAGGGGCTCGCCTCTCTGGCACAAGGAGGGCTTTCTCCGTGTCTGCACTGGCCCTCTGGAACCTCCTGCCAACAGAGTTATGTCTCCAGACGGAACTGCCACCTTTCAGAAAAGAACTTAAAACCTGGTTGGCAGGCCAAGTATGGGGTGCGGGTGGAAGGGTGTCCTCCGTTGGGTGGTTGGTGTAGGGATACTTCTTCCGCCATGGCCCCTCCAATCCCTGCATCCTTTTTTAGTGGGCGGGTAGTTTTTATGCAGTTTTAATTATGTTTTTATGTATGATTAATAACCACCCTGAGTCGGCCTAGGCCGAGTGGGCGGTATAGAAATCTAATAATAAAAAAATAAAAAAATAAATAAATAAAAATAAAGCTAGGTTAGACAACACAGGGCAGGATATTTGGAAGTTGCCTGCTCTGTTGACCAACAGTGGGGAAACAGCAAAAGGACTGCCACTGCCACTATTGTGTGCCATCACAAAAGAAGTTTCTCCTTACTCTGCCTTATGCTACGCTGGCTTACATTCAAGCTAGATGCATGTGAGCTTCTGTTCCTGAAGACAATTCTGCATTAAAAGGTTATACTATCTGATTTTGTTTAAATATTTTAACATCATATGATGTCTAGTCTTATAGGCCCATCTTCATTGCGCCAAGTAAGGCCAGGATGATGTCATTCATACTAGGAAGAAATCTAAAAGAAATATAATGTGTTTCCATTTCCCCTGAGTTCTCCAAAAACAGAATCATTAGAAAAAATGATGTAGAATTTTCATAAAACTACAGTATCCATCCATGATGGATGTCTTATACACCCATCTATATAAATAAAATGGAAAGGTGCGCCCGTGTGTCCCGAATGCATTTCCACGCCTCTGGACAGAGCCCCCTGAAAGCTTGCACACACCTACCACACACCTACCTTTGGCGTCACAGATTGCATAGCCGGAGTCTGGGGGCCACAGGTGGCGCGTGAGCCCCACAAAAAGCAAAAGAAAAAAACTACAGGCCCCAGCGTGCCATGCGCCACACACCAGCCAATCAGGGAGTCCTGAATGAGGCCAGAAGAGGCATGGCCATGCCCATGTGCCAAGAACCCAAACAGGTAATGCCAACTCACCGGGAGTGAAAATGTGCTGCTTCAATGGGCCTCTCCCTTACACACACCGTGTGTGCGTGATTGTGTGTGGGAGGGAAATGAGCAGCATGAGAGTGGGGTGTGTGTGTGCGAGAGAGAGAGATAGAAAGAGTGCACTTGGGGAGGGGGGAAAAGGGAACGGGGGCCAAAGTGCATGAGTGAGGGGGTGGGAGGGACGGGAATGTGAGGAGAGGTGAGAAGGAAAGAGGGACATGGAGTATGTGTGAGAAAGTGTGTTTGTGTGTGTCTCCAGGGTGAGCTGGAAGGGGATGGGGAGGGCGAGGTGTGTGTATGTGTATTAGTGTGTGTGGGATCGGAAGCAAAGAGGGCAGGGGGGGATTTGTGCATGGGGAGGCCGGTCAGACACCCCCACAGCCCCCCCCCCCAAAGCTGGGCAAATCCTCTAGTAGTTTCATAAAACTACAGTATCTATCCATGAAGTGAAGAAACTGATTCATAGATTAGTACCTAAGATTAGTCAGCTACAGGACAAGCTCAGGTGAGGAAGTGGCAGCATATTCCTTGTTGTGACGGACAGTTTCCAGTTAAAGTTCTCTCTGTGATTTACTGTTGAATGACTCTTGCAGGTCTTGCACTTAGGTTCACCCCTGGTGGAGAGCACAGAAGGACTTACTATTCCAGATAGACTTGAGGCCCTAGAGAAGTTTGTGGGATGCCCATCTTGAGAAAAAGTGGGGCTTCCTTTTAACATTAGAACCTCAGCAATTTAAAATATGGGTAAGACTGATGGCTTCATGAAGGAATGCCCACCTGTGAAGAGCTACTCCTCAGAAGTAGAGGGCTTCTTAGTCATATGGGTACTATGTGCAAAATGCATGTAAATGGAGCCTAAGTGGAGTTGAGGATTATATGGGAACCATGAGGATATCTTAACTTTCATGGATGTATTCCTGGAATTCTTCAATTTAGAAGATGGGTGAGGTGTTTAGAATTCATAGAGATCGCTATTATATAGTTTATAGATGGTACAAGAGGTCAATGCAACCATCTCTCCATGTATGCAAGTATGCAAATATTGAACAGGATACTCGCCTGTGTCTCTAGACTGTTCCAGCACTTTCTTTGACTCTTGCTGCATCAGACCCTCCCAGTGATGGATCCTGAATTGCTTTTGATGATTCTATGTTCATCTGAACAAACAGTTCTCTGTTTTGCATCCTGCTGCTTAGACTTTGGGCTCTCTGTGTCTTACCTTTGGGACCTGGGCTGTACTTGAAATAAGACAAAGACGTCTGTCTTTGCTTGCAGTGATTCACAGTAAAAATGACATATTAGCAGCAAGGATGTATCTCCTACAGAGAAGAAATCCAGAGATTAGATCATACATCAAATATAATGTTTGTAGGGGGGCTGCAGTGGCTCAGTGGTTAAGAAGCTCATTTTGTTAGCTGGAAAGCGGGCAAGTCAGCATTTTGAGACCCGGGTACTGCATGATGGAATGAGCGCCAGTCTCTGTTCCAACTCCTGCCAACCTAGCAGTTCCAAAGGCAGTGATGGCTGG
This sequence comes from Bradypodion ventrale, assembly GCA_035047345.1. Taxonomy (NCBI): domain Eukaryota; kingdom Metazoa; phylum Chordata; class Lepidosauria; order Squamata; family Chamaeleonidae; genus Bradypodion; species Bradypodion ventrale. The sequence continues at coordinate 275,342,453 of JAWDJE010000001.1, forward strand.
TATTCACGGGGTTTGTTGGGTCAAAAGGTCCAACAACCATCAATGGGCAGAGCCAAAGGCAAAATTATATACTGTACCGTATTTGCTGGTGCATAGGACACACTCCCCACCCTCCAAATACCTGGGGAAAATTGAGTGTATCTTGTGTGCAGGGAAATATGGTATTCAATGTATATAGTGACGTCTAGTGGGCCAATTTGATATTATGTAGCTCTGGTGGGGGCTCATGAGGAAGGAGCATTTCTTGTGTGCCTTTAAGAGGCTTTCTAGCCCCAAAGCAGGAAATCAGGAGCGATATGGGTGAGCTCTTCACTGGGATTGTGCAAGCCAGTTGGCACTGAATGAAGGAAGCCGTTGGGGTGGGGGTGGGCGGGCAATGCTTCACCCGGAGAGGAAATTATTTTTTCCCTTTAAAATGTGTATACAAACTGGTGACTGTGGTGGCTCAGTGGTTAAGAAGCTCGGCTTGTTAGCTGGAAGGTCGGCAATTTGGCAGTTCGAGACCCGGGTACTGCGTGACAGATTGAGCACCCCTCTCTGTCCCAGCTCCTGCCAATTTAGCAGTTCAAAAGCAAAACATTGCAAGTAGATAAATAGGGACCACTTCAGTGGGAAAAGATCTTGGGGACATGAAAGGAGCCTCATTTGGGGCATCCTCTGAGCAGAGTTCCTCCAACAAAAATCTTTTCAATCCAGAAAGCACATTTGTCTGCGTCAGACACGATTAAAAATAAAATAAAAATCACAAGGCTCCCCAGGTCATCCTAAATCATCATTCATGCCATCTCTCCTTCAAGTCCTGGTCTTCCCTTGTTCACAAGACAAAAGCCCAGTCTTCATGCATAAGATTAAAATAACACAAATATGAAATTAAAAAGTGGCAACTTGTCATTATATAATCACAAATTAGATAGCAAAAATAAAGGCTGAAATGCAAGGAAATGAAAGGCTAGGAAAGGTACCTGCTTTTGTCTTCTAGGGAGGAGAGTGGGAGATTTTTCTTTGAGTTTTTGATTGTTGGTGATGAAAAGCTAAGGAAGAGACTGATTGCAGAGGTTGTTTGTAAGACAAAGGCTGCAAAGTTTTATGTCTGAATGTGAAGTGCAGGGAAGGTGGATAGACAAAGAATGGGAGCTAAGAGATAATCACAGTGAGATTCCTGACTATTTTTAAGTACTGTTGTTAAACATGTTTCTCTCCTTCCTAATCCTAGATAAATGCTGAAAGTTGTGCCTGGAACTGGGTGAAAGGTTTTCATGATGAGCTTGTGTAGTGTGGTGGTCAGGTTGTTGGACTGGGGCTGAGTAAAGCAAGGTTTAAATCCATATGGAGCCAAGAAGTCCTTAGATCTGTCACCTGCAAATCCACTAAATTCTCCTGAAAGGGTGTTTGTGTGTGTGGGAGGAAGGATGGGATTTGTCACTTATGCTACCCTTGAGTTTTCTGGAGAGCAAACTTTGTTAGAATTGATGCAACTGCCATTACCTTGCAGGAGTGGAGGACCTAACCAGTTGATCATTTCGGATGAATCTTGCAGATAGGCAAAGGGCAAAGGAGAAAAAGACTTGGTGAAGGAGAAAAAGACTAGCATTTTGTTAACATAGGTGCAGGAGTTCTCAACCTTTTAAAGCTGGAGGCCGGCTCATGCTCCTTCAGACAGCTTCGGGGCCCGGATGGTCATTTTGCCCTTCCTCCACCACATGGTACTTCCTGGTGAGGTGGAGGTGGTGGGGGGAGGGCAACATGAAATGGCACCATGGGCTGCATTCGGCCCATGGGCTGCAGGTTGAGAATCCCTGGGCCAAGGTGTTGCAATGGCTCTCAGGTGTTGGAGTGGCTGGCCGCAAGGAAGACACGCGAGACAATTGTGCAGTGAAGTCCAGCCCGATCTCGCTCAGGTGGTACGCATTTATTACCCTGCCTTGGGGTGATGCGCGCCTAGGGTGCGCGTGACCCCACAATACAGAAGGCTTGCATACGTGGCATTTTCGATGGTCAAGACAATGCCTGCGCTCGGACATTGCCCTGTGGTTAATAGACAACCCACAACTAATTAAAGTCTGAGCTGGCAAAACCCATTATTCCTGCCCTAATCTCAGAGCCCTATGTGTATTGACTCTGGGTAATTAACTTGATCAACTGGTCTGGTGCGTCTTGTTTGCCCAAGCTAATCTGCAGCCAGAAGTAGAAGATTGTGTATCACCTTAGAGTCATCACCTTTTGACTCTTGCCCTATTTCCACCGTAGCCACCAGCCATGGCCTTATGAATTGCCTCCCAACCTAGCTAACAAGCCCGAACCCCAAATGCCTTTCCAGCAAAGCCCAGTTGGTACCCAGCTGTGTTCAAGCCGAGCAAACCCATCGGGAAAGGTTTGGCCAATTATTCATATGTTCAACCCACATTTCCCCTTCCTTTATTAGTTAAATCAGCCTGGCTGAGGGCACGGTAGATGTAAGGCATGATTTGCTTGGGCGTAATGGTTTCTCGGGGTCTCCGCCATGAGGTGCACATTGACAAGAGTGAAGGGATGCATGCGCAAAGCAGCAAAGCGATAGCTTTGAGCGTTGTTTGCAGCCAACCCCATGGCACCCAGGACCCGAGTTCATCCCACCACCCCCAGTTGGCATTCTCTTTGATGTGTTTAACTATGGTGTCGAGTTCGGTGATTTGACTCTGGACCTTGCGAGAATTGTCCGTGAGGTTGAAACAACATATGTCCCGGATAGATTCGCAGCCCGAATGGTGTAAGAGCAGCAAATAGTCAATTGCTGCCCGGTTATCCAGAACTGCATGTCTCAGTTCAGCCTGCTCTTGGTTTAACATGGCAATGGCTGATGAGGTGTGATTGATGGCTTTAGCTAGCACGCACGCCAGCTGGCTGATTCTGCGTGCGTTGCCTACTGCTAGTCCGGGCACCCCTATGATACTGACTGCTAAAGAGACATACTCTGCCTTGCTAAGCACAGTGATATCACTGTCACATGTCTCATTGAGCTGGACCGCTCTTATGGGCCGTGCTGGCCTTGGGGTGACTGGGTTTGGGGTGACCATTTCCCTTTCAGGGAGTACCAGTGTTAAACGACTCACAAAACAGTATGAGTCAGGGTATGTAGTACCAAGTCCGTTGGTTACAAGTAAAAAACCATCCTGTGGGCAAAATGATATGAGCATACACATAACTGATAGTCTCTGGTTGGGTACATTTCCAAGTCTCTTTCCCGGGGCTCATGCAATGGTGGTGTGGCCCTTTGGCTGTGGAGCAGCTGGTCATCCTGGCACATGGCATGCTCAGGCTGATGGCCACCCAAGGTGTGTAAAGAGTAACTGTATCAGCGGGCGAAGTCTTTGTTACCTGAGTCACCCAGTTCGCATAAGTTGCGTATGTGATTCGGTGATGGTGCCCAAATGCGTGCACCCATTCAGTGTCCCCAGCCTGCTCTCCCGGAGCGCGGCAGACCAGGATAAGGCATGTACTCAGTAAAGAAGCAATGTCCATGGTTTGTTTCAAGCAAAAGTCCGATTGGTTGACAAGTCTGGCTAATTTCTCCCAAATGTTGTACTGAAGCCTGGCGGTTAAGTCCCCGCCAGGCATCAAGTCCCAATAAGAGGCTTGAACCCCTGCCCCCATAAGCAAGGAAAGGATCAAGACAACCATCAGGGAATTGTAGGTGATTTGAGCGAACACTGCGGCCACCATATTTTGCGGAGTGGGCTCAGTGTTTTGCTCTCTCAGGATGGGCATGGCGTCATCACACAAGGTCTTGACCATCCCCCAGGTCACTCTCGGGTCTGGTCTCGGTTGGTGTCATCTCCTCCACCTGGGTCCTCTCGTCAGGCTCACTCCCTCCATCTCGGGCAAGGGGTCCGGGATCGCTCGGTTCCACGCCATACGGCTTGAAGTGTGGCTTCACGCAGCGGGTCGGAATCCAGATGGTTCCATAATCGCTGCATACCCTCTCCCCCATGTTATCAGGGGCACCGGACCTCTCCAGGAGGGGTCTGGTGGCACTCTGAATCAAACCATGGGATGCAGGAGGATTTCCTGGCATCGGAAATGCTTCTCCTGTGGAGTACTGTCAGCAAAAATGTTTAGATGGTTATAGGTGAACAAAACCTTGTGCAGGCGTTGCTGTGCCTGCCCCTGGCTTTTCGGGGGGACTATCTCCTCCCTTTCTGTTTGTTTTTCGAAGTAGGACTTTAACATCTGGTTCACCCGTTCGACAATGGCTTGTCCCTGGGGATTGTATGGAATGGCAAATGTGTGCTTTACGTCCGAAGTTGCTAGGAATGTGGCTAGCTGTTTGGAACTATAAGCCGGTGTGTTGTCAGTCTTCAGTTGACCTGGTTTGCCCATGACTGCGAAGCACGACAAGAGATGTTGCTCTACATGAGTTGCAGCTTCTCCCTTCTGGGCTGTGGCCCAGACAAACTGCGAGAAAGTGTCAATGCAGACGTGCATATACTGCCATCTCCCAAATTGTGGAACGTTCATGACGTCCATTTGCCAAATTTACATAAGAACATAAGAACATAAGAACATTTGGTTAGCTTCTGTCCCTTGTGGGTTAACCCCCCACGAGGGCCCCCCTGGCGTTCCTGCACATTGTGGGCATGAACGCACGATTCCCTGGGCCTGTGACAATGGCAGGTTGAAATGCCTTGCTAGCGCTTTGGCATTCTGGTGGAAGAATGTATGACTCTGGAGTTGGGTTGTAAAGACACCTAAGACTAACTTCTGATGTGCTTCCTTTGTGGCCGCATCAGCCCTGCTGTTGCCCTCAGAAATGGGACCGGGTAAATCCTGGTGGCTCCTAATGTTGTCTACATACAACACTTCTCTGCGATGCCGCGAATGAAACTGCATGGTCAGGAATAGACTTAGCAAGTTCTTATCTATGGCGGGAGTGATGTAAGCTCCCGGTAGACTGTGGATCAAATTCCTACCATACTGACTGTCCGTGACTATATTCAGTGGCTCTTGGGCAAATGTTTTTAAGGCAAAGTTCGCTGCTGCCAGCTCCACTCTCTGTGCTGATTTTTGCAGAAGTGTCAGCAACGTTTTCCATGCCTGCTCTTCATGCCAAGTGAGAACTCCATACATTTCCCCCCGTCAGTGAATACTGTCCTGGCTCCCTGAAGGGGAGTCAAGGACAGCATGCCCTGTAATTTGACTGTCCGAGTCTGAAGTGAGACCAACCTGGGATCCCTTGGCAAGTGGTATGCCAGGCTACCTGTAAATCCTTCTAATGCTATCGGCAGGGTGTCTCCCAATTGCATTAGCTGCTGTGTCTGCTCCTTATTGAAGGGCACGACTATATGGCTAAGTCATGTCCTGAAATGTCCCTTGCTCTCAGCCTCCCCTTGTGAATTACTGTGGCTACCAGTTCTTGCAGAGGAACAATATTCCTGGAAGAGGTATTTGTTAGATACACCCACTCCACGATTCTAGCCCCCCGCTGGAGTCTATGCCTAGTGCTCCTGTGAATATGGTCCCTGTCCTAAAAATCTACAGGTTTAGCGCGGGGGTGAATGGCCCCTTGCTAATCCTGACTACCCAGCGATGGCTGAGAATGTGGTTCACCTCCTGGAGGGTTTGCTTAGCCTCTCTCGGAAGGTATATCCGATCAGCGGGCTGCTTTCCTTGGGTTAGCAGTGAAAAAAGTGGCTTCAAGAGGTCTGTGTCTATTTTAAAATATGGCCTTGCCCACTTAATGTTACCTAAAATTTGCTGGAGTTCCACTAACGTAACTGAGTCCTTGATATTGATCTTAGGCAGCACTGGCACTGCAAAAGATCGGAGCAGCCGGTTCCCCAGATATGAATATGGTTCGGCTCTCTGCACTTTCTCAAGAGCTATGGTTAATCCTTTCCCCCCCCCCCAGTATGCTGTGGAGGTTGCAAAATACATCGTTGCCTAGTGGGAACCTTTGGATTGGCTCCTTATGGTTAGTGACTGGCACTGTAAACGCGAACCTTTCCCTGTCCCTAGGGTCTAGAGGGATGGTGTAAAAGCAGTCTTTTAAGTCTACAATCAAGATATTCCACCCTTCGGGGATCATGTTGGGATTGGGGGTATTGCATTGAAGCGGCCTCATGGGCTGAATGCACTTATTGATCTCCCTTAAATCGTGAAGAAATCACTATTTTCCGGACTTCTTTTTCATGACAAAAATCAGTGAATTCCAGGGACTGGTTGATGGTTCTATGTGTCCCGCATCTAGCTGCTCTTTAACGAGCTGCTTTAAAGCCTCTAACCTTCCCCCCACTATCGGTCACTGATCCCCCCATACCGGCTCATCAGTTAACCATTTGAGCAGCAGTTAGGGTGGCGTGATACTGTTGCAGAATGTCCCTCCCCCAGAGGTTGACAGGCACGTTTAAAATGTGCGGGCATACTACCGCTGTGCTGTCTGCCCCTGGGATAGTGACTTCTACCCAGTCTCAGCTCCTGTAAGCTTCCTGAACTCCTTCTATCCCCCACACATCTGAAACTGCCTTGATCGCCAACTAATTGGGCCATAATTTCCTGCTAATTATGGTGACATCCACTCCGGTGTCAAGCAGACCGTCAAAAGGTCTTTTATTCAAAAATACCTTAATGACAGGTCACTGTCTCCACTCTATGTACTTTTCCACTGTCGCTATGATCTGGTATCCTTCTACTGCCCCTTCCTCTCTCGGGTGGTCTGCTGACCCGAATCCTGAATCTCCTCTGATCACTTCCTTGCCCCCACCTGGCAGATGACATGGAACCATGATCAATTGCACTACTGAATCCCCTTTGCTGACTGTTTGGGGTAGGTGTGTCCACAGCTGGACTTTGATGATGCCTGTGTAATCGGAGTCTATGACTCCCGACACCACAAAGATCCCTTTCTTCCCTGTACTGTTTCGAGGCAAGACTAACCCTACTGTGCCTTGGGGCAGGGGGCCCTTGTACTGGGTGTTAACTAGGTTGACTGTGCCTGGCAGGTTGCAAATAACGTCCTCCTGACATTCTAGGTCTAACCCTGTGCTGCCCTGGGTTTCTGCCTGTGCCTTGGAAATGCTGGGTGTGATGCTGGGTGGTACTATTGGGATGTCTGCTCTGGAGCCTCCAGGGCAGCAGTTGTCTCTATTTGGACCTGGGCGAGAGAAACGCCCATGGTCCGTTTTCCCGAATTCGGGCAGAGATGAGCCCAATGAAAGCCATTGTGGCATCTTGGGCAATGGGTGGATGGCATGGTTGGGTGGCCCATGGGAGGGCCGCCTCCCCCCTTGCAGGGCTGTTTGGGCCTGTATTCTCTGGCAAAGTGTCCCATCTTGCCACAATGGTAGCAAGCTCCCTTGGGTTGGTTCCTCCCTTGCACTGCCGCTGCTAACAGCCCCATTTTATAAGAGTCTGTTCCAACGTCAGCGCAAGCCCTGATCATGTCAGTAAGTGTCAGATAACTTCGGTGGCCCATTGCCTGCAAGATTTTGCGGCAGTTGAGGTTGGCATTGTCTTTTGCCAGCTTCATCATAAGCTCCTCTTGGGCCTCCTGATTGTCTATCTGTCTGCTAATTGCTTCCTCTAACCAGTTAATTAAATCCATGTAGAATTCCTGTGCTCCCTGTTTGATGGATGTATAATTCTCGGCGCCCTTGCCAGTGGCTGGTACCTTGAGATATGCCTTGAAGGCAACCTCAGAAGCCAGCTGGAGTGTGGCTGCTGGCAGGACAGACTGCGTTTGGATGGTATCGAACTGTCCTGAGCCATATAGCTGCTTGGGAATTACTGCTCCTCCCATCCTGGCAGCACTAGCCAGCGCTTCCAGCCTGTACTCGCTGTCCCATAATAGGTACTGGCTAGGGTTCAACATCATCCTCATCATGACTTTCCAGTCATGGGGGATGAGCATGGTGGATTCCCACAGCTGCTGGAGCGTGCCTCTTGTGAATCTACTTTGGAGCCCTGTATCTGTGATGGCTTTGCGGATTTCCACAAGCAACTTATATGGGATAGGCATTTATACCACCACCTGATTGCCTGTGAGGGCGTCCATCTCTAAGCGGAGTGGACAAAGCATCTGGAGCTCGGCCAGTTCTGTGGCCAGCAATTCCCCCTTGCGCATCTACCATTAGCTGGAAGGGACTCTTGATGACCTGGGAAGCACCTGCGCTTCCTAGGCTTCTGACCACTCCCACAGCTTCTGCAGCTATCGCGGAAGGGGAGTCCCCTATGCCCCCATGTCTAAACTGGATGGTCGGGTAGAGACATGCTGGGGCTGATGGCTCCATATACGCTGGGGGTTTCTCGGTCTCTACCCGGGCTGGACTAACTGCTGCAATTATCTGCCTACACTTGCTCCAAGTCCCTATGATTTTAGCAGGTGCTTGGGGTTCTTCCTTAAGGCATCTCCCTACTCTGTTCCAAACCTCTGGATCCATTGTGCCTGCTTCTGGGTAGAACAGACAATGCTCCCCCAGATGCACCACCAGGTCTGTCAGGTGGTTCCTCACCCTTATCTGAAACTGCCTGGCCAGGGCTTCGAGTTCCACCTGAGCCGGCTGCCTGATGGTCAAGTTTTGCCTCCCCCAACCAAGCCCCCATTACTACCTGGCTGGGGGATTCCCTGTATGCGTGTCTGCGGGACAAGTCTAGGTAGTACGGTGGGGTGGATGATGCACAGGACGATGTCCCTCGGGTCTGGTCAGTGGGTCAGGATCGCGGCTCTGGCTCTGCTGCGGGCTTCTGCTGCTCTGCTCTGCCTCAGTTGTTCCAGGATTGCGGCTCTCCCCTGGCTTTGGAACGCGTCCGTTCCGATACATGGGGTCTGCCTGGCTTACAGTCGTGTTGGCTTCCTTGCATCAGGATCATGGCGGTCTCCACGAGGGACCGCGCTGGCCTAGCCTTAGGATCGCGGAGTTCCGATCGGGGTAGCGTCCCAATCAGAATTGTGCTGTGACTCTTGGTAAGAATCACGTCGGGGTCACCAGATGTTGCAATGGCTCTCAGGTGTTGGAGTGGCTGGCTGCAAGGAAGATACATGAGATAATCGTGCGGTGAAGTCCAGCCCTGATCTCACTTGGGTGGTACGCATTTATTACCCTGCCTTGGGGTGATGCACACCTAGGGTGCGCATGACCCCACAATATAGAAGGCTTGCATGTGTGGCATTTCCGATGGTCAAAACAATGCCTGTGCTCGGACATTGCCCTGTGGTTAATAGACAATCCACAACTAATTAAGGTCTGGGCTGGCAAAATCCATTGTTAATCTCAGAGCCCTCTGTGTATTGACTCTGGGTAACTAACTTGATCAACTGGTCTGGCACGGCTTGTTTGCCCAAGTTAATCTGCGGCCAGAAGTAGAAGATTGTGTTTCACCTTAGAGTCATCACCTTTTGACTGTTGCCCTATTTCCACCGTAGCCACCAGCCATGGCCTTATGAATTGCCCCCCAAACTAGCTAACTAGCCCGAACCCCAATTGCCTTTCCAGCAAAGCCCGGTTGGTACCCAGCTGTATTCGAGCCGAGTGAACCCATCGGGAAAGATTTGGCCGATTACAGTGATACTTCATACAACGTCCAAACTTGGTTCCACAAGTTTGGACTTTATACGGATTTGGTCTTTGTATGAGGCATGCAAAATCCTAGCCGCGATACCTCATACAACGTCTAAATCCTTGCCGCGATGCCTCATACAACGTCATTTCCATAGAGATACATTGTACTATAACAGCACAGACTTCAGGGCAAAGTCAAGGAAACAGACAGGAAACTGACAGAACTTTAAGAAATCATTGTCTAAAGGCTAAAAGCATTACAAAAAGTTGTCAAACAACCCTGATTGTCTAAGAACCTGAAGAATGCTGCAAAAATCCCAGGAATGCTTCTAAAAATTCTGACAAAAAAATTCAAAAAAATCCACAGTCGCGTTCAAAACCACTCCTAAACACTCTTTGCCTCATGCAAAACCCACAAGAGCAATGCACGCATGTGTCCTGCCTTTTATACTGCCCAGGCACAATGCAACCTGGGAAAACCCCAATGCCTCATACAACGTCACACAGCTTTGTATGAGGCAACTTTTTTCAAGGAATTAGGCGATGTTGTATGAATCCGATGTTGTATGAAGCGGACTTTGTATGAGGTATTACTGTATTTATATGGGCAACCCACAGCAAGGGAATGAAACAGCAAGACTGCACAGCAGGCAAATTGTATAGATGAGTTAGAACAAGCCCTGCAACCCAAACAGAGAAGCAAATTTAATGCACCTACTCTCTGGCAGTTTGCCTGAGGCTCACTTTCTTTTTTTAAATTGCAAACTCTGCAGGAGGAGGTGGAAACCCCTTGGAGTCTGATCTCCTATTTTGTTAGGGACTATTCTAAAAAGCACTAGCATAGCATTTATAGGGAGAAAACATTTGAAGCAATGTGTGTGGGATGCAAGGGGGCCCTGAGAATTTGAAGCATTTATTCCTGCTGTTTTTTCCTCTTGGGCTTCCTCACTATTTTTAAACCAAGTGGATTAATTGTAGAAGCCTGAACAGTATTTCCAATGAATTGGTGACAGGTATGGAGGGTCTCAGGGTTAAGGGTTGACACACCTCAATGCACACAGAGTTGGCCATTCAATCCCCTATTAAGACTAACAAGCTGCTTAGCAACTGCATTCCAAGTTTCACTCTGAAGGCCAACCTCCTTGGTGAATGCATCAGCCCAACTATGTGGAGAACAAAATCAGAGCCATTGGGATTTTCCCCTCCTCGATTTGCACCTTTCTTTCTTCTTCTTTTCTTCCACAGATATTATAAGATGGATGCCATTTTTTAGTATAGTTTAATTTGTCAAAAAGGACCACGGTGGCTTAGTGGTTAAGATGACTGGAATGTCAGCAGTTCAGCAGTTTGAGACCTGAGTGCTGGAGTGTTGCCTAATGGACTGAGCTCCCATCATCTGCCTCTGGTCCTGCCAACCTAGCAGTTTGAAAGCAAGAAATTGCAAGTAGATAAATAGGTACAGCCTCAGTGGGGAAGGTAACAGCGTTCCATGCACTTTGGCAAATAGTCATGCCTACCACATGACCACAGTGCTGGATCCTTGGCTGTAAATGGAGATGAGCACTGCACCCTAGAATCAGACACGACAGGCTTTCAAGCAAGGGTGACCTTTGCATCTACTAATTTGTCAGACTTTTCTGCTTTTGTATCAGATCCAACGCTTCCATGAAGCAGACTACAGTGGCTGCCTCCCGTGGCATTGGCTGAGAGACCGCAGCAATATGTTAGAGGAGAAAACTGTGTGGCATGTGAGATTGCATTTGTTGCTTTAGTTGTTGTGACATCATCTGTATTAAAATAATATTCTTTTGTCAGTCTAATTAGCTTTTGCAGCTGGAGAGAAATGCCACTTTGTTCATTTCAGGCTGGATAGGCTGGCATCTTAGCTTCTGTATTCTTAAGACTGTAGCACACTATTAGTGTTTGTTGCTTTTACTGTATTTGCCTTATGTTGGTTGTCAAAATGATTGTCAATGAGGCAGTACAGCTAGTTTTCACCAGATCCTGAATCCTGAACATAACTGGACTGATGGGGCCATTTCAGATCAGATATGAAATGGATGAGATTAGTTTGAATTGAACCCAGGTTGGTCCTAATAGGTTTGGACAGGGTATGCAGGAAGAGCATCCTCGAAAATTGTGGTAATTTTGAACCACAATCAGGCATACCCTGGAAAACAGCAACCTTGTGCCATCTAATCTTTCACACACTAGGTCAGGCAAAAGGAACTGCAGAAATTAATTTGCTGAAAGGTAGCGTTCAGATGCTTCATTTAAGGGTTAGTCAGTAAAAGTTATTAAGATAATATACAGTATACACATGGTTTTGCTCATACCTTTTCCCTACTTTTTCCTTACATATCAGAGAGTAAATAAAACAAAAGGACAAAAACCTGGCACCTTAAAGACTAACTACTGTATTTTAATGTTATCTTTTGTAGATAAAGTCCGCTAGTCTTTAAGGTGCCACATTAATTGGGGTACCATAGGTTGGAGACAACATGACAACGCAGCAGCAGCAACAGTTTGGACCAATTTGGCCATTTGGCCACAAAAAGAAAGCTAGACAGTATGTTTGCAAAATAGCAGCTGTAAGGAAAATAACAAGAACTGTGTGATGTCCCTGAAGTTATACATTTGGTTCTGTCATGTGACATTTCATTATTTTCCTTTTCCTTAGCTAGCTCAGGTGAAAGGAATGAATTTGTAGAGAACTCCAAGATGGTTGATGTGAATAATTCATGATCAAAGTTCATTTAAAGTCTTTATTTGGGGAAAGGGGTTTCCATGCTGGGTTCCGAGAGGTCTTGGAGGGAGGTTAAAGGGTAGGATGAGGTAAAGTGGGAAAAAACATTTGTATATATACATGGGATACGTCATAGGAGCAAACCATTCTGGTACATGTAGTTTGAAACAGTTTGATATTACATTGGACAGAATTCACCAAAGGTGGCTTCATTTTGGCAATTTAATATCTGACTTAGACTTAGAAGAAGTAGAAGACACTTTTCCCAGTAGATCATTGAAAAAGCTGGAGTGAGCGTCTATTTCTGACACCTCCTCTTTATCTCCAAATCTTCTGCTTTGTTACTTTAAATAGTCTGGTTTATTCTATTTGTTTCCTTACTTGTTTGCTTTAGTAGTGTAATTATGTGTGAATCATTGTGGTGCATATCCTACCCTGACTTGCCTCACCAGCTTCCAATCTAGTCTAATTAATGATACTCTTTTGGTAAGAATTTTGTTGGGGTTTGGTAGTAGTTTTCTGTTTACAGCAGCTTGTGTTTCTATTAATAACAACCTTCAGTTCTTTCCTAATTTTTTCCAGTCCAGTCCCATTATTTCTTTTTAAAAATAATAATTACTGTATTTCCTGGCGTATAAGACCCACTTTCCTCCCCTTAAAATACACTGGAAAATGAATTGCATCTTTTACTGAATATAGTGGCCTATAGTGGGCTGTTTTAGTAATAAAGGGGTGCATCTTATACTCGGAGGTGTCTTATATACCAGCAAATATGGTATATGTCAGCATACTGGTTTCAGCATCATTTTCAGCATCATTTGCTTTATCCGCTTCGGCACTAGTTCTCTGAGGTGATGTTTGATTTTTATTTCAATCTGTGTGGCTCAATCTGTGTCTTCTGTCTTTACAGATCTAATCTCAGCGCAGAAGCATCAACATATGTCACAGATATTTCCATAGGGCAGAAAAACAGTAGACATACTAGCAAACATGGCTTATTAAAACAAACATTAAAAACAGCTAGGGGAAAACAACTGGATGTGTTGGAAAGATGACACTGAACCAGATGGTGGCTAAGTCTCTGGTTTCCACAAGGCTCTTTGCCTTTTTAAGGTTACTAGCATATTTTTCGTGGTAGGGGTTACACACACACAACACAAGTACACAAACACACAATACACACACACACTCAATACACACACAACACAACCACGCACACAACCATGCACACACACAACCACGCACACACACAATACACACATCCACCACAACCAAACACACACTCATTACACACACAACACAATCACACACACAACCACACACACAACACAATGCACACACACATGCCATAGCTCTGCGGGGAGAGGAGGAGCTCCCCCCCGGAAGCCTCGGTGACCACACACACACACACACACACACACACACACACACACACACACACACACACACACACACACACACACACACACACACACACAATCTTGCCGAAGTTGGGGGTGAGGGGATCTCCCTCCTCCCACTCCCAATCCTCAGCAACAACTCCCAGAAGGCTGTGTCGGGGGAAAAGGGCCAGCTGGCAAAAGGTAAGTGCGGTGGGGGTTAGGGAGTTGGGGGGGGTAGGTGGTGGGGCGGATGGGCATCGTGGTTACCAGGGCCATGATTCCCCCCCTTTCCTAACCCCCACCGACTGCACTTACCTTTTGCCGGCTGGGTCTTTTCCTCCCGGCGTGGCCTTCTGCATTGGGAGGTGCACCGGCTTGTCCTTCATCTCTGTGGGCATTGAGGCCTCCAGGCCCACAGGGATGAAGGACAGGCCGGTGTGCCTCACAGTGCAGAAGGCTGTGCTGGGGGGCGGGGAGACCCAGCCGCTGGCAAAAGGTATGTGCGGTAGGGGTTAGGGAGTGGGGAGATTTAGATGGTGGGGTGGGTGGGCAGCGTGGTTACCAGGGCCATGCCTCCCCCCCACTTCCTAACCCCCACCCACTGCACTTACCTTTTGCCAGTGGTTGGGTCTTTCCCCATCGGTGCGGCCTTCTGCATCGAGGCCTCCACACCTGCAGGGATGAAGGACAGTCCAGTGTGCCTCCCAACGCAGAAGGCCACACCGGGAAGGAAAGACTTTCAAAGACCCAGCTGGAGCTGGCAAAAGGTAAGTGCAGTTGGTGGGGGTTAGGGAGTGGGGGGTTGGCTAGGTGGTGGGGCAGGTTGGTGGCATGGTTACCGGGGCCGTGCCTCCCCCCCAAACTCCCTAACCCCCACCAACCGCACTTACCTTTTGCCAGCTGGGTCTTGAAAGTTTTTTTCTCTTGGCACTTTTTTTTAAACCGCCGCGCCTGCTGCCCCGCCTCCTCCATGCTCGTGCCCTTCAGCCTCATTGGCTGAGGGGTGGCAAGCGTGGAGGATGCTGGGCCTGGTAGTTTTTTTGTTGGCCGTGTTCGTGGGGCGGTTGCCCCACTGGTGACTGCCAGACCCTTGCGGCGATGGTCGGTTGGGGTAAAGGTAAGTGTGGGTGGCTCGGTAGGGGATAGTAGGGTTAGGTGTGGGCATGTATACTGGATTCCAATGGTTAACGTCCCTCTTTATAGGTAAATATTTCATTTCAGTGAAGAGAAAAAAGCCCTTGAGAAATTGATAAAGTGGCCTTCTCGTGTCAATAAGCAAGTTAGAGGAAGAGTTTTTGTGGTCACAGATTTCTGTGGGGATTGAATTAGGAGCTCCATGAACAACTTTTATTCACCTAGTACGTACCACAGTCCAAATGATTCCTCTTTTACCTGAGGGGAATGATCTAATTTGCAGCAATGACCAGTATTATTGCCCAGTCATTTTGATAGCTCAGGGTCATTTCAGGACTCGTAGCCTAATTAAATGCTTCCCTGATTACTCACAGTGCAGAGCTGGTGAAAAATATAATTTCCAGCCAGCCACTTCACCCAGAGAACCAGTCTTCCCTCACTTACAACGATAAAATGACCAAATAATCATGTACTTTGTTGAATCTGAGCACAAGGAGGGCTAGAACAAAGTTGCAGCAAAGCGTTATATTGTTACATATCAACAATACATGAGTACTGCAGGTCTAAAGTATCCTGTTGATATTAAATGTGTACAAAATAGCACTCACAGAAATGGAAGGGACTATATGTAGAAATGTAAATCACTCAGGTTTTGAATTGCTGACCTTCCACCTCCCAGTCAGTGTCTTAACCACTTGATCCACTTGTGGCACTCCATATCTGAAATATCTTTACCCAAAAATTTCAGCTCATATTAACTCTAGTTTGACATCAGCGAATGCAGTGTTTCCCAACCTTTGGTTTTTGGATGTCAATTCCCAAAAGCACCAATCAGCCAATTTAATGACTTAGGTTTCTGGAAATTCAAGTCCAAAAACCAAAGGTTGGGAAACACTGAACTAAAGATTGGCAGGACAGTAATTGGAATGTCTATTCCCTGTGATATGTAATGGGGTTTCCTGAGATGTACACGTCTCAGAAGTCAGACTTGCCATTAAGTTGTACTTACTTGCCAGTGATCAATTGCATAACAAAGCACATTAAATGGAATGTCTGTAGGTCAGAAAAGCCAGATGCTTATAGAAAACAGATGTCTTTCAGTGCTAGGGGGAGCACCTCTGCTAAATGTGCCCTCTGCTTCAATCATTTTTAATTCAGACCTTTTAGCATATGCCATATTTAAGTATAATATTGTTTCTATGTGTCTCAATAGATTGCTTGCTTTTTATGGCTGCTGATTATCTGTTTTTAATATTTGAATAGAGTTTGAATGTTATTTTTTTTATCAAATGTATTTTGAATTGTAGGACATCTGAAAATAGATTTTTAAAAACTCCTAACTTGTTATTTGAAGGTAGCAGCAAGACTGACTGAAGAAGAGTTTCCAGTGTACCAGCTGCACCTTGTATAAACGAGTAATCCTTCAACGCTAGCAATTGGATTTTGGAGGGTGAAAATGACTAGTGGACAGCACAAATGTTGTGTGTTTGTTTCAAACTGGTAATCTGTGCCAGCAATCTGTTGCAGCATATGTACAAGCTTAGGTGCAGATCCCATATTTCAAACAAGGCTCCAATTACTGAAGTTTTATTCATCCCAGTTTTATGCAAATTTGTTGAGACTGAGAGTCTGTAAGAGTCTTTGTCTCAGACTCATTAGTACATACATACTTGGATGTCTGCTTTGCATCTGAACTGCAGAGCAATATGCCTTGGTGTCCTGGTGGACAGCTCAATAAAGGTGTCAACCCAGTGTGCCTCATCAGTGAAAAAAGGAAACTCAATGCTAGGGAACATTAGGAAGGGTATCTATACCTATAAATCTGTGCGTTAACCATTGGAATGTGACAAAGGATGAGGCCCTACTAGCCCTGTCCGAGCCTCCGTGCACTCACCCAACCGGGGTTCGCAGGTAACTGTCGGGTTGAATTTTGCGCCAGTGGGGCAGGAGACCCCCGATCACAAACAAAAAGAAAGGGCTCCATTTCCCAACGTTCCTTGGGCTGCGCCGCACCACAGCCAATCAGGCTGAGAGGTGGGAGCAAAAGGAACGTTCGGAAATGCGCCGTGGCCAATCAAAATGAAGCTGCAGAAAAGACCTAAAAACCTGGTTGGCGGGACAGGTGTGGGGCCTGGATGAAAGAGTGGCCCCCACCTGTTGGCTTATAAATTAAGCCCCCATTTCTTTTAATTGTCAATGAAGGTAGTTTTTAATGTGGGTTTTTAAGAGGAATGGGGTAGGTGGGTGGGTATGTTGGGTTTTAATTGGTTGTATTGTTTTATGTGTGTTTTAACTTGTTGTGAGCCACCCAGAGTCGGGTTTACCTGATTGGGCGGCATATAAATTTGAATATAAATAAATAAATAAAAAACTGCTGCAGAAACCGAAAACGCAAATGCCAAACTACAAGCCCCAGCATCCTGTGCATAGAATGCTGAGGAAGCCGGCGTGCGAAAAATAAAAATAAAAAACCCAACATGAGGGCAAGTCTGCCGGAGGCGGATGCAGCGCCTCACAGACATGCCGCAGGCCTTCCTGCGGCCCAGCCAGCAAGGCAAGGCCGCAGGAAGGAAAAACCCCACTCCATGGCTTCCCGCGGCCCAGCCAGCAAAGCCAGGCTGTGGGAAGGAAAAACCCCCACGCCATATGGCTTCCCGCAGCCCAGCCAGCAAGGCAAGGCCCCGGGAAGGAAATACCCCCTGCCGCATGGCTTCCCTCAGCCCAGCCAGCAAGGCAAGGCCATGGGAAGGAACCCCCCCTGGTCCATGGCTTCCCGCGGCGCAGCCAGCAAAGCCAGGTCGCAGGAAGGAAAAAAAACCCCGCACCGCATGGCTTCCCGTGGCCCAGCCAGCAAGGCAAGGCCGCAGGAAGGAACACCCCCCACACACAATGCCCCCTGGCGCTGGCCTTGCCCCGTCCCAGCCAGCAAGCCCAGGCCGGGGGAAGGAACCCCCCCCCGGTGGTCAGGTCCCCGCAGCCCGGCCAGCAAGCCCAGGCCGTGGAAAGGAAAGTGTTTCGCTTTCAAGCGAATTGAAAGAGAAAAAAACCAAAAAAACAAAAACAAACACCAAAATAATTAAAATAAATAAACCATTAATTAAAAAAAATCCCACAAAAAACAAACAAAAACATTCAGAAACAAACAAAAACCCCAAAAGAAATTAAACCAGCCAACTTACCAGCAGACCTTCCTCTACGACGGCCGGAACTGAAATGAGGAAAGAAAGAGACTACTTACTGGAAGAAGCACCACCCAGAGGCCAGTAGAGAAAAAACAGTCAAAAACATAACAATGCATCTCACATTCACACAAATCACAAACAAATCACACAATAATAAAATAAAAACATTTCTAAAATACTGTGTAGAGTTTTCACTCTACCCCCCAAAAACATCTAAACACAGTTTAAAAACATTGAATGTAAAAAAAAGTACTTTAACATTTTTAACATTATTATCCAAGATACAACTATTTTTTTAAAAATTCACATACTAAAACATTATTTGGTTAAATAAAATAATTGTAAAAAATTATATCATCCTTTCCTCTTTTTTTAATCCACAAAAACAAACCCAAAAAAATCTGATCACAGTTTATAACAGCCCGTGTGCATAAATAAACATTTTAAAAATCACAATTACAGACTAACCTCATTTGTACAAACATTAACAATAGAAAAACCTTTCAACACAATTTAAAACAGCCCAGCACTGCCAGGCAAACTATGCTAGTAGATAATAAGTCAGCAAGTGTCATTTTGCCTCTTTATAAATCTATGGTGAGGCCCCATCTGGAATACTGTGTACAGTTCTGGTCGCCAAACCTCCAGAAGGATATTATGGAGCTACAAAAAGTGCAGAGGAAGGCAACCAAAATGATTAGGGGACTGGAACACCTTCCTTACCATCTGAGACTGCAACAGTTGGGCCTCTTCACTCTTGAACAATGGCGTCTAAGAGGTGACCTGATTGAAGTTTATAAAATCATGCACGGTGTGGACAAAGTAGATAAGGAAAAACTGTTTTCCCTATTGCACAACATTAGAACTAGGAGACACTACATGGAACTTTTGGGTACTAGTTCTCAAACAAATAGGAGAAAGTACTTTTTCACCCAGAGGATCACTGGTCTATGGAACTCGCTGCCAGAAGAAGTGGTGACAGCTGTCAGTCTTGACAGCTTTAAGAAAGGATTAGACAAGTTCATGGAGGACAAGGGTATCAATGGCTATAATTATGGATACCTAAGGACAACCTCTGGGTTGGAGGGATAGGCAGGATATCTCTCAATGCCATTTCCAGGGAATCCTAAGCAGGTGAAGGCATCTGCTTGGGGATACCCTGAAGCAAATGGTGAGCCACTGTGTGTGACAGAATGCTGGACTGGATGGGCTGTGGCTTGTTCCAGCAAGGCTGTTCTTATGTTATTTCAGGTCAATTCACTTTGGTTAAAAATACCCGAGTAAGTGCAATAAAAGATTGTCACCATCTTTCTTTCTGATGCCAAAGGGGAGGAAAACTAGGCACTATATCAAACAGATGTTTCTCAATGCAAAGGGGATCATCTCTGCAAAAAGCATGCTAAATATGCCCTCTGCTTTGACACTTTCAACCTTTTTAAGCCAGGGGCCGGATCAGGCTCTCCCAGACAGCTTTGGGGGCCAGATGGCCATTTTGCCCTTCCTCCACCACATGGCAGTTCCTGGTGTGGTGGTGGAGGTGGTGGGTGGTGGGCCACATGAAATGGTGCCTCAGGCTGCAGGTTGAGAATCCCTGATTTTAGCCCTTCCTAGATATGCTATATTTAAATGCAATATTTTTTTCCTATATGAACCTGTTTTCACCATTTATATTGCCACCTTCAGGAGCTGTCATTTTAGAGCAAAGCTATTAATGCTTGTTTATTGTTGGATCTGGGCCGCGAAGCGGGTTGCGCAAGCTGGATCGGAACCGCAAAGCGGCTGTTGGGTCCCGGAGGAGACTGGTCAAGTAACGACACATGAGGCAAGATGGAGCGAAGACCAGTGATTTAATGAAGACCAATCATCAGTATTTATCATGTTTTAGGCTGCATGTAAAAACATTGCGATACTGCAGGTTTCACACATAATGTGTGAAAGTTAATTGGGGAAGTTTGCAGGGGAGGTTAATTAACTAACTTAATTAACGGCAGGGGAAATACATTGTTCCGTGTTATCTGGGGTAAACAAGTGGCTAGTATTGGCTCTAGGTCTTAAAGTAATCCACAGACGCGAGATTACCTATTATGTGCCTAGCGCGTTAGTCATTAGCTCTCTATTGTTCGAGCTGCTTGTCAGATCAGCTATTGATGAATTAAACTCTATCTGATATTCCGCTCCCCCAATTTCTGTCCCCTCAGGAACCCCTGGTAATGATGTGATCACCCATTACCGTGGTTCTGTCAGGGCCAGTTATGCCAATTGTGTGCGCGGATCCCACAGTTTATACTTAATGGGCAAAAATCCTGTTGTGTATGTTGAGCTGGCAGAAAGGTGGCGGTGGGTCATAGGCTGGTAGTTGCTCTTAATGCTTGTTGTGAGGAAAGGTAAAGTATTATTATTAAGACACGTAAGAAACTCAGTAATTAATAATCACAATAACTATGGAGGTGACTGCGATTTGTCATACAGCTCTGTTTTCATGGGGATGATTGGTCAACGTATGTTGGATTGGGGCCGTGAAGCGGCCCTTGGGGTCCCGGAGGAGACTGGTCGAGTAACGACACGAGACAAGATGGAGCGAAGACCAGTGGTTTATTGAGGGAAAATCATCAGTATATATTATGTTCAAGGCTGCGTGTGGTAGAATCATCATCTGACAGAGAATCACATCACCCATTTACCCGGGTTAATTGGGAACTTCTCTTGGGGAAGTTAATTAACTAAGGCAAATACTGACAGGGGAAATCCATTGTTCATGGCTTGCACAAGGGTAAACATGGCCACTATTTGCACTAGGGCTTGGGCTAATCTCCAAGTGTGGAATTACCTAATTCCTAACTGGAGTTAGATATTCAACTTCCTCCTGCCGAACTGCCTGCCAGGTCAGATATGGGTGAATCAATCTTATGACTATTAATCCGCACCCCAATTTCTGTACCCGCAAAGGCCAGTGACCAGGAGCCTCCCTCAACCGGTGTAACCTTTGTCAGGGACAGTTAATGCCAATTATGCTCGCGGATACCACACTCCCCCTTTTCTAGTTGTGGACCTGACAGACGGCCCTGCGTAGGAGTGGCATCAGCTGGTGTAGGGGGATGATGTTTCGGGGTTCCTTCCATGGGGGACATCTCGATATCAGTGAGGGAATACATTGCACGAAACAACACACTGTTGTGCCCAGTATTACCACCCCCACAATCACCTTGAGTGTCGTCTGAAGCCAACCCCATGGGAACCACGACCACAACGAATCCCACCACCCCCATGAAGCATCCTCCTTGATGTTCTTGACCAGGGTGTGGAGGTCCGTGAGCTGGCTCTGTACCTTGTGGGTGTTGTCTGTAAGATTAAAGCAACACATGTCATGGACAGACTCGCAACCCAAATGATGTAACAACAGGGGATAATCGATGGCTGCTTGATTATCCAGTATGGCATGGCGAAGCTCTGTCTGCTCCTGATTGAGCAGCGCTAATGCCAAGGAGGTGTGGTTAATGACTCTTGCCAAAGCGCAAGCCAATTGACCAATTCCTCGAGCGTTGCTTATGGCTAAACCTGGCACACTGAATATACTGACTGCTGCCTGTTTTTCAGAACTGTGGGTCTGAATCCAGACTGCTTTCTGTAGCAAGGCAAGATAATGAGATGTGTCACTGATCTCTTACTGTGACCTAAGGTGATTCTAAGCTATTTCTGCAACTTCTGGTGTTGTGCAAATGTCTTTCTAGCACCTATGGGGAGGTGTGAAAATAACTTACAGTGGCTGGAGATTGCCGGCTACCGGGTGCTCAATCTTTCCAAGCAATGGGCCGGTGCAAACATGGGCCGGTCTGGCTTCCTTTGGTGGAAGCTGGCCGTTATTAACAATACACGACCCTACGTATACAGAAATTCAAGTGTCCCTTGCAAATCCCAACTGGAGCATTGTACAAGGCATGAATAAATAAGGAGCAACTACAGATAATAGCAATAGAAAACATTCAGCTGCTTCTCGAAGATGAGGCTTCCCTTCTTGGTGGGGTTTCATGTGTAACTTGAGCTTGGAAAAGTCTTGTTTTGTGGAAAAGCATGGTCCTTAGAAGTGGCACTGAGTATGCAAAATGTTCATAGAAATGTCTTTGGAGATGTAAGTCATAAAGGAAGACGGACAGCTGATGACATCCAAGGCAGTGACTGGTGCCATCCTTTGCAATAGCCGAACTTGGCATCCGGGCCTGATTCTGGCCTCTGGGACCTGCATGGGGAAGAGACTTGTTTGGGAGATAAAAATTCTGAAAGAGTTAGTTGGTTTTTGCACTTATAGGGTAGCAATTGCTGTGCAACTATGGGATGTTGTTTCCCCCCTTTCTGTTTGTTTGTCAATGTAGGACTTAAGCGTCCGATAGACCTGTTCCACAATCGCTTGCCCCTGCGGATTGTACGGAACGCCAAAGGTGTGCTTAATATCCCAGGTGGCCCCCAGCTATAAGCTGGGGCGTCATCGGACTTCATGTGCCGAGGTTCGCCCATGGCCGTGGGAAAGGAGATGCTGCTCCACATGGGGAGCCGTTTCTCCCTTCTGTGCTGTTGCCCAAACAAACTGTGGGAAGGTATTAATGCAAACGTGCATGTACTGCCATTTGCCAAAATGTGGGGCATGTGTGACGTCCATTTGCCACACCTGGTTGGCCTCTGTCCCTCATGGGTTGACCCCCCCGCGAGGGCCCCCCTGGTGCCCCTGCACGATGCAGACAGGAACGGACTATGCCTTGGGCTTGGGAAAGTGGCAGGTTGAACTGCCTTGCAAGTGCTTTGGCATTCTGATGAAAGAATGCATGACTCTGAATAGGAGTTGTGAGAAACAAACTTAGCAAATTTTTGTCTATCGCGGGAGTGATATATGCTCCCGGTAGACTGTGAAGCAAATTCCTAACAAACTGGCTGTCAGTAATTATGTTGAAGCGTTCTTTGGCAAAGGTGCGCAAAGCGAGGTTCACGGCTGCCAACTCTGCCCGCTTGCGGAAGAGTCAGGAGCGTGCGCCAAGCTTGGTCCTCTTGCCAAGTAAGAACCTAATATGTGCGACCCCCATAAGTGAAAACTGTCCTAGCCCCCCGAAGGGGAACCAGTGACATTAATTCACACAAGGTGACTGTCTGTGTTTGAAGCGAGACGAGTCTGGGGTCTTATGGCAAACCTTGGCTCATGACGTGCCAGGCTTCCCTTGGGTAAATTTCTCATGAAGGCCCCCCTGCGCACATCCGCCCATGGCGTGCGTGCACACTTTTACTGGAGCTATTCTTGTGCTCCTGTGAGAAGGGTGCCAGATGCTGGCTTAGCCTTTTGCCTGTGCTTAGACTAGCAGCAAAAAAAGGAAGGGGTGGCCTGAAAATGCCTGTATCTGATTGAAATTGTGACCTGACTGCATTCTTAAAATGGTCCTAGGCAGTCCTGGCTAATGAGTGGCACTCTGCACATTCTCAGGAGCTCAGGGACTAATCCTTCCTCTGTGCTCTGGAGTTTGTGAAATGTGTCTGCTCATTAGAGAGGGTGCTGTGGGCCAGGTGCCATACTTAAAATGACCGACTAAGACTTATTAAAAACAAGCCAACTATGACGTGCCAGCTGTAAGGAAATAATACACAAAAATGAAAAGACACACAAGTTAAACATTTCCAGCAGGGAGTTCCACTGGCGAAAGGCGGAAAGGAGGAAAGACAAGTCAGAAGTTAGCAACAACTCTTATCAATCAGATTAGGACAGATAATTAAGACAACCGGGTCCTCCTGTTAAGAATTCCCTACCAGTAATTAACTCTGGACCCTGTGAAAGGAAGCAATTTAAGACTGTAGAAAGAAACCAATTGGTTACTTTTAAGGCCTGGAGAGGAGTTTTGTTCCTGTAAAAAGGTAACGATTAAGCATTTTCTGAATATACAGAGCGCAAGAATGTTTGCGTGCTTTTTCCTGTGAAAGGGGTACAATGAGTGAGTTACTTTACACAGATTAAAGTCAAAATACCAGAACAATATCTTTCTTAAGAGAATGAAGGAGAGTTAGAACAATTCTCAACCCACTGCCAGATGTGGGTAAGTGGGCCAGATGCGGCCCACGTTGCTCTGCCACTACCTCCACCAAGCCAAGAAGGGCTGTGTGGCGAGTGAAGGGCAGGATGACTGTCCGGACCCCCAGAGCTGCCTGAGGCCCCGGAACTTGGCCCCTGACTTTAAAAGGTTGAGAACCGAGGTTACAAGATGATAACACAGTACACACATGAAGACAATGCAATTCTCTCATTCCTAGTGAGATACGTGACTTCAAGACGCTAAGAGACATTCAAACACCTTAAAACACAGAGATGGGGGTTTGAGAAACACAGACGTAGGGAGGGGCCCCATAGTTTATGATTTGTAGGAATCCGATCCATGTAAACATCTAATCAGCCTCATAAGGAGCAGTTTATAGCCCCAGATAAACAAAGGAAGAGTTAAGGAGTCTGATGAAGTCCAGCTTCATTAGACAGAGTAAGGAAGAAACAGAGATAGAGACAAAGCATACACACGACTGCAGTCTTTGCTGAACAAAGGAATAATCATGGCGTCTCTTTATTCAAACAGAGTATATCAGAAACAAAACTTAAGGCACACACAGCCAATCAGAATGTCAGAACCAAATAAGGAGAAATAAGGAGAATTCTTCTCACTGTTCTACGCATGCCCAAAATCCAGCGTTGTCTCTCATGTAAGCAAAGAGGCCTTTGTTTACAAAATGTGTAGGAGACAGCAGACAGAAACCAGAGACATTCCTACATGTCCTCCTTTTTCATTTAAATTTGAGAGAGGGACGGCTAATCATACCCCTGCATGTCATCATACTCCATAACTACTCCTCCATATACATCATCACTGTCCTCCTGGACATCGTACCCCTCCTGACTCCTGGTACCTTGTTCCGGAGGATGATACCTCATTGAGTACAATTGCCGTCGTGCAAAACTCGATGTCTCCCTTCTACGCAGTGGACATGTGTTACACATAGAAATAAGATTAGGAATACAATAAATGCAAAAACACAAAGGTATAAGGCAAATAATAATAATGAACCCATAAAAGAAAACTTGTCTAAGGACAGACAAATCAGGCAACCAAGAAGTCATCCAATCAAAGAGATTAACATCAGTGCGTACATTGTTAGTAATGCTCTCCTGTAAATTCTGAAGTTCTTTCTCAATAGTATTATTCAGATCCTGGAATTTTACCCGACATCCCTGGTTCCCGACCAGTTTACAAAATCCTCCGGATTTTGCTAACAGGTAATCTATGGCCAGTCTGTCCTGCATTTGGTCTTGATGAAGCTCAGTGATTTCCATTTGAAGATCCTGTATGACCCTCCCTGTGGCATTGATTGATTTCTCCAGCCTACAGGTGAGTCCCAAAATGGACCTTCTATTCTCCTGGGAAATGACACCTGGGTATGATCCCAAGGTGAGTGCTCCAGTGATAACACCCCCTATAGCTCTCCCCCAGGAGCTACCATCAGAAAGCTGAACATCGATTATCACTTCATCATTGCAACCAGAACCCATCGGGCCGGCAACAGCTCTCCGGCTCCGTGCATCTGCCTGAAGCGGCATTTGCACTTGTACGGGTAAGGTAAAATAACCCAATGCTGCACATTGATATTGTCCTGGATGGAAATTCGTGGCAACTCCATTAAAAAAGAACCACATGTTGGGATCCTTGATTTGCCATCCATTGCAAATTGAACCACTATCTATAGCAGAATAATCAGGAGTAAACATAGGAAACACATCATATATATCTTCAATAGTAGTGTTAAACAAGGTAACATTAAGCTTATAAGAACTGTTATAACTACCCCATAACCAAAAATAATCATCACATCCTGTATAATTGCCTACATTCTGTAAAACCCTTTTTGCTTGAGTCCAGTGCTTCCATTTACTATTCCAGACTCCAGAACTATGACAGCAGAAACAAAGCCCTTTAGTGTATTTCTTGAATGTCATGCTTCGCCAGCGGGTGTTGTTAAATTGTTCTGGAGGATTAGAGAAGAGTGTAGACCTATCAAGATGTTGTAAGTGTCCAATAACCAACTCAGGCATGTTGAACAATGCCGGAAGAAAGGCCATTTGAGACACTGCCAGTGGATGCTCATAGTATAACGTTGCATTCTTACCATGAACCTCAAACATATAGTTAGCATGACGAAGCCAAAAGTTGGGGTTGCCCCCATGAGTCATTGTTCTTACAGCTGGAAGCACAGTAAGAAAGAAAAGAACAAATGTCAGCAAATTTAGTCTACTGGTGAACCACCATCCTGGAGCTGAGTAACCTTCTTCTCTCTCCATGGGCGGATCGCTCGGGCAGGAACCCTTCCACTCAGGATTCCCTTGTTGCCAATAAACGACCAATGGCTTAGGAAGACACTCCCCTAAGAAACAGGAGCATGCCCTGTCTGATGACCAGTGCCATGTTATTACTAGCACCATGTAACTAGATATGAAACATGCCTGACATTTAACACAAATGCAATATCACAAACCCATTTACATGTGTATGGTACTGAAAACTCTTCCATGTACTTCTGGAGGTACCTTGAGATATGCAGTTTCATAAGGCAAAATATAACATAAGCAAAGACAGGTCTTTCCCCTGCAAGAGAATAAGCAAAACATTTAAGCATGAACAAAACATGAACATTTCTCTTCTTCCTTACATGAAGGAGGTCTCTGTTGCATTCTAGCAAGCATTTCTCACTCCCCAATTACATGAGTAAGGCATTACATTTCTTCTTCTCTCACTAGGTGTAAGTGAAAGAGGCATTCAATAACTTAAAACCAGCATAGCATGGTAAATCAAATACAGTACATATATCATTAGAGCATTTCACACTCATAGCATGAGCAGGTAGACAATTTTTTAAAAGGCTTTCAGGTTTTATAATGCAAACAAAGCCAATTCTTATTTAGAGTCCACACAAACTTTTTAGTCCAATTAAAATGTCCAAATTAAAAGTCCAAATGTTGATTGAAGCTCTATCTTCTTCTCAGATTACAACTGAAACACTATCTTCTCTCCAGCACAGTTCTTGGCATGGCAAGGTTGAAATTAGGCCATAAATTAATTCTCACTGAATTCACAAGACAACCAGACAACCCCCCTTTTCAGCTTTTCAGGCAAACACACATTCCTTCATGCTCCAGCCACACCCATCTGTATTAAGGCAGGCCGATGAGGTATGAAGGCACAATAACAAATTCTCCAGAAGTTGCAAGTAACTTTCACACAGAAGAACAGTACAGGGAATTCCCATTTGCTTTCCCTGCA
Organism: Bradypodion ventrale; assembly: GCA_035047345.1. Classification (NCBI taxonomy): domain Eukaryota; kingdom Metazoa; phylum Chordata; class Lepidosauria; order Squamata; family Chamaeleonidae; genus Bradypodion; species Bradypodion ventrale. Next base: position 275,369,753 of record JAWDJE010000001.1, read on the forward strand.
ATCCTGATGCTTGAAACTTGGGACAATCCACTCTGGATCTCTTTGTTTGAGGGTTGGGCAGTTCAAAATCAGCCAAAAACTGGAGTATGTCTAGTATGCCTTCTCCCTCCTTGTATTTTTGCAAAAGCCTGCTGTCCATAGAGGACGGATCCACACCCCTTTTCCTCTGCACTTCTTTCATCTGCAGCATCTGAATCTCAACTTTATGACAAACTGCATCTGTTAGTTTGTACTTGCAATAAGACCCCTTTCTGGGCTTGGGTTTTCTGCATTCCTCCTCTGGGCCATCCTTCCTGGCCACACGTGAGGAATCAAGTTTACTACTCAGCTTCTCCTGCTTTTGTGATGAGGGCTGCTTCAGGGGTGAGCTGAGGTCTCCTGTGCTGCTCTTTGAATCACACTCCTTGCTTCCTGCCACTTTGCATGCATTAATAGCTTCAATCTGTGATGAGGTCCCCACCATTTGTTCCCAATCAGCTGGCACTAGTTGTTTTTTAGACTTGGCAGGCAGTATTGCAGCAGTCCCATTTGCAAGAGCCTCTCTGTTCACTGGATATACAGCAACAGTTTCCATATCCAGCACAGCTGCAGTTAAAGCAGCAGAGAACAGGTCTTTTGTAGGGCTAAAAGTGCTTGATTGCTGCAAGGCAGGATATAATGTCCCATCTCCTTTTCCACCCCCACCTCCATCAGGGGGCTCATGCTGTTGTTTCTCATATGATGGAGGGGCTGTTGCCAGAGTCCCTCCCTTGGCTGGGGGCAAAAGCTGTGGAAGGGGACCAGCAAGCTGCTGGGACAACAAAATATTTCTTGGAGTAAGGCTTTGAAGACAGTTTCTGACTTCATTCCATGTACATTGCACTGAAACAGAAACCCCCTCATGCTTCTGCAATTCATTCCCAATTTTTTCCCAATCTTTTAAGTCCAAACAATCATATTTAAATCAAGGACAGGTTTTTCCTACAACTTGGACCAGCTGTTGTACTTCCTTCTTATCAGCTCGTTTCCCATTCTTATTCAGAAGATATGAGATATCTTTACAAAACTCCTGCTCAGGCGAAGCTAGCATGCACCCCATAATAAATTTTTCACTCACCCTGTTGGGATATTTTCTCAAGCGCTTGATTGACCTTTCCTCTGGTCGGACCTTTCTGGTCGTGGGTGAATGAAGACCTTGTCCCTGGTCGCAATGAGGTGCTAATTAGGTGCTAATTGCTGATTGCTGAAGCAGATATCTTCAAAGCATTCCTTTGAATTTCATTCAAATGCCTCACAACGGTGCACCACTTGTAGGAATCCGATCCATGTAAACATCTAATCAGCCTCATAAGGAGCAGTTTATAGCCCCAGATAAACAAAGGAAGAGTTAAGGAGTCTGATGAAGTCCAGCTTCATTAGACAGAGTAAGGAAGAAACAGAGATAGAGACAAAGTATACACACGACTGCAGTCTTTGCTGAACAAAGGAATAATCATGGCATCTCTTTATTCAAACAGAGTATATCAGAAACAAAACTTAAGGCACACACAGCCAATCAGAATGTCAGAACCAAATAAGGAGAAATAAGGAGAATTCTTCTCACTGTTCTACGCATGCCCAAAATCCAGCATTGTCTCTCATGTAAGCAAAGAGGCCTTTGTTTACAAAATGTGTAGGAGACAGCAGACAGAAACCAGATACATTCCTACAATGATTTAGTGAGGAAAACTCATAGAAGTGATTTTTGTTTTCAGATCGCGCTTCTGAAAAGAAAAATCTGTTTTCCTGAGTGGCACGGATTGCAAAACCGGTTTCCAAGAGTGGCTTAATCCTTTGACAAAGAAAAAAGTCTCAAGGGAAGAAGGGGGGTCACTTTGCCCTATTGCAGGTTAGGATTCCCCCCCCCCCCACACACCCTCCTGCTTTTGTTGCCCTTAAGCTGCTAAGCAGGCAAGGCAAAGGGGTTCTGCTCACCATGCTTTCTCAAACCTTAAATAGTTCCTGCCCATGAGCAGAGTGCAAACTGTTTAACACATATTTCACAGTGACATTACCACGCAGTTACACACAAGGAACACTTTTCAATCATACTGTGGTCATAGAGACAAGGCTTTTGCAATCATACACAGTTCTTGCAGTCATACATTCAGTGGTGCACCACGCATACACACATTTATTTACGCATTCGCACATTCCTCCCCTGATCTGCAGCGTTCTATCCTACACATGAGGAGATGACTTATACACAGTTGGCTATCACAACCATCTGGGTGCTTCTACTTAGGGGTGAGTTTCTCTGGGCTACTCCAAGGTGAGACAAGTAGGTTCTGCCTGTGCCTTGGGAGAGCTCGGGGTACTATTGCTGGGATGGTTCCTCTGGCATAGCCAGGGCGATGGCTGCCTCCTTTCTAGCCTGGGCCAGATTCCCGGATCTCGGTGCTGCCTCACGCTCCAGTGCCAGCGTGGCCATTTGGTATTCGGACAACCTTTTGAAGATCTGCCTGGTCTAGATTGGCATTCTCTTCTAAGGTGTCTCATTTTTCCACACTGGAAGCAGGCGCCTTGGGGTTTTGGCACTGCTCTGCGCCTGAGTGTGGTATTGGGTCTGCTCTGGAGCCCTGCGTGGCCAGGGGCCGTGCAGATTTCCATGAGCAGTGGGCGCTGAGCAGCCCTGCCTGAACGTGTGTCTGCCTTCAGATAGGCTGAACACAGCAGTTGGGCGCTAGCTAATTGTGCCACTGGCAATTTCCCCGTGAATGGATCTTCCTCACCCATGCGCTGAATGGAGTTCTTAATTGGCAGGGAACTTGTAACTGTCAGAGAAGCGCCAGGGCTTCTCATGCCATGAATTCCTTCAGTGACGTCTGCAGCTGTCACTGAGGGAATGCTCCCTACACTGCCCTGCTTAAGCTGAAATGACGGGTAGAGACTCATTGGGGCTGATGGTTCTGACCGCGCTGGGGGTTTCTGGGTCTCTATCCGGACTGGGTCTACCTCTGCTAAGAGTTTCCTACATTTGCTCCATGTGCCAATTACGCTGTCTGGAGCTTTTGGTGCTTGCCGAATCCAGGCTCCTATCCGATCCCAAAGTGTGAGGTCAAGCATGCCCGCTTCTGGATAAAGCGGACAATTGGCCCCCAGGTACGCTAAGAGTTCCACTAACTTCCCGCTGTGAAGGCGTATTTGGTATCCAGAAGGATATTATGGAGTTGGAGAAAGTACAGAGGAGGGCAACCAGAATGATTAGGGGACTGGAACACCTTCCTTACCATCTGAGGCTGCAACGTTTGGGCCTTTTCACTCTTGAACGACGGCGTCTAAGAGGTGACCTGATTGAAGTTTATAAAATCATGCACGGTGTGGACAAGGTAGATAAGGAAAAACTGTTTTCCCTATCGCACAACACTAGAACTAGGGGACACTCCATGAAACTTTTGGGTACTAGTTCTCAAACAAATAAGAGAAAGTACTTTTTCACCCAGAGGATTACTGGTCTATGGAACTCCCTGCCAGAAGAAGTGGTGACAGCTGTCAGTCTTCACAGCTTTAAGAAAGGATTAGACAAGTTCATGGAGGACAAGGCTATCAATGGCTATAATTATGGCTACCTAAGGACAACCTCCGGGTTGGAGAGATAGGCAGGATATCTCTCAATGCCATTTCCAGGGAATCCTAAGCAGGTGAAGGCATCTCCTTGGGAATACCCTGAAGGAAATGGTGAGCCACTGTGTGAGACAGAATGCTGGACTGGATGGGCTGTGGCCTGTTCCAGCAAGGCTGTTCTTATGTTCTTATGTTCTTATGTATACCCCGGCCGGGGCCTTGAATTCCATTATATGAATTCTCTGGTTAGCGGATGGACGTTGCCGCTGAGGACAAGTCCCCATATTACCTGCCTGGTCCTTCGAAGTGTTTCTTCTCGGGACGATTTCGACGCGTCCTTTTAGGCAATAGGTCTCAGCATGACGAATCTCTGGGATGGAGCTCGGAGCGTGGTCTCCCACCACGGGCCCTCGGCGGCCTCTGCACTGGAATCAGGGTTTCACAGCCTGCCCCTGAGCGGAACGCGTTTCCGCGATGCAAGCCGTAGGATGCCTCTCTGGAATGCCTCGCTGCATAGCTGTCACCCCGGCCGGATGGCTTTCCGACCGGAGCTGCCGCGCTGTCCTCCGGGATGAATCGGACACGGTTCTGGTGTAGAACCGGACCGCGTAGATTGCTTACTCATGAGTAGAATCACGTCGCGGGTCACCAGATGTTGGATTGGGGCCGTGAAGCGGCCCTTGGGGTCCCGGAGGAGACTGGTCGAGTAACGACACGAGGCAAGATGGAGCGAAGACCAGTGGTTTATTGAGGGAAAATCATCAGTATATATTATGTTCAAGGCTGCGTGTGGTAGAATCGTCATCTGACAGAGAATCACATCACCCATTTACCCGGGTTAATTGGGAACTTCTCTTGGGGAAGTTAATTAACTAAGGCAAATACTGACAGGGGAAATCCATTGTTCATGGCTTGCACAAGGGTAAACATGGCTACTATTTGCGCTAGGGCTTGGGCTAATCTCCAAGTGTGGATTTACCTAATTCCTAACTGGAGTTAGATATTCAACTTCCTCCTGCCGAACTGCCTGCCAAGTCAGATATGGGTGAATCAATCTTATGACTATTAATCCGCACCCCAATTTCTGTACCCGCAAAGGCCAGTGACCAGGAGCCTCCCTCAATTGGTGTAACCTTTGTCAGGGACAGTTAATGCCAATTATGCTCACGGATACCACAAACGTATCTGAAGGCCAAGTTGGGGAATGTTGTTGAGTACTGTGAAACAAATTGAAGAAACTAGCCCTCTTCCTTTGAATTACGCCCCAGGTGCATAGTTTAAAATAGTTTACATTGTGCTAGTTGAAAGTAGCTGCCTTTTAAACAGTGAAGAAAATAGATTTTTTTTAGTGGTTATGATCTTTCTCACTGGGATGCTTAGTAATTTCTTTTCTCTGAATCTCTTCTTTATTATTAAAAAAAACCTTTTGAAGATGTTTCCTTTCCTTTCTATTTTCATGCCACCTTTCTACCAGTCAAGGATACAAGGCTGCTAACAAATTACTAAAACACAAGCCAGCTAAAACAAGATAAATAGGTACATTAAAAAACACAATCAAACCTTTTAATCGTATTAAAATTAAAAAGCACCAATGCCAGAATGCTTATCTCCTCCTAAGTAAAATAAAAAATTGAGAGGGATGGGAGAAATGGCAGGTGAAAAGCTGTTATCCCTGCAGTAAAACTCACCTGCCTGCTTCAAGGTTTTCACAGTTCAACTCTAAACCCTGAACTCATCAATGCAGGTACCTGTACTACCTGAGTATGATTGGGTAACAGCCAATGCCAAGATATTGATCACTGTTTGTTACTTCTGCTTTTTTCAGACTTCTTCATGCCACTGATAGCATTGTAGCAAAGAGACAAAACACTTTTTATAAAGAAGGCTAAGACAGCCAGCAGACATATGAATCACAATAGGTCAAAACTGGTTTGACCAGGTCCCCTTTATCTTGCACCAATTTCTTTTACCTGCTTCGGGGCACATACACAGAGGCATGGAGAGGGGACAAGGAAAACTTTTTACTCTTTCGTTCAAGGACCGACCAACCAATCAATCTTTATTACAGTTGAAGACCAGCATAGTACAGCAAAAAGAACAGATGTTAAAATGAGGGTACTTGAAATATATTTTTAAAAGGAGTGTTTCTGCTCAGAATTATGGAGTAGTAAAATTATTACTTAAAATTAATAACGTTACAACTATTACTAAGCTTATGGTATAGTAGTTTATTTAGCTGAAGGACCTGCCTGGATTGTTCTTCTGATTTTACACACTGCGGCACAGAACCTGGCAGTGTTGTGGGTGAATGTGAGGTGAACTTATGCTACACATCCAAGTTTGACCTGAGACCCACAATGGCAGGCACCTGCTCATACATGCCAATACTAACCTTGGAAGGTTCACGGCCCATTGCCTTCTTACCGTCCAATAGCCAGAGCTCCAAATGACAACTTCTGTTGACATGGTATGTGTGTGCCAATGATTCCAAGGATACTGAGAGAAAGGGGGCCTTTCCAGATGGGTTGAAGGAACAAGAAGTGGCAGGGGAACAGGCAAGAATGGAGCAAGAAGGAATAACATTGAAAGGTGGAGTCTTCAGTGGAGCTGAGGCAGATAAAATCGGCTTGAGCAGAGGTAGAGGTCATCTGGAAAAAGATTGAGGAGGAAAAAGGAACAAGAGATGAGGAGAATCAGAAGGTGGAGGAGAACCTGGAGGGGGAGCTAGTGATGCTAGTGGAGGACCCCCGCCCCCTGATTGAACTATATCTTTAAGGAAGGCCCCTGGATGGGAGTCTGAGAGTTCTGAGGCTCAAGCACAAGAGAAGAAGTGGTTAAACCATCCTATTGGGTTGAACACCAACATTGAGAGCCACCAGTGAGCGCTAACTACCAGAGATATACTAATACCACACCCAGACTACCTGTGGATGGACCTGGCTAAGGTAGGGTGTTGAGTTACCTGCCTGAATTGAAACCAGGATTTAATCCTAATGCAAACAGTGGGGGTAGCTTGGACTTTAATGGGCACACAGTGCAGTCATCTCTGTGCCCTCAGTGGACTGTCAGTCCCAGGCAGTGACAGAATCAGTCTGGACAGGTCATCTTTGTGATCCTTTGACACATAATGGTTTTAGGTTGTTATTTTAAAAAATCAGGATTTTTTTTGTTTTTGTTTTTGCGTTTGGTCTTTTACACAGTGGTTTCGGGACTTCGGTAGATTGGTGGTTGGGGTAACAACAACTCACAGACCGATGCATGTATTTCTTATATTTGTGCCCTCTCTTTACCCCCCTGAGCTCAATCATGGCTTTGTTTCTTCCCATTGCCATCCTCACATCAACCCTGTGAGGTAGGTCAGGCTCGGCGAGATGGAACGAACTATGTTTACCAGGTAAATGTCAAAGCTTGGCAGGAAACTTGAATCTGGGTGTCAATCTCCAGGCTAGTAAGCTAACCATTACAACACATTGTAAATAAAACCTAGGGGGTATATCGGTGCTGTTTCTGTATAAAGCAAACCTATCCCTCCGCCACTCATGGTTTTATTTTCTTCTGCTTCTTTATGTTTACAAAGACAAAGTTTTCCCAGCCAAAAAAACATTTGTCAGTAACTTTATGGCTGAGAACATCTGTGGCTCAGCTGCAGTGCCAATGAATATTTGAATACAAGAGGAAGCCGTTTGCTATAAACTTCTCCAGCCTTCTCCGCTTTCCTCTGCGTCTAGTTTTGTCATCGACTCTGCTTGAAGCACACACCCCACTGAGAAACAGGAAAGAGCGGGAAGCAACTTGCAGTTTAATCAGAAGTGCTTCCCTCCAGCGAGTCACTGGATATTTTGGTGCAGATGAACTCCGCAGTAAAAAACAGCATTTAGAGGTGGCGGCTCTTCCTCTAGTCCTGAGGTTTACTGTCCACACACACACACACACACACACACACACACACACACACACACACACACACACACACACACACACACACACACACACACACACACACCTTTAGCACACTGCTCTGGACTGCTGGGAAACCTGAAGGAAAATGCATCTTGTAAGGTGACAGTTTAAAAGAGTGCTGTCCTTTTGCATAAGATAGTATTAAACCGAACATTCCTCAGATACCCATCTCTGGCAGTTCCTCACTCAATTTAGAGGAGCAGCAAAACACTCCCAGCGGGTTTTCGATGCACTCCTATCTTTCAGTTTTCAAACCGATAATTCAAAGCCTGCGCAGATGTTTATTGCTTTGGATTTGCTAGTTTGTGAATCTGTTCCGGAGGCCTGCTTGGTAAAGTCTCCCCTGAGCTGAAGTAGTATGATTGGAAAGGTTCAAACCATTGGGAAAAAATTTAGAACAAGACCCCGTGGTCCTGAAAATAATACAAATGCAATAGCAGGTGATATTGTTTATCAGGCTATTAAAAAAATTCAAACCAACAGCTAGCTTTTGATGGTAGTCCATCTTTCTCAGGCAGTGAACGAAGATTATGTGGAAAGTTCAGAAAAAATGTATATGAGAGTAAAAAAAATAAAAATCATGGCAGATGATTGTGCCAGGTCTGTGAGTTCAAATACAGGCTGAAAATGGCTTTTGGGGTGTACGTGTGGTTTCAATTTCCACCCCAGGTAGCAGTTGGCTGGGATTTTCCTCTCAACTCTTCAAACAAAGAACCATTAAAAAATCCACATGTACCTCCCTTTCTACCGCCTTCTTTTGAAATGTAAGGTTCTTGGGAACTGGAGAACAGGTACTGCAGAAACTGGGCATCTTCCATCAGAGAGCTGGGATTTGAATTCATCTTATCCACTAGGAGAAACCAATTGAAGCCAAATGAAAACTAACTTGTGATGGCTTAGTGGTTAAGACACTGAGCTTGACAACTGGAAGGCCGGTAAGTCAGCAGTTTGAGACTTGAATGCTGTGTCTCTCCCAGCTCCTGCCAAGTTAGCAATTTGAAAGCAAGAAATTACAAGTCCCACTGGGCTGATATGAGCTGTTGTTACTGGGGCTGGCTAGCCTCCTATGGTGCAACCATGGTGGTGGGTCTGGTAGGCAAGAGTATGAACAGCAGGAGCACCTGCAGCTCCAACGGCAGCAGGAGCCAGATGAGGTAACGCAGCTTCCTGGCTGTGGGAGAGACAGCTAGCTTCAGCTAGATTTGCTCCCTCCAAAAATGCAGATTTCTTCTGCAGGGAGTGGGGTTTGCTGCCCCTAACCCCTGCACTGTTCAAGAATCAATATACACTAGGTTTCTGCCTGCCAGAACCATCAGTGTTCCCACTTTGCTCCTCGAGGAATGTCTGGTTTGGGAAAAACTGACAGCAAGGGAAGACCTTGGCTGGTTTGAACTGGCATGGAGCACACCTTCATGGCATTTTAACAGTGGCATTTGTCTATATATAGTGTTTAATTTTCAGGTAGCAAGTGAAGACTTTTTGAAAGTTTCCCCTGCCTTTTGACTTGTGATGTGTGTCCAGAGCTGCCCTGGTACAGGCATCATGGCCACTGAGATAGGGACGGAGAGGAGCTAAATTGCTCTGTTCCCTTTAAGGTTTCCTTTCACACTTCCCAGGATAGTATTGGTGATGTCTAAAAGGGTTTGTTAGGCCAAAGATGATAAAAGAGCTGCCCTGCCACTGGGGTTGTCAGCTCCCTGCAACCTGTCAGGGATGTGGAAGGACCTGCTTCTGCTTGCCCTTGTTACCGAAATCCTCATCTGACACTGAGCCCTACCTTTTGATCAGCGGTCGGGCAGTAATGTGCTCAAGCCCTGACATTACATGCAGTGAATTACTTTTTGCAGTGACAAGGGTGACATAGAATCCCCTTAATGAGTAATGAAATAATTGGAAATATCATTTCATTTTTGATGTGATGAGTGCGACCATTACTTATTCCCAGAACATGGAAAAATCATTTTTTTAAAAAAAGCAATACCTTAGAATGAGTCTGGCCTGTTTATCCTGCTATGGTAATAGAGTAGACCCATGATGGCGAACCTTGGCACTCCAGATGTTCTTGGACTTCAATTCCCAGAAGCCCCCACAAATCCACACGAATGGGTTTACTGCGATTCATCCGACCCACGCTGCCCTTGTCGCTCCTGGAAGCAGAAGCAAAACGTGCCTGTACCGGGGTGGGGGGTGGGGGGGCGGACCACGTGTCCATCCCACTCAGCTGTCTGAGGGGACATGGTCTGGCCCATGGCAGGAAAACATTAAGAACCCCTGGTCTTAATAATAACTTGAAATGGCTGTCCAGGGCAAGATGGCACATTCTCCCATGCTACAAGATAATTTTAATACAGTTCACCAGTGTATAATAAAAGAGTGTGTGTGTGTGTGTGTGTGTGTGTGTGTGTGTGTGTGTGTGATTTCCTGCACAATATTTGAAGAGTCTTATGTTCTTCACCTCTACTACAGTAAAACGATGAGATATACAGGTAAGTTGTTTTAGCAGCTCGCTGGATTCCTCAGTGAAGTGGGTACCTGGCTTTGGTACCAGGGAGAAAAGCCACCCTGTGTAAAGCCACCTCCTGGGAGAAAAGCCACCTTGTGTAGCCTTGGGCAAGTTGCAGAATCCCAAGACATCCCCAGAAGAAGGAAATGGCCAACTTCTTCTGAATACCGTCTACCTGAAAAACTCTAAAAAGGGTTGGAATTGATTTGACATCACATATATTCACCAATATTTTCTCTTGATAAATGCAATAAAATAGACTTCCCACCCTGCCTAAATGAAGGTGCCTGTGCAAATTGTGATGCAAGGGAGCTAAGAATACCCAAGGAATAAGAAAAGGAGAGATTGGCCTATTGGTGCAAACACAACTTTAGCTTTGCACTTCCCCCAAAAACAATGTGCAGAATGCCTGCACATTTCCAGTTATCACACAGCAGTCAGTTTAAAGATATGGGTTGTGGGCAGATGTGCTTGCTTGCAGGCTGAGCCAATCTGTCTACCACAGATAAAAATCATACAGCACTTTGCTCCCCCTCCCTTCTCTCTCTCTCTAAAGAAAGGCAAATAAACATGCTTTCTGAGGTAATATCTCTTCACAATCCAGGCAGGTTTACTGTCCAAGGCTTGGTGGGCACTATTTCATGGAGAATGAGCTAGCAGCTGCTATAACACCAGTCCCTAACTCATTACCCAGCAAAGCATTTGGAAACACCTTGAGCATGAAAGGTGCTTTATAAAACTGTTGCCTTACATGAGAAAGGTAGATGTTTCTAAGTTGCAGATACTCCAATCACCCCCTAAAGTAGGAATTCTCAACCTGTGGCTGATGGACCGGATGCGGCCCATGACACCATTTCATGTGCCCACTGCCTCCACCACACCAGGAAGTGCCATGTGGTGGAGGAAAGGCAAAATGGCCATTGTCTGAGGGAGTGTGACCTAGCCCCTGGCTTAAAAATGTTGAGAACTTTTGCCCTAAAAGGACAGAGTCTTTCTTCTCCAGTACCTGTCTGGGTGAAACAATCGTGCTCTTTTTTGGTATGCATTTTGCCTCTTTGAGAGACGAAGATCAAATGTTTTCTTCAAGTTCCATGCATCTTGTACATGTGCACATGTAAGTATGCCCACATTGGGGAATCATAGTTACAAAACCAGCGGTTTTTGTCTAGGAAATGTTAGAATATAAGATGGTGGTCCCAGATAGCATGAAAAATAGCCACAATTTAAAGAAGAATCATGATGTGAGGCAGCAAAGCTTATCATTTACTTATACTGTATGTCATGAAAGGGATATAACCATCTGTTCAAAAGCAGCCTTATTTAGATGTTAACTAATCACAGCATTCTGGAACTTTATATACTTTTAGAAAGTGATAAAGGTACTTCTTTTGCACTACTTCCTAGGGATCCTGGGAGTTGTAATTCAGAAGAGTGGGTTTTTCAAGCTCTGATGCTTCCACTTCAATTCCAATGTATCTAGTCATCATTTTCTTTCCCCTTTTGCTGAATATGGACAAATTGCATCCCATGTGGCTGTGGGTACCAAAAGTAGGAGAGAGAGAGAGAGAGAGAGAGAGAGAGAGAGAGAGAGAGAGAGAGAGAGAGAGAGAGAGAGAGAGAGAGAGAGAGAGAGAGAGAGAGAGAGAGAGAGAGAGAGGCTTTAGTCTTACATACTCATATGGGCTCTCCACCTGGCAGTAAATAACAAGGAGTAAAGAGTAAAGAGACAAAAGTATTTTTTATAAAGAAGGCTGATGCAGATATCAGACAATACACAAAACTCACAATTGGCCAGAACTGATCTGACTGGGCTCCCTTTGTCTTGAACCAAGTTATTTCCCATAGCAACTCAGTTCTTTTACCTGCTTCCTAGCATATACTCAGAGTCACAGGGAGGGGGATGAAGGGGACTTTTACCCTTTAGTGTATTAGAAGACACAGGACACAGCCTCGGGCTGGGTTAACTCAGGTTTATTGCATGGTGGACAGAGGGAACATGAGGTAATGGCGGATCAATAGCTCTTTATATACGGTAGTAACACATTTGAACGTGGTTCCATGATAGCCCATTGGCTACTGTCTGCGTGACGTCATTGCTGGTCACGCCCTTCTTGTCCAGGTGTAGGTGGTGGCGGGAAAACTTCCCGCGCTGTTGCCTTTGATGAGATTGGACCAAGAGAGCTTGGACGCTCGCTGCTGCCAGCTGGTGGTCATTAGCTCGCGTCCGATTACAGGGTTTATGTGATACAGCTGAAGGTTACATTGTTACCCGTTGGCAAGGTTACATTGGTTAAGATACATTGTTATCCATGTAGAAGATTACTCCATTAGAACACAACACTCCTCCCCCCTAGGATGAGACGAAGTCTCGAACTCAACACTCCCCCCCCCTAGGATGAGACGAAGTCTCTCAGCCAAGATGGCTTATTTCGAACACGCTGGGGTCTCGATGCGGGCTGCCTTTCCCCGGGTTTGCTACCTTCTCTTTGTCCCCTGTTTTCCTGTCCTGTAATTGGAGAGGGAGACTCGTTAGTGACTTGCCGCGGCTCCGCGGCGTTGTTGGGAGGTGTGTGCTTTATTAGGGAAGAACCGGGGGCACTGGGGGCTAACGAAAAACCCCTCTTCTCGCTTGGATGGGTGGGGGAACACTCCCGAAAACCCCCCCGGCTCGCAAAATCAAAATCAGGATTAAATTCGGGGGCAGCGGTCGCGAACTCTCCCCCTTCCCCGGCCCCTGATAGAGCTGACGTATCAAAAGGGTATGAGTCGGGGCCGCTGCTTTCCCCCCTTGTTTGGGACTGTTGTCCGTTGCTGTCTCCCCCTTGGGCTAAGCGGGTGGGGGAGAACCCTAACGCTGAATCCTGTTGCTGAGCCCCACTGACCGGCCCCCCACTCACTCGGTGCCTAAGTTGGTCCGCGTGCCTCCTCCAGAGGAGACCGGTGCTAGTCTCGACCCGGTACGACACTGGCCCCGTCTGTTCCACAACCGTCCCTGGTACCCAGGCTGGACCTGTGCTGGCGTAGTTCCTGCAATGCACAGGGTCGCCGACGACGAAACCTTTCGAGACTGCCAACCCTATGTTTTTTCCTTTGTCCTCGACTCTCGTCGGGTCTAGCCTGGACAGGATCGTGGTCAGTTTTCGCCGCATCAGCAGCTCTGCCGGCGAGTAACCTGACGCTAGGGGGGTCACCCTATACGCTAATAAAAACTGACATACTTGGTGATTTAGGTCCCCTGGGCCCATGCGCCGCAACGCATCCTTTGTTGTACGCACCAGCCGTTCCACTTGGCCATTCGTGGCCGGGTGAAACGGCGCGGATGTGACATGCCGAATGGCGTTTGCCTCCATGAATGCCCTGAACTCAGCGGAGGTGAAACAACTAGCGTTATCGCTGACCAAAGTGTCGGGTAGACCGAACGTGGAAAAGACTCTCCTTAGCTGGCTAATTGTAGTGGCGGAGGACGTGCTCTTTACTGGGATAACCTCCAGCCACTTGGAGAACGCATCCACTACCAGGAGAAACATGGTTCCTCGGAACGGGCCAGCGAAGTCTACGTGCACCCTGGACCATGGCCCCCTTGCTGCGTCCCATTCCCTATGCGGGAGACGGGCCTCCTCCGGTCGGGAGCCCTGGCATGCCTCACAAGTGCCGACCATGTGCTCAATGTCCGCGTCCAGCTGTGGCCACCAGAAGTAACTCCGGGCCAGCGCCTTGGAACGGACGATGCCCGGGTGGCTTACGTGCAGCAGTTCGAGTACCCTCGATCGCAGGGACGTAGGAACCACCACACGTTGACCCCACAAAAGGCACCCCCTCTCTAGGGACAACTCTATTTTTTTTCGAAAAAATGGGTCGAATTCCGTACCTGGGGATGACGCCGGCCACCCCTTCTGTAGCCATGCACTAACTTTCTCTAGCGTTCTGTCCTTGCCTGTCGCCCTAGCAATGTCGGCCGGTACTATTGGGGGTGAGTCTAAAACCTCTATTAACAAAACCTGGTGATCTCTCTCCGCCCTTTCCTTTTGGACGCCCGACAAGGGCAAAGGAGACCTCGAGAGTGCGTCTGCATGGCTGATCTCCTTTCCGGGCCGGTATTCAAACTCATGTTGGTATGCGTTGAGAAAGATAGCCCACCGCAGCATTCTTGGGGACAGGATCTGTGGCGTGGGCTTATTTGCAGTGAAAATTCCTAACAGGGGCTTGTGGTCAGTCACGATTTTGAACGGCCGACCATACAGAAAATCGTGAAATTTTTTGGTTCCCGCTACTATTGCTAATGCCTCCCTGTCGGTCTGTGCGTAATTATGCTCTGCTTGGGACAGGGACCTTGAATAAAACGCTATCGGGGCCTCCCTTCCGTCGTCCAACACGTGGCAAAGCACCGCCCCCACCCCCACCGGGGACGCATCACAAACTAAGACCACTGGCCGTTTGGGGTCGAAATGAGTTAGGATTGCCTCGGATGTTAGGAGTTGCTTTAACTCTTTAAAAGCCCTCTCTTGCTCGTCACCCCACAGCCATGTTTCCTCCTTTTTAAGCAACCGATGGAGCGGTTCGGCCACAGACGCCTTCCGTGGAAGGAAGGTATGGTAAAAATTTAGGAGCCCCAGGAATGACTGTAGTTCGGTTTTGGATATGGGGCGAGGAGCCTGCTTGATGGCAGCTACTTTGGATTTGGACGGCTTAATTCCCTCGGGTGTGACACGGAACCCTAAAAACTCAACCTCTGTTTCGAAAAAAACGCATTTGTCTTTTCTCAGCCGCAGCCCCGCTTTCTCGAACACAGTCAGTACTTTATCCAATCTCTTTGCCAGTTCAGCCTCACTCCCCCCTGTTATCAACACGTCATCAAAATAAGGCAACACCCCCTCCAGCCCCTTCAGGAGGCGTTCCACAAGCGACTGAAAAAGGCCAGGTGCCGAGTTCACGCCGAACTGTAAACGCGACACCTGGAACGCCCCTTTGTGTGTGACTATCGTTTGTGCCGCGGCCGTGGCGGGAGTTACAGGGAGTTGCTGATAGGCTTGTGCCAAATCGAGTTTAGCGAAACACTTTCCCCCATTCAGCCTGGCCAGAAGGTGGCTGACCACCGGCACCGGGTATGCATTAGGGCGGATCGCCTTATTAATTGTACACTTATAATCAGCGCAAATGCGCACCTCCCCGTTAGCCTTCAGAGCGGTCACAATTGGAGTTTCCCACTCCGCGGAATCAACAGGAATAAGAATCCCCTGGCCCACCAGTTTGTCCAGTTCCGCCTCTATTTTGTCCTTTAATGCGAATGGCACCCTGCGTGGTTTGAGTCTTATCGGGCGGACCTCTGGGTCTAGGTCGAAGGCTACAGGGGGTCCCTTGAACTTTCCCAGTCCTTTTTCGAAAACGGCGGGATGCGCATCGCACACCGCTTGTATTGGATCCACCCCCACTGTATGCACTCCCCCTATGAACAACCCTAGGGGCTGAAACCACTGCGTCCCTAGGAGGCTACAACTTCCCCCCTTAAGGACAACTAGGGGCAGTTCCGCAGAATGTCTCTTAAAACTGACCCGAAATTTCCCGACCCCCAACACCGGAATGCTGTTTCCCTGTACGTCTCGCAACGTGGACCTCAGCGTTTTAAGCTTGGGCCGCACGTGGGGGTCGATTTTCAAGAACTCTTTCTGGGGAATTATAGAGTAGGAGGACCCCGAGTCAATTTCCATCCTGATAGGGGCCCCTTGTACTAGTACCTCAACGAAGTAATGGGATTGTCCCGCGGACACGCTGAACACGGGGGCATCGACCTCGCTGTCGTCCGAGATACGGCCCACGCCGTCCTGCTTCCTCGTGGTCTGGGCGCCATCTTTGGACCTCGCTGGACGGTCCGGTCTGGTCGAACGGTCTTGTGACTGCCTCCGGCCCTCCTTCCGTTTTCTGCATGCCTTGGCGATGTGCCCCCGGCGACCGCAGGTGTAACACTCAGCTTTTCTGAATGGGCACCTCGCGCGCTCATGGGCTGCTCCGCAACCATCGCAGCGGCGCCCTCCTTTTCGGACCTTCTGGACCTCCTCGCCGTCGCTGCCTTCTGTGGACGACTTCGAGGCTCGTCGGGTTGCGTGCACCGACTGCCCGGACCTTCCGTGCACCGAATTTTCCGCTTTTCCGGCTCTAGGACGCCACTCCCGCCACTGGTGCATTTCGTCCACTCCAGCATTCGTGGCTTCCACGGCTTCCGCGGCCTCTACAACTTCAGCCAGCGTGGGTGGTGGCTCCTTGTTCATCAAGCTGCGCTGCACCTCCTTGTCCTTCAGGCCACACAGAACTCCGTCCCTGAGGGCCATCTCTAGGTTGTCCCATCTGCAGGGGACGGCGGCTATTCTCATGGCTGTTACGAATGCCTCAACCGACTCGTCCGGCGCTTGAACTCGCCTCCAAAACGCGCTCCGAGCGGGAAACATTGCCCTCGAGGGTCGGAAACGCTCACGCAGCAGCTTCATAATGTCCTCGGCTTTGAAATCGCTCACCTTCTTCGGTGCAATGATGCCCACCAGCGTTCGCTTGGTTTCTATCCCAAGCATTCTGGTGAGGATGGCCCTCTTCCTCTCCTCGTCGTCTTCTTTGACTTTGAGTTCCACCAGTGCCGCCTGGAAGTCCATCTCAAAAAGCTCCCAGTCTTGCGGTTTGGTGATGTTGAACCCGCTCTGTGCCCTGGCTCCTTGGGGATCCATTATCCCACGTTCGTCGCCAATTTAGTGTATTAGAACCAAGACACAGGACACAGCCTTGGGCTGGGTTAACTCAGGTTTATTGCATGGTGGACAGAGGGAACATGAGGTAATGGCGGATCAATAGCTCTTTATATACGGTAGTAACACATTTGAACGTGGTTCCATGATAGCCCATTGGCTACTGTCTGCGTGACGTCATTGCTGGTCACGCCCTTCTTGTCCAGGTGTAGGTGGTGGCGGGAAAACTTCCCGCGCTGTTGTCTTTGATGAGATTGGACCAAGAGAGCTTGGACGCTCGCTGCTGCCAGCTGGTGGTCATTAGCTCGCGTCCGATTACAGGGTTTATGTGATACAGCTGAAGGTTACATTGTTACCCGTTGGCAAGGTTACATTGGTTAAGATACATTGTTATCCATGTAGAAGATTACTCCATTAGAACACAACATACCCTTAATTCACTTAAACTTCAAAATGGCTTCTCTTTGACTATACATGTAACTATATTATGGTAAATGTAAAGAAAAGCTGTAATTGTTGACATTTACCACTGGCAAGTGGCCCCTGTTTGCAAAAGGCTTTCATATTGTGCTGTGGCTAATTGCTGGTAATTGACAAGAGGTTGGGGCATTTTTCAGCTCCTTTCCATTGCCAATTATCTGTAACAAGTTATACCAACTATGTGCAACCACCAGAAGGATTCTTGCCAGAAGGAGAAAAAAGGGAACTTCCTTAATTTCTCCTGTTCTACAGGTATGTCCAGGGCTATGCTGTACCATTTTTCAAAACGATAAGAAGATACCTGATAACGTTATGTTGGACAAAGTCCAAGAGTCCTTCATTATAAACCACTTTTCTGAAAATTTTTAAAGGTTAGAATTAGTAACCACTTGTTTGGAGGCAAATTTACCAAAATAAATTTATTATATCCTGGGTTTTTGTGGACTGCTCAGAAGTGCCATTCAGAATTTCAGTTATATCTAGAAGGTTATTTCAGTTATATCTAGGGGTGATGATACACTTGATTATTAACAATCATTTGTAGGTGTATGGCTGATTTTTCTCACAGGTGAACCACATGGAATCAATGTCTAGATGTGGAAAAATATTTTCATCTGATGAAAGAAAATGAACTGTGAAGGCCAAGGGAGAGCATTCCATAAGCAAAACCTTCAGGAATCTAAGAAAGCTTTCTTAGCTATAGTCTCTATCTTGTTTTTCAAGAAGCAGTTATCTACTTTGACTGGCAGCAGCTTTTTTAGGGTTGATACCAGGTTATCCCTTTAACTAAACATTGGCCACTTGAACCTGGGACCTTCTTGACCAGGGTTCCTCAAACTAGGTTCTTCTTGGACTTCAATTACCAGAAGCCCAAGTCAGCAACCTGCTGATCAGGGCTTCTGGGATTTGAAGTCGAAGAACATCTGGAGAGCCAAGTTTGAGGAAACCTGTTCCAGACAAATACACTGTTACACAACTATCCTTCTTTCATGCTTTTCCAGATTACAGCTATTTTTATGTTCCTTCAAAATGACACTTCTATTGCAGGACATTTCTCCCAAAAGTGGGTATAAGTACCTTATACTTCCACTGACCCACAGTGTCTGGAGGTCAAATGACAGGAGTGGGTCTGTCTGTTCCATGAATGCATTCTCATCTCTCTCATGCAATCTTCTGTGAATGCATAAGAGATCAGAAGAAAGTCTATTCTTGCACAGCAGACATTTCTCTCCCCAGGGGAGAATTTTGTTGTTTGTGTGAAACACATATAGATCTTAGCACTTTAAAAAATGAAATTCACCTGAGTTTATACTGTAAATGCTTCATCCCTTTTCTAGGCAGAAGAAGAAGTTATATATCACTCACAGACATATAGTTCTTTCTTCAAACATTTTGTCTTTTTATTCTTTTGCTTCTGAATAGAAGAGTGGACCACCCAAGCTGGTGCTATTTTGTATGCTTTTATTTAATCTATATTTCATATACAGGAAAACTATCACTCAAAAAAAAAAAAGAACTTGTAGATATAAAAAGTACAGTTAAAAATATTCCTATGGATGGATACTGGAGTGTAACAAATAATTTCAGAAGATCAGTCTGCTTTATAGATTACTCAAAATCTTTGACTGCATGGATTGTGAGAAACAGTTGTTCTAAAAGAAATGGGGGTGTCTCAGCACTTGGTTGTCCTGATGCATAACCTTTATTCTGGGCAAGAAGTTATTGTTAGGATAGAATATGGAGAGACACAATGGTTTCTCATAGGCAAAGTTGTCAGACAAGGATGCATTTTATTGCCATATTTGTTTAAAATGTATGCAGAACATATATGGAAAGCCAGAATTAGATTCAGATGAAGGAGTGAAAATTTGTGGAAGAATCGTAACTAATTTAAGATACGCAGATGAAGCTATCTTATTGGTAGAAAACAGCAATTACTTGAAATGACTTTTAGTTAAAGTGAAAGGGGAAAACATCAAACTAAGACTGCAGTTGAACATTAAGAACAGGGGTAGGTAATCTACAGCCCATGGCACCAAATAAGCCAGCCCATGCACCTTTCCATCTCTTGAGAGCCCCCCCCCCCTTGCTCCAGCTGCTGCCAGTGCCAGAATTGGCCACAAACTCATTTACGACAGCCGCAGACATGTTTACGGCAGCCATAAATGGTGGCCCCCTCAACTGTCTGAGGGAGCGTGACCTGGCCCTGGACTTAAAAAGGTTGGCAACCCCTGATTAAGAAGATAAAAATCATGACTGCAGAAGAAGTATACAGCTTTAATGTTGACAATGAAAAAATGAAAATAGTGAAAGATTTGTATACCTTGGTTCAACCATTGATGAAATTGGGGATTGCAGCCAAGAAATTAGAAGAAAACTGAAGCTTGGAAGAACAGTAATGAAGGAATTAGAAAAGATCTTGAAGTGTAAGGATGCATGATTGGAGAATAACAAAACCAAAATAATCCACACGATTGTATTTTGATCTCCATATATGGGCGTGAAAGATGAACAGTAAAGAAAACTGATGCCTAGAAATATGATTAAGTTGAAATATGGTGCTGAAGGAGAGTTTTGTGGATACTCTGGACTGTCAGAAAGACAAATAAGTGGGCCCTAGAGGAAAACAAACCTGAACTATCTCTGGAGGCAAAATGATGAAATTGAGACTGGCTTGTTTTGGATACATCATTAGAAAACAAGATTCTATGGGAAAGACAATGATATTGGGAAAGGTGGAAGGCAGCAGGAAAAGAGGATTGATTCACTAAGGAATTCACAGGCTATAGCTTACAGGAGATGAGCAGAGCAGCTGAGAACAGGACATTTTGAAGCTCTCACTAGTCTGGTCACCATAAATTGGTGTTATCTTAACAGCAAGTAACAACAAATACTTCAATAGTCTTAAGCTATTATTTCATTGACTTACATCATAAATTCTAAAATGAGGGTCTTTTTACTCATAGAATGAGTAATAAAATAGTTTCTCCTCTTCACCAAGTTTGTGTAAATAAATGCTCTTTTGTAATCTCTCTAGCCATTATTGCTCGTGACTTGTCTATATTCACTCTAGTCCCCATTAAACATTCCCATACTTTTTGTTTACATTAAGTGGCTGGCAAAGCAATTTCCCTAAGTATTTTTTCTTTAGGTATCTTGCTAGTTTGATAACAGTTCTTTTAATCAGCTTATGGAACATAGGACATTATTCTTGTAAACTGTGCATGGTATGCGGTTGAAGAACTGTATCGGTTCATTATTCTTGTTCAGCCAACCTATCCAAGACTGTCGAAATATAGAATAATTTCTCACACCTAAGAAAAATTGTGATCATGAAAATGAAAATGTAACTTGTAATCCAATCTAAAGAAACAACTCACTTTGCTGCAATGCCAAGATTAAAAACCTCACAGACAGTTATAAAAAGATTTTCCACCTTATTTGCTAAACTAGCAAGGGAGTACGCTTTAGCTTTTGTTCCATTAGGTGGCAGCAAGAACCAATGATTGGACACTTTGGTACTTCTCAAATTCAGATAACATTATCTATTCCTTTTGTGTCTTCAGTCCATCACTGAGTGAAGCTGAACGGTCTTAGTGAATGTTAATTGCTTGCAAGCACTAACAGCAATAAGCAGGTTATTTTCTCTAACAGGTTATGTTTAATACTAGTTAATAGTAATTAACAACATTATCACACAGTTGCTTGTATTAGTGTCTATGTGCTGTATAAATTGGAGCATTTAGCATCTGTAAGATTTGCTGCAACTAATTTCTGTTTATCCCCCTCCCAAGACCTTTTGTTGCCGTTTTATCTCACGGAATTTGTAAACATTTTTGCCCAGAGACATGAGGTCAAATGAACAGGTGAGTTTCATTTTTATGCTCTTTTAGCATAGGAAAAAAACCCCAGTAGGCAACTTTGAAAGCTCTTAAATCAGGGGTGCCCAAACTATGGCTCATAGGCTGGATCCAGCCCCCAACACCAATTCATCTGCCCCACACCACCCTTGCTGCTCACGGAAGAGGAAATAAGTATGCACAGAACACTGTCATAAATGCATTCTGCATATGCACGGAGGGAACATTTTACTTCCGCTTCTGGTGGGAGGAACTATGTGACCAACCTGATCAACTGTCGGGGGGGGGGGGAGCGTCGTCAGGCCCATGGCATGAAAAATTTGGGCAGCCCTGTCTTAAATGAACAGAAGCTAACTGATGGGGGGGAGTTGGGGTTGGAGGAGGAGCAAATGGGATGAACCCTTTCATATTTGGCTGCAATATAGGGAGGAGAAAAGCAGCCGCTAAATACTTGGTAGTGTAGTAATAAATTGCAACTCTGAGCGGCTGCTTTTGATTTTTTTTAAAAAAATTGATATTTTTTTTAAAAAAATTGCAGGGAAGAAGCAATGTGAACTATTTGGCATAGTTAGGTCCACATTAGTGGGTTTATTGGTTGTTGGTTGTTCAGTCCAATCCTTCACAATCCCATGGACCACATCACGCCAGGCTCCTCTGTCATCCGCCATCCTCCGAAATCTACCCATTCCAGTATACTTGCCCTTGTTTCTGCAGGGTCCTGGGAGATATGATGGGATACTTTTTGTGGGTGATATTAGATCCTATCACAGAACTGGAGTTGCTTGGGGAAGGATTTGTTTGAACTACTGATATTACTCTAATATGAAATTCCATTGTTTGTAGTAGGAACCTTGGTAATTTACAATGTTTGATTTGGTCCTGTGGAGTGAAGAGGGCAGAGCTGGGATTTCTTGGAAGACAAAAACAGGTAGTTTACTTATGAACTAAGTAAGAATTCTTAAAAGAAAAGTAACAACAAATTTGTTGGTGATATTGATAACTGTCATGGCAAATCCAAACTGAGCCTAAGAGGTTGACCTCAGCAATAGTTTTTAGATATTTTAAGTCTCGGCTGTAGATTCCACAGGCTGTGTATGGAATGGGTTCTAATTTGCAACTAATTATAATTATTCTTTAATTCAGGGGCAGAAGGTATCTGGATATTTGGGTCTGCCACTCCCTCCTTCCCATACCATTGACTGCAAGTTTCTTTCTTTCTTTTGTGCTGCACAATTTAAAATTATGGACATATATGAAATATAGGTAAAATTCAAAATAAACTAAAATTCAAAATAAACTAAAATGTTAAAATGATTAGACTATTTATGACCAGAAGTGGGTTATTTCAATACAGTAAAACCCCGACTTACAAATACTTCGAGTTACATAAAATTTGACTTATATAATGAATTTGTGCTAAAACCATGTCCCGATTTGAGTTTGCTTTGAGTTACGTAAAAATTCATTTCCCTATGGGTTTGCTTCGATTTACATAACAATTTCATTTTCCCTATGGGTTTGCTTCAAGTTACGTAAAAAATTTTTCCCTATGGGTTTGTTTCAAGTTACAAAAAAATTCAATTTAAGCAAAAGCCTACGGGACGGACTTTTTTTTCGTAAGTAGGGGTTTTACTGTAGTATTATCTCAAACATTTATTAGTTCTTCTTTTGTACATGTGGTGGGGCATAAACTGCATGCACTTAAATGCTGCAGTGATTGAATTTCTCCATGTTCTCAGAAAATTGGCTCTGCATCCAAAGAGCCTCATTTTACTTTATTATTCTTTGATCTTCCTACTTTGCTTCAAAATCTATTAAGTGACTTCCAGATGGTCCAGCCAGAATCTTGTCCTGGTGGGAGAAACACTGCAGGATCCATCCATTTGGTAGGTAAAATAGATGAATATATTATAAGTTTGCATGCAATAGTTCCAGGGAGGAAAGGGTTTAAGCCAGAGAGGTAATGGGGAATTGCCTATCCTAAGATATAACCACATTAGCAAAAAATAAATATCTGTACAGGAAATGCTATGAGATTGGGATGGGCTGATTCACATTTTTCCAATTAACCATATGATGTAAAAGCTAAGTGCAAATCAAATTTTAATTTTCTCCACGATCTGTAGTTTTTGATTCAAACTGCTGGGGTTTTTTTTAATAGTGAATCTATTTGTATCAGTTCAGGCAGTGTGATCACATTAATGGATACAGAATGAGCCTTTATTCCACAACATTCCTAAAAAGGTCCCCCCCCCATTTCCCCCTTGTTTATAAGCTTATAAAATAGTTCTCCTGTAGCTGCGTCTCTTACAGCTGTTTATTCAATTTCCTCCTTATCCCTGTGTGGCCACTTTGTGTGCTAATTCACACTAAAACACATTGTAGATCCATTCATTTCTCTGCCTTTAGTACACATCGCAATGTGGCTGCCTTCCCATTCCTGACATTGGGTAGGCAAACTGATGTTGGAAAGATACGGTACAATCATCCATGCTTCTCCTTTCACACTGAGTGACTGAGAGGAGAATGCTCCCTATTTGCCTCTATATTTAGAGGGGGGGCCTTCCCCCATTGTCTCAGAGTCTGGGACTTTCTTTCCTTCAAAGCTGAGGATGAACAGATCTCTTCATGCTTTTCCCTGCACTGAAAAGAGAAAAGCTAAACTCCCAAGTCCTTCAGTCCTTGATGAATGGGTGAGCAGGTACTGTGTGTTGTAAATAAATAAGTAGATAATTATGTTACTTTGAACATTTTTAAAAAAACACTCATTGAAACCGTGATGGGTTTACAGGTGATTAGCAGTTTGTCTGTCTGGACATCGTGTTATAGTAATGGAGTAGACTGTATGGCCAGTGACTCAACACTGAGTATTGGGCAGTGGTAAATAACCTGACTCCCTTAAGGGGCCAACAGCTACTGGCAGATGAGCCCCTTTAGGTGGGGTGATAGTCCCCTCAGTGGAGGAAATGCCACTGGAAACCATCATATTGAGCCCAACAGCAAAATGAGCGGAGGAGGAACTCTGATTCCCAACAGACATGGAGGTGGAAGAGGCCATGCCAGATGGACTGGCTGTGAAGGTGCACCTTATCCATATCCTCAAGGCTGTGGCAGTCCATTGCAGTCCTGGTGTTAAATCCTGCATGCCTCATTTCATACAGAGATGGCTCCATGATCATAGTGTGGGTCACTTCATGGAAAGCTGGGATCCACCTTATACAAATTCACGGCAATGGCATTTTTTCTGTTTCAGGAAAAAAATGCATTCCCAGATTCAAGTTGCTGCCGCCACCACCACCAAGCAGTTTAAATCAAAGCTGGCTCATTTATTTATTTATTAGATGAATATCTCACTCCAATTGTGAACCACACTACTCATTACAAATCTTTCTCAATTTTTGCTAGGGTTCAACTAAACAAGGCAGCAGTTCCACATTTAAAGCTCTGATATCAGACTATTCCTCCACTGATGGGATTCTCAAGGGGTACACAGAAAGAGCCTCCTCAAAGATTGTGGAGGCATTTTTTTTACCTTATCAAAACCAAAAATGTTTAATAATCAATATTTATCCTGGTAGATTATAGCTTGAATGGTCAAGGATTAGAAGTAGTACAAGATTTCCCTTAACCAAATCCAGTTCCAAATTCTAGAATGTATTTATATGTTTTACTAGCATAGTTTGCCCGGCCTTGCTGGGCAGTTTTTATTTGTGGGTTGTTGTTGGTTTTTTTTGGTTAAGGGTGGTTTGGACGGGTGTGTTTTGCATTTGTGGTTTGTGACTTTTTTTGATCTATTTTATTAGATTTATTTGTGATTTGGATCTATTTATTATTTTTCTGACTTGTTTTTACTCTTGTGGCCTCTAGGTGGGGCTGTTAGTAATAGTGTTGGATTCTCTTTTTGTATGACTTGTTTTTTCTCTCCCGGCCTTTAGGTGGGGCTTCTTCCAGTAAGTAGTCTTTGTTTCTTCATTTCTGTTCTGGACTCGTGGAGGGAGGACATGCTAGTGAGTTCTCTGGTTTTTTTAAATCTGGGTTTTGTTTTTTGTTTTTTTTTTTTGGTGTTGGACTGGGAGGTGTTTCTGTATCTTCTTTCATGTTTTTTTTGGGTTTTAGATGTGTTTAATTGTTTTGTTTATTTCTGGTTGGTTTTTATGTTTCTGATTTATTTGTGATTATTTTTTTAATTTGTAGTATTTTTGTTGTTTGAGTTAGGTATTTTTGTGTTGTAGTTAGGTGTTTTTTCTGTGCTTTCATGGTATTTTGGCTGTTTTGTTTGTGGATTTTGTTTTTTATTGTTTTGTTGGTTAATGTGTTTTTTAGATTATTTATTTATTTGTGTGTTATTAATTTTGGTGTTTGGCGTTATGGGTAAATGTTTTGTTTTGTTGTTGTTGTGTATTTTTGTGTGAAGAACGGGCTGCATGTTGGTTCCTCTTCTCCCCATTGTTGCTTCAAATTTTGTTTTTGATGCATCAATGGGGGAAAGGAGGAGCTGGCAGTCAGCTCGATTCCCCCCGGTAAGGTTCGTTAGGTAGGTCAGGGGAGAAGGAGGCAGAGAAGAACTATCTGCCTGATGATGGTTCTCTCTTCTCTGTCTCCTTTTTCTCCTGGCTTACCTAACCAGAGATCGGCAGGCAGGGTGGTGCTCTTCCTTGAGGATTGCTGGCTGCTGCTTTTGTATTACCTGTTGGAAGTACAAAGGCAGCAGTCAGTCATCTGCCAGGGAGGGTACTTCCCCTGACGAACTGCTGCCTGCTGGTGGTTTTTCGCCCACCCTGGCTCAGCTGACCTTTAGGTCGGCGGTGGTCTCACCGTGTCTTTGGCAGGGTAGCGGGGAGGAGAGGGAGTCACTCTTCTCCCCATTGCTCCGGGAAAGAAGGCCGGCGGTGGTCTTGGCACGGGTTTTTGTGTGTGTTTATTTGCGAGGCCGTGCGGTGGACTTGCGCTCCTGTTGCGGGAGGCTGGCGTGTTTTTATTTTATTTTTCGCACGCCAGCTTTTTCAGCATTCTGCGTACTTGCGCTCTTCAGCCTGATTGGCTGAAGTGCTCATGGCGCGTAGGACGCTGGGACTTGGAGTTTTGTTTGAGATCATGCAGCGGTTTTTTCCTGTGGCTTGATTTCAATTGGGCGCACCGCGGTTCCCAATGTTCTTTTCAGCCTGATTGGCTGAGACACGCCGCGGTGCAGAGGACATTGGGAATTGAAGTTGTTTCCCTTTGTTCCCATTCATGGGGCTGTTGCCCCACTGGCGATGACCAAAACTCCATGGTGCTGAGAAGGCAGGGGTTACGGTGAGTGTGGAAGGCTAGGTCAGGGATGGTTGGGCCTGGTGCGGGAGCCTTTGAACAGACTCAAAGGTTAACCCCTCTTTTTATAGGTATAGATTAAAAAGCAAAAAGCAAAACTGTAGGAAAAGCATTGGCGAAAAGTTGCAAAGCTCCTAAAAAGATGGAAAATACACAAAAGGACACCTGGAAAATTACAAAATCTTTCTATCCTCACCTACACTTATTCTCATGTAATACCATTAGATGTTTTGTCAGATACAAATGCTTCCCTGTCCTAGTCTTTCAACAGGACAGCATTCCTGGATCCCCATCCTACTCCCTCAAGAAAGATGAAAGACATCTTTCTTTTCTGGGAACTACACTTTTCTGTAACAATTGGCCATTCACTCCAGTTGGCTCTCTCTCTCTTCAATGTTGGCTCTTCCAGAAAAACATATCCCGAAGGAATTCTCAAACTCCTTACCTGCTAGGCAGATCATCTCTGGTTGACTACTCACTGTTGTTACAAATTCTGATCTTTCCTGTTTGCAGAAGACAAACATTATCTCCCGGCCTCCTGGGTGTGATGTTCCTCATTAAATGGTCTTTAACCAAAAAGTTAACCCTTCTATTTCCTGTCACAGATGTTTTGGATTTCAACTTCCACAATCACCTACCTACATTGCCAGTAGTTAGGGACTGTGGGAGTTGCAGCCTAAACATCTGGAATGCCAAAGGTTAGACTAGAACTCTTGTTGAAACATCAGTAGTTTGCATTAGAATTGTTAGAGAGATACCGATGGTACGATCCAATAACCCCAGAGTCATCAATTGTATTTTAAAGTCTTTATTCCCACTGCCCACATGGCGTGGTCAGTGGTGGTCTCAGAGGTTAGCAAAAGAGTGGGGAGCGGAAAAGCTAGGGTCCTTTAATAAGGTTAGATGAGGTCAGGGAGATGTCACATGGGCAATGCATTATGGTACATGTAGTTCATGGTAGTCTGATATTACATCTAACAAGAATATTATTGGTGCAATGCAAAGTATTTTACCTCTTACATTTCCTGTTCATTTGCCATCAATTGCTGATCATGGAGTTTGGAGTATTCAGCAGTATTATGAGCCTGGGGTGGCAGTTGTTTCTTTGTTGAGCCATATTTTAGAACAGGGGTTCTCAATCTATGGCCCGTGGGCTGGATACGGCCTATGACACCATTCCATCCAGCCCCACGCCCACACTCCCACTGCTGTTGCCGCCATCCTTGTCCCTGCCGCCTGGCTTGGCATGTCCCTAACATCGCTCCATAGCAGGGTGGATATTGTAAGAAGGCTCACAACATCCACCTTAGTATGGAGCAGTGTTAGGGACATGGTAAGGCAGGCGGAGGGGACAAGGATGGTGGCGGCAGCGGCGGAAGTGGAAGATGCACATGGCCACCCGCATCTTTCCTTTGCGGCTGCTCTGGCCAAGAGTGGGCAAGGACAGTCAGGACTTCTCCTTCACCCATGGCAGGCCAGTGAGCAGGGAAGCGGCATGGGGAAAAGTGTTGGTGGGCTGGAGTGGTGGCGTGGGGGAGTGTTGGCTGCAGTGTGTGGAGGAATGGTGGTGGTGGGAACACCAGTCTGGCCCGTCAACAGTCTGAGGAGGCGTGATCTGGCCCCCAGCTTAGAAAGGTTGAGAACCCCTGTTTTAGAAAGTTGATTTTTAAAAGTAAAGTGTTCCTCAAAAACAACCTGTTGCTAATATTGTTGCACTGTTGAAGAAATAATGTATTTAATTTTGCAAATTTGTTACCTTCTATAGCCAGCAAGTTACCATGCTGCTTGTAACTTGAGCTTCCCAAACTACCAGTTTAACACAGCACTTTACAGCTGAAGTGCTTGCAACAAGTGCACCGGACAATTCACTTTGGTAGTACAATACTATGACAAAAATAGGTTTGTTCATGCTTTGCTCTTCGAAAGATCAAAGCCCATCCTTAAGCAGTGAAGAATTCCTGTGACCTTGTACTGAAATCTTGTGACTGCATGACGTTAAAAGCATTCTGAATGGATTCATAATCTGACTGAATGGAACTTTCTGCCTCCAGCACCCACATGAAAGGGAATGCTTCTTTGTATGGATTAGTTAACACATCCAGAGTTTGTGAGGTTCTCAGGTGTTAAAGCAAACTTTTAATTCCTGTGGTATTTTTTTTTTGCAAGCTGCTGTTAAGCATGAGGTACTGAATGAATGTACAGCACAAATGTATGCTAGAATTGATGCTAAATTTTATCTTCCTGTAAATGGAGTTGATCTAACTTTCCAACATCGGAACAAGCACACAGATATAGTGCCAGATTTTATTTGTGTGTGTTTTTGGGGTGCAAATCCCAGAATTTTCAAAGAATGTCCCATGCAGAAACTGTGGCTGACATATGCAAATCTGCAGAGTTCTTGATTTTGCTCTCCTATTGAAGGGCTTTCAGGTTATTTACCTCCCAAACTGTTGTCAGAGTTCTTTGGGGAAACACTTTTTGTAAAGATTAATGGGAAGTGAGAATGTGATTCCTGGTATTCTTTGTGCCTAGAAGAGCTTTGGCTCAGCAAGTTTGGTCAAACATCCCAGCCTATACATGAAGCCCATCTTTGTGGGTGATGAGATTTTAACATTAGTGGATTTTTCTTCATGGGCTGCACTCAGTGTTGAGCTGCTCCCGGTGCCCACAGGTGCCCGGGCATCGGTAGCGGAAATTCCCCCAGGCCATGCCCACTTGGTCGGCCACACCCACCTCCCTACCCCAGACCATGACGTAGGGAGGCCAAGTGGGTGTGGCCCACACAGTTAGCCATGCCCACAGAGTTAGCTATGCCCATGGTGGGGGTAGTAATTTTTTTTGTGCAGCCCACAAATAGAAAGACCAAACCTGTACACACTACACAGAAGATCTTTGCTTCAAAAATTCATGCATAATTAATAGAGTTATAGTGAATTTTGACTAAGCCAAGCTTTTGAAAACATGATTCACAGGAGCAGGCATACACAAAGCTTTTCATATATAGCTTAAAGCAGGGGTTCCCAATCTATGGCCTGTGGGCTGGGTCTAGCCCATGGTGCCAATTAATCCAGCCCGCGGTGAGGACCTAGCCACAGCTGGAAGCTCCCCACTGCTGCCAGAAGTGCCAAAATGCTGCGTTTTCGCTGAGAAAACATGGTGAAAAATTACAATAACATGCTAAAATGTTCCGCTCTCCCTCCTGCCACCAACGGAAGTGGCGGAGGCTGCAAAAACAGCCCCCCCAAAATGCAGCGATTGCACCTGCCACCACAGTGGAAAACGGAAGTGCCGGAAGCAGTGGGAGGAACCACGCCTCCAGCCCGCTCACCTGTGTGAGGGTGTGTGACCGGCCCATCGTGCAAAAAGGTTGGCCACCCCAGCTTAAAGCAACCTCTCAGATGACAGGCTCCAAAGTAATGCAGAGCAAAGTCAGGCTTATATATATATATATATATATATATATATATATATATATATATATATATATATATATATATATATATATATATATATATATATATATATATATATATATATATATATATATATATATATAAAGTTGGGCTTTGTAAACCATAAGGGAAATAAGGCCTCTCATCCCCCTGTTTTGTTCCTGGGCTGAATCCAAAGTTTAACGTAAAGAACTGTTCGCTAATAACCAGTCATGTCTTTTTGGCTGAGATGAAAGCAATACAACATTCTCAGAACTTGTCAGTTTTAATGAGCTGGCCTTGTTCTATAGGAAACCTCATTGCTGTTCAATATTAGGTTCAGATCTTTCATATTGTTCTGAAAATTGATACCATGAATGCCTTGGGTTCTTCACTTGCTTATTATTGTTTTTGTTGCCTTTGTGGCACAGGGATGAAAGTCTTGGCAGTACATTACATGTCCAAAGGAGAACAAGAGGAAGAAAAGCTTTATGAGGACAAATTGAAAACTAAATGTACAGTACTCAATGACAGTGGTTATTTTGAGGCAGGACTTCGTAGTGACCCTGTTTTTGAACCATGAAGTCTTGCCAGAGTGCAGATGCATGCTCACCCACTAGATGGCATCATTGTTGGTGGTATTATTTTTGTTGTAGCTTTTAACCTGCTTTGTGGAATTTTTATCGGAATGGAATGGAAGGAAATCAGGGACTGTACCCCATTGTTGCAAGAGGACAAGAGAACTCCTGTTACTGATGTTTTTCATTCCATCCTTTCTAAATGCATTCCACCCGATCCACCAAAAAAAATCCTCTCCAGAAAGTCATGATGGAGCAATTCCCTTTCTGAATATTGAAGCAGAAAAATCGAACTGCCAAAATCTTGGAATTTTTGGTGTTTATTCTAGCACAACAACAGAGCAGAGTGTCTACTCTGGGAGCTGGATTTATGTTTCAGAGTTTCTGGGAAGCTTTTCAGAGATAGATCTGACTCTTCAGTCAACCTATGAAAGCTCCAGACTGGATTTTGCAAGCTTGGTGGTCCTCTTCCAGCCCTAGAAAGACATGTGACTGTCTCTTCCAAATGAAGGAAAGCAGTTAATTCTTTTGGAGAAGAAGGAAGAAAGAAAAGCCTAAGTAGCTGTAATTTACATATCAACAAGTAGTTGGTTAAATAGAGATAGAGAAGTAGTTTCTAGGCTTTTTATCACCCTTCACTGGTGTTGGATCTGGGCCGCGAAGCGGGTTGCGCAAGCTGGATCGGAACCACGAAGCGGCTGTTGGGTCCTGGAGGAGACTGGTCAAGCAATGAGACATGAGGCAAGATGGAGTGAAGACCAGTGATTTAATGAAGACCAATCATCAGTATTTATCATGTTTTAGGCTGCATGTAAAAGCATTGCGATACTGCAGGTTTCACACATAATGTTTACACAAGTTAATTGGGGAAGTCTACAGGGGAAGTTAATTAACCAACTTAATTAATGGCAGAGGAAATACATTGTTCCGTGTTATCCGGGGTAAACAGGTGGCTAGTATTGGCTCTAGGGCTTAAGGTAATCCGCAGGTGCGAGATTGCCTATTACGCACCTAGCGAGTTAGTCATTAGCTCTCTATTGTCCGAGCAGTTTGTCAGATCAGCTATTGATGAATTAAACTCTATCTAATATTCCGCTCCCCCAATTTCTGTCCCCTCAGGAACCCCTGGTAACGATGTGATCACCGGGGTTCTGTCAGGGCCAATTATGCCAATTGTGTGCGCGGATCCCACACTCCTCCTTTATTTGTTTAATTGGACCTGACAGATGGCTCGACGTAGGAGCGGTATCAGCTGACGTGGGGTGAGGACATTCCGGGGTTCTCTCCATGGGGGACACCTTGATATCAGTGAGGGAATACATTGCATGAAACAGCATATGGCTGTTCCCAGTATTATCACCCCCACAACCACCTTGAGTGTCCTCTGTAGCCAATCCCATGGGAACCAGGACCATAATGAATCCCACCACGCCCACGTGGCATCTTCCTTGATATTTTTAACCAAGGTATGGAGGTCTGTGAGTTGACTCTGTACCTTGCACGAGTTGTCTGTGAGGTTAAAGCAACACATGCCATGGACAGACTCGCAACCCAAATGATGTAACAGTAAGAGGTAATCGATAGCTGCTCGATTATCCAGTATGGCATGGTGAAGCTCCGTCTGCTCCTGATTAAGCAGCGCTATCGCCGAGGAGGTGTGGTTAATGGCTTTTGCCAAAGCGCAAGCCAATTGACCAATTTTCCGAGCGTTGCCTACGGCTAAGCCTGGCACGCCAAACAAGCTGACTGCTAAAGAAACATACTCAGCTTTACTCAGAATCCTGATGTTGCTATCACATGAACTGTCTAACTGGGTGGCATGAGCGTGCCGCATGTGTGAAGGTACATTTATGCTTGGGGCAACCATGTCTCTAGTGGGAAGCAACAATGTCAAATGACTGATACAACAAAGGGAATCAGATACATTTGTAGGAATGTAGTTCCAAGTATACTGGTTACATGTAAAAAACCATACTGAAGGCAAAGTAATGTGAGCATACATTGAGTTAAGAGTCTCTGGGTTATTGCAAGTCCAATTGCTGTTGCAGGGGTTGAGGCAACGGCGCTGTGACCCTTCGACCACGGAACAACTGGTCATGCGAGCACAAGTTGAGTTTGGGCTGACCGCCACTCGGGGTGTGTAGAGAGTGGCCGCATCAGCCGGTAAGACTTTCATGACTTGAGTCCCCCAAGGCGCGTACGTTGAAAAGGCAGTCTTGTAAAATGGACCAAATATCCGCTTCACCAACCAGTCACCATTCCTGATGCGTGCATCTGGGGAGTGACACACCGGGATGAGACAAGTACCCAGAATAGAGGCAGAATCGGTGGTCTGCCTCAGGCAATAATCGGACTGATTGACGAGGTTCGCCAATCTTTCCCAAACGTTGTACTGCATCCGGGCAGAGAGATCTCTGCCTGGCATCAGGTTGTTGGCTTCCAGTGAAGCTGCTTGAACGTCTCCCCCCGCAAGCAGGGAAAGGATCAAGATGATGGTGGTCATCATGGAATTAGCAATAACCAGGGAAAAGGCTGCAATCAAGATGTTCTCCGGCATTGGCTCCTTGTCCTCCCACCGAACGGCGTCTGCCACCTCCTGGCACAGGGACTTGGTCATCCCCCAGGTGATCTTCGGCGCTGTCATCTGTTGTCGTCGCCTCCTCCGCTTGGCTCTCCCCGTCAGGGTTGATTCCTCCATCTCTGGCATTGGGTCTGGGAGTGCCTGGGTCCACGTCATTGGACTCGAAATGAGGCTTGACACACCGGGCTGGAATCCAGATAACGCCTGTAGGAGACATAATTGCAGAGAGACATCATACCCTCTTCCCCATGTTATGAGTGGCACCGGGCCCTTCCAAGAAGGATCCGGTGGCACTCGGTAATGCGCCATCGGCTGCGGGAGAGCCTCCGTGCAACGGAAGTGCTTCTCCTGCGGAGTGCAATCCGAAAAAACATTAAGGTGATTGTACGTAAACAATAACTTGTTTATACAATGTTGTGCTTGACCCTGATTTTTGGGGAGGGCTAGTTCCCCCCTTTCTGTTTGTTTGACAATGTAGGACTTAAGCGTCCGGTTGACCCGTTCCACAATCGCTTGCCCTTGCGGATTGTATGGAACACCAAAGGTATGCTTAATGTCCCAGGTGGCCAGCTGCCTGGAGCTAAAAGCTGGACTGTTATCGGTCTTCACGTGCCGTGGTTTGCCCATGGCCACGAAGCAGGAGAGGAGATGCTGCTCCACATGGGAAGCCGTTTCTCCCTTCTGTGCTGTAGCCCAAACGAACTGTGAAAAAGTGTCAATGCAAACGTGCATGTACTGCCATCTGCCAAAATGTGGAACGTGTGTGACATCAGTCTGCCACACCTGGTTGACTTCTGTCCCTCATGGGTTGACCCCCCACGAGGGCGCCCCTACCACCCCTGCACAATGTGGACAGGAACGGACTATGCCCTGGGCTTGGGAAAGTGGCAGGTTGAACTGCCGTGCAAGTGCTTTGGCATTCTGATGAAAGAATGCATGACTCTGAATCGGAGTCGTGAAGACTCCCAAGACTGACCGTTGCTGAATTTCCTTTGCGGCTGCATCCGCTCTGCTATTGCCCGCGGAAATCGGTCCAGGCAAATCCTGGTGGCTTCTGATGTGGGCGATATAGAGCGCTTCAGTGTGGTTCCACAAATGAAATTGAGTCATGAGGAAAAGACTCAACAAGTTTTTGTCTATTGCGGGAGTGATGTATGCTCCCAGTAGACTGTGAAGCAAATTCCTAACATACTGGCTGTCAGTGATTATGTTCAAGCGTTCTTTGGCAAAGGTGCGCAAGGCAAGGTTCACTGCTGCTAATTCCGCTCGCTGCTCGGATTTCTGCAGAAGAGTTAGAAGCGTGCGCCAAGCCTGGCCCTCTTGCCAAGTAAGAACACCATATGTACAACCCCCATCAGTGAAAACTGTCCTAGCCCCCTGAAGTGGAACCAGGGACATTAATTCACACAAACTGACTGTCTGCATTTGAAGTGAGACGAGTCTGGGGTCTTTTGGCAAATGGTATGCCAAGCATCCAGTGAATCCTTCCAATGCAATCGGAAGTGAGTCACTGAGCTGCATCAGTTGCTGGATTTGCTCTTTTGTGAATAGGACCACAATTTTTGCTAAATCGTGCCCTGAGATATCCCTTGCTCTCAGCCTTCCTCAGTAAATCACCGTGGAGACCAGTTCCTGTGGAGGAACAATGTTTCAGGAAGAGGTGTGTGGTAAATACACCCATTCCACGATACTTGCCCCCCGCTCGGAGTCTACCCCTAGAGCTCTG
The DNA here is from genome assembly GCA_035047345.1 of Bradypodion ventrale. NCBI lineage: Eukaryota > Metazoa > Chordata > Lepidosauria > Squamata > Chamaeleonidae > Bradypodion > Bradypodion ventrale. The sequence continues at coordinate 275,404,492 of JAWDJE010000001.1, forward strand.
GTAAACATGGATCCGGTCTGGACAATGTACAGGTTTAGAATCGGAGCATATGGCCCCTGACTAATCCTGTCCACCCATCTCTGGCTGAGAACTTGGTTGACCTTTTCGAGAATCAAGCACGCCTCTCGAGGAATGTGTATCTGGTCTGCCAGTTGCTTACCTAGCGTTAGCAGCGAGAAGAGCAGTTTCAGAAGGTCCGTATCTATCCTAAAATACGGTCTAGCCCAATTGATATTCCCCAGAATTTGTTGCAATTCTACAAGGGTGACTGAATCTTTTAAGTTGATCTGTGGCAAAACTGGTGCTGCAAAAGAATGGAGAAGCCGATGGCCCAAGTATGAAAATGGCTCAGTTCTCTGAACTTTCTCCGGGGCAATGAGTAACCCTTTTTTCCCCAGAGTGACCTGGAGTTTTTAAACATTTCGCTGCCGAGTTGCGGCACTGTGACCAGGATGTCATCCATGAAATGACACACTAAGACTGTGGGGTGAAGTTTTTGGAACTTTTCCAGTGCGTTGTGAATGTAAATTTGGCACAGGGTGGGTGAGTTGAGCATCCCCTGTGGCAAATATTTCCATGCGTAACGTTGCATAGGCTATCTGTGGTTCACGACTGGCACTGTAAAAGCGAACCTTTCCCGATCCCTACCATCTAAGGGAATGGTATAAAAACAGTCTTTTAAGTCTACGACCAAGATCTCCCAACCCTCGGGGATTATGTTCGGATTCGGGATGCCGCATTGAAGCAGACCCATTGGCTGGATGCATTTATTGATCTCTCTGAGATCGTGATGGAGTCACCACTTCCCTGACTTTTTCTTGATAACAAATATGGGTGAATTCCAGGGACTGGTAGACCGTTCTATATGTCCTGTGTCTAGCTGTTCTTTCACCAGCTGTTTCAGGGCGACTAATTTTCCCCCTACTACTGGCCATTGTTCTACCCAGACTGGTGTGTTGGTCAGCCATTTAAGTGGTAGAGCCATTTCCCGAAGGTAAGAGTGGCACGGTATTGCTGCAGAATGTCTCACCCCCAAAGGTTGACGTGCACGTCCAGAATGTGCGGCCGGATGACCGCTGTGCCATCAGCTTCGGGGATTGTGACTTCTACAGAGTTCTGGCTTCTAAATGCTTCTTGAACACCGCCTACCCCCCACACATCGGAGACCGGCTCGAGAGCCCACTCACGCGGCCACAGACTCTGGATGACCATGCTGACGTCAGCTCCGGTATCTAATAGCCCATCAAAAGGTTTTTTTATTTACAAATACCTTTATGACTGGCCACCGTCTCCACTCTATGTTGGTTTCCACTGCCGCTAAGACCTGGTATCCTTGCACTGCCCCTTCTGTGCTCGAGCGGTCTTCCGACCTGGACTCTGAGCTGTCCCAGAGCCTTTCCTGGCTGCCTGCTGGTGAGTGACAAGGAACCATGATCAGTTGCGCTAATGTGTCTCCCTTGTGAATGGTTTGGGGTAGGTGTGTCCAGAGTTGAACCTGGAGAACACTCGAAGTCACATGTGACTTCTGACTGGCAAGTCAAATCTAGTCCCACAGTGCCTCTAGGGCTGGCCTGCACCTCCGGAATGCAGGGAATGTGACCAGAATTTAATCCAGCTCCGGTTGTCCCAGAGCGATTGAGGTCTCTGTTTGGACCGGGGCCAGAGACAAGCCCACATTCTGGTTTCCCGAGTTCGGGCAGTTCCTGGCCCAGTGAAAGCCTTTATTGCACCGTGGACAAGGGGTGGTTGGAGCCTTGGGACAGCCGGTGTTTAGGCCGCTGCCCTTGGTGTGTCGGCATTCCCTAGCGAAATGACCGATCTTGCCACAATTGTGACATGCTCCTTTGGTCCTGCCTTTGGGTTTCCTACCGCCTTGCACTGCCGCTGCTAACACACCCATTTTGTAGGAATCTGTACCAACATCGGCACAAGCCCTAATCATGTCAGTGAGAGTCAGATCGGGACGATTGCCCAGTGCCTGCAAGATTTTACGGCAGTCAAGGTTGGCGTTGTCTTTCGCCAGCTTCATCATGAGCTCCTGTTGGGCTTGCTCATTGTCAATCTGTCTACTGACTGCTTCCTCCAATCTATTGATAAAGTCCATGTAGGACTCCTGGGTACCCAGTTTGACTGCTGTGTAATTTTTGGCTGCTTTGCCAGCTGCCGGGACCTTGAGATAAGCCCTGAAGGCTGTCTCAGCTGCCAAATGAAGGGTGGCGATTGGCAAGGTGGTCTGCGCATCAACGGATTCAAATGGACCTGAACCGTATAGCTGGTCAGGGATTACTGCCCTGCCCATCCTGGCAGCCCTTGCCTGCGCTTCGAGATGATATTCGCTGTCCCATAGCAAATACTGGCTGGGGTTGAGCATCATTCGCATGACGGCTTTCCAGTTGTACGGAATGAGCATCATGGTTTCGCACACTTGCTGAAGTGTGCCCCTGGTGAAGTGACTCTGAAGTCCTGCCTCTGTGATTGCCTTCCGTATAGCCATAAGCAGCTTGTACGGAACTGGCGAATGGATCACTTGCTGCTGACCCGTGAAAGCATCTACCTCTATTCGAACTGGGCATATCTGCCTAAGCTCAGCTAGTTCTTCTGCTGGTTTCTTCCTCAACCATGCGCTGGATGGAACTCTTGTTAGTCTGGGGACTTTTAACTGTCAGAGAAGCACCAGCACTTCTCATACCATACATTCCTTCAGTGACGTCTGCAGCTGTCACTGAGGGAAAGCTCCCTACACTACCCTGCTTGAGCTGAAATGACGAATAGAGAGCTGTTGGGGCTGATGGCTCTGACTGCGCTGGGGGTTCCTGGGGCTCTATCCGGACTGGGTCTACCTCTGCTAAGAGCTTGCTACACTTGCTCCATGTGCTGATTATGATATCTGGAGCTCTAGGTGCTTGCTGAATGCAGGCTCCTATCCTGTCCCAAAGTTGGAGGTTAAGCATGCCTGTTTCTGGATAAAGCAGAAATTTCCCCCCAAGTACACCAAAAGATCAGCTAACTGGGCACTGTGAATGCGTGTATGGTATACCCTGGTCAGGGCCTTGAACTCCATTAAGTGAGTTTTCTGGTTAGCGGTCAGACGTTGTCGCTGAGGACAAGTCCCCATATTATCTGCCGGTCCTTTGAAGGACGAAGCGACGCGTCTGAGGTTAGGTAATAGGTCTGGTGTGATGAACCTCTGGGAAGGAACTCAGAGTGTGGACTGCTGCCACAGGCCCTCTGCGGCCTCTGCAACGAAGTCAGGGTTTCACAGCCGACCCTGAGCGGAACGCGTTTCCACTGAGCAAGCTGCCTCAGAGCTTTGGAGCATGCTCTGCCTCTCTGGAATGCCTCGCAGTGTAGCTGTCACTCAGATCGGATGGCTTTCCGACCAGAGCTGCCGCGCTGTCCTCCGGGACGATTCGGACACGGTTCTAGCGTAGAACTGGACCGTGAAGATTGCTTACTCACGAGTAGACCATGTCTCGGGGTCACCATATGTTGGATCTGGGCCGTGAAGCGGGCTGCGCAAGCTGGATTGGAACCGTGAAGCGGCTGTTGGGTCCCGGAGGAGACTGGTCAAGCAATGAGACACGAGGCAAGATGGAGCGAAGACCAGTGATTTAATGAAGACCAATCATCAGTATTTATCATGTTTTAGGCTGCATGTAAAAGCATTGCGATACTGCAGGTTTCACATATAATGTTTACACAAGTTAATTGGGGAAGTCTACAGGGGAAGTTAATTAACCAACTTAATTAACGGCAGAGGAAATACATTGTTCCGTGTTATCTGGGGTAAGCAGGTGGCTAGTATTGGCTCTAGGGCTTAAGGTAATCCGCAGGCGCGAGATTGCCTATTATGCACCTAGCGAGTTAGTCATTAGCTTTCTATTGTCTGAGCAGTTTGTCAGATCAGCTATTGATGAATTAAACTCTATCTAATATTCCACTCCCCCAATTTCTGTCCCCTCAGGAACCCCTGGTAACGATGTGATCACCCTTTACCGGGGTTCTGTCAGGGCCAGTTATGCCAATTGTGTGCACGGATCCCACACACTGGTTCAAGTCATTTAATAAATTTGGGTGTTTAACTTCCACTGCCAGTTTTGGGTAATTCTCACTGGCATAGCAGCTCTTACAAACAGCTATCGCCACTCCTACAACAGGGTATTTTTGCGGTGTGTGTGTGCACAAAGGACTGCAGGGGAGAAGAAGGGTAGAACAATGTTAGACGTGTGAGTTGGTTGCACCGTTATTGAATGTAGCCTCTGGATGTACTTGCTGAGCTGCTTGGAAGGATGGAAGGAAATAAATCTGAACATTTTAGTACAAATATGCCAGGCAGCAGCTTTGAAAATTGTAAAATGAAATCTATGCCAATGAACTATAAAACTGGCCTTTAAACTGAAGGAATGAATAGCTTTAATTGCTCACTATATACTTCTAACCAAATGTCAACGCCAAGTGTTGAGCGGCAGTAAATAACATGACTCCCTAAATGGTCCAATGGCTATGCCTGGATGAGCCCCTTTGGGTGAGGTAATGATCCCTTCAGTGGAGGAAATGCCACTGGAAACCATCATATAGGGCCCAATGGCAAAATGAGCAGAGAAGGAACTCTGATTCCCAACGGTCATGGAGGTGGAAGAGACCATGTCAGATGGATTGGCCTGTGAAGGCGCATCTTGATAATATCCTGAAGGCTGCAGCAGTCCATTGCAGTCCTGGTGTTAAATCCTGCATGTCTCATTTCATATGTGCCACAGGAGATGGCTCCGTTATCATAGTGTGTGGGTTACTTCATGGCAAGCTGGGATCCTCCTTAAACAAATTCACGCCAATGGCATTTTCCGTTTCAGGAAAAAACGTATTCTTGGATATGAGTTGCAGCCGCCGCTGACTTTTAACCACTAATACCAATACTGATACTAATACTAATGTGTCATCAATTCAATTCAAACATATGACAATCTTTCCCATGGATACTCAGAAGTGGTTTACCAGTCCCTTCTTCTGGGGGTGCCCTGTGACTGTGGAGTTTGCCTAGGGTTACACAGGTTGTCTCTTCTTCTTGGAGGCACTATAGGAAATTGAATTCTCATCCTCTGGTTTAGCAACCAGATGTCTAAACCACTGAGCAATCCAGCCAGTCCTATAATTATTCAAGATTCTATATGCTCCCAAATCCTTGTTTCCTTTGTATGATTTCCACATTTTACTGTATACACTGAAGCTTTCCAGATAATTAAAAAAAATTTTTGTTGCATTATCTATTATAGAACTTCATGAAAGCCAAAGCATAGGATGATGGTGGTGGTGATGACACCAGGCTCCTTCTTTGCAATTTAAGAAAAACGATTCAGCTGCAAATAAAAGTATGGGAAGCAAAAATCTCCTGAGTTAGGTGGGTTGTAGCCCAGACGCCATAGGTCCAAAATGGGGGAGGGGGGTACCTTGCAAAAATTCCCAAGTTAACAAAACTTTGGGATGTTGTGTATGGGTACCCAGTGGAGCTACTCTCAATTTATCCAATAAAATTTCCTTGTGGAGCCTTTGGGATGGGTGGGGGGGCAAAAACTGCAAAATTTTAGCACTCTTCTCAGTTTTTCAATTATATCTTCTAAACCATGCATTTTCTGTGTACTACATGTAATTAGAGAGTTGTAGAGCATTAAATTTCCTCCAAATACCATTGGTCAAACCTATTTTTAACCCCATAGGTACCGTGTTAAATTTCTCAAATTTGTAAAAAAAAAACTGCTAAAAGGCTGCTTTTTGCTATGTACCTTCCATTTCACAACATATTTAATGAAATTTTGGATTCTACTTCAATTTCCAAATGTTCAACTACACTCCCCCCCCTTTCTGGTCGACCTAGGCAAGCTAGGTTTTGTGGGAGGGTTTATGTGAAGCAGGGATTTGACCCGATAGCCATCGTGCACATCCCAGACTCAAACCATCTGTAGAGTTGCCAACTCTGGAGGAGTTCTTGGCGAGGGGGGCAACATGGTGGCTGACAAGAAGTCAGTTGTGGGTTGTGCTGTGGCACGATCCTGTATTGGTGACAGAATTGTACCCGTAGAGCGAGGGACCATCTCTACCGTAGATTCGATGTGTTGAGTACCCGGAAAAGTATGGCAGACTCATAGCCGTGGCTGCAGAAGAGTCGGTACAGGACCCAGAACTGTTTTGTGCCTCCGCCTCTAGTGTGGCGGTTCTCTCCCCAATCCTGGGGACGCATTTGAAACCAGTTGAACCAACATATAACCTTCTCCCCTAACCCTGGGGAACTTATCGCATAATTGCAATCAACCCAAGCTTTGATCTCGTGGCCAAGCCTGGGCCACCAAAATTGACTCCTGGCAAGTGCCTTTGAGCAGACGATTGGCCCGTAATGCAGATGGAATTACCACTTTGTTTTCCCAAAACAAGCACCCCCCCCCTTCACTGACAATTTATTACATTCCTTATAATAACCCTTGAGTTCTTTAGAAACCGGCGGCAGTGGCCACCCAACCTGTACCCATAACACAATAGCAGAGGCTGACATGTCCAATTTGGAGGACCCACCATCCACAATGGAAAGCAGCTTTGCGCTAAGTGATTCTGCTTCAGAACATGGTTCACCTGACCAAGATCCCCAAGAAGGTTGTCAAGAGCACCCTGATGAGCCACCCAGAGTTTATCTGGAAAGGATCCATAGATGGAAGTGGCATGCCCCCAACTTGCCTGTCTCATGCTCAGGTTCACCAACTTGGAGCTCTTACAGGACCCCCTACTGGTTCAGCAGGCGATCCATGTTCTGAAGCAGAATCACTTAGCGCAAAGCTGCTTTCCATTGTGGATGGTGGATCCTCCAAATCAGACATGTCAGCCTCTGGCGTTGGGCTGTTACACAGGTTAACTTTCCCATCACCATGCTGATTAAGTCCTCCTAAGCACATTATATGCTTTTGCTGCCTAGATATAGCAGCTTGTGCAACTTCTAAAGTTTTTGAATGGTTGGACCTTTTATGAGACCCCGACTTTTTTGCCATTAAAGTTGACTTAAGATCATTGACACACTGTTTAACTATGTTGTCAACCGTGGTCTGGGTATCAGAGTCATGTGTGTTACTGTTCATTTTTGGCCTTTTAAATGGCTGTTGTGTTTGTGTCATGTGTAAAGTGTCCACATTCAGATGCTTTTGTTTCTTTTTGGCTTTACCGTGACGTCTACGGCTGTTAGCCTTCACAGGTTGTGGGTTCTCATTTTGCATTGATGCTGGTCTGGTTGAAGAAGTTTCTGGAGCCATCAAGGGTTCAGCCTTTGAAGATTGAGGGTCCACGTTGTATTTTGGTGGTTCTGAAGGCCCAGTTAGAAGAAGAGAGATGGCGTTTTAAATGCTGTGCTTTAAATCGCCCACTATACAGACACATCCAACTGCTTTTAAAATCCCCTGAATTTAAAATTATGAGCTAGCATTTAAAGTTTGCTGTAACGGGCTTTTACCTTCATATCCAAGGTTAGAGGGGCCAGGAATGGGACTCTAGTACATAGGTTCACTGCTTTGCTCTTCAGCTGATATTTTACACACAGTATATACATTTCTGTAAATGAAAAACAAACACTCTGAGGATTTGATTGTTAAATGCTATCCCAGTGTATGCAGATACATGTTCTACCCACAGCTGCTCTTCTCAGACAAAAACAGTTGCTGTGGCCAAATAACTACAAATATTTGTAGATTATTGCTCTTTTAACTATTGTGCCATCAACAACAACAATGGCATCTTCTCCACAATTTGTTTACAAGTTAGCTCAGGGATTATATGAATTTTGTCTGTGGAAAATCAATGCTAGGAATGCTACAACATAGTTGTTGTTGTTGTTCAGTCGCACAGTCGATTCCGACCCTTTGCGACCCTATAGACCATTTTTCTCCAGGCGCCTCTGTCCTCCACCATCCCCCTCAGCACTCCCAGTTCTGTACCCATTGTGTCTACAATCCCATCTAGCCATCTCATCTTTGGCCTCCCCCTTCTTCTTTTGCCCTCCACCTTTCCCAACATCAAGGCCTTCTCAAGCGAATCCTCCCTTCTCATTTGATGCCCAAAGTACTTCAGCTTCGTCTTTACTATTAGACCTTCCAATGAGCAGTCAGGGTTGATTTCTTCTAAGATTGACCTATTTGTTCTCCTCGCTGTCCAGGGTACCCTCAAAACTCTCCTCCAACACCACATTTCAAAGGCATCTATTCTTCTGCGCTCAGCCTTCCTAATGGTCCAGCTCTCACACCCATACATTACCACTGGGAATACCATTGCTTTGACTATTCTAATTTTTGTTTGCAATGTGATATCTCTGCTTTTCACTATGTTCCCCAGGTTTCTCATGGCTTGTCTCCCAAGAATCAGTCGCCTTTTTATTTCATGGCTGCAATCCCCATCTGCAGTGATCTTTGATCCAAGGAATGTAAAATCTGTCACTGCTTCTACTTCTTCCCCATCTATTTTCCAGGAACTGATGGGGCCTGTTGCCATTATCTTGGTTTTCTTGATATTGAGTCTCAGGCCAGCTTTTCCACTCTCCTCCTTCAATCCAATCAAGAGGCTCCTTAGATCTTCCTCACTTTCTGCCATTAGGGTGGTATCGTCTGCATATCTCAGATTGTTGATGTTTCTCCCAGCAATTTTAATCCCATATTGTGATTCCTCCATCCCTGCATTGCGCATTATGTGCTCTGTGTATAGATTGAATAAACAGGGTGATAAAATGCAGCCTTGTCTTACTCCTTTTCCTATTCCAAACCACTCTGTCATTCCGTGTTCTGTCCTAACTGTTGCTTCTTGGTTCATGTACAGATTTCTCAGGAGACATGTGAGGTGCTCTGGTATTCCCATCTCTTTAATTACTTGCCACATCTTGTTGTGGTCCACACAGTCAAATGCCTTAGTGTAGTCGATAAAACACAAGTAAACTTGTTTCTGGTATTCCTTTGTTTTCTCCATGATCCAGCGTATGTTGGCAATATGGTCTCTAGTCCCCCTACCTCTTCTGAAACCGGCCTGCACCTCTGGTAGTTCTCTCTCCACATGTTGCTGAAGTCTATCCTGTATTATCTTGAGCATCACCTTGCTGGCGTGTGGGATGAGTGCAATTGTTCGATAATTTGAGCATTCTTTGGCATTGCCCTTTTTTGGGATTGGGACGTATACTGATCTTTTCCAATCCTGTGGCCACTGTTTTGTTTTCCAAATTTGCTGGCATATTGAATGTAGTAATTTGACACCATCATCTTTTAGAGCTTTGAAAAATTCCACTGGGATACCATCATCTCCACTAGCTTTGTTGTTTGCAGTGCTCTTTAGGGCCTTTATAACTTCGCTCTCCAGAATGTCTGGCTCAAGTTCAATTTTTTCATCATTGTGGTTATCAGGGGTGTTGAGGTCCTTTTTGTGGAGTTCCTCTGTGTACTCTTTCCATCTTTTCTTAATCTCTTCTGCATCAGCTAGCTCTTTTCCGTCTTTGTCCCTTATCATGGTCATTTTTGCTTTAAATGTTCCCTTTATTTCCCCAATTTTTCTGAAGAGATCTCTAGTCCTGCCTCTTTTGTTGTTTTCCTCCATTTCTTTGCACTGTTCTTTTAGATAGTTTTCCTTATCTCTCCTTGCTTTTCTTTGAAATTCTGTGTTCAAATAATTGTACTTTTTCTTTTCTCTTTTGACTTTTGCATTCCTTCTTTCCTCTGCTATTTTAAGAGCCTCATCAGACAACCATTTTGCTTTCTTATGCTTCTTTTCTTTTGGTATGGTTTTCTTTGCTGCTTCCTGCATGATGTCCCTTATCTCTGTCCATAATTCTTCCGGCACTCTGTCTATTGAGTCTAGGCCATTATATCTGTTCATCACCTCCACAGTGTATTCTTTAGGGATGCTTTCTAGGTGATATCTGTCTGGTCTCCTTGTTTTCCCTATTTTCTTTAGTCTTAACCTGAATTTTGCGATCAGTAGGTTGTGATCTGAGCCACAGTCTGCTCCGGGTCTTGTTTTTGCTGACTGTATGGAGGTTCTCCATCTTTGGCTGCAGAGTATGTAGTCAATCTGGTTTCGGTGTTGGCCATCTGGTGATGTCCATGTGTAAAGTCGCCTCTTGTGTTGCTGGAAGAGAGTGTTTGCTATGACCAGTGCGTTCTCTTGGCAGAACTCTATCAATCTTTGCCCTGCTTCATTCTGTGTTCCAAGACCAAATTTGCCTGTTATTCCCTCCACTTTTTGATTTCCTACTTTGGCATTCCAGTCTCCTAATATAATTTGGACATCATTTCTTGGTGTCTGTTCTATGAGGTGTTCTAGGTCCTCATAGAACTGGTCCACTGTGGCTTCATCTGCACTAGTGGTTGGTGCGTATATTTGAATCACAGTGACATTGAAGGGTTTGCCTTGAATTCTGACTGACATCATTCTGTCATTTTTGAGATTGTATCCCATTACTGCTTTTCTCACTCTTTTATTGACAATTATGGCTACTCCATTTCTTCTAAGGTTTTCTTGTCCACAATAGTAGATATGATGGTTTCCAGAGCTGAATTCACCCATCCCTGTCCATTTGAGCTCACTGATGCCCAAGATGTCAATGCTTATTCTTTCCATCTCATTTTTTACCACTTCCAGTTTACCTTGGTTCATTGATCTCACATTCCATGTCCCTATGCAGTATTGCTCCTTACAACATTGCATTTCTCCCCCCCCTTTCCTGTCCCTCCCCTTCCTCCACTCTGTGGTGCTAAGCATCCTGTATCACCTAGCCTGCCCCTTTGTTTTGCCTTTTGTTTTGGTCAATAGGGTTCTCTTGGCAAGGTTTATGGCGTGGTTGCCGGTGTCTGCGCCATTTTTCTCTCCTCATACATTTTATCACAGTTTTTTAAAAGTTTAAAAACATTTAAGACAACATATTATCATGCATATTATCACACTTTAAAACACAGTCTCTATGTCAGTTGCTATATTAAGTCGGCATAAAGTCTTTAGGTGAGTTATTATATTAAGTCATCAAAATTTTTCATATCAGCTACTTATCCTTTGCATGGGTCTCTGAGTCTCGCCCCCTGGTTTTCCTCCTCTGCCTTCTTCTGTCAATTGGCGCTCGGTTGTTGCTCCTGGGCTCGGAAGGGCTCTCGGTGGGGCGAATGGCTGGCCTCCTCCTCCCCCCGCCCGGCTGATCTTCCTCCTCTTCCCTGGCCCGGCTGGAGATGGTGGCTCCCGGGCTTGGAAGGGCTCTCGGTGGGGCGAATGGCTGGCCTCCTCCTCCCCCCGCCCGGCTGATCTTCCTCCTCTTCCCTGGCCCGGCTGGAGATGGTGGCTCCTGGGCTTGGAAGGGCTCTCGGTGGGCGAATGGCTGGCCTCCTCCTCCCCCCGCCCGGCTGATCTTCCTCCTCTTCCCTGGCCCGGCTGGAGATGGTGGCTCCCGGGCTTGGAAGGGCTCTCGGTGGGGCGAATGGCTGGCCTCCTCCTCCCCCCGCCCGGCTGATCTTCCTCCTCTTCCCTGGCCCGGCTGGAGATGGTGGCTCCTGGGCTTGGAAGGGCTCTCGGTGGGCGAATGGCTGGCCTCCTCCTCCCCCCGCCCGGCTGATCTTCCTCCTCTTCCCTGGCCCGGCTGGAGATGGTGGCTCCCGGGCTTGGAAGGGCTCTCGGTGGGGCGAATGGCTGGCCTCCTCCTCCCCCCGCCCGGCTGATCTTCCTCCTCTTCCCTGGCCCGGCTGGAGATGGTGGCTCCCGGGCTTGGAAGGGCTCTCGGTGGGGCGAATGGCTGGCCTCCTCCTCCCCCCGCCCGGCTGATCTTCCTCCTCTTCCCTGGCCCGGCTGGAGATGGTGGCTCCTGGGCTTGGAAGGGCTCTCGGTGGGCGAATGGCTGGCCTCCTCCTCCCCCCGCCCGGCTGATCTTCCTCCTCTTCCCTGGCCCGGCTGGAGATGGTGGCTCCCGGGCTTGGAAGGGCTCTCGGTGGGGCGAATGGCTGGCCTCCTCCTCCCCCCGCCCGGCTGATCTTCCTCCTCTTCCCTGGCCCGGCTGGAGATGGTGGCTCCCGGGCTTGGAAGGGCTCTCGGTGGAGCTTACATTTTACATTAGTAGAGCTTACATTTTACAAAAACCTTACCTCAACAATTCAGGAATCTGTGGAAAAGAAGCTACAGATGTTTATTGATTTTGCTGATGGAAAGATCAATTGGAGTCAAATTTTAACAATTTTTTTATTTGCCGGTATTCTTGCTAAGAAACTAAAAAGTCATGGCATTGCTGACTCCTATGAAAACATGGCATTAATCACCTCAGAATATATCATCAAAAACTTTACACATTGGATCCAGGAAAATGGGGGTTGGGTAAGTTTGCAGGTTTTAAAGGCATGTTAGTATATTCAAATGATAAGAGAAAATACCGTCCCCCCCTCACACTATCTTCTCTGTATTTCAGGAAAACAGCTTTATAACAGATTCAGCATCCATTGACAGAATAAATCTACAATATAGCCTTGAAAATCAAAGCTTTGTATAAATGTTATTTATCCCTATCTCAGCATAAATATTCAGTTGTGTTCTTAAAAAATAAACATTTTAAACATTGTTTAAATGTCTCATTCTTCACTATAATAAAAGCCAATTAAATACTAAAACAGCATAAAGACCATACATAGGCTGCACTTCATTTTTAAGCAAGGCCAAAACACTCAAGGTTCAGTGTCTTTATCACACATACACTACTAATGTTGCTACCAGAAAAAAAAAATGCTGTTCCTAAAAATGTAAAACTATGACACACACACCAATTCTAATTATTTTAAACATTCCTTCTCATACTACCCCCCCCTTTCTACATGGTCCTACCAATTTGGTTTATGTCTAAAAGTACAAAGAGGCATTAAGCTGGTAATTTTATCATCATTAACTGTATAAAATGTGCAACCTATTATCAGAACCACAACATGCACATGGTCTTAACAAAGATCTCTCAATGAGCCATGAGGACCAGTTTATTTCTTGCCCAATACATATGCTTGTCTGCTGGTTTTTTCAATAATGAGACAAAGGGTTGTAAATGAAAATCAGTTTATTCCAGTGATGGGCAGTCTTTGCCCTCCAGCTGTTCTTGAACTTCAATTCCCAGAGGCCCTGATCAGCAGGAGTGCTGATTTGGGCTTCTGGGAATTGAAGTTCAAGAACAACTGGAGGGCCAAGACTGCCCATCACTGGTTTATTCCAACAATTTTAAATCCTGGTTACAGAGGTAAAAAATGACTGACAGGGTCTGCCTTTTATGACTTTTTCAACATGTTGAAGAAAAGTTTTATCAACAGGCTTCAGTATTTTCTCCATTTGCTTAGAAGGTTTTGCAGCTCTCCCTACCCCTGTGACCAGGATTAATATCTGATCTACATTTTCTTGGGTCAGCACAAGACATTTCAGCGAATAAGCAATAACTGTAATGATATGTAACACAGCTTGGAAACAGATTTTGGAACAAACAATTCTTAATTTTATGTCCTTGATCATCTCTGTCCATGAAATGCAAACATGGTCACTTTGGCCTGGGGCACGAATTTTGCAGTCATCGCAAGTATCATAAAGATAGTTGTTGAAACAATATTCCAAAATACTATAGATGGCTGTTCTCACAACTGACTTCATGGCCCCTCGGCATTTTCTTGGTAAAATTGGCAGCATTTCATCAGTCTTTAGGCCAAGAAGGTTTCCCAGTATCACATGAGAAGGTTGGGCAGAAGATAAACTTTCAGGATCCTGGAAGAACATTGAAACAGTTTTAGTATAACCAAATATATAAATTAAGTTTTTGGGTAGGGGTGTGTGTGTGTGCAAACCTTCATATCCCTGCCATCCCTTGGCCCATATCATTTTACCTCAGTGTAGATATTTCCTGTTGAAAACATATTCCAGATCTCTGTGGGCAATGGCTGAGCCCTGGCTTGACCGGAAACCTCAGGTTCTTGTGGGCTTACAGCATTTGCAACAGACTCCTATAAGTTTTAAAAAAACAGAAGTATTTTTATTTTAGCATTCTACCTTATTTTCACTATCGGGCTTCTTTATTTTAGAGGAGAGGGTAGATGCTTACCTGCGTTACAACGTTTTGAGGAGAAATTGCTTCTAACAATTTGTTCAATATTCGGTTCATCTCTTCTTCTTCTCGTATGCTTTTGGTGGGTGGAAAGTGTTCATCTTCTGAGCCAGTGCTGATATAGAGCTTTTGTGGTTCAGACCGCGAGAGTGGTGTTCCTTCAGGATCCAGCATAGGTCTCTGCTGGGTGTTGTGGTCCTCCATGGCTTCTCCTCTGAACTTGTCTGGGCATGCCAAAGGCCAAACCTGTTTCAAAAGGGCCGACTGTGGGGAGGTCATATAGGTTATAGATGGTATCACGTGTCCCTACACCACCAATGAGCGCTATGGTTGCCCTGCCCTCATTTCTGGGGTGGCAAGCCACATGTTCCGGGTCAGGGGTATACCTGAGGGTGGCCATTTCTGCTTCGGGGTGGCCTTTCCTTCCACGTGGCATCCACTGTGCCACTTCCGGTAATGGAGGCTAACAATGTACACCATTTCCAACCACGTGGGTAAACAGGGTGCATTGCTACTACGTCATTTCCGACGCACATGGCCATGACGTCATTTCTGACCACACGGGTAAACAGGGTGCATTGCTACTACGTCATTTCCGGTGCACATGGCCGTGATGTCATTTCCGACCATGTGGGTAAACAAACATGGCGGCAGTAACGTCACTACCGGCCATGTGGGTAAACAAACATGGTGATGATGATGATGTCACTTCCGGTCACGTGAGTAAACAAAAGCACATGGCGTGACATCACTTCCGCTAAACTACTCACAATCATAGACAGAAGGGGATCCTTGTTTGTTGCATTCACAGTGCCTAAGGTAGTTTTGAGCGTCCAGATGATGAGGGACTACCACAGTTCCAAGATCGCGGGCTCCACTGCGCCCTGCGGAATGAGTTCATCAAGACCAGTCTCAGGACAGTCTCTAAGAACAACATGCACTCGGCAGATCTTCAGCCTAGTGGGTTTGACCATAGGATCCAAGTCAAAGTGGACAGGGCCCCCCTTAAAGGTTTCCAACCCAGGGCAGAACACATCCGGATACTTATCACAAATGGCCTGAATGGGGTCAGCCTGAACCATATTGATGCCTGAAAAGATGATACCTAGGGGCCCAAACCACTGAGTACCCAAAAGATTGTTCTTACCTGCCTTGACCACAACAAGTGGGAATTTTATGGCAGTGCCTTTGAACTGCACATCAAAAGTGCCGATGCTGAGCACAGGGATGTGGCAACCCTGCACACCTCTCAACTGGACCTGCAGAGCCTGCAACTTGGGCCAGTCCACCGGCGGGATTTGGAAAAACTCACGTTGGTCAAGGATCAAATGTGACAATCCCGAGTCGATCTCCATGCGGCAATGATGACCCTGAAGATGGATGTCAACGAAGAACTGACCCATGACCGCACAAACACTAGAACTGGAACATAAGTCTTGACCGGCGTAGACTTTGGAGATCTGGAGCTCTTTCTTTTGGCAACCCTTGTCTTTGGAAAACCCTGCGGAACACTGGTGGCACACTCTTGCTATGTGCCCCTTTCGGCTGCACTTGTGGCACTCTGCCTCTCGGAATGGGCATTTTTCACGAAGGTACTTGCCCCCGCATCCCTTGCACGGGGCCTTTACTTTGTCTGCCATTTTGGAGGACTTGCGATGAACTTTCTGCACGTCGTCCCCCGACTCTTAGTTGTCTGAGGATGATGAGCCATAGAGCTCTGGCCTCTGGTCAGCTGCTGCCTTTTTAACTGAGGAGTGTTTTTCCTGGAACACCTTCACACCTGCGCTGGTGACTTCGGATGCCAGAGCTTCCTTGAAAGCCTCATTGAAGGTCAGCGTGTTCCTTTTCATTAGCCACCTCTGCACTGCATTGTCCTGGATGCACATCAGCAACCTGTCCTTGAGGGCATCGTCCAAGTTTGGCCACTCACATGTCCCAGTCGCCTGGCACAGGGCAGCGACATAATCGGTGATGGACTCCCCGGGCTTCTGGTCGCTCTTGTAGAAGTTTACCCAGGCTGTGAAGATAGAGACCTTGCGCCTAAAGGGTCTCTCAAAACCAACAGAATGTCCCTTAGAGAAGTGTCCTTTACTTATTTCGGCCGAAACAGGTTCACAATGTGATCAATTGTGGAGATGCCACAGTTTGCGAGAAATGTTGCCTTCCATTCCTCCAGTTTGACCTTGTTGGCAAGAACCCAATTCTCAAATTGCATTTCGTAGCTTGGCCAGGTGTCTGTTTTAGACTCATCGAAACTCCCAAACGGCATTGCAGTGGCAGCAGATCCCATCCTTGTCGCCAATGTTGAGTTTGATAACAATATGCAACGTGACAGCAAGTTCGGTGGTAACAAACAGTGATTTATTTATAGCTCAGTTCAGACTGGAGAATAGGCGACAAGGTGGCTACTTATATACAGACAGAACAGCAGTTACAGAGATACATTTGCCCGGGTAACTGAAACGCAGGAAACCTGTGTTAGAGCCAATCAGCTTTCATTGACAGTGATAAGAATTTAGCGCCTTAGAGAAAGGGCGCGCTTTTGCTGCAAAGACTTAATGGTGTCTTAAGAATTAAAGCAACATAACGTTTGGACACAACAACTGGAATGGGTCATTTCATTGGGACCAATCTTCCTTGAGGTGACCCTTTTGTGCCCACAGGAATTGTTCCAGCCCAGCTCCAAAAAAGAGTAGCCCTGCTGCTGGAACAGCAAGGTCCTGATTAGGCATAGCGTAGGATCAGGCTAGTTCGTCAGCTTCTGTGTGTCATCTAATCACCAGCAAACAGCTCATACTGGACCATGTCACAAGCAGTCCAACTGGTGAGCTCCATCTCCATCTGATTGCACTTTTATTCTCTCCTTTGTGAGGAGAGTGAGGAAAACAAGTGATGAGGAAGTGGAGCTTTCTTTCCTTTTGTGGTTACCCTCTTAATTCCAGAATATTTGTTCTCATGCCCATTAAGATTAGATGGGACTGTGGTGGCTTAAGGGTTAAGACACCTAACTTGACAACTGGAAGGTCACAGGTCAGCAGTTCGAGACCCAAGTACTGCATGACGGAGTGAGCTCCCATCTTTGTCCCAGCTCTAACCTAGCAGTTTGAAAGCAAGAAATTCCAAGTAGATAAATAGGGACCACTTCGTTGTGAAGGTAAACAGTGTTCTGTGCACATCGGTGCGTAGTCATGCCTGCCGCATATCAATGGAAACATCTGCAGACACAGACAGAGCTGGCTCTTTGGCTGTAAACAGAGATGAGCACCAAACCATAGAGTCTGAGTCTGATACGACTGGCTTTTGAACAAGGGTGATCTTTCCTTTACCATTAGGCTTGCCTCTTTATTTTTTTAGGGAAAAGGGTGAGAGCCTTTAAGAAAAGCCATGTAACCAAATAAAACTTGCTCACATTTATGGGGTTGTTTCCCCCCCCTTAACCAAAGAAAATTTTGACCTTGCAAGTTGAGGTTCCTCAAACCGTTCTTCACAATTCCAAAAGAACTGAAGAGGTTCCTTGTTAATGAGGAGGTGTCAAGTCAATTCATCCTTTAGTAGCTGACCTTGTTGGTTAGAGAGAGCGAGAAACTTTTTATTCTTCTGTACTTTAAAAATGATACAAGAGTTTTCTGTGAAAGCTTTATGTCAGCTTCTGGTAGAGAGTAGATCTGATTAATAATCAAACTCACTCTCTACCAGAAGCTCAAATCCTTCCCTTTTAACAGAAAGTCAGAAAGGTTGACACTGAATTCAAAGGGTCACGTGTAGGGAACAGGGCGCTTAAGAACTTCCATCTGCTCATTATAGACCAAAAATGTCTACATTAAC
The DNA here is from genome assembly GCA_035047345.1 of Bradypodion ventrale. NCBI lineage: Eukaryota > Metazoa > Chordata > Lepidosauria > Squamata > Chamaeleonidae > Bradypodion > Bradypodion ventrale. The sequence goes on from JAWDJE010000001.1 coordinate 275,422,418, forward strand.
ATGTACTTTTTTTATTAAAAAAAACCACCTTTAAAATCTTGGTTTGAAGTGGGTTGAAGCACACATAGAGCTAGTGCTTATACTATAAAGCAGATTAGAAAGAAACTGAAAATATGAGGGTCCAGCACGTGTTTCTTTCTGTCAAAATGAAGATGTCTCTGAGAGAAGAGCAAGGCTACTTATGGCCATCCTTTATGATTCTATGGCACTAAGAGCTATGGCCTCTTCATATTTTAACAAAAGGGCTAAAGAGGCACCACCTTTACACAGTCTTTTGGCTAATCCTCAGAAAGCGTTTTCTGGAGGGACCAGATCTTGATTTTAGAGTAAATGCAAGATAATAAACTGTGCTGTATACAGACCCTGATTATAATTCTAATTCTCATCATGGCACATCACATGAGGTTTACACCTCCCTGCCTAATACACAATGATAGGATCAATCAGTGGTTTCTAATCTAGACACCCCAGATGCTCTTATACTCCTTCAGTCCCCCTACCTTGTGCCACTCTGGAAGATAGATAGATATATTTTCATTTGTATGCGGCTCACAACATATCAAACCCACAATACAACCAAATAACAGCACAATAAAATATCACAATGCAATACAAAATACAGTAAAATTATACAATATAATACAATATTGGATTCAAACAGATGTCCATGGCCCATGGCTGCGGGTATCCTTTCAAGCCTCCAACCAGGTGGGGGTGGGGCAAAATGACAGCGTCTGCAGCTGTGCCTCTCTTCGCCTGGCCGATGGAATGAGTCACGGGGGGAGGCAGCAAAGTCCATGGCCCATGGCTGTGGGCATCCTTTCAAGCCTCCAGCCAGGTGGGGGCGGGGCGAAACGACGGGGTCCGCAGGTGTGCCTCTCTTAGCTCAGCTGGTGGAATGGGTCATGCGGGGAGGCAGCAAACGATTGGGGTGGAGAATAGGCATGACTGCAGGCTGGATTGCAGTCTCATAGGTTACTGCAGATCTGCATACATAGGCTTCCACCTCCCCTGTGTTGTATAATGCACAACAAGCTGAATGATGTACTCCAAGTCATGGTGTTAGTCCTTGACCCTTTGTTCTATTTGTGGAATATGGCTTGAACCATTGTGTTTTTATTGTACTTAATACACTGGGTTTGGGTTGCAATTTCATAACCATTCTGGCTTGGCTGATGGGATGATACAGATCTAAAATCTAGGTGCCAATAACACCTTCTAAGGAGCCAGGGTTTCTACAAAGCTCCTTAAAACACACAGTGAGTACAGTTTTTATTATCCGTTATCTTAATCCATCACCTTCATTCCTGCCAGACTGGCTGTGCTTCCTTTATGCTGTGGGTAAGATATTGATGATGGAACACCTGCATAGTTGGACTGCAATCAGTGTAGATCAGGGGTTCCCAACCTAAGGTCCGTGGGCTGAATCCAGCCCATGGTGCTATTTCATGTGCCCCCCATCCCTCCAAATGCATTCGAGAAACAAAGCGGCCACCCTTTTGAAGCTATTGGGACAAAATGGTCACCCCATCACACAGGCAGTGCAAAATGGCCATCTGGCCCTCGAAGTTGACTGAGAGAGTGTGACCCCCCTCCCCAGCTTGAAACAGTTGGGAACCCCTGGTGTAGATGTTGGGGCCACTTGGGCAGAGATAGGAAGTAGCAATTAAAGTAACATTTTACCTGTAAGATGTTCCTCAACACCCGGTAATGAGGTCACAATGGATTTACAGTTAAAAAAAACCCATAGCAAATGGCAATGACACTTGCTGCTTTGGGTGTAATGTGTAATGCATCTTAGTTATTTTCAAAAAGTTATTATTTTATTTAGAAGCATTTTGGCAGTGTTCACTCTTGCTGCTATTCTTGTTTAAATAGTCCAGGATATCTGATGGCAAGTGAATGGCTTTTAGGACAGTAGTGAGTGTGTCAAGGTGGAAAGAAGACGAAAGGACAATGCAAGGGTTTTGTGATTAAGTGTAATTGAGTAGGTTGCTTGATACTATGCTTTACAGATGGTTCTACCCATCCTGGCACTTTCCAGATGTGTTACCAACAAATCTTACCACCCTCTGATGGCAACCAGAAAACAGGATTTGTATGAATCTAGACAGTATTAGGTTGGGGTAGCAACTTAAACTCTCTCTCCCTCAAATATATATACAATTATTACAGATGCTAGCAACAAAACCTACCACATTTACTCTACCTGTCCTGTGGCTTCCAACATAACCATCAAGGATCAACATTATAGCAACTTAAAAGGTTAACATTTGCTTCCATCCATATTGAACACAAACAGGTTAGACCTAGGCTCAATTAACAAAACATGTTAAGCCTTTTTATGACGTTCCGAAGTGTGCCTCATATGGTGATGTTCTTGACAGCGCCTCCTCCTCTGTCATATCTTCTTTACTCAACTCTTCCTTGCTCTGTACCACTTCTGAAGGACAGACAGTGGAAGGTGTGGAATATACTAGTGCTCCTCATCTCACCATATCTCTCTAATGGGATTGGGGTGGGGAACTCACCAGATGTCCAACAATACTAAGCCCAGACATAATCCATGAAGAAGCTCTTCTGTCCTGCTTCAATGATGATTTTGTGTGTGTTTCCATTCAGTTTTTAAGAGAATGTCTCTGTGAACAAATTGATCACAGAGATAGGCAGGATATCTCTCAATGCCATTTCTAGGGAATCCTAAGCAGGTGAAGGCATCTCCTTGGGAATACCCTGAAGCAAATGGTGAGCCACTGTGTGAGACAGAATGCTGGACTGGATGGCCTGTGGCCTGTTCCAGCAAGGCTGTTCTTATGTTCTTATCCTTTCAGCATATTTAAGTGTCAGGAAAATATTTGTCCAGTTTTCCATATTTTTTAAAAAATCTGGGTGATGGGCACATGAATGGACTCAAGAGACTTAGGTTCAAATCCATTCTCAGCCATGGAAGCTGACTGTGGGAGTGTAACTGATAAAACCATTCTTGCATATCTCATTTACCTTGTAAGCCTGTAGTGGCTTAGTGGTTAAGACTCTGAACTTGATGACTAGAAGGCCACCAGGTCAGCAGTTCGAGACCCGAGTGCTGCACGATGGAGTGAGCTCCCATTTCCTCCCATCTTAGCAGTTCAAAAGCAAGAAAATAGGTACCACTTTGATGGGAAGGTAAACAGTGTTCTGTGCACTCCAGTGTTTAGTCATGTCTACCACATGTCCACATAAATGTCTGCAGACACAGCCAGCACTGGCTCATTGGCTATAAACAGATGAGCACTGAACCCTAGAGTCACATACGACTGGCTTTCAAGCAAAGGCGAACTTTACCTTTACCTAAGTCAGTTCTGACTTGATGGCAGATAACTAATTAATTATAATTACTGTATAGCTAATAGGGCCGTAGGTAGGCAAGTAAATGTGAGCATTTCAGACCCATCTACCACTACGACTAGGGTTGCCATATGTCCTGGAAAACCAGGATTGTCCCAGATTCAAGGTTGGAAAAATAGCTATCATTATATTGTGTTTTTTTTAAAGGCTATTTTGTACTTCTATCCCGGTTTTGTGGGAGAGAATTATGGCAACTCTAACTATGACGTCTCCTCCAGATTCATATATCTGACTGACAGACCATATCTCAATCTTATCCTGTGCTAAAGGCAATGCATTAAAGCAGATGTGGGTTCTGTGACTGCCATCTGCTGGAACTGATGCAAATTGTCCACTTTATCACTATGACAAGCCCACATTTCCCTCTTCGTGCTATAAAACACATCACAACTACCTTGTAGTGTCCTTGTAATACCACCCTACCTATCACAAATCTCCTGCTGAGTTCTTCCCATTGCTCAGTGTTTTCTGAAGATCTCTTCTGCAAATCCTACCTTCCAAAAGCACGATGTCCCAGAAGATCAAAATGTGTTGAGCGCATAGCTGTCAAGTATCCCTTATTGGCCGGGAAATTTCCCTTATTTCCAAATCCAAAACTTGACAGGTATGGTTGAGCGGTACACTTGTTGCCATTCCATTCCTACAGGAAATGAGGAACTTTCTTGTTTCTTCTGGTTGGCCCAAGCCATTTTCCTGCTGGTGATGAAGGACACATTAGTATTCTCTCCTAATCCCCAAATTCCATAAATGGAAGTAAATTAAACTGGCAGATGCATCTTAATTGAATACAACTGGCAAGAAACCACCAACCCACACATACCAATTCTGAATTCTGAAAAAAATACCCATTCTTACTGTCTGATCACAACACAATACTGGAATGCTAGTCTTATTTGGGCTTTATTTCCACCATGTGATGAAAACTACACTATGTGGAGAGAGAATGCAAGCGCGGCGCCAAAATGGCCGTCGCGCTCTTTGCGGGCCCCCCCACCGGACTTGGACATCCGGGTAGTTAGGGGGGCGTGGCCAGCACCCTTTAAAAGGGGTGGCCATGAGGCAGCCGTGCTGCCATTTTGCGAAGCGACGGAGAGGAGAAGTTTTTCCCCAATCGCTCCGTCGCTCTCCCCTTTAGCCGGGAAGCCTTTTTTGGGCAGCGGTTTCTTCTTCGCTTCTTTCTTCGGCTTCCCAACGATTTGCGGCAATGCCTTCCAAAAAGAAGGCGATGGTGAACGCGGTTCGCAATTCCAGGAGGCGCCAGCCGGGTCGGAGGACCGCGACTGCGCCCCCTCAGCAGGCCCCCTTTCTGGGGGCGCCCACCGGGACTGGCGGGATGGGGTCGATTGCTCCCTGGCCTGAGGCTGGGCAGCCTCAGACTGGCCCTGCGGGGGATGCGGCCCCCGGCCCGCAATTAGCGGCCACCGGCCCGGGCCTGGTGCATAGCCAGGCTGGGCCTTCGGGCCTTGGCATGCAGCTTCCAGCGGTGGGCTTTAACCAAGGGGGTTGGCTGGGTTCCCTTCCCTGGCAGGGCATGCCTCCGGCCCCTCTGGGGCCGGTGGTTGGGGCATGGCCATATGCGGGCCCTGGGGTCCAGAGACCTGGCCCGGCGCCAGTGACCGGTGGGCCGGCTGGCCCTTTGCCCCCCATCAGCGTTGGGGGCTATGTAAACGTTGATGCCCTACTGGCCCGCGTAGCGGCCCTCGAGGCATCTTTAGGGGTAGTTAACCCATCCGGGGCACCTTTTGGTTTACAGGTCAACTCAGTGCCTGCCGGTCCTCGGCAGGCAGCCGAAAGGGTTGAGCTGCCTGAGGCAAGTAGGTTGGCGCCAGCCGCGGCCTCGCAGCTCCCCACACAGCAGATGCCGCCAGCGGGTAGTGGTCAGGCCCCATCTACAAGCTCGGTTGTGGTCGCGAGCTCCGATGCCCGCAGTGGGCCGGAACCCCCGGTGGGGGCGGCCCATGGGGGTGCAACTTGTGAGTATATGGTCCAAGCTAGTGCACCCACACCACAACCCACAACGGGGGGAGGTTTACAGTGGCCGTGGCCTCGCCTGGCTGGGACGGCGGGTCAGCCGCCATCGGCCCTTCAGGGAACGGCTCTAACACTCCAAGGCCCCTCTTGGGGCGGGGTACCCTGTCCTCCAGGGAACTTACTGGGGGTGGCGGGGCTGGTCCAGGCTCCTTTCATGGTGCCCAGCACTGTCAATGTTCCGGTGTCAGCCTTGCCGACAGCAGGTTATTCATTGCCCCTCGGGGATCACCTGGCCCAGGCCACCAAGGAAAAGATCTGTCAGGGGGAGTATGTGGACATTTTCTCCCTCTTGAATAGAGAACCCACCAAAGAGGAGAGGGAGGGGCAGGACGAGAAGGACAAGGAGCAGTCTCGTCGACGTAAGCCACCACGCACGTGGGCCAACTGGTTACCCGCGTACCTTATATACATGGCGGTGTACCTCAGGGCCCGGCCTGACCTGGCAATTCCGATGGTCCAGTATTTGGACAACATATACCGGGCGATGGTTGATTTCCCTGGCCCGTCGTGGTTGGCTTACGATGAGGAATTCCGTATGAGAGTGCCCCTACACCCGGAGATGAGATGGGACGAGCCCTGCCAGAAGCTGTGGCTTCTGTACATGACCCCCACGCGCCCGGCGCCAGGGGAGAGGTACCATTGTGGACATGCGGTCCAGCGAGCTGCTCCAGCCCAGGCACCCCGCCAGGTGGCGGGGCAGGGGGTTCCAGCCCGCCTGCTGTGTTGGAGCTTCTCGGCCAATGGTGCGTGCAACAGGAAGCAGTGCTGATACAGGCATGAGTGTCCCTCTTGTGCTGGCCCCCATGCCGACTCCACGTGTCCTAGGGCAGGCGGACTGCAGGGCAGAGGTAGAGGTGGACAGGGAACGGGCAGAACTGCCGCGGAGGGAGCTGGTCAAGCAAAAGGCCCCCTCCCCAATTAATGTTGACATGTTGGAGCGTTGGCTCACGATGTACCCGAGGAGGGCAGACACAGCTTACCTGCTTGAGGGTTTCCAGCAGGGGTTTCACATTCCTTTCACAGGGGTCAGGTCCCCTCAAGATGCACCCAACCTGTTATCACTCAGGGGAAGGGAGGAGGTGGCTGCCATGAGCATTGCTAAGGAAGTTGCTGCTGGCAGGGTCGCTGGCCCTTTCCCTGTCCCACCATTTCCCAATCTCAAGGTTTCCCCGTTGGGGTTAGTGCCCAAGAAGTCACCGGGGGAGTTCCGTTTGATACACCACTTGTCTTACCCGGCCGGCCGTTCGGTCAATGATGCTATCCCTGACGACCTTTGTTCGGTCAGGTATACATCTTTTGACCAGGCCCTGCGCATGGTGCGCTCATGTGGCCCGGGTGCACTACTGGCTAAGTGCGACATTAAGTCAGCGTTCCGTCTTCTGCCAGTGCACCCGGGCGACTTTGAGCTGCTGGGTTTCAAGTTCCGGGGTGAATTTTATTTCGATAAAGCCATGCCTTTTGGCTGCTCCATTTCATGCTCAGCATTTGAGCGCTTTAGCACCTTCCTGCAATGGGCCTTTGTTCGCAGGTCAGGGTCCCGGTCTGTAGCCCACTACCTCGACGATTTCTTATTCGGGGGTGAACGGGGCTGGGACATGTGCACGCGTCTCCTACATACATTTCAGACGCTAATGAAGGAACTCAGTGTCCCTTTAGCGCCCGAAAAGACCGAGGGCCCTTCAACCAAGCTCACATTCCTGGGGGTTGAGGTTGACACGGTTGTGCAAGCATCCAGGTTACCTGTTGATAAGGTTTCCCGGATCGTTGCACTCATTTTGGACTTGCTGGCAAAACGCAAGGTGTCCCTTCGGGAGCTCCAGGTGTTACATGGTCACCTCAATTTCGCTTGCAGGGTCGTCGCACCTGGCAGAGCATTTGCTCAACGCTTGTGCGACGCCATGACTGGCTTGGCAAGGCCCCACCACAGGGTCCGACTGAACAAGGGCATGAGGGCTGATATGCTCATCTGGCTTCAGTTCCTGAGGGAATTCAACGGGGTGTCCTTTTGGAGGTCCGACCTTTTGGTTTCCCCTCGTTTTCAGGTTCAGTCGGATGCATCAGGGTCCCTGGGTTATGGGATTTACTTCGAAGGGAAGTAGGCCTATGGCAGATGGCTGCCTGCCTGGTGGGGCACGGATCGCTCGCGCGATCTCACGTATCTGGAATTTTTCCCCATTCTGGGAGCTTTGATGCTATGGGGCGAGGAATGGGCCAATTCGGTCGTCCATTTCTGGTGTGACAATGCGGCAGTTGTCCACATTGTCAATTCACAGACGTCAAAATCTCCCAGGGTTATGGAACTGGTTCGCCAGTTTGTGTTGCGCAGCCTACGCCTCAATGTGCTTTTAAGGGCCAGACATGTTCCAGGTATTAATAACGATATTGCTGACGCTTTGTCCCGCCTGCAGATCCCCCGGTTCCGTGCCTTGGCCCCGGATGCAGAGGAATTTCCCTCGTCGCTCCCGGATGAGATATGGACGCTTGGCAGGGAGAGGTGAACCGGGCGATCAGCATGTCGCTCGCCCCCCGCACGCGTAAGGCGTATAACCATGCATTCAGTTCGTTCAGGGCCTTTTGTGCCCAATCATGGCTGCCTGAAAGTTGGCCCATCCCAGTGGCTCACGTCCTCCAATTTATGGTTTACTTACATGCCCAGGGCTTAGCCCCCCGCACCATAGCATCCAGGCTGTCAGCGCTGGCATTCATGGCCAAGGTGGGTGGTTTTGCTGACAGCACAAATGATTTTCGCATACGACATGTTTTGGAAGGGTGGGTGCGGGAACGTGGGTGCAGCCCGGACGACCGCCACCCTATTTCTCCAGGGGTACTTACCCACCTTGCACGGGGTTGGCATGACCTGTGTTTCGACAGGTATGAGGCAACCCTGTTTCACGCGGCTACTACGGTGGCCTTTTTATGGGGCGCTCCGCATCAGTGAGCTGGTGCTACTGTCTAAGGCGGATGCGAGTCGTAGGGCACTGGAACTCGAAGATGTCTATGTTTCCAATGATTGGGCTCAGCTGAGGATACGCTCCTCTAAGGTTGATCAGCACGGTGTAGGCAGTGGTGTAAGACTGCTACGATGTTCCATGGCTGACATCTGTCCGGTTGGTGCCCTACAGGAGTTCCTTGCACTACGTGGTACGCACCCTGGCCCGTTTTTCTGTCACCAAGATGGGTCTCCCCTTACTAAATTTCAATTTTGGAAGGTGACCGGTAAGGCACTAGACAGTGTTGGCCTCCCTGGGGCTCGTTACGGCACCCATTCATTCAGGATAGGGGCGGCTTCCACCGCAGCGGCGTTTGGGTACTCTGGGGCTGAAATACACAACATGGGAAGGTGGGGATCACGATGTTTTCAGTTGTATGTTCGCCCTCTTCAACAGTGAGTACCAGTTAGGTCACTGCCCTGTTTCCTTTTTTCCTTGACAGACCCTGGGTGTCGTCTTACACCGGTGACAGTATGGCTGGTGGGCCACAGCTATGTGCACAGGGCAGCACAGTTTGCTGCAGCGACAGAGTGGGGACCCCGACTGGGACTGGGTGCATCCGCAAGTCTCAGGTGGTACGGTAAGCGCGGAATGTTATGGCGGGAACTGTTGCCATTCCTTTTCTCCATCAGGGATGCTGACCCGCCTGATGTCCTGATTATACACCTTGGGGGTAATGATTTGGGACAGGTCACGGGCCTATCGCTAAAGCATGCGATTTGTGGTGACCTGGCCTACTTGCATTATGTGTGGCCTGCCACAACCCTACTTTGGTCGGACATGATACCGCGGCACACTTACAGGGGAGGGTTTAACCTCCAAGCCCTTGATCGGGCTCAGCGCGCGGTGAACAGGGCTATTGCCCGGTTCTTTCTGGACAAGGGTTGTGGACGAGTCATACGACACCCCACCATCAGTCTCCAAAATTATGAGCTTTACACAGGGGATGGGGTCCATCTGTCGCCGGGAGGTATGGACCTCTTGTTGGGAGATTGGCGAGCAGGCCTGTTGACCGAGCTGACGGTCTGGGGGGGGGGGGGCGGTGAGCCTTTGTTGAAGCCTCCCCGTGTGGCGGGCAGCACTGGTAAGGTAAACATTTATGACCCACAGGTATCCGGCAGGTTCGCAATTGACTGGACAACACTAGACAGGCACAAGTTGGTTAACGTTGTCCGGTCAACGATGAACCAGGCAATGGGGTGATGGCACGAGCTGGGCAGCATGCATCACCCTGTTATTTTACGGATACGCGTCAGAGGGTGGGGTCAGTAGTTAGATTATTGACTACGGTCAACAATTTGTTTGTTGTCAACAAACAAATTGATACAAATGGATACATTGTAACCAATTGCCGTTGGCAATTTTGAGTGGAACCTTACCAGTGTTACTTCGGCCTGCTTGCCTTAAGAATTATAATTGGTTGAATACCAATAGAAATTTATAATTCGGACTAGGGCATGAATCAATAAATGTGGCCCAATGCCGTTATCCACTTTTACCAGTGTCTGAGTCCTTTATTGGGGGGTGCGCCTGCAATGCAAGCGCGGTGCCAAAATGGCCGCCGCGCTCTTTGCGGCCCCCCCCACCGGACTTGTACATCCGGGTAGTTAGGGGGGCGTGGCCAGCACCCTTTAAAAGGGGTGGCCACGAGGCAGCCGCGCTGCCATTTTGCGAAGCGACGGAGAGGAGAAGTTTTTCCCCTCCACCCCCTCCCTAGTTAACAGTGTGATATTTTGGTCGCTTCGGGGCTGGGTGGGAATTTTTGGCTGGGACCTACAATTGGCTTTCGGGTCCTGGCTTTTTTGCCCATCCCACACTGTTGCTATGGTTTGACATAGGGGTTTCTTGCTCTGATGTTGACTCTGGTCACATGGGCGGGTAGCACTGGTAAGGTAAACATTTATGACCCACAGGTATCCGGCAGGTTCGCAATTGACTGGACAACACTAGACAGGCACAAGTTGGTTAACGTTGTCCGGTCAACGATGAACCAGGCAATGGGGTGATGGCACGAGCTGGGCAGCATGCATCACCCCGTTATTTTACGGATACGCGTCAGAGGGTGGGGTCAGTAGTTAGATTATTGACTACGGTCAACAATTTGTTTGTTGTCAACAAACAAATTGATACAAATGGATACATTGTAACCAATTGCCATTGGCAATTTTGGGTGGAACCTTACCAGTGTTACTTCGGCCTGCTTGCCTTAAGAATTATAATTGGTTGAATTCCAATAGAAATTTATAATTCGGACTAGGGCATGAATCAATAAATGTGGCCCAATGCCGTTATCCACTTTTTTCAGTGTCTGTGTCCTTTATTGCGGGGTGCGCCTGCAATGCGACTGTGCATGGTGTTGGCCTCACTTTGTGAAGCTTGGAAGTGCTATCCTTTGATCTGGCAGCTCCCTGAGCTCATGCTCTCTGGGGAAATGTGGGAGGTCTGTTTTCTAAAAGTAACTTTGCCAAGCTCTGAACATTGAACATTGAACCTTCTGGTTTCAGCTATCCAATATCCACATGCTGGAGGCTTGTCTGTACAGGAAAAGATAGCTGGACACATTTGGGCTATCCCTGTGGCTAAGAGAGGGCTGGCTTTGCTGTTGGACAGAGTGGTTAGTGGTGTCCCTTGAGAGATAACAGAGTTATCTTGTTTCATTCAGGTGCTATAGACAATATTGTCATGTTGTTGGTGTTCAGGTATGTTTCACCTGCCAGGCTGGTCAGTTTTTGTACATCAAATGGGGGAGGCGCCATCTTGTTCTTAAAAATATGTAAGGGCAGTGCTAGATTAACATAAGAACATAAGAACATAAGAACATAAGAACAGCCTTGCTGGAACAGGCCACAGCCCATCCAGTCCAGCATTCTGTCTCACACAGTGGCTCACCATTTCCTTCAGGATATTCCCAAGGAGATGCCTTCACCTGCTTAGGATTCCCTGGAAATGGCATTGAGAGATATCCTGCCTATCTCTCCAACCCGGAGGTTGTCCTTAGGTAGCCATAATTATAGCCATTGATAGCCTTGTCCTCCATGAACTTGTCTAATCCTTTCTTAAAGCTGTGAAGACTGACAGCTGTCACCACTTCTTCTGGCAGGGAGTTCCATAGACCAGTAATCCTCTGGGTGAAAAAGTACTTTCTCTTATTTGTTTGAGAACTAGTACCCAAAAGTTTCATGGAGTGTCCCCTAGTTCTAGTGTTGTGCGATAGGGAAAACAGTTTTTCCTTATCTACCTTGTCCACACCGTGCATGATTTTATAAACTTCAATCAGGTCACCTCTTAGACGCCGTCGTTCAAGAGTGAAAAGGCCCAACCGTTGCAGCCTCAGATGGTAAGGAAGGTGTTCCAGTCCCCTAATCATTCTGGTTGCCCTCCTCTGTACTTTCTCCAATTCCATAATATCCTTCTGGAGGTATGGCGACCAGAACTGTACACAATATTCCAGATGGGGCCTCACCATAGATTTATAAAGAGGCAAAATGACACTTGCTGACTTATTTTCTATACCCTTCCTAATGATCCCTAACATTGAGTTTGCTTTTTTCACTGCTGAGGCACACTGGGTTGACACCTTCATTGAGCTGTCCACCAGGACACCAAGGTCCCTTTCCTGGTTTGTTGCAGAGAGTTCAGACCCCATCAGTTTATAAATGTAATTGGGGTTTTTTGCCCCAACATGCATCACTCTGCACTTACTGATGTTGAAGCTCATTTGCCACTGTTTCGCCCACTCCCCCAGTGTCAAGAGATCCCTCTGGAGCTCTTCACAATCTCTCACAGTTTTCACTACCCTGTATAATTTAGTGTCGTCAGCAAATTTGGCTACCTTGCTTTTTACTCCTACCTCTAGATCATTTATGAAGAGGTTGAAAAGCAGGGGTCCCAGTACTTAACCTTGGGGGACCCCACTCTTTACTTCCCTCCACTTGGAGAAGTGTCCATTTAGTGCTACCCTCTGTTTCCTGTCCCTTAGCCAGTTGCTGATTCAGGACAAGACCTGTCCCTTTATTCCATGACTGGTAAGTTTATTCAAGAGCCTTTGGTGTGGGACCTTGTCAAAAGCCTTCTGAAAGTCCAGATAAACAATGTCAACTGGATCCCCCTTATCCACATGCTTGTTGACACTCTCAAAAAATTCCAACAGATTAGTGAGGCATGATTTGCCCTTGCAAAAGCCATGTTGGCTCTCCTTTAGCAGTGCCTTCTCTTCTATGTAACTATTAATTCTGTCTTTTAGGATGGTTTCCATCACTTTACCTGGGACACATGTCAAACTGACAGGCCGGTAATTTCCTGGATCACCCCTGGATCCTTTTTTGAAAATTGGTGTTACATTCGCTACCTTCCAGTCATCAGGCACAAAGCCTGATTTGAGGGAAAGATTATATATTTTGGCTAGGATATCAGCAATTTCATCTTTAAGTTCCCTGAGAACTCGTGGATGGATGCCATCTGGTCCTGGGGATTTGTTAGTGTTTAGCTTAACAAGACATGCAAGGACCTCCTCCCTGGTTATTTCTATCTTGCTTAATTCTTCGGTTTCCCTCCCTACGAAGATAGGCTCTGTTTTGGGCATGTGGTCTCTGTCTTCTTCAGTGAATACTGAAGCAAAGAATTCATTGAGTCTCTCTGCAATCTCTGTTTCCTCTTTAATAACCCCTTGCCTTCCATTGTCATCTAATGGTCCAATGGCCTTCCTAGTTGGGTTCTTACTTCTAATGTACTTAAAGAAGTCTTTGTTATTTCTCTGAGTATTTTTAGCTATACGCTCCTCAAAGTCTTGCTTTGCTTTCCTGATTGTTGCCTTGCATTTGTTCTGCCAGAATTTATGTTTCTGCCTGCTGTCCTCATTTGGACAAGCCTTCCATCTTCTAAATGAGCTTTTCTTGCTCTTGATCACTTCCCGAACAGCTCCTGTAAGCCACATCGGAGTCCTCTTGGACCTGGCAGTGCCCTTTTTCCTTTTGGGTATGCATTCCAATTGAGCCTCTGTTATTGTTTTTGTAAACAGCCTCCATGCCTCTTGGAGTGTTTGGACTCTCTCAATTTTCCCTTTCAGTTTCTTTTTTACTAGTTTCCTCATCTTTGGGAAATTTCCTTTTTGAAAATTTAAGGTCTCTGTGTTAGATTTTATCAGTGACTTGCGGTCTATGATCAAGTTAAACATAATTGAGTTGTGGTCACTGTTCCCTATTGGATCAGTCACATTAACATCTTGCACCAGATCCTGAGTATTACTCAGAATCAAGTCAAGGATTCTTGTACCTCTAGTTGGGTCTTCAACCATCTGTCCCAGGGAACAATCATTGAGCATATCTAGGAACTTTATCTCTTTATCATGTGCTGAACAACAGTTCACCCAGTCTATGTGAGGGTAATTGAAGTCCCCCATTATAACCAGGCTTCCCTTCCTGGATGCCTCCTTTACAACATTCTCCAACTGCCAGTCTCTCTCAAGAGTTTGGGTCGGAGGCCGATAGTATATGCCTACTGTTAGACCATCCTTGTGGCCTGGTACTCTTACCCACAGAGCTTCTAATGGTGACTCCAAATCACCTAGATACTCCAATTCATACGATTTTATCACTTCTTTGACATACAAGGCTACACCACCTCCTGTTTGCCCCTTCCTATCCTTCCTGTACAGTTTGTAGCCTGGGATAACTGTATCCCATTGGTTATCATCTGTCCACCAGGTTTCAGTGATACCAATAATATCAATATTTTTATCTATTGCTAAGTATTCCAGTTCCCCTATTTTGTTGCGGAGGCTTCTGGCATTTGTATACAAGCATTTATATATGCTTTCCTGATACAGTCTTTTGAGTCTAGTTGCATTGTTAGACTGCCTCTTGCATCCTTCTGCTAGAGTGCTGGTGACTAGCTCCTTGCTCTGCTCAGTAATTTTTGCATCCTCCTCACTACTCAAGTACACACTTTCCCGAACCGGATGCTGCCCAGCTCCTGTCGGCTTTCCCCCAGTTATCAGTTTAAAAGCTGCTCTGCAGCCTTTTTGATGTTGAGTGCCAGCAATCTGGTCCCATCATGGTTTAAATGCAACCCATCCCTCCTGAACAGATTTGGCTTGTCCCAAAATGTTCTCCAGTTCCTGACAAATCTGAAGCCCTCCTCTCGACACCACCGCCTCATCCACGCATTGAGGCTTCTGAGCTCTGCCTGCCTGGTAGGTCCTGCGCGAGGGACAGGCAGCACTTCTGAAAATGCTACCTTGGAAGTCCGGGACTTCAATCTTCTTCCTAACAACCTAAATTTGGCTTCCAGGACAGACCGCTTGGCCTTCCCAACATCATTAGTACCAACGTGTACCATGACAACTGGCTCGTTCCCAGTTCTCTCTAACAATCTATCTAGATTTCTTGTGATGTCTGCAACTTTTGCACCTGGCAGGCAAGTCACCATACGGTTATCATGTGCATCACAAATCCATTTCTCTGTATTTCTAATTATTGAATCGCCTAGTACAAGGAGCCTCTCTCCTGCAATCTGTTCATCTACATGCACCTCATCAACCATATTAAGGGAGAGAATCTCAGTTTGTTCCTGTTGTTCATCTTCCTGGATCTCATCAAGTGTGATGAAGGAGAGATCATCAGGTGGAACCAGTTGTTCCTCTGTGTGTTCCTCATCAGGTGTGATAAGGGAAAGAGCCTCAAATTTATTCTGTAATTTCAGACTCTCAGAGTGATCCCCTACTCTTCTCCTCCTTTGAGTCACATTCCTCCAACCATCTCCCTCCTGAGTTAGTGAAGGGCCTTCTTTACCTTAGGCATCTAAGGTAAAGGTTTCCCTTAAAAGACAGTCATATCCGACTCTAGAGTTCAGTACTCATCTCTGTTTCAAAGCCAAAGAGCCAGGGCTGTCTGCATATGCAGACGTTTCCGTGGTCATGTAGCAGGCACAACTAGACACCGGAGCACACGGAGCGCTGTTGACCTTCTCACCGAAGTGGTCCCCATTTATCTACTTGCAATTCCTTGCTTTTGAACTGCTAGGTTGGCAGGAGCTGGGACAAAGATGGGAGCTCATTCCATCCTGCAGTACTCGGGAATCGAACTGCTGACCTCCCCACCTTCCAGCTAGCGTCTTAACCACTTGAGCCACTGCAGTCCTTAGGCACCTACATGGAGTCAACAAAAGCCAAACTGGGTTGTTGATTCAGAAATTCTGTTTTCTCTTCACCAAAAATTGGTGTGTGAAGTTTTTCTGTTCTATGCCCTTCTCTTGTGCTGGTCTCAGCATCTTAGTCTAACTGCACTACCAGTTTATATCACAGAGAGGTCAGTAATTGTGCTAACAAATGAGATACAGGGTTGTGCTTTTAGAGAGGTAAATGCTTCTTTACTATTTAGAACACCCTCTGACTGGGTGATTCCATAAAGTGTGCAAAGAAAAAAAATGCTGACCTCATGGAAAGTTCAAGTGAAAAGCTAGGTAGTTTGAAAAGCTAAATTAAACAAAGGACAGTTTCACATGCTTTGTAAAGTCAGCTATGATGACTTGGATGGCTTAATATACACTGCCTTCCCGCTCCTTCCTTAGTAATAAAAAACAATACCAAAGAAGTACATTTATTATTGATCACATAATTATTTAATGATGTTGCAGTTGCAAATAATTACTAAAGCTCCTCCTCCCCCATGCCTCAATCAGTAAATTCTCATGTTGGGGAATGATAAACCTACTCCAGTTGCTGATGGCATGCATTTTCATATTTCAACCCAATGGTGTTCCCCCACCTGCTAGCACACATTTTAGAATGACATTAATTATGTTAGATTGTAAATCCATCATGCATAAAGGTAAAGGTAAATGTTTCCCTTGCTCGAAAGCCAGTCGTATCCGACTCTGGGGTTCAGTGCCAGCGCTGTCTGCTTCTGCAGATGTTTCCGTGGTCATGTGGCAGGCAGGCATGACTAGATACTGGAGTGCATGGAGCGCTGTTACCTTCTCACCGAAGTGGTCCTCATTTATCTACTTGCAATTTTTTGCTTTCGAACTGCTAGGTTGGCAGGAGCTGGGACAAAGACAGGAGCTCATTCCATCATGCAGTACTCGGGAATTATTTATTCTGTTACAGGGGATGTATGGAACTCAGCTGGGAGCTGATCACTCCATGATGGGAGATATTGGTAAAGATGAGAGATGGATCTGAGGAAGACCTAGAGAGGAAAATACATTAATACTGTACTCTCATCATGGAAGTGAAGAGCCTCTCAATTATTTTACTATAGGTAAGCCTTGGACTGTTTTGGAAAATAATCTATAATTCAATATGCTTCTCTTCCTGAAATCCATTGGCTTGTAGTGAGGTTACAGAGTCTTGAATGGTGCTTGGGAACAATATATTTCTACTAATATAGACCTGGGGATGTTATTAGTAAAGTTTTGGTTATTCTTCTTAGTTAGCAGAGTACGAGGTAGAAAAACACCACCACGGCTGAAATGGCGAAGAGATTAACCCAGTCTCATTACTGCCCCCCCCCCCCCCGTTGGTTTCCCTGACACAAACTAGTGCTTTGTATGATAAAATCACTGAAGAAACATTTAAACTAGAAAAAAGCTACTTTTACTTACAGCTCCCATTTGTAGTTACAGTCAGAATGGAAAATAGAAAAAGGGAGTCTCCAGGGCATACTGCTTGTTGATTAGTTGGAGGTAGGAGGAAGAAGAAGGTATCAACATTGGAAAAAACCCTCAACAAACAGGAAGAGGGGCTTGGCTCAGTTGTCAGAGGTGGGGAAAAGAACTCTGCCAGTCAAGTTAGTGGCAAAGGACAATTACATTAGGCATTAAAATCCCCTCCCACTGATACCCACCATTAGTGCATTTAAGACTGATATTATTGCAATTGATTGTTAAGACACACTTCCACCCTATCAGAGAGTAAACAGAAACAAACAAAAAACAAAACAGAAACATTGTGGCACTTTAAAGACTAACTGTTGAGTTTTAATGTTAGCTTTCGTGGATCAAGTCCAATTTCCACCCAAGTACATTAGGGCTGAATTTTTCTGCATCTTTTTTATAAGTGTAAAACCAACCGAATACTATGGGGCTTTTTTCTCAATGAACAGATGTAGGCTGCTGCTATATATTGTGGAAATCTAAAACCCCTACTTACACAAAAAGTCCATTCCATAGGCTTTTGCTTAAATTGGTTTTTTATGTAACTCCAAGTAAACCCATAGGAAAAATGAAATTTTTATGTAAATCGAAGCAAACCCTTAGGGAAATGAATTTTTACATAACTTGAAGCAAATCCATAGGAAAAATGATTTTTTAATGTAACTCGAAGCAAACCCATAGGAAATCGTGTTATGTAAATTTATGTAAATCGGGATATTGATGTAAATCAGGATATGGTTTTAGCACAAAATCATTATGTAAGTCATATTTTATGTAACTCAGGGCATTTGTAAGTCGGGGTTTTACTGTAATAGTATAAAAATCTACCATTAGATTCACAGTTGAAGCCTGGTATAAAATTAACATTTCAAGAGTTAAGACCTATTAAGTTAATGTTTGAGTATATAGGCAGTTCCTAGTAAAAAATTTTTGTAGAGTTAGGATGTTCAAGTCCAATAAGTCCAAAATTTTCAAATATCTAGGGCAGGCTTTATCAGCTGTTTCAGGTTGGGGGCTGGATCACTCCACTCAGAATGTCATGTGTTTCTGTGTGAGTTCTCATGTGAGTTCTCGTGAGATTTCAGCAAGATATCACAAAATCTTGCAAGATTTCAGGTGAGATCTCACAAAAATGCGTGTTTTTGCTGGTTTTCAGTGCTTCCAGGTGGCAGCAGTGGGAATGAGGAGGACATTGGGGGCCGGATGTAAAGGCTTCAGGGGCCGAGTTTGGTCTGTGAGCCATAGGTTGAGAATGCCTGATCTAGAGAGTCCATTAGGTATTGCTGCAAGTGCTCCAATTATTATGGGTACGACAACAGATTTCTTTTTCAATAAACACTTTCAAGTAAGAAAAAATCACCATGGAGATTTCATTCGCAGAGTCTTAGGTGCCCCTGTGCATTAAATCTATTTCATTTTTCCATAGCTTTTTGCCTCCTGGTCTTCATTCTTCCTCTGCCAGAGGAACCTAAATAAAGTAAATTAAAAGATACCAAAACACTTTCCTTTTCAGGTATTTCCTTTTCAGGTGTTTCCAAGGTAATTGCACCCCTCCTCATGGTGAACCAAATTTTTGCTTTCAGGTATTTCCAGAACAGATGCACCCCCATTTATGGTGCATAGAATTTCAGGTATCAACATAAAACTGCCAAAATGAAGCCATCTTTTGGTGAGTTCATTCTGCAGTTCCTTTTGCCTGAGCCAGTGTGAGAAAGATTAGCCGGCAACACAAGGTTGCTGTTACCAGAATACGCCTGATTGTGGTTCAAAAATATCACAATCTTCAAGGAGGCACTTTTTGTGTACCCCTGGATTATGCTTATTTTGTGTAAGCAATGATAATCACACTAGCAGATGGGAGGCGAATATGGGATAGTTCTTCCCTCTGTAGCTCCTAGCATTACCTGCCCTGCTATTCCAGAGGATCTCCTAATTGTCTTGGGTAGATTTTCCGCAGGGCTATTGGGAATGGGTGGGTGGACAGAGTCCACCAAGTTTGTCTTCTCTCCCATCCCACTAGCAGATCTTTGATGCCAAATTGGAAGCCTCCCTTGGATGAAAGTTAGCTGGGTCCAAACCTACATTAAAAAAATTTAATGCTGAGTTAAAGAAACAAACCACAAACCAACAAACAGGAAGCACAAACTCAGTTAATAAAATAAATATATCACAAGAAACGAAAGTAATCATATAGGAGCAAACAGGAAAAAAAAAATGCATTCTCGGATACAAATTGTAGTTGCTGCCGCTGAAGCTGAATCAGGTCTAAACCTGAAAAATTCCAGGGAGTGAAAATGCTCAGTAATGTGGTTATCCTTGATTGTACCATTTCCCAAGCAATTGAAAAAATGTTTCTGAAGCGACTTGACTTATCAGTTGTGCAGCTAGTTTCCCACCTGATTACACAACTTTTTGCACAACCGCTTGCACAAACTGCACTAGATTCCACTCTCGCCCTACTTCTCCAAGTGTGTAACTGCAAGCACAATGTATCTTATGGAAACTTAAGGACATCCCCAGAGACAGGCTTCTGTTTTGTTCTTTTTAGTATTCCAGCAACATCAACTCAATTAAAATGTTACAAATGTAAAGACAATAAAACTTTGAAGTGTCTGCCAGAATAGAAAAGTATTTCCCCAGTGCCAAGCGATCTCAGCTTTTACAGAAGAAGAAGAAGAAGCAAATTCTCTTAGCACAATTTTACTTGCAATAATGTAAAATATGCTTTTCAATACTAATTTGACAGTTATTAAAGGATTTTTGAGAAATATTAAAAGTGGCAAACTATGAAATGTAGAGAGCTGAGACTCTATAACTGAACGGTAAGATCCCACTGGCTGTGGTGTGGACCTCTATACATCTGGCAGTAAATTATCTTGACTTAGCATGTTTTTCTCTTTCTCACCCACCCCTGGTTAATACACGACAACCCTTTGAATTAGATAAGGCCAGAGGTTGGAAACCTATGAGCCTCCATATTTTGACAGACTACTGTTTCAATTATCCCACTCCATCCTTGGCCAAACTGGTTGAGGGTCATGGATGCTGGACTCTGACAGCATCTGAAGGACCACAAGTTCTCATCTTGAAGTTATTTTGAGATGAGGTGCCAGGCAAAGCTCAGATAGCAATCTTAGTGAAGGTCATGTTTGGCATGGACACACTTAACTATTGGGCTACAGTAGGTAAAAGGTAAAGTAAAGGTCACCCTTGCTTGAAAGCCAGTCGTATCCGACTCTAGGGTTCAGTGCTCATTTCTGTTTATAGCCAAAGAGACAGTGCTATCTGTGTCTGCAGATGTTTTCATGGACATGTGGCAGCCATGACTAAACAGCGGAGTTCACAGAACGTGTTTCCCTTCCCTACCTGTTTATCTATTTGCAATTTCTTGCTTTTGAACTGCTAGGTTGGCAGGAGCTGGGACAGAGACAGGGACTCACTCCATCATGCAGCACTTGAGTCTCAAATTGCTGACCTGCTGACATCAAGTTCAATGTCTTAACCATTAAGCCACCACAGTCTCTGGGCTACAATACTTTTGCTTTGTTTTTTTTGCAATGTCTTGTGTTGTGCAAAATATTGGAGAGAGAATATTGCAACCATAGAATGGCTCTCACTCTGCCCATGTGCTTTCCAAGCTGTGAGTGATCTCTCCAGAAATGTATGAGCTGTGTGTGGTCTGAAAAATAGTGCTTGTGCAGAAGAAGGGACTTAACTGACCTCTGGTAGACCTGAAATGACCTCTTTTCTTTTCCATTTCTATCATTCTTCTGTTTGTTCACTCCTTCTTCACATCCCTTTGGATCGAAGGTGAAGTTCTCACTTTTGACTACAATTGTCACTGATGCTCAGAAGAGAAGGTCATAGGGAGATTTATTCCTTAAAAAACTGAGGTGCTATTCAACAGGATGAAATGAAAGGAATGACTCTCACAATTCACCAAATAGATTTCTTTTTTTGCGTTTGTCATGCTAATATGATTTCATTTCAGAATGAAAGGCAAATGTTATTTGAAGTCAATGAAGCAAGTGGAGAATGGGATCACTGAACGATATTGATAAATCTGGCAGGCAGTTACATGTCATTTCTTGTCTTACTTATGCTAATACCTCCCCATAACCCCACACTTATGGCTTTTACAATATGCAATGCTAAAAAATTAATCTTTTGCATTTAGGACTCAGATTCATGCTTTACCAAGTTTATGAGGTGACTCATTGGTACTTGGCACAGGAGACCCAAAGGTTTGGCAGTTATTCAGTGCAGAAGAGATATTGGCTAATAGCAGAGGTACCCAAACTATGGCCCGTGGGCCACATCCGGCTTGCGGGCTGGATTGCCACCGACATCGGAAGGGTTCCAATGTCACTGGAAGTGCTGAAATCAGTGTGTTTTCATGCAGAAACATGGCAAAAACACACAGTAAATTTTAAAAAGAGCACAAAAATGCTCCCCCAATGCTTCGTCCTCCAAGGGAAGCATTGGAGCAGGGAAAACTGCCCAGAAATGCAGCACAATTTCATGTGCAGCCACTGCTGCCAGGAGGAACCATGCGACTGTCCCACACAGCTGATTGAAGGGGTGTGATCAGGCTCCTGGTGAGAAAAGTTTGGGCACCCCTGTTTGGGCACCCCTGTTGAAAGGATAGTGTGAAAACAAGCTACTGTTATCACGGGGTGGCAAAACCAAGTCTTGGCAATAGCGATAACTCTAGCAATTACACTTGTTATAGTGCTTAGAGCAACCTCTGGGCTTCAATTTGCATTCTGGCTCCCAACACTCTTGGGTACCTATTTTGCCAACTTCAGAAAGATGGAGGGCTATGTCAGCCTGGAGCCTGTCAGGATCAAACACAAATTGTGAGCAGAGTTTTGGCTGCAGCACTGCAGCTTAATCACTGCACCACGAGGGCTCTGTATGGAAAATTATGACCAACTGGTGGGTCTAAAGCAGTGTTTCCCAACCTTTGGTTTTTGGACTTCAATTCCCAGAAGCCTAAGTCAATTCCCCAAAGCACTGATCAGCCATTGTACTGACTTAGGCTTCTGGGAATTGAAGTCCACCTGTGGGGCGTGTGCCCCATGTTGGGAACTGCTGGTCCAAAGGCATTCCTCCAAAGCTAGATTCTTTAAACCATGGATTCTCAACCTGTGGCCTGCAGGCTGCATGTGGCCTGTGGCACCATTTCATGTGGCTCCACCACACCAGGAAGTGCCATGTGGTGGAGGAAGGACAAAATGGCCATCTGGCCCCCAAAACTGTCTGAGGGAGCGTGACCTGGCCCCCAGCTTAAAAAGGTTGAGAATTCCTGCTTTAAACAATATCTGGCCCTAGCAGTTTCAGTCTATCCTTCTTCTATAGAACTGTTTGTGTATGGTGTTCCAGCTAGTGCAACATTGCAAAAACAACTCTTTGGATAATGCAGATTACAACTCCTCATAGACCCTTACCACATACAAGCCATGCTAAGTGGGCTAATGGGAGATGCAGGCCAAAACATTTGCAATACTAAAATCTCTTCCTTATAGAGTGATGTGTGGTAGCTTAAGAAGCCTATTTCATCCATCTACTTGCCAAATAATAGTGGAAACCAATCTCTTGTATGTCGCATTGCACAACAGCACACTCTTCCTGGTACAGGAAAAGGTCCTGAATTCTTATTCAGGGTTACTTGAGTCAATTATTAACCAATTCTTCAGGTAAATGAGTCAAAACAGGTGTTCTTATGCATTCAAATGAACACTTGTGGTTCCTTGCTTAATGTAGTCCATTATTTAATTAATCTACTCTGTTCTTTTATCGCCACTAATTCCTCTCTGTGTCACATTTCTCTATTAAATTCTAGTAATTGTAGTAATAAAGTTGACATGCTGAATATTATATGATGGGTGATTTTACATTGCTCTGGCTGCCTTTTTATAATATAATTATTAGTGCTTTTGCAAGTGTGATTCATTAACCTAATAGGATTTTAAAACAGCTACTCCTGCTCATTGATTCTTACCTATAATCTGGGATGTTCCTTCACAGTAAAAACTGGTGTGCTGTCACTTGTGAAGTTAACGCCTAGAAGGAGAAAAATAAAAGGATTTCTCCTTCTATCTCATAGAAATATGACTGATGAATAATTCAGTTCAAAATCTGTACTTTGAACATTGTTTAATGTCAAGAATTCAATATCCCGGAAATGCTAAAGGAGACATTTTTCACATGTTCTTAGCCTCTGAGCCTTTTTTACTATGATGAAAGCTGGTCTCAAGTAGTAGCTAAAGCTGCTCTTCCTAAACTTATACCGTCCAGATGATATGGGTTACAACCTCATCATTCACACTCACCTTGGGAGTCTGTTTGAATAAAGCAGGCTGGCTTTTATAGATTTCCTCTCCACTGTGTGGACTCCAAGACCAAAAGCAAGGGTGAGCTGCATAGAGTAGTGTTGGCTACTAATTATGGCGGGATACAAGATATATCTAAATAGGTTGCCCTTGCTCGAAAGCCACTCATATCTGACTCTAGGGTTCATCTCTGTTTATAGCCAAAAAGCCAGCAAAGTCTGCAAACTTTTTCATGGACATGTGGCAGGCATGACTAGACATTAGAGTGCATGGAACGCTGTTTACCTTCCCACCAAAATGGTCCCTATTTATCTACTTGCAATTTCTTGCTTTTTAACTGCTAGGTTGGCAGGAGCTGGGACAGAGATGGAAGCTCACTCTGTCATGCAGCATTTAGGTCACAAACTGCTGACCTGCTGACCTTCCAGTCATCAAGTTCAGCATCTTTGCCGCTAAGCCACCACAGTCCCCTGTATCTCTCTAGCTATAGATATAGATATAGATATAGATATAGATATAGATATAGATATAGATATCTGGCCTGGAGGGAAGAAGACCCAGCTGTGTGGAGGGCTGGCAGCTTTAAAAACTCTGCAGCTGCCCCACTGGATTCCCGGCCCTTGCCTGATTCGGCCTGGAGGGAAGAAGACCCAGCTGTGTGGGTCTTCTTCCCTCCGGTTGAGGAGGAGGGGTGCAGCAGCTGTGCAGCCCGGCTGACCATGACAACACCGCCGCTGCCGCCAGACACTGAGGGGGAAAGGAGCAGCAGCTGCATGGCCTGGCCGGCTTTAAAAACAACGCCCCTCCACCACCGGACGCTCCCTCTGCTGGCCTGGCTGGGGACAAGGGGAGCAACAGCTGTGCGGCCCGGCTGGCTTTGGAAACAGTGCCAGCACCGCCATTGCTCCATGGCAGGAGGACATTTTCCACCTTCGTCCCTGCCACAGAGCCCCCTTAGCTCCTCCTCTCAGCCGGTTGGAGGGGAGTGGGAGTGACCATTGTGTAGAAATCTGATCCATGTAAAGATAATCAGCCTCATCTAACAGAGCAGTTTATAGCCCCAGATCTTTTAAGAGAGCGTTAAAAGGTCTAACAGAGTCCAGCACATTAGACAGAGTAAGGAGGGAAAAGAGATAGAGAGAAAACACACTGCAGTCTTAGCTGAACAAAGGAATAATCATGGCTTCTCTTTATTCAAGCAGAGTATATCAGAAACACTAAGGCACATACAACCAATTAGAAGTGTCCGAAGAATGTCCGAACCAAATAAGGAGAATACTTTCTCACTATTCTACGCATGCCCAAAATCAAGCGTTGTCTCTCAGTAAGCAAAGAGGCCTTTGTTTACAAAATGTGTCAGAGACAGCCTGACAGAATCCAGATACATTCCCACATGTCCTCCTTTTTCATTTAAATTTGAGAGAGGGACGGCTAATCATACCCCTGCATGTCATCATACTCCATAACTACTCCTCCATATACATCATCACTGTCCTCCTGGACATCGTACCCCTCCTGACTCCTGGTACCTTGTTCCGGAGGATGATACCTCATTGAGTACAATTGCCGTCGTGCAAAACCCGATGTCTCCCTTCTACGCAGTGGACATGTGTTACACATAGAAATAAGATTAGGAATACAATAAATGCAAAAACACAAAGGTATAAGGCAGATAATAATAATGAACCCATAAAAGAAAACTTGTCTAAGGACAGACAAATCAGGCAACCAAGAAGTCACCCAATCAAAGAGATTAACATCAGTGCGTACATTGTTAGTAATGCTCTCCTGTAATTTCTGAAGTTCTTTCTCAATAGTATTATTCAGATCCTGGAATTTTACCCGACATCCCTGGTTCCCGACCAGTTTACAAAATCCTCCGGATTTTGCTAACAGGTAATCTATGGCCAGTCTGTCCTGCATTTGGTCTTGATGAAGCTCAGTGATTTCCATTTGAAGATCCCGTATGACCCTCCCCGTGGCATTGATTGATTTCTCCAGCCTACAGGTGAGTCCCAAAATGGACCTTCTATTCTCCTGGGAAATGACACCTGGGTATGATCCCAAGGTGAGTGCTCCAGTGATAGCACCCCCTATAGCTCTCCCCCAAGAGCTACCATCAGAAAGCTGAACATCGATTATCACTTCATCATTGCAACCAGAACACATCGGGCCGGCAACAGCTCTCCGGCACCGTGCATCTGCCTGAAGCGGCATTTGCACTTGTACGGGTAAGGTAAAATAACCCAATGCTGCACATTGATATTGTCCTGGATGGAAATTCGTGGCAACTCCATTAAAAAAGAACCACATGTTAGGATCCTTGATTTGCCATCCATTGCAAATTGAACCACTATCTATAGCAGAATAATCAGGAGTAAACATAGGAAACACATCATATATATCTTCAATAGTAGTGTTAAACAAGGTATAAGTAAGCTTATAAGAACTGTTATAACTACCCCATAACCAAAAATAATCATCACAACCCGTATAATTGCCTACATTCCGCAAAACCCGTTGTACTTGAGTCCAGTGCTTCCATTTACTATTCCAGACTCCGGAACTATGACAGCAGAAACAAAGCCCTTTAGTGTATATCTTGAATGTCATGCTTCGCCAGCGGGTGTTGTTAAATTGTTCTGGGGGATTAGAGAAGAGTGTAGACCTATCAGTATGTTGCAAATGTCCAAGAACCAACTCAGGCGTGTTGAACAATGCCGGAAGAAAGGCCATTTGAGACACTGCCAGTGGATGCTCATAGTATAACGTCGCATTCTTACCATGAACCTCAAACATATAGTTAGCATGACGAAGCCAAAAGTTGGGGTTGCCCCTATGAGGTATTGTTCTTACAGCTGGAAGCACAGTAAGAAAGAAAAGAACAAATGTCAGCAAAGTTAGTCTACTGGTGAACCACCATCCTGGAGCTGAGTAACCTTCTTCTCTCTCCATGGGCGGATTGCTCGAGCAGGAATCCACACAGGTCCTGAGGTCGTAGAAACCACTGCGTATCCTCGTCCCCAGGTGATTAGAGGCACAGGATCCCGTTGCTGCCGATAAACGACCAATGGCTTAGGAAGACACTCCTCGGTCCTGAAATGCAATTCGACTGGAGAGTGTGACCTGTTATGGGGAGCAAGAAGAAAATTAAGAGTATACAGTACTTTAGCAACAGCTGTAGGTATTTCAGCCACAGGAACCCCTCTATCTCCCACTTGCTTGTGTAACAAATTTTTGAATGTCAGGTGGGCTCTTTCAACAATCGCCTGTCCAGTCGAGTTATAGGGTATTCCATGGGTTAGCTTAATGTCCCACTGACGGCAAAAGTCCTGAAAGGCAGAAGAAACATATGATGACCCATTGTCTGTCTTAAGGCTTTTAGTTTTACCCATTACCACAAACGAACGAATGCAATGTTGTATAACATGTCTGGATGTTTCCCCCCGTAAGGGTGTAGCCCATATAAATCCAGAGAAGGTATCAACAGTCACATGTAACTTAGAAAGCGGAGCCAAAGCAGGTACTTGCGTGACATCCATCTGCCATAGCTGATTAGCTTCTGTTCCTCGAGGATTAACAGCATCAAATGGCAGGAATATAGGAGACTTCGTACAGGAAGCACAGGATGACACAATGTCTCTAGCCTGTGACATAGGAATGGAAAATCGTTTATGCAAAACCTTAGCAGATTGATGAAACATTGCATGACTGTCAATGGGGTTGTCAAAGAGAGAAAAAACCTCAGCAGAGTCCCGGAGAGCAGAATCTGCTCGTGCATTGCCTTCCGTCAAATGACCTGGGATCCTTGTGTGAGAGCGTATGTGGGCAATGAAGAATGGGACCGTACGGTTGGAAAGAAAACCTTGAAGCTGTTGGAATAAAGCAAAAAGATCCCTATCCATCGATGGAGACAAATAAGCTTGAGCTAAAGTAAAAACAAGGCGGTAAACATATTGAGTATCCACAATCAGGTTAAAAGGCACATCAGAAAACGTAGAGAAAGCAAGTATGACCGCTGCCAGTTCTGACCGCTGGGCCGATGCTTGAGGTCCTGTAAAAACAACCTCCCATTCCCCAGTAGGACCCTGCCATGTAAGGACTCCACGGGAGGGGGAGCCATCTGAGAAAAGAGTAACGGCATGCAAGATAGGTTGCATGCAAAGCGGGGATGACAGGGAGTAAGAAGTGAGATTCAGCAGGTAAACCGCTTATCTTTGGGGGGGTTAAATTTAACTTGTCCCACAAAGTCCGCCATGGCCACCTGAAATGCCTCAGAATGCTGTAGCAAGGCGGTTAGCTGATCCTGCGAAAAAGGAAAACAAACAAAGTCAACGTCATAGCCAGTCAAATGCTTTGCCCTAGTACGGCATTTGAGGAAAAGATCAGCAATCGCATCAGGCAGGCGATAACAATTTGTTGAGGGAGTGTGCGCCAAGTGTAGCCATTCCACGATGGCCACCTTCTGAGCGTTGACAGGCGCGAACAAAACAGCAGTGGGCAGCCTCGGTGTGGGAAGAAGAGCGCATGCCAGCGCAATGGTGCCTGAGGGCACCCGATCCACAGCGATGGTATGTAGCTTTTCGTTGAGGCGTTGAAGAGCTGTACGCATCTCCGTTGTGCAGGGAATGATGTCCGCTGGAGAAGTGTGTCCAGAAAGAGCAGCAAAGAGTGGTGACAGTTCCTCCGTGCTCAGGGCCAAGAAGGGACGAGCCCAATTTATGTTCCCTAGCAATTGTTGCAATTGTACAAGAGTGAACTGCTCTGGAATAGCTATTGTTGGCAATAGCGGAGTCGAAGCGGTAGCTGAGAGCCTATGTCCCAGATATTGGAATGGATACATCCGCTGCACTTTTTCAGGAGCTATGATCAAGCCCGCTTGTTGCAAAATGTCTGCTAGGTCCTGCAGGTGTTTCTCCATGACTTGTGGACCATGCAATAAAATGTCATCTGTGTAATGATAGACTTTAACCTCTGGATGACGTTGCCTGAAAGGTTCCAAAGCCATGTTCACAAAATGTTGGCATAGAGTCGGCGAGTTGGCCATACCCATAGGCAAGACACACCATTCAAACCGTTGAGTAGGATGTTCATTATTGTATACTGGCAATGTAAATGCAAATTTTCTCTATCTTGTGGCGCTAGCAAGATTGTATAAAAACAGTCCTTCAAATCTATAACCATGAGTTGATGATCTTCCGGAATCATGTTCGGATTAGGAAGTCCAGATTGAAGAGGTCCCATTGGCAAGATGTGCTCATTAACTTTTCTCAAATCATGCAACAATCTCCATTTTCCAGACTTCTTTTTCACCACAAAAATTGGAGAGTTCCAAGGACTAGTGGTTGTTTGAATATGTCCCAGATTTAATTGCTCCTGTACAAAGGCCTCCGCCGCCTGGAGCTTTTCTCTTGAGAGCGGCCATTGATCCGTCCACACTGGCGGGGTGTTTTTCCATTGTAGTGGAAGTGCATGCAACGGCGCTGCAGGGGAGGCCCGTATCAAAAATTTGTCTGCAAGGTACACCCTGTTTTAGCCATGAGATCCCGGCCCCACAGAGTAATAGGAATATCCATAATCAGGGGATGAAGAGAAACTTTTGTTCCCCCTGAGGTCTCAAAGACGATTGGATGAACACTTTGCTGTGCTGGCTCGTACCCGCCCACCCCAAAAACTTCCCTACAGGGGCGGACGGCCCATCCAGTTGGCCAATCTTTTTTTGCCACCACTGAAATATCGGCTCCTGTATCGATCAGTCCAGACACTGAACGTCCACCCATAATCAGCGAGCGGGTCGGTCTATCCTCGGTGATTTGTATCACCGCCATAGCCGCTGTTACAGTCCCCTCCTGGGATGGAGTTGCAGTGGTCTCTAGTGGGAGCAGATGAAGGCGTCCTACAGGTTGTCCCTTAGGCAGGGTGAGATGTTGCGTGGCTGATGCAGGGATGACAATTTCTTGGTGACCCAATGTAACTGCCCCTGCTGCAATGTGTACAGAAGCGGGCAAGGCTTCTGGGCAAGGAAGAACAATGCCCACCATGCCTTGGGGAATAACATCATCAACCAGTGTGGGAAGAGCCTCCACACACCCTGGCACAGTAAAAGTACAGTCCTTGGATAACCTCAATAATAGCCCTTCTTTTAGAGGATGGTTTTTTCTATATCGTGAAATCATTTTTTGGGCAAATTCCATATCTTCTTCCATCTCTCCCAACACCTCTGCGATTGCTTCCTCACTGACCTCTGGTAGCCCTATTATTTTGCCTGGGCCCGAGCATGGCCCGCACTCCCATTTCCCTGCTGCTGTGGAGAAAAGTCAGAGTCTTTGTGCTGAGCAGCTGAGGGGTTGGCATTAGGATTTGAGCGGCACTGATTGGCCCAATGGTACCCCTTCTGACAAATGGGACATTTCCTTGAAGGGCGTGCTGCCTGCTTTTGAAAGAAGCGACATTGTGCTTTAAAATGCCCTTCTTTTCCACAGCCAAAACAACGTTTATTTTGAGCTTGAGTTGTGGGCAATTGAACTGCAGCTGCCAGAAGTTGAGCCTTATAACTGTGAGTCCCCACATTTTGACAAACTTTCATCATGTCTGCTATCGATGTGCCTGGTCTAGCATAAACAGCTGTCAGAGCACCCTTACAATCCTCATTGGCATTTTCAAAAGCCAGTTGTTTCATGAGCATTTCCCGTGCCGGGACATTTTTCACCTGGCGGCTGAGGGCAGTCATGAGTCTGTTAACGAACTCAGTGTAATTCTCTTAAGGCCCCTGCCTTATTGCTGCAAATCCAGCAACTGAGCTATCCCCTTTGGAAGGAATCTTACTCCAGGCGCACATGACTATCTGTGCAATATCTCCCAACTGGGCATCAGTGAGTGCCAACTGCTGTGTGGGGTTGGCAAAATTTCCCTCCCCACATAACATATCCATCGTGAGTGCAGGGCGTGTATGATGTATCTCCCAAGCCACATCCCTCCACTCCTGCAAGCAGAGCATGGCTTCTGCAGGGGGCAGGAGTGCTTTAATCATCTGTTTCCAATCAACTGGTAGCAATTTTTGAGAAGCAATGGCTTCCAACAAAGCTTTTGTAAAAGGTGCATTAGCCCCATAGTCACGTATGCTGACTCTCAGTTCCTTCAGATATTTGTAATGGAGGGTTTCATATCTATCTGGGATTGCCGGTGCATGGCCAACAGCCGGAGCCCCCCTGATCACTGGGTATATTTCAGTAGATTCCACATCCAGCACAGCTGCAGTTAAAGCAGCAGAGAACAGGTCTTTTGTAGGGCTAAAAGTGCTTGATTGCTGCAAGGCAGGATATAATGTCCCATCTTCTTTTCCACCCCCATCCCCATCAGGGGGCTTATGCTGTTGTTTCTCATATGATGGAGGGGCAGTTGGACTCCCTCCCTTGGCTGGAGGCAAAAGCTGTGGAAGTGGACCATCAAGCCTTTGTGAGAACAACATATTTTTTGGAGTGAGTCTTTGAAGGCAGTTTCTAACTTCACTCCAAGTATATTGCACTGAAACAGAAATTCTCTCATGCTTTTGCAATTCTTTCCCAATCTGTTCCCACTGTTTTAAGTCCAAACAGTCATATTTAAACCAATGACAATTTTTTTCTATAGCTTTGACCAGCTGTTGTATTTCCTTCTCATCAGCCTTTTTCCCATTGTTATTCAAAAGATCTGAGATATCTTTACAAAGCTCCTGCTTTTGCAAAGCAAACACACACCCCATGATAAAAAATTTTTTCTTTTTCTTTTCACTCACCCTGTTGTAATTCTCAAGCGCTTGATTGGACCTTTCCTCCGGTCTGACCTTTTTCTCTGGTCGTGAATGAGTGAGACCTTGTCCCGGTCGCTAATTATGAGGTGTTAATTGCTGAAGCAGAGTTCAAAGAAGGCTCTCATTGTAGTTCAAAGCCTTCCACGGAGCGCCACTTGTAGAAATCTGATCCATGTAAAGATAATCAGCCTCATCTAACAGAGCAGTTTATAGCCCCAGATCTTTTAAGAGAGCGTTAAAAGGTCTAACGGAGTCCAGCTCATTAGACAGAGTAAGGAGGGAAAAGAGATAGAGAGAAAACACACTGCAGTCTTAGCTGAACAAAGGAATAATCATGGCTTCTCTTTATTCAAGCAGAGTATATCAGAAACACTAAGGCACATACAACCAATTAGAAGTGTCCGAAGAATGTCCAAACCAAATAAGGAGAATACTTTCTCACTATTCTACGCATGCCCAAAATCAAGCGTTGTCTCTCAGTAAGCAAAGAGGCCTTTGTTTACAAAATGTGTCAGAGACAGCCTGACAGAATCCAGATACATTCCCACACCATTGCTCCGTGGCAGGAGGACATTTTCCACCTTCGTCCCTGCCACAGAGCCCCCTTAGCTCCTTGCCTCAGCCAGTTGGAGGGGAGTGGGAGTGGGAGTGACCATTGCTCCGTGGCAGGAGGACATTTTCCACCTTCGTCCCTGCCACAGAGCCCCCTGAGCTCCTCTCCTCAGCCGGTTGGAGGGGAGTGGGAGTGACTGTTGCTCCATGGCTGTAGGACATTTTCCACCTTCGTCCCTGCCATAGAGCCCCCTGAGCTCCTCTCCTCAGCCGGTTGGAGGGGAGTGGGAGTGACCGTTGCTCCGTGGCTGGAGGACATTTTCCACCTTTGTCCCTGCCACAGAGCCCCCTGAGCTCCTCTCCTCAGCCGGTTGGAGGGGAATGGGAGTGACTGTTGCTCCATGGCTGGAGGACATTTTCCACCTTTGTCCCTGCCACAGAGCCCCCTTAGCTCATTCCCTCAGCTGGTTGCAGGGGAGTGGAAATGGCTGTTACCCATGACATGGACCTTAAGTTTTATGTAATTTACCATCTTTGTCTGTAAACCGCTTTGGGTCACCAATAGGTGAGGAAAGCGGCATAAAAATATACTAAATAAATAAATAAATAAATAATATTTCCCTTATTTTCCCAGCCGGGGGTGAGGAGGAGGAGGAGTACCAGCTGGTCCGCGGTGGGAAGGCCAGCTACTGCCGTGGCCACGTGGCCTTAGTCCGGAGCCAGGCGGGGGCCACCCGGAGACCACACACCCAGCTGGGAGTGAGGAGGAGGAGCACCAGCTGGGCTGCGGCAGGAAGGCCAGCTATCGCCGTGGCCGTGTGGCCTCCATCTGGAGCAAGGTGGGGCCCGCCCGGACCCAGAGACCACACCCCCAGCCAGGGGTGAGGAGGAGGAGGAGCACCAGCTGGGCCGCGGCAGGAAGGCCAGCTACTGCTGCGGCAGCGTGGCCTCCAGAAACACCTGTCCTTGCCCGAAACAAGCGTCATGCTTCGTGCCACCTTCACCTGTGCTTGCCCTGTCAGGGCCCAAGCGCCTGTCAGAGCAGGAGCTAATCAACAAGCACCGGCGCCACGTCTGCAAATTAGCTCCACCCCCTTTCCCCGACTCGAGTTCTTAAAGCATGGAGGTATTATAAACAGGAGATGACATGACGTCACAAACTTGAAGCCGACTAATCTGACAGTCCACGCCCTGGCTTCACACCCACTTGCCAGGCTGCCGGCGAAAAGGGTGATATGGAGCCTTTGGGACTGGCAGGAGGAGGTGGAAGAGGCCAGGCCGGGAGGCCAAGGCCCCGATTAATGTGTAACTGGCAGGCGGGGCACGGCTGCCCATGCCTGTCCTCCCACCCGCCCGCCCGGGCCAGAGTGCAGCTGCCCCAGCGCGAGAGAAGCACCAGGGCACAAGTTCAGCCCAGACCGTGGCGGGGGAGGGCCGGCCAGGGCTGGGCCAGGGAGGGAATGGGATGGGGTGGGGGAACCGAGCCCAGGCTGGGCTCCTCCTCCCCAGCAAGTGGCCGGGTACCTCAGAAGCCGGGGCAGTGGGTGGGTAGGCAGCACCGAGGTTCAGCCCCATCCAGGGCTTTGATTGTGTGGAGTCGTGAAAGTAGATCGGGGTTTCCCCTTTAATATCAGTGGGTGGGGGTTGCGATCCCCCTTTCTGCTGGGTCCCCTCGGGCCAGAAGGGTTGGGGGGACAGACCCCTTTTGTCCCCCCAACCCTCATGGACCCACGGGACCCAGGAGAGGGGGATCACAACCCCCCACCCACTGATATTAAAGGGGAAACCACGATCTACTTTCACGACTCCACACAATCAAAGCACCATAAGGCAATGTTTTGGGCCAACTAACATGGCGGACTGTCAGATTAGTCGGCTTCAAGTATGTGACATCATGTCATCTCCTGTTTGCAATACCTCCATGCTTTAAGGACTCGAGTTGGGGGAAGGGGGTGGAGCTAATTTGCAGATGTGGCGCCGGTGCTTGTCGATTAGCTCCTGCTCCGACGGGTGCTTGGGCCCTGATAGTGCAAGCGCAAGTGAAGGTGGTCCTCCTCCTCACCCCCAGCTGGTTAGCAATGGTCACCCTTGGCCCTTGCTCGAAAAGCCAGTCGTATCCAACTCTAGGGTGCAGTGCTCATCTCTCGATTTGGCCATGCCCACTTATTTGACCATGCCCACCTATTTGGCCACGCTCACAAAATTTCCCTTATTTTCAAAACCAAAAGTTGACAGGTATGGCCAGCTCTGCCTGAAGGGAAATGGACTTAGTGGGTGGGATTGAGTTTGAGAGATTTTTGTGTACCATTTTGAAGTATTTTTGAAGTCTTTTGATGATGACTTGATATTTTGTAATTGTGATTGGGGATTTCTAGCAATGTTTTTGAAATGTTTTTTGTAATGTGATATTTTGTAATTGTGATATATTGTTAGCTGCCCAGAGTCGCTTTGCAAGTGGGGTGGCATATAAATTGAACAATAATAAGAGATATAGATAGTGCAAGGAACTTTTGGTCCATATGGTTATAACTGTGTCAAACAAGTGTGTTCAGATTGGACTATTCTATTATACAGGGTGGCCTGTAAGTCCCTACCCATCCATGTGTATTATATTTTTCTCTTTTTTTAGAGAAATATGGCCGATTTGAGCCCAAATACATGGGTACATGAGTGCAAGAGTACTGGTGACATCCTGGATACAATAAGTGGCAAATTAGATCCAAAGATTCAATAGGGACATACAGGCCACCCTGTATATATTTTGGGCACAGATTAGTTGAGCTCCAATGGTGTATACGTACAATGGACTAGATATTTCTTTGTCTTATTATGCTTTAATTTATGTTGTAGTTTTAGCTATTAGTTATTTATAAACAGTTTCATAATTAAGAAATATATTAAATAAATAAGATAATATTTTCACTTTTGGTTTTTCAAATTTCGGTTCTACCATAACAACATTATTCTGATTTGTTACTGGTTTTTGTTTGTGTTAGTTTTAAGGTGCCAGATCCATTGCTTGGAAAAATGATTCTTTTGCACTACAACTCCCAGAATACCATCTGCTTCTCATAACATGTGATCCCCACCCCTTTTACCTTATGTATGTTTTGTGGGCCTTTTTGATCATTGGGATGAAAAAATAATAGAGTTAATTTTCAAGTCTGATCACTGAGGTGTGCATTTCTGTGGAAATTCCATTGGGAAAATATGTTAATTTTGAGAAATATACATGCCCTTTAAGGTCTCCTTTGCTCAAAAGCCAGTCGTGTCCGACTCTAGGGAGCAGTGCTCATTTCAATTTACAGTCAAAAAGCAAGCGCTGTCTGTGTCTGCAGATGTTTCCATGGTCAAGTGGCAGGAATGATTAAGTGCCAGGGTGCGTGGAATGCTGTTACCTTTCATGCCAAAGTGGTACCTATTTATCTACTTGCGATTTCTTGCTTTTGAACTGCAACAGGGTACAGTACTCCAAATTCACCATAGCATGGCTTAGAGGTCTTTTGGTTGGGTGGTATACATTTGTGTGGAGAGTGAGCTCACTAGCCTGTCCTCCCTCCTACCTCTTTGGGTGCCATTTCCCAGTTTCAAACTTGTGCGCAAAGTCTCCGTGGATGGGGGAGGTTCTCCCCTTCAGCATGTCATCCTTCACATAGAATGGTTGACTGAAATAGCAATGTGTGTTTGTGTATGTGCACACGTGTGTACATACCCATGTATGATGGAACTTGCATGCTTCCCTGTCTCATGTCTTTAGCATGCTCTGTTAAAAATATCTGAAGAAGGTTTTAGACATTCTTGAGTTATGAAATGTGCCATTTGTAAGTATTGCCAACAAAGGCTACGCTGCATGCCGTCGCTAAAGCTGTTATTTTTGTTATTTCAGAAAGCTTTCACATGCTTTGTCTGGGCAGTGATTCAAGACAGACTTTCCTTCTTGCATCCTCACCAGCTGCGATAAGGGAATCAATTTTACTTCATGAAAGATAAAACCATTGGTGCAGAAGATTAATGAAGATCTCTAACTGCTTTATGGCGGCAAAGTCTTGACGATCAATCCAGAATTGGACAAAGGTCTTGCACTGTGTCACTATCCTGCGATATTGATATGCTATAGAGGCTTGAGTGCAAATGAGTCATACCTTACGCAACAATTCAGAGTGACAAGGAGATAATTCAGCCAAGGCCCTCAGCTACAGCTCTTTGGGCGATTACAGGTTAATGGCAAGGTGAATGTGCTCTGGGAAACCTGGGTAGTTATTTTATCCAAGAGCTCTGTTAACAATGCCATCTTTATTTAAGTCCCACTGTGCTCAATTTAATAAGCATGTTTAGGATTGTAGCCCAAAGTGAATTTCTCTGGGGGAAGTACTACTGCACTAGAGGGATTTACTTATGAGTAAACTGCTTGGATTGAGCAGGGAGATGGACATACTGTAGCAAATCTCAATATATTTACTTTGATCGGTGTCTTTCTGACTCACTTTAAAACAAAGAGCAAATTAGTGTTGCCAAGGAATGCATATGCATTTTATTTATTTATGATGACTTAAAATTCATAATCCATCTTTCTCCTCCATGCCGACAAAGAACTTCAAGAGGAAGAGTCATTTTAAAAATGCAATAAATTTACAGATAGTGGTTAGTGAAGTAAGAGACTAAGCAACAGAGGATATTATGTATTTCAGGATTTTTATTGAATATTTTTAGACCTGTGGATAACTGAAACCATGGATACTGAACCCTGGATATAGGGTGTGTGACCTATAGTTAGATGTTGCTCCCTGTGTTGATACCTGCTGGATATTTTTTTGGTGATAAATTCTTATTGTTGCATATGAGCATGTGTCTGTGTGCATGAGAGAGATCAGTGAACAGCAATTGTACATAATTTTCTGATATGAACAAACTGATTGAAACACAAGGTGAAGCCATTTCCAACTCTTGGTAATCCAAAACTGATCCAACTTGTCATGTACTGAAATAGTGGTACTGAGTATTGCATAGAATAAATGTATGTGCCTATAGCTTTAAGAGCCTGTATCTGTATTACACAGCTGTCACTGATATGTGTAGCCACAGCATTATGCTCTATAAATGAAGTGCTTCCAGAGCACTTATTTGGAGGAGTTATCAAAGAGTAATGAAGGAATAGAGGAGTTCGTGATGGAACTCACACTGGAGTTACTGGAGCAAGAAGAGAGAATACAAAAGGACTGTTTCTGCAACTCTTGCTGAAGTTGCTGGGGAGGAGCTCAGGCAGAAGCTCTTCTACAACTAAACCTGCACTGGAACCTGGAATCATTCAGTAAGCACTAACTAATCTCTTTTGCCAGAGTGTGTGTATGTTTGTGCTTGAAAGAACGGAACTGCTTATGCCATTGAACTTGAGAACTTGAAGCCGGAATGAGTCTTGGTTTTCATTCCTGTTGAACTGTTGTGAATGAACTGAACTGCTGTTCTGAATCTACCAAAGACTGTAAGCAAATCCACAAGCCTCTAATCAGCCTCAGAAGGACCTTGAGAGATTCCTGCTGAGGACCAGAGACTTTAACTTTGTGTAAATAACTTTTGTGAGAGACGCTATCTATATTTACGTTTCACACTGAAAGATAATTAGCACCAGAAAAGTAAATGCCGTTTGTTTTCTGTTGAACTATGCTGCTGTTCTTCTTTTGTGTGTGGGTAGTCCAAGGCAGACTGCTTCCACTTGTGTTATGCTTACATGCTACTCTGGTAAACAAATATACACACACACAATAAAACTTAACACAACTCATTATTGAAGCATTGGGACAA
Organism: Bradypodion ventrale; assembly: GCA_035047345.1. Lineage (NCBI taxonomy): Eukaryota > Metazoa > Chordata > Lepidosauria > Squamata > Chamaeleonidae > Bradypodion > Bradypodion ventrale. The sequence continues at coordinate 275,459,953 of JAWDJE010000001.1, forward strand.
CTATTCACTAGGATGTTATCCAAGTTGTATAATTTATGGGCATGCTGCACAGTCTCGGGGTGTGATAGAAGCCCCTTTATTGCTTAGCCATAGAGGTAAATAAATAAAATTTGTGCCAGAAATTACTCTGGGTTGAAAGGATTTTTTCTGGAGAAACTCCACTCAAGGGACACCTGAAAGAGGCTCTTTTCATGTCCTCAAGGTCTATCATGCAGTACTCAGGTATTGAACCCTGACCTTCCAGCCTTCAAGTTCAGCATCTTAACCAAAAAAGCCACTCTTATACCTCTAAGATATAAGAGTGACTCAGGAAGAAGTCTCAGCTGCATTTCATAGCAATTGAGCTGGATGGAACTCAAGCAGGTTAGCATACCAGTATGACAACACACCCATATTATCCCAATATCATAGGACTCATTTCCACCTTCCATAGATCTGTACCCCTTCCAGAAGGCCACATAAACCTTCAGCGTACCTGTGGTCGTGCTCCAGGCTAGAGTAATCTATGATAGGTTTCAATCACTGACTGTTGATACTTACAAACCAGCCAGATCAGGTAGGGCATGCAGTGTGAATTAACTTAATGGTAATGTTATCAATAATGAAATAAAGAAACTGGAATTTCTCCTACTAACTTAAGCTCTATAAATAAGTACAACATCTTCTGGTTAGTAAAAGTAAAGGTCGCCCATGCTTGAAAGACAGTCATATCTGACTCTAGGGTTCAGTGCTCATCTATGTTTATAGCCAAAGAGCCAGCAATGTCTCTGTGTGCAGATGTTTCTGTAGACATGTGGAAGGCATACCTCAACACTGGAGTGCATGGAATGCTGTTTATCTTCCCACTGAAGTGGTCCCTATTTATCTACTTGCAATTTCTTGCTTTTGAACTGCTAGGTTGGCAGGAGCTGGGATAGAGATGGGAGCTCACTCTTTCATGCAGTACCCGGGAATCGAACTCTGACCTTACAGTCAGTGAGTTCAGCATCTTAACCACATGAGCCACTGCAGTCTCTGGTTACAATCAGCTTTATTTGAAAGAAAAATAGAAAGGTTCAGGATCAGGCACAAAATAGGAAAAAAGGAACATTTTTACTTGCCCCTTTCCCTGAATAAAACAAGAAAAGCATATCTAACTATATTTCTCTGGCCTATCCTATCCTGCTAACACATTTGACTACATTTTGCTGTTGTATACTCACAAGCACACATTATGGCAAAGTCATGGCAAAATCATGGTGTTTTTCCTCTTCCATTCCAATATAACAAAAACCATCTTTTTTCACTCATCCCTCCTCTTTCTTGATTTTAACCAATTAAAGATTACATCATTCTTAGTTCCGTTCTCACAGTTTTCAGCCTGTTATGACTACATTCAAAATAAACTAACTAGCACCTGCCTTGAAGGTTGATTCAAAGGCTTCTCTAGCTCTGCCCAGAGAATTAAAACTTAAAGAAACTACTTTACTCATTAAAAGCAAAAGCCTCTACAGTAATACCTCATACAAAGTCCACTTCGTACAACATTGAATTCATACAACATTGCCTAATTCCTTGAAAAAAGTTGCCTCATACAAAGTCTCTGCGACTTTGTATGAGGCATTGGGTTTTTCCCCAGGTTGCATTGTGCCTGGGCAGTATAAAAGGCAGGACGCATGCATGCATTGCTCTTGTGGATTTTGCATGAGGTGAAGAGTGTTTAGGAGTGGTTTCAAGCGCGATTTTGGATTTTTTTGAAATTCTTCATCAGAATTTTTAGAAGAATTCCTGGGTTTTTTGCAGCATTCTTCAGGTTCTTGGACAATTAGGGTTGTTTGACATGTTTTTTGTAATGTATTTTTCCTTTAGACAATGATTTCTTAAAGTTCTGTCAGTTTCCTGTCTGTTTCCTTGACTTTGCCCTGAAGTCTGTGCTGTTACAGTACAATGTATCTCTATGGAAATGACATTGTACGAGGCATCACGGCAAGGATTTGGACATTGTTTGAGGCATCGCGGATAGGATTTTGCATGCCTCATACAAAGTCCAAATCCGTATAAAGTCCAAACATGTGGAACCAAGTTTGGACATTGTATGAGGTACACTGTATTTTAATTCATTACAGGCAGAGCCAGGGAAAAAGCTCCCTGCCCTCCTTCTCTCCCATGCTGTGGAGGGTAGAACTGCCCACCACACCCAAAATTACTCAGTAGCTATCAAGGCAAGGATCAGATTTATTACCACAAAACCTTCAGTTAAAACTCAGCCACATTTAAGAATAATTTTATACAAGTATTAAGAAAAAAATTAAGTATTTCATTAAGCCAGATCTTCAAGCATAAAAAGACACATGAATAACTGTAAACACATTTAGGAGTATGAGGAGAAAGAGAAAAATTACATGAGTTTAAGAACACCCCCCCCAAAAAAAAGCACACACTAGCTTATCTTATTGCCTTAGTTTGACTTCAGATCATCAACAGAGTTCAGCAACTTGGTGACTGCAATTTAGCCATTTCCCCAATACCTTACTCTCTTTCTACTCCATTATGCCTCTTATTTATACTCTTTCCCATTCTTTCCTAATTGATTTCCTTCCCAATCAAAATTCAAGGCAGCAAGAATGTTCCAGGTGTTAGTAACTTCTGTTTAGCAAGTAACTAAATTCCAAACCACCCTTCTATATTTTTGCTGGTGCTGAGTTGTGCTAATTCATACCTGTTAACCAACCCGATTGGCTGGGAAAACCCCGTAATTTGACGTCGATTGATGTCATAACCCGCCCCGCGCTGCCAAAACCCCGCAATTTGGCAGCGGGGGGGAAACACTTTCTGCGCATGCGCGGAAGCGTTACGCCGGTTGCGTAGGGGCTGCACAAGCGGCGTAGTGCTTCTGCACATGCGTGGAAGGGGTAAAACCCTTCCATGCATGCGTGGAAGCGCTACGCCACTTGCGTAGGAGCTGTGCAAGCGGCATAGCGCTTCCGCGCATGTGTGGAAGGGGTAAAACCCTTCCACACATGCATGGAAAGCAACCTGCGCACAAGCGATGTGCGCAGGTCCCGTTTTTCCGGAGCCGCGGGTTGACAGGTATGTGCTAATTGGGCGTAATGCTCCTTTGACATTCTGACATTTTCCTGGGCATCAACTTGTTAAAGGTCTCTCTTGCTTGAAAGCTAAAGAGCCAGTGCTGTCTACATCTACACATGTTTCCGTGGTCATGTGGCAGGCATAATTAGGTGTTGGAGTGCATGGAACATTGTTACCTTCCCTGCAGAAGTGGTAACTATTTATTTACTTGCAATTCCTTGCTTTTGAATTGCTTGTTTGGCAGGAGCTTGAGCAGACGACAGAAGATCACTCTGTTGTGCTGCACTCAGGACTCAAACTTTTCACTTGCTGACCTTCTGGTCAAGCTCAGCATCTTAACCACTAAGTCACCATGGTCCCTCAACTTCTTGTTAGGGAGATACAAATACAGCTGTACCACCTCAACCTCCTTGTTCTTAACCTTTACCCTCTCCGTTACCTTTCAACCATGGGTCTTTCTACATGTTCTATCTAACAGCTTTATTGGGGCTAGCACAAATGACTTCATTTTCCCCATGTCTTTACACAGGGTGTCCCCAGAAGAAGGGGATGGTAAACTACTTTTGTGTATTTTCTACCTAGAAAAACCTGGAAAGGAAAGGGTCACCATAAGATGAAGGTAAAGGTGTCCCTTGCTCGAAAGCCAGTCATATCTGACTCTAGGGTTCAGTGCTAATCTCTGTTTCCAAGCCGAAAAGCCAGTGCTGTCTGCTTCTGCAAATGTTTCCATGGTCATGTGGCAGGCATTACTAGAGCACACGGAACACTGTTTACCTTCCCACCAAAGTGGTCCCTATTTATCTACTTGGAATTTCTTGCTTTTAAACTGCTAGGTTGGCAAGAATTGACTTAATAGCACTATTGTTGTTGACCATCCATACCACAAGTGACACATCTCTTGAATTCCAGAGTGAAGAAAGCTGTTTTAGCATTTAGCAATCTGGGTAGTTTTACAAGAGCAAGTTTTACAGAGCAAGTTTGACATGCTTATGTTTCATGGATGGCTATGGATTCCAGTATTTTCTAGTGTTGATATTAAAAGCATTGTAATGAGGAACAGGTGCATATAAATTAGAATAGGGTGACAGGCTAATTGTTATTAATGCAGTCCTTTGCAATGAAACTTCACATAATGAAATGCACAATTAGAACATTAATGACCAAGAAGATTACTTCAATTTTATTCCACTTCTACCACATTTTTAGCCTCAGGTGAAACCTGCTGTGTCTAAAAACCTGTCATTCACACCATTATTCTGGTGTTTGTTTTACAAAGAGCTGAGGCTTCATTCTCCCTGACAACTGTCAAGAGATCTTTGCTTTTCAATAGGTATGGAAATGACTAGGACCCTGTTCCTGCCCAGGAATTTACTAGTTAATTAGCCAAAACTTTCTGTTCTGAGTTCAGAACATTCTAATTTTGTTCCCTTCCCCTTTTCTATTAATGGTTCATCTGCTAGAACTTGTGGATTAATAACCCTTCTGTTTTAAACAAAAGGTGGTTGTTTTAGTATCTGCACATATGGTGAGTGAATTTATTACTTTTCCCATGATTTGCAGACACTAGCCTTGGACTGTAGTCCTAATCCTGCTGCTTTTAGGAAGGCTGTGAAGCGATGTCTTTTCAAATTGGCTTTTTAAACTGTTTTAATATTGATTATTATGATAATTTTGCTGGTTTTTCAGCTGTTGTGATGGTTTTAATGGCTTTATTGCCTAATTAGGTTTTAATTAGTTTTTGCCCTGCCTAAAATCTATTTCTAACTTGTTTTAATGATTTTTGTCAGTCTCCTTCAACACTATTTTTCAGTGAAAAGGCAGAAGACAAGTGTCATAATAAAATAGACAAACACATAACATTTATTAGAAATAGAGGACTAGAATAAAAGATCTGCTAACTTGTTTTGCATACCCAATGCAATTTTGGACTTGTGATTCCCAGACTTTAGGTAGCTATATGTCCAGATTTATAGAAGACACTTGCCTCAAGACTGCCACAACATCAGGCAGTATTGCTTTGCAAGACAATCTAAGACTTAATGAAGAGCGAGAGGAAGGATGATCCCTGAATTTGCTCAACCACAGTTCATATACCTGGACCACTCCATCATTCCATATCCTGTCCTGTTGCTTCTTGACTCATGTACTTCTTTATATACATTGCATGTATACATTTTATGCGAATATTTGTCCGCCTTTGCAGTGATTCATTGCTTCCTCTTTGGCAAGGTATAATTATACTCCATAACAGTGCACTTTTGAACATGTGAAAACATTCAAATATACTGCACCATGTGACTTTGAAATCTCCTACTCAGAGAAAAAAAAATCAAAATCAGCCAACCCTTTCTCCAAGGTACAACTAATTCCTTGGTATATCTTAAATTCTTGACCGTATTTCAATTTGTCCAAACAGTGCTTGTGAAAATATTTTGCTTCCTGAAATAGGGTACAATCTACTCTTCTCTCACTCCCCCAGCACTTTAAAAAGACCTGATGTATCATTTAGAGATGGGCGCTTTCCCTCAATTGAGGCTCAAACTAGACAATATTAACCATATTGTGCATGCTATTAGAAGTGAAATACAGTAATACCTCATACAAAGTCCACTTTGTTCAACATCGAATTCATACAACATCGCCTAATTCCTTGAAAAAAGTTGCCTCATACAAAGTCACAGAGACTTTGTATGAGGCATTGGGGGTTTCCCCAGGTTGCATTGTGCCTGGGCAGTATAAAAGGCAGAATGCATGTGTGCATTGCTCTTGTGGGTTTTGCATGAGGCAAAGAGTGTTTAGAAGTGGTTTTGAGCATGATTTTGGATTTTTTTTGTCAGAATTTTTTGAAGCATTCCTGGGATTTTTGCAGCATTCTTCAGGTTCTTGGACCTTGATATTTGCTGCTGTTTGGATGATTAACAATGTGCTGCATGATGGGACATGTTGGCATCCATTTTGTCCTTGCTTCCATCCAGTAATTGTTTACAGTAGCTTGTACAAAATGCCTTTAGACAATGATTTCTTAAAGTTCTGTCAGTTTCCTGTCTGTTTCCTTGAGTTTGCCCTGAAGTCTGTGCTGTTACAGTACAATGTATCTCTATGGAAACGTTGTACGAGGCATCGCGGCAAGGATTTGGACATCACAGCTAGGATTTTGTATGCCTCATATAAAGTCCAAATCCATATAAAGTCCAAACTTGTGGAACCAAGTTTGGACGTTGTATGAAGTGTCACTGTACTCTTAAAAGGTGAAAAACATCAGGCTGAACTTTTTGTGTTATGGGACAAGATGAGCTAGTTTGGTAGAATTATATCCCACCTTTCCTTCAATGAACTCATCCTAGAATCCATAGTTCCTGTACCCACTTTCTCCTTATGACCAGTGATGCACTGCAGCTGGTTCTGTCGAACCGGTAGCGAACCAGGCCACACCCACTTGGTTGGCCACACCAACATCCATAGCCCATAATGCAGGATGTCTGGCCACACCCACAGATTTGGACCCACCCACAGAGTAGGCAGTAATATTTTTTTGCAGTGCATCACTGCTTACGACTCTGTGTGTCATCTATAGAGGCATGGTGGCTATTGAGACATGAACCTGGATCTTCCATGTCCCAGTCTGGTATTCTAACCACTACTCCAAGAGTTCTTCTTATATTCCTGTTTGCTTAGTTATCCACTATAGCAAGAAATCACTTTGGGGCAATGAATGGATGTGGGTTTTGAGTAATGTGTTGCTTCAACTCAAAAATCAGAAGTAGGCAGGGCCGTGGGCATGGGGGTGAAAACCCTCCTGAGCTAACAGGCCTTCCTCAAACCCATCCCGGGATGGCAATGTGTGTGTGACATTGTTGCCCCTCCTGAAAAAAAGTTCACCTCACTCCTCCCTCCCAAATCTAGAATCCTGGCTATGGCCCTGAAAGTTGGTGATGTCAGTCATGGCACAATATGAACTAAACCCGAACTGTGATGTAATGGAAGATAATATATTTATGACAAATATAAAAGTTATTTTGATGAACTCACAGATTGCCAGCTATACAATTGCATACATGATGAGTTGTTTGTGAACCTGAAAAACTGGGATGTCAGCTTTCTTACTGACAACTCCATAATTCACTTCCTTAGTAAACTCGATTAGAGTGGCAGCTATGGATGGAGAAAGGCTGCAAGGCATATTACTACCCATAAAATAATTAGGAGTCCAATGATTATATAATGGAGAGTATGCAACTACTTCCATCATCTGCAAAGTAGCAGAGAATAGCATCTGAGGCTGTTATTCACTGATAATTGTGGGGCACAATCTTGACAGCCCATTGCTGTCAATGATTTAATCCAGTTTGAACACAAATGTTGTTAAATAAATGTCAAAAATCTGAAAAATATATGCAACTTGTCATGATGTTTAATTTAATTCTGAGAATTGGTATGAGTCTCTCTTCTGCTGAAACATTAGCTTTTTTTCGTTTTAATGTAGTGCTTTGGAGAATGCCTCTAACATTTCAGATTTTGTATTCAAGTGTGTGTGCATGTGTGGTGTTTGTAAAAGAGGATTCTAAAGCATCATGATGTAAGAGGCCAGATATCCCACAGTCCCTTATTTCATGTCTGTCATCTTGTGACATGCAGTGAGCCCTGAGTAACCTGTTTGTGAATTTATAGGCCTCATATAGAAGCAGGAAGTTGAGAGCAAGAGAGAAAGGAAGCAAACCATGGCCCAAGAATGTTGTTCAAAAGGATCTGCAATGTAAACAAACAGTGGCCCAAATCCTGCAGTTAAGGAAATCTCTGTAGGTAATAACTTTGTGTTCTAACATGCCAAATTATGTGAATACCGTAAGTACACAATGGATAATGCTTGTCGAGAGTTCTTAACATAAACCAATTTGCTGCTAAAAATTATGCCTTTTACATAAATGTACAGCAGGATTATAGAATAGAATAGAATCTTTTATTTATACCCCACCCTCCTGGTGCAAGCAACACTCAGGGTGGCTTACAATATAAAAAAAACCCTTAACAATATATAATACACAATATGCAATAAATACAAAGAATACAGTAAAACACAGATACAATAAGATACAATCGCATATAGGGCTACAACAAATCCACCCAACAACAACAATAAATAGCAAACAGTTCTCCATCATTCAGATCCCCACTGTCCCTACGGAGCCAGGGCTCTACATCTTTACAGAGCATGGGGCTCAGGTACTCCCACTTCCCTGCCATTCAGCCAGGCCAGGGAGAAGGAGCATGGGGCCTCGGCAGTGATGGTGGCGGCGGCTCTTCCAGCTGTGAAGGTTGCCTGCAGCTGTTCCCACTTCTCATGGCCAACAGGGCCGGGGAAGAAGCCAAAGGTGGTAGCGGTGGTGGCGGCTTTTGTAGCCCTGCCGTTACGGGTCAGCTGTTCCCACTTCCCGTGGCCAACAGGGCCGGGGAAGGAGCCGAAGGTGGTAGCAGCGGTGGCTCTTGTAGCCCCACCATTGCGGGTCAGCTGTTCCCACTTCCAACAGCCAACAGGGCTGGGGAAGGAGCCAAAGGGGGTGACGGCAGCAGCGGCTCTTGTAGCCCCACCATTGTGAGTCAGCTGTTCCCACTTCCCATGGCTCATAGAGCCGGGGAAGGAGCTGAAGGTGGTGGTGGTGGTGGTGGTGGTGTCAGCGGTGGCTCTTGTAGCCCCGCCATTGCAGGTCAGCTGTTCCCACTTCCCACAGCCAACAGGGCCAGGGAAGGAGCTGAAGGTGGTAACGATGGCGGCGGCTCTTGTAGCCCCAACTGCTGCTCTTGTAGCCCCACAGCTGTTTCTACTTCCCACAGCCAACAGGGCTGGGGAAGGTGCCGAAGGTGGTATGATGAAGCAATGGCCTAGTGCTGTGATGACAAACCTTGGCACTCCGGGTGTTCTTGGACTTCAATTCCCAGAAACCCAAGTCAGCACTCCTGCAGATAAGGACTTCTGGGAATTGAAGTTCAAGAACAGCTGGATTGCCAAGGTTCATCATCACTGGCTTAGTGGTTAAGATATTGAGCTTGATCAGGTCAGGAGTTTGAGACTCGAGTGCTGTACAATGGAGTGAGCTCTTGTTTCTGTCTCAGCTCCTGCACACCTAGCAGTTCAAAAGCAAGAATTTGCAAGTAGATAAATAAGTACTGCTTTTGTGGGAAAGGTAACTACATTCTGTGTGCTCCGGCATCTAATCACATGAACATGGAAACATCTGCAGACATAGGCAGTGCTGGCTCTTTGGCTGCAAACAGAGAGTCTGACATGACTTGCTTTCAAGCAAGGAGACCTTTATCCTTACCTTTACGTACAGCAGGATTTTCAGCAAATGTTATTTTTTCCTTTAAGTTTTTTTTTAAAAATGTTACATTTTATTGAGTTTCAGAAAGATGGGTTAGAAGTAAATAATAACTATATGAACTGAGTAGACCTAATTTGTTCTACCTGTAGAGACAGGTGAATGATTATTCCTTCAGAATATTGTCTAATACAGAAGTGAGCAATTTCCAGATGTTTGGGGCTCATTCCATCCAGGCCTTAGAATGCACCCCTGTTCCCTTCTTTTTCTTTTAAAACAAACACCTCACCCAATCCTAAAACAGTTTGGAGAAATGTGGCAAAAGCCTGCTGCACTCCCTCAGAAGATTTCTAATATGGCACTGGACTTATTGTCAACATTATCTCCAAACTGAATTACAATACATATCCTCCAGACTGTCCTCCATCTATTAGCCTGTAGTGTCCCAGCATGATGGTGACGTATTTATTGGCCAAGACTGTTGGCTGCAACTGTGGCAAGATGTTGAGCATTATTTGATGGATAGGGGTGTCGCATATTTCATAGCTAGGGAAGAATTAATTTTAATTCTGTATTCTATTTGCTGAAAGCCTAGATGCTTATGGTTTTAATCTGTTTTTATTCTGTTAAATTGTTTAACTTTGCTTAGCCTAAACGGGTCCATTTTGGAAGGCTACAGTACGCAGAAGGCAGACTTCTGCCCAATTAAAAGTGGCAGGTCAGCCTGACCTCCGTTCACAGCCAGCAAAGCTGGGAAAGTGTCTGTTCTCAGAATAATTACCTGAGAGAAGCACGATTCTTAGATGAGCCACCTGTTGGTAGACGTGAAATGTACATCTTTCAGATGGGAATGCTGATTAAATGTCCTGTCCCAGACTGGACATCAAAAAGAGTTGTCTGTCACTCAGAACACCTCTGCACGCATTCTCACCAAGAACGGTATAAATATTGTGGTGATCAAGAGGAGCAGGGCAGTTATCTCGGATGCCATCTCAGAGATGCTGCTCTTCGTCTTCCAGACTGGATCTGACCCGTAACCTGTATGGGCGGCTCTCAAGCCGCACTCTTTTTAGATAAGTATTTCTGTTTAAAACTAGGATTTATTTTCTTAGAAATATGTATTTTTCTTAGTGTAGTTTAGTTAGGATTTTATTCTGTATATTGGAATTCTCTTTTCCCCCCAATAAAACTTTAAAAGGATTTCTTTTGTCAAGAACGGTTATTCTGCCTCTTTCCAGTCGGGAAGGAGTTGAAAGGGAATTTTTCAGATAAGGCCTTGTTACTTTGCAACATGGATTCTTTGTTATTTCAGCCAGTGCAGCTGGGCCCGATAATCAAAGAGCTAGATAGGGGAGAAATTTCGGGAGTCTCACCTTCCCAGGACAATGCTAGCCTCCCCCTCACCTAGCTTGCTACATCAAAGGCCAAATTCCCATAAGAAAACCGTGATAAGGGTGAATAAGATCTAATGGATGAAGCCGCTACCAGTCCCAGAGGACCTTGCAGAGTTTTTCAATCTGTGACATTTTATACAGCATCACCATTACCCATTAGATCCACTTTTTCTTTGCCGGTTTTCCCTGCTTGGGTAAACTGTGCCAAGGCACCCTTTCACTACACTACAAAAAGTCCCCTTTGCTTTCTCTGAGTTGGCAAACCATCCCGTTAGTCCTGGGACGAGGTGACCAGACCAGCCGATCAGGGAGAGCAGGTGGAGATGCAGCCGCCGTGAGGCCGGGTCTTGAGTTAGCAAGTGTAGGAGTGACCCAGGGCCTGGTCAGCATGTGCAATAAGGGGAAGACCCTATTGATTCTTATTTATTTTTATTTTTTTATTTACAGATTTTATACCACTTTCCTCACCCAAGGGCGACCCAAATTGGTTTACTAAGTTAATAAAAACGTCATATAAAAACATCAATGAAATCCTCATCTCAAACTATTAAAACCAAATAAAACAGTCTGATAAAAAAACCTTTGTCTTTAAGATAAAGGTTTGATATGATTGCATTATAAAGACTTCTGGACTTCCTGAAGCTGAAGGAACCAATAAATAATTTTCCAGCATGGTATGTAGTTTAGCCCCAAGGAGTCTCTAAGCAAGGGTAGATAACCTTTGAGATGGTAGGCAGCTATTTTTCTGATTGGTTGGCAACCCAAGAGCCAAACTTCCATGGAGGCATGGCAAAAGGAAGTGAGGCATAGCCAAAAGGACTATCCTGTATATTTAATTTGTTTGTTGACAAGAGGGATAATCCAGTTTAATCTTTTAATACCATTTTTTTTGAAAATACAGGTATTGCACATATATTAAATGAATAACATAATAAGCAAATAATCAAACCCACCTCACAGAATTTAGGGGGGAGAGAGAGAGAGAGAGAGAGCGCGCACTGAGGTTTATTTTGCTTGCAGTTGCCTGGCTGGGTTCCTTTTACAGTAGGAAAAGCTGCAGCCGAAGGTTTCCCCACCTCCTCAGCTGCTGGGAGGCTTGGAAACTACAGAGGTTGCTTTTTTACTTTACTAATTCCCTTCCTTAAGCTGGATCTGACATTCTCAGGTGTTGGTGCTTCAATTGGTTGCAGTGAACAAATAGATTGGTTAATTTGGGGGAATTAATCCCTTGCTCCTCCACCCTAATGGGTGTGTTTGTGTGTGTCTAGCCATGTGCAGGGCTAGTTCATTAAAGCCAAGCTGTTTACAAGCAATTGGTAACCCTAGGGGGCTGGTGTACTATTCTGCACTTTGCTTCCCAGGAAAAAATAATAATTAAAAATGAGTAAACAAGAAAGAAAACAAAACAAAAGTCCCCCAAGAAGATGGGAAAAGGGTTCTTTGGCCCACACAGCTTTGTGCCCATTGCATCTACAATACCATCTAGCCATCTTATTTTTGGCCACCCCCTTCTTTTGTCCTCCACCTTTCCCAGCATCAAGGCTTTCTCAAGTGAATCCTCTCTTCATATTTTATGTCCAAAGTACTTTAGCATCATCTTTACTATTTGACCTTTAATGAGCAGTCAGGGTTGATTTCTTCTAGGATCGACCTATTTCTAACACCACATTTCAAAGGCATCTATTTTTCTGTGCTCAGCTTTCCTAATGGTCCAGCTCTCATACCCATACATTACCACTGGGAATACCATTGCTTTGACTATGCAATTTTTTGTTTGCAAGGTGATGTCTCTACTTTTAACTATGTTCCCCAGGTTTCTCATAGCTTGTTTCCCAAGCATCAGTTGCCTTTTTATTTCATGGCTGCAATCACCATCTGCAGCGAACTTTGATCCTAAGAAAGTAAAATCTGCCAGTCGTATCCAAATCTAGGGTGCAGTGCTCATCTCCATTTACAGCCAAAGAGCCAGTGCTGTCTGTGTTTGCAGACATTTTCATGGCCATGTGGCAGGCATGACTAGAGCCCAGCAAGTCACATGGCTATATTTGGCCATGCCCACAGATTTGGCCACACCCACAGAGGGGTGTGGCCAAAATTTCCCTTATTTTCAAATCCAAAAATTGACAGGTATGCATAGACTTAACAGGAAGATTCATGGCATTGTAACTTTAATTTTTTAAAAATGACTTTAAAAAATCTAAACAATCTGTATTTCATTTTTTCATTATATTTTATTGCAGCCTAGAACTTTATTTATAATGCACTATTTAAATCCCTGCACTTGCTTTTACTTTGCCAAAACAGCCAGGCAATATCAGAATAAAAGAATCCTGGTTCTGTGATTGTCTGATACATAGACAGTCCCTAACATGAAAGATAAGAGAAGAAACAAGCAGACAATTTGCAATTAAGTAGGAAGAAAGTTTCAATCCCAGCAATATGAAAGGGAGAATGAAAATTTGGGAGTAGAAAGGGGTTTTCGCATTGTTTTATAAAGAACAAAACAATAATTGGCTGAAAATGATTTATTTTGCAAAAAAACATGCCAAATGTCAGAATCCAGGGTGTAGGCAGCTGGCAGGTGACATGAATGCCAGGACCCAAGGCATCCAGGCAACAGGCCCAACAGTCTAGAGTATCTCAGTCTAGAGTCCAAGTCTGACTGAAGTCAGAGATGCAGGATTGGTCCAGACAATGAAAGCATAGTGCAAATGAGACAGAAGACAGGAGAACAGACATGGAGAGTACCCTTAGGGGCTGGAGAAAGGTGAGGATGGAATTCCAAGAGCAAAGACCCAGGCAATGCACAACAATAACCCATAGGAACCAAGAACTGGACAGAAGTCTTCAGGAACAGGAACAAGGAGCAAGGTAAAGATCTTTAACAGCAGAAACTAGGAACAAAACAAGACATCCAGGAGCCAAGCAACAATAAGTCTACAGACCACAGGAACAAGGCGAGAAGGCTTCAGGAGCAGGAGCAAGGCAGGAGATACTCTAGAGCAGGAATCAGGAACAAGGTAGGAGATGTGGTGTATGTGGATCATAACAGGAGATCCTTGATAGCAGGAACCAGGAACAAGGCAAGTTGCAATAGGGTGAGGGTCTAATCCTGCAGGACTTAGAGCAGCAACTGCAAATCCTGACACTGAAACATGACCCAGAAGCAGTGGGGAAGCCACACTGCCAAGTCGCAGTGGCAATATTGCATTGTCAGAACTGCTGGGGTGTCTTGAGAGGATGCTCAGAAATGCCTTGGAAGAGCATCTCATGCTCTAGATATAGAGTTATTTGTGTTTTAAATATTGATATACCACCTAAATGAAACAAGATTTCTAAGCGATTTAGGATTTTTTTTAAAAAACCATCAATCTGCATCTACAGCTTAGAAATCAATATATGAAAAGCAGGGGGCAGAAACGACATTGACATTGGCTATTTTGAGGCATTTAAAAGAGGCTTGTTGACCTTTCAAAGATGAAAAAGTTGTTTTGTTATGTAAACCTTCTTCTAACTCTCTCTCTATGTGTTGGCTTCTATGGAAAATCAATATTTAATATCTAGTTAGTGATTGACTGAAGGTCACACATTGACAACTCTCTTTTCTTTCATGGGCACACAGGGGATAGGGACCATCTCCATAATTACATCTGGCCACTCTTCAAAGTTAGCCCAGGGACTGCTTTTGTGTACCCTCACCATTGAAACTGACAGTGAGGGGCATAGGAAAGAGCTTTCTCTGTGCCTTTCTGCACAGGGGAGCTGCATATGGGATTGGGAGGAGACAGAAGATGCCATAAGAGGGAAGAAGCAAAGCCCCACCTCACTTATGTCATCTGGCCAATAGAATCATTGTCCCTGGATGTCCAACATCAATCTTTAGCCTGAGCATTGTTGTCTAATGTGCTGGAGAGCCTTTGTTGTTCACGTATCTGTGTATGTGAAAAAAATATTTTTCACATTGAGATTCTGCTAGGTATGATATAGACCAGGGATTCTCAACCTGTGGCCTGGATGCGTCCCACGGTGCCATTCCATGTGCCCCCTGCCTCCACTATACCCGGAAGTGCCATGTGGTGGAAGGTGGGCAAAATGGCCATCCAGCGCCCAAAGCTGTCTGAGGGAGCGTGACCTGGGCCGGCTTAAAAAGGTTGAGAACTCCTGATATAGACATTTAACAAATACTGCTTCTGCTACTTCTAATAAATTAAAATGTGGGTTAGGATAATTATTGCACCTGTATTTCCTCCAAGTAATTGGAATAGCAGCAACAACAAAAACACAGAAATATGATACAAGGGGGAAAATAGAATAAGGTTTCTGCACTTTGGTGCAGGAAATAATTTGCCTCCCACTCTCTGTTTTAGATACATACTAGGCACTTTTCACACACTGGTACTCATAAAGAGCAACCCAGGGTTGGACTGTATAATGTACAGGAAATGTTGCGATGACTTACAAATGAGTATACCTACTTTGTCAGAGGAAAACACAAGCAAAAAAATGGCATATAAGTGGTCCACCAGGCCCCAGGGGAAATAATCTCTTCAAGAAGTACTGAAGGTCTATCTACGCCAACATGCAATATTCATAAGAACACCGAGTAAAGCTCAAAGAAAAGCTTTTGGATGTGAAGGAAACTATTCTTTGAAGGAGCATCTATGTTATTATGAGGCTATGTGACACAGTAGATTAATATACTGAGCTGTCACTTCTGTGAACCCGGCTTTAAAGCTACCTCATAAAAAGGCTTTCTTGTACACATGTGAATTGTAACTAAATTCTTTTAGGTAGAAAAATAAAATAAAGTAAAACGAATGAGCATGGGAGCAAGGAGGAGGAAGTAGAGCTCCTTGGCAACTATATATGAATTAGAAATTCAAGCATGATTCTTCATATGTGGAATTGGCATTGGCCATGGGGAAGTCTGAACACTGGAGGCTGAAAGCACACCGCGGACTTTGAAAACTGCTGCCCGTCGCCCCTCCAAAGCTCCGTCCCCGGTCCGGCATTGGCTGCGGGGAAGTCTGAGCACCTGGGGCTGAAGCGCACCACGGACTTTAAAAACTGCCGCCCACCACGTATGTATTTTTGCCTCATTTGTAATATTGTATTTTTGTATTTTGTATATTGTACTTTTGTTTTACTTTTGTATTATTATATTATTCTGTTGCCATATTGTATTGTATTGTTTTTTGATATGTTGCCGCTGCCTTGAGTCAGTCTCTTTGGTGTTCAGAAATTGAAGTCGACAAGCATTGAAAGTGAAATACAGCTCTTTATTTGGAGGGTCTGAACACAACTTGGATGCAGCAAAACACGAACTTTTATACATACACAGAAAGATACATTTCCAACAGGGAACAATGCTGATTGGTCAATTAACCTTTGTACACTTCTTAATCCCTTCATTTGCATGAAAAAGATACATAGTGCACCTGCCAAACTTCAAACTGCATGCTCTCCGAAATCTCGCAATACTTCATTGATTTGCCGAGATCTCGCAGCTGTCAAACAGCGACGCTTTTTGACAGCAGTAAATGCGGGAACTCGGTGGTTTGAATCTTTGACAGTTTAATGAACACAGTTATCCTACATAACATTCCTCCCCCCTAGGTATAGACAGAGTCTTTTAACCAGGATGGTGGTCTGGTTTCCCTTTTGGGTCGGATACTCGGTTGAGCCAGCTCAGGGGCCCTTAGGTCTGGCAATCCAGCTGAAGTGAGAGTTTGACTAGTGGGAGAGGACTGAAAATTCAAATCATAGCCCCATTTGGCATTGGGAGGAGCAGGGGATCGCTCTAAATTAAATTCTCATGATGGCGGTGAAAACGACAACTGAGATTCCCTCCTGTGCTTGCTAAGAGTGGAGGGCAACTCAAAAGAATAGTGCTTATTGCTAACTTGAGATTCCAGCCTGTTAGGATAAAACAGTGTGGGGGTACCTTCGGCCTGAGTGGGGGAGCATTCTGCAAGTTAACCCTGTTCCCCAACAGCAAAACAATCCCTGGAAGTCAATGCTGGGTCTGTGTTAGCTGGCTGCTGACTATTACCTCTGCCCCCTGGGTTTAAACGGGTGGGGGCCAACCCTAACGTTGGATGTCTGTGTTCGTTCTGTGGGTCCAGTATTCAGGGTCTCAACTGGTCTATGTGCAGTCTCCAGATCAGACCATTGGCTGTTTCGATTCTGTAAGAAACAGGACCAGTTTGGTCTAGCACAAAACCAGGCACCCATGTAGGACTGCCTGCTGCATAATTGCAGCAATGGACAGGGTCCCCGGCTGAGAAACTCTTTTTGGTGTTGGATCCCTATATAGGGTATATCCCTATACCCTTGTCCTCCCCCCTAGAGGGGCCCAACTTATCCAGCAAGGATGCTAGCTTCCTTTGCTGGAGCAATTCAGCAGGTGAAAACCCTGAGGCGAGGGTGTGTGTGAGCCTGTACGTTAGGAGAAACTGACATAATTGAAGCTCCAAATCCCCATCCCCCATGCACCGTAGCCCATCCTTGGTGGTGCACACCTGCCGCTCCACCTGACCATTAGTGGCAGGGTGGAATGGGGCGGAAGTGATGTGCCGAATAGCATTCCTTTCCATGAAGGATTGGAGTTCTGCAGATGTGAACGTGGATGCGTTGTCAGACACCAGAACATCTGGGAGTCCAAACGTAGCGAACAACCTTCTCAAGTGCATAATTGTTGTGGACGAAGTGGTGCTGGACACCTGGATCACTCCCAGCCACTTGGAGTATAAGTTCACTACCAATAAGAATAGAGCCCCCCTAAATGGTCCCACAAAAATCTATATGTATCTTGGACCACGGGCCCCTGGCAGAGTCCCATTCCCAGGAGGGAAGATGGGATTGCTCGGGGTGAGAACATTGGCAGCTGGCACAAGTTCCCACCATTTGTTCTATATCCTGGTCCAGTTGGGGCCACCAAAAATAACTTCGGGTGAGGGCTTTCGAACGAACAATTCCCGGGTGGCTGGTATGAAATAATTTCAAAACCTTTTGGTGGAGGGTGACAGGAATGACCACGCACTGGCCCCACAAAAGGCAAATCCGTTCAACAGACAATTCTAAGAATTTGCAGTGAAACGTTTTAAACTCCTCAGCTGGAGGAGAGACGGGTCAGCCTTTTTGCACCCAAAAGATTACCTTTGATAATACCACATCTTTGGCCATGGCTTTGGATATGTCAGAAGGGATAACCGGAGTCGAGTCGAGGGCCTCAATCATTAGGACCTGGTGGTCCTGTTAGATCTCGCAATCAGGTTCCCCGACCCCGGGCAGTGGAGAGCGCGACAGGGCATCAGTGTGGCTGATGTCCTTGCCAGGTCTGTGTACCAGAGTGAAATTGTACACATTTTTAAAAATCGCCCAGGCCAACATCCGTGGGGATAGGATCAGCGGTGTGGGCTTCCCATTCACAAAGATGCCAAGGAGCGGCTTGTAGTCAGTCACGATGGTAAAGGACCTCCCATAGAGGTAATCGTGAAATTTCTTGGTGCCTGCCACAACAGTCAGAGCCTCCCTGTCAGTCTGTGCATAATTCTTTTCAGGTTTTGAAAGAGAACGGGAGTAAAATGCTACGGGGGCTTCTCTCCCGTCATTCAACGCATGGCACAACACAGCCCTGACTCCCACAGGGGATGCATCACACACCAGGATGACCCATTTTGTAGGGTTGAAATGCATTAACACTGCATCAGAAGACAGTACTTTTTTTAGTTCTTGGAATGCTTTCTCCTGGCAATGGCCCCAGTGCCAAACAGTCTCCTTTTTTAGGAGCTGGTGCAGTGGTTCGGCAACTGAGGCTTTTGCGATGAAGAAAAGCGTGATAGAAGTTAAGTAGCCCCCAAAACAATTGCAATTCAGTTTTACACGTTGACCTGGGTGCATTCCGCACTGCTGCCACTTTTGAGTCTGAGGGCATGATACCTTGCGGGGTAATCCTGTATCCCAGGAACTCCACTTCACTTGCCAAAAATACACACTTATCCTTTTGAAGATGCAGGCCTGCTCACTCGAAACATGACAATACTTTATCGAGCCTGGCCGCTAGATCGATGGTGTCCTTAGCGGTGATCAGGACATCGTCGAAGTATGGCAGGAACCCCGGCAACCCCTTAAGAATACGTTCGACTAAAGATTGAAATATTCCGGGGGCTTCATTCACCCCGAATTGTAGTCTGGTCACCTTAAATGCCCCTTATGAGTTACGATAGTCTGTGCCACAGCAGTGGTGGGTGTCACAGTCAGCTGTTGGTAAGCCTGGGCAAGGTCAAGTTTTGCAAAGCAGTTTCCTCCATGCAAGGAGGCAGAAAGATTGCTTACCACTGGCACAGGATATGCGTTCGGGCGAATGGCTTTATTTATTGTGCATTTATTGTCCGCACATATCCTGACCTCCCTGTTGCTTTTTAGTGCGGTGACAATTGGTGTCTCCCATTCGGCAGAGTCAACCGGCACCAGGATGCCCTGCCCAACCAGTTTGTCCAACTCTGCTTCTATTTTTTTCTTTGAGGGCAAAGGGTACCCAGCACGGCTTCATTCGGATGGGCCGAATGGCCGAGTCAAGTTCAAAGTCAATAGGGGGCCCTTTGTACAATCCCAAACCCTTCTTAAAAACCTCAGGATGTGCAGCACAGACATCCCGAGTGGGGTCAGAGTCTATTGCATGTATGCCAGATAGCCGGATCCCTAGGGGCTTAAACCATTGTACCCCTATCAGGTTGTTAGTGCCCTGCTTAACCACAACTAAGGGCAAAGTGGTGCAGATGGATTTGAAATGGACCAAAAAGTTACCCACCCCTAGGACTGGAATCTGGCAACTCTGCACATCCTGGAGGGAAGTCTTAAGGGACTTAAGCTTGGGGCGAGATGCTGGGGGAATCCTCAGGTACTCCTGTTGTGGAATTATTGAAAATAAAGTACCTGAATCCATTTCCATTCTGAAGGGGACATCCTGTAGACTCAGGTCGGCATAGAACCAATTGCTGACATTGCCCACCTGGCTCTGGTCTGCCTCGGAGGACACCTTGGCAATGGACGACTCTCGTCAATGACCACGCTTGGCTTCTGGCGTTGGGGGTCTCCGCTTTTGCTGCTGGCATACCTTGGCTATGTGCCTCTTCTGTCCACAGTTGTGGCATTCTGTGTTATGGAACGGGCACTTCTTGCAGTCATGCTGGGCCCCGCAGCTGTCGCACTTCCAGAGAGGTTTCTTCTCCCAGTCGTTGCGGTGCTCCCGGTGCCATCGGCGAACCACTCAGACCTTGCTCTCATCGGCGCTGGACCTAGATGACGATGTTGAGCCAGGAGATGCTGACGATGAAGAAGATGAGCAGCGGTGGGCCTGGACAGCTGACTCAGTGGCACTGGCAGTTGTGTGGCAATGCCGGAACAACTTCACTCTGGACCGTGCGGCCTCAGAGGCTAGTGCCTCATCCAGCATGGACTTAAAGGTCAGCATCTTTCGGGTCATGAGGCGACATTGAGCATCTTCGGCCCACATTCCAGCCAGCAGACGGTCATGGAGTGCCTCTTCAATGTTGTCCCACTTGCATGGGATGGCAGCTAGACAAAGCGCAGTGGTGTATTCTGCCATGGACTCTCCTGGACACTGTTCTCTCCGATGAAATGCCACCAGGGCCGGGAAGATCGACACCTTGGGCTGCAGATGCTTCCTCAGTGCTGCCAGGATCTCAGCAAGCAGCACTTCATCCACGTCCCTAGGAAGGACGAGGTGGATTGCCAGCTCCAGCGTCTCGGATCCACACTGGGCTAGGAAGCAGGAGCGAATCTGAGCCTCATCTGTGATCTTCTGGGCTGCCATGGCATGGCGGAACCAGTGCTTGTAGATCGCCTACTTGTCCGGATGGGCCAGGTTGAAAGGACCGATGTTGCTTCCTTGTAGGGATGCAATCCATCCTCGTCGCCAATTTGGTATTCAGAAATTGAAAATGACAAGCATTGAAAGTGAAATACAGCTCTTTATTTGGAGGGTCTGAACACAATTTGGATGCGGCAAAACACAAACTTTTATACATACACAGAAAGATACATTTCCAACAGGGAACAATGCTAATTGGTCAATTAACCTTTGTACACTTCTTAATCCCTTCATTTGCATGAAAAAGATACATAGAGTGCCTGTCAAACTTCAAACTGCGTGCTCTCCGAAATCTCACGATACTTTGTGATTTGCTGAGATCTCACAGCTGTCAAACAGCGATGCTGTTTGACAGCAGTAAACACGGGAACTCGGTGGTTTGAATCTTTGACAGTTTAATGAACACAGTTATCCTACATAACATCCTACAACTACATAACAGTTATCCTACATAACAGGCGGGGTACAAATTAAAATTGAATTGAATTGAATTGAATTGAAGGGAACATTAGGCAATTACTTCAGTGTTTTGGGGTGGGGGAGAAAACCAGTGTGAAGTTTACTCTGCATCAGGTTTAAAACAAACTGATGTGTAGATATATGCACAGTGATCATGCTTCCCCCAACCAGCAAGTTATTTGTCATTATTAGAAATTTTGTGGTGCACCATAGCAACCAAGTGTATGACAGACTGGGCAGCACACATTGCCAATGGTGTAGTGTATAAAAGGTCTCTCTCTGTGTTTTTAAAAATAAATGTTCCTCATTTTGAGGATGGACTCAAAGTTCCCTCTTCTTCTCATCAGACTCAAACAGATAGATGAATGAGTGTCCAACTGTGGTGGCAATTATTTGAGGTCCTTAGTAGTATCATGTACAAACAAAGATGGCCTCAACTTGTAGGGATAGCAAAAGTGACAACCAACAAGATGTGGCTGCTTCGCCACATCTCTTGATATACATCTACAAAACTGACTAGACTGAGAGCTGGACTTTATTTCAACAGTAGTGACTGGATAACATCTTCCTCTACATGCTTGGGCAGCAACCTAGCTGAAGGGCACATGACAGATCCCATGGCATGCCACAGATCCAGCCATTCAGTTCACCATTTGCCGCCTGAGACATTTCACACAGTCTATCTAATGGCCAGATTGGCTCCATCAACTTTTCCACACTTGTTTGGCAACATAGATGGCATTCAGACAGGGACTTGGAAGGACAGGAGAACCATACTCTATGGCCCAGAACCATTGAGAATGATAGTGGAATGGTTATCTCCACTTGCTAACTTCACATGAGTCCTTATGAAAGAGTGGTTAGACAGGGGCTCCAGTGGCATCTAGAATAATTTGGGCCTGTTTTGGCTTCAGCAAAGTTGGCTGCAATTCTCTAGTTCCAACCTCCAGACCAATCAGTGGATGTCGTGTTTCCATAGGGGAGGGACATTTCAGCTAACTGGAGAGGAAGCCAAGTGTTAGGCCAGGTTATCCTGCTATGGTAATAGAGTAGACCATACTGCCAGTGACTCAATGTCGAGTGTCAGGCGGTGGTTAATTAACCCGACAATCCTGAGGACTAAGTTCCTTGGGTGCCATAGTCCACAGGGAAGGGTGATGGTTCCTAAGTAGATTAAAACCCACTTGAATCCATCTTGATGGAGGGCAGCAGCTTCATCAATATTGGCCTGGGACTGAGGAGAACTTTACGTGCCAAAAGGGCTCAGGACCAGAAAGTGACTCGTGGAATGGGATCAGTGGTATGGGTGTCATGCTGCGAGGCAGAAGGCAGATGAAAGACCATGGCATTATATTCTCAGGAAAGTCTTCATGGCTGATCGCAATGAAGATCACCAATATTCGGATGAGAATGAGGAGGAGAAGAGGGAGCCACTTTCAGAAGAAAGTCTTGGATATGTCCTACCACAAAATGTAAAATTCTCATGCAACTGGAATTGGGCAAGTGTAATTCCTCCACAGGCTCCTGGCCTTTTTGAGCCAGCCCGGGAGATGTGTGATAGAGTCCCCAGTTGACTCTCCTTCGTTTAAAAGCACCTGTGAGGTGTGATAAAACAAACAGATGGTTTTGAATAACAGGTGAGGGCTTCAAAGTGAAAGAAGAGTGACAACGAGGTGTTTAGGGTAGCTTCCATCATATCTGTCTTGTAAGGTATTCTAGTTCAGCCTAAACTAAGTAGCATAGCATCACATCCTAGTTTAGGTACTGACAGTATGACTGACATAAAATTTGAAGGGCATATTTAAAATTTGTAGCTGATAATGCAGGAATGGGTTAAATTCCCATAAAGCCTTGGCTATGTTGCAACAGATATGGGGATCAGTGACCTTCACCCTTCACAACTCTTTATAGTCATTTGATATTTTTTGTTGCTATTAATTCATGTATCTACTTGGTTTACTAGGTCACTTTTCTTTTGGGCAGATATCCTCTCCACAGGCAGAGCTGTGATGTTTGCAAGGAACTCAGATAGCTCTTAATACTTTAAAATATATTCCCCCACCCCCCGTATCTTCATATAAATGTTTCATCTTGCTTCTGGACAGAAGATTAATTTATTTGTCATTTATGGCGAAGTAGTCCTCTCTTCAGACACTTTTAAATTCTACTGCTTCTGAGTAGGAAATTAAATCAACCAAGCTGTTGATTCTTAAAGCAGGGTACTGTTAAAGATTAACAATACGAATAAGATAGTAAATGCACAGGAAACCAGAAAAGCTACAAGATTCAGTCAAGTGTTGTCATCAGGCCTGACTAAAGAAAAGATATGCACCATCTTTCTTAAAAATGGAATGACCTTGACCTGTGGTGTTAAACTGATTCTAAATAAAATGCTACACTACTGTGATTGTACTGGATTTTGTTTCTTTTTTGTCTTATGGTGGTGTTGTAAACTGCTTTGAGGTTTGAACAAAATGTGTGAGAAATAAAAGTACAGAAACACAATTTATGCATAAACATTCCTGTAAATGTTTATGCTGGTCTCTCCACTGTCATTGAAAATGGGACATATAAATGAAAACATGCAAAGTTGAATTACAAATAAGTTGCCAACTGTTTGACACAGACTAATAGCAGCCTGACCTGTTTGTCCCTGCATCTGATGCTTGACAGATTTGTGGATTTGTCCCTGTGCCGCCAGAGACTAGAAATAGTATTTGCAAAAGATTTCTCTCTCTTTCTCTTTTGCTATCAATCAATGTGCAGGTATCAAGAAAAACTATCCCTTTAATAAAGTCTTGTTTCTAAATGTAAAAACATTCCATATCCTGAAAGGACAACTCCTTTTGTACATCTCTAAAGGTTCTGTTTCCCATATTCTCTTTTAACTTTTAAAAATATAAACACCAGTGACAGTTTCTTAAAATAGCTAACCTGAACTTGGGTCACCCAGGCATCCCAGTGGCTCTTCAAATGAACGATTTGTCAAACACTGGGTAGAGGTATGAATTAAAGCAGTTGAACTCCAGATATTAGAGGGAAAATGCACCGGTTCTGAAGGTCAGTTTTCCCATGGTGGCATTCACTTTCCATGCACTCTTCTGTGGATGTGTAGAATTAATTACTTTTTTGAACATATAGGAAAAATGGGTTATGAATGTTCCATGCGCTCCGGTGTCTAGTCATGCCTGCCACATGACTACGGAAACATCTGCAGAAGCAGACAGTGCTGGTTCTTCAGCTTTGAAACAGAGATGAGTACTGAACCCTAGAGTTGGATACGAATGGCTTTCGAGCAAGGGAAACCTTTACCTTTACTATTCAGCGCTGAGAATTTTGGGTCTTCTCAGCTACTGAAGATTCCCCCACTACTGCTGCTGCTGCTATCACAGTGCTCCCTGGCAGCTGCTATTTTGTTGCCTTCTGGACATACAAGCCCCAAGGAGGGCAGAGGGCTGTATTGTCCCTGGCTGACCCCAGTGGTTTAAAATAATGTGCATGGGTTGGCATTTTCAACCACAGTAGAGTATCATGTGAAGCAATGTTTCTTAACATTTGTGTAGTACTGAACTTGATGACCAGAAGGTCGGCAGGTTAGCAGTTTGAGACCCAAATGCTGTGTGATGGAGTGAACACCCATCACCTGTCCCAGTCCTGCCAACCTAGCAGTTCGAAAGCAAGAAACTGCAAGTAGATGAATAGGTAATGCTTTAGTGGGAAAGGTAATAGTGTTCCGTGTGCTCCAGTGTCAAGTATTGCCTGCCACATGACCATGGTAACATCTGCAGACACAGACTCTATTGGTTCATCACTACTGGAGAATTGGAGTATCCACTCTCCATATATAGGACTTACTTGGTTGATCTGTACTTCACATGTCTAGTTTGATGTGATGGATCAAAGCATCGTCTCCCACGAGGTTTTAGCAGCCTCCCACCATCAGGAGGCCCTACTGCTGCCATAGCAGGGTTCTATGGAGCACGGGGAGCTGAGGCTCATGTTTTCGATGCTCCTACAGCCATTTTAAATACAACAACACAGCTGGCTGGGCTCATGTTGAAGTTAGTCATGTTAGAGCAATGCACTGGCCAGGTGCATTGCCTGAGTACCCGACCCCACTTAGCTGACCTGTGGTTCCAGAATGGAGGACCGTTCCAGACCTCTAGCTGACACCTTTGTGGCATGGTTGAACATGCCAGGGGAATATACCTCTGCCACCATAGCTGTTGGATGGCCAGGAGTCACTGCTGCGCCACATTGAGGTGGGATTTGCAGCAGGATCTGGGAAATTTGAAGAAAAAAATACCTACCAGCCTGCCTTCCTATGCCCTTCACAAACCATCTTTCCCTATAATTTTCTTGGAAAATTACTAAAATAACAAGAATGAAGTGCAAGCCTACCTATTTATTAAAATATAATGTTCTTGCATACTCCACAGCAATAAATATTTTAAAATTTCTACTGTGCTTAGAGTTCTCACTTTGTTTCTCCACATAAACTGCGACAGTTGTTATTCAAAAAAGGGCTACAGATATGCTACATGTTGCCTGACTATTTTGTAATCCAGTTCTTTGCAAAACCACCAGTTTATGAATGTGGGATATTGTGCTTTTGATGTAAAATGCCAGAAAATGGCCTGATATTGCTAAATAATATTGTGCCTGCATTGCCAGCAGGAAAAAGGCTGCCAAAATTTATAGAGCAAAGGGCAGACGGAGAGTTGACAACACCAATGTCAGTAGTCAAGATGATCTACACTACAGGATACCTTCTTGTGCTCGTACCACTCACAAAGAGACACCCGGGAAATCCCAGAACCTGACTTCTTTTTTTCATCAGTTAACAACTTCTCACACAAACACAAAGCAATTGTCAGGATTGTTCTTCAACTTGTTCTCAAGGTAACTCTTGCTTTGAGCAATAAAGTAATCAAAATGTCTAGGATAAATGTTTCTTTTAGATTAACTATGCAAACTCAACACAACTATTTTTGGGCAACAAGGAACTAAAAATGATAATCAAGTGTAAGGATGTGTCTCTGGAGGCCAAGGCTAAGAACAGTGACACTCTTGTATTTTTAATTGCTGTGTGTGGATATGGAACCTGGATAGTGAAGAAAGCTGACAGGAAAAAATGGATTCACTTGAAATAGGATGCTGAAGGAGAGCTTTATGGCTACCTGTTACTGCCAGAACTCAGACCAGTAGATGTTAAATCAAATCAAGCCAGAATAGTCTTTAGGGGCAAAAAATGTCAAAACTGAGACTGTTATGGTGTTAGCTGAAATTCCTAGATTTCCATGCCATGGGAGATGTCACTGGTCCACATGCCACAGAGGTGGGGGTCGGTGGACCCTGGGTCACCTGGAAAGGAAACTCCCTGGACTTTCCCCTTTAATTTTATGCTAGGTGCCTCTCTGGAAGAGAAGATAACAGACCGAGGCAATTATTGTGAGAGAAATAAAATGATTTTATTTCACTATGCACTGAGATGTCAATGAATAAAATGCCTCCTCACAGGACCACCCTTCTAACCATGAAGGATTGGGTCTAAAACAAGTTCAGACCAGGGATATTTATACATAAATTAATAAGGGGACTGAGAGGGAGATTAGCTGCAGCTATCACAAGGGGTCAAAAGTCTTCACAAATCTCTTGGGAAATGACCTTTTCCAATAGGCATGCCTATCGGGCATGCGAGGAATGCCACATCATTGATAAGGTATGGCAAACCATTGTCTCGTGTCTAGTGTGGCAATAGCTTATTGTCCCGGATCCATTCCAGGATGATCGGATTAGCTCCAAAGTCCCAAAGAGTCTTTGATTATCTTGATGAGTCAAAGGGCTTGTCTACATTCCTGTGCTGCTCAGTAAGGCTATTGAACGGATTATGCTTTACACAATATTAACACTTTAGAACACATATTGCCATGATGTGCTCAATATTAACATACACAGCTTTGTTGAGGAGCAAGTCCCTGATTTTTAGAGTTGAATAAAACTGACCCAGGCTCTCTACATGATTCCTATGTCGAGATATTAATTTTTGAGTATTATTCAGTGTTTCACGGCTTCCTCCAGCTTCCATTTTCACTAGCTGCATTCCAGCTGATGATTGGATTATTGTTCCTAACAGGCGGCATATGCCATACATTAACTTTGATCCCATGAACCTGCTGCTTACAACAGTCACCATCGGGGAGCTGTTTCATTCATTCCTATGGGGAAAGCGGGAGATTTGATTTTTGCCAGAACTACCATTCTGCTTGTGTTCATGTTAGCTTACGTGCTAGTGTGAATGTGCATATGTAAGTGTACTGCTTGTGCAAACATGTGAAAGGGGGGCAGGGGCAAATGCTTTATTAAACATAACAGAAATGGCTTTATTAAAAATAATAAAAATGGTTAATAAAAATGGAAATGACAGATTTTTGGCATATTAAGGATAGAACATTTTGAAGGTAACACATTCATACCCTGTTTCCCCGAATATAAGACACTGTCTTAAATTTTTTTAAACTCCAAAATTAGCAGGGGATGTCTTATTTTTCAGGGGATGTCTTATTTTTCCATGAAGAAGAATACCAGTCTCGATCGGGCTTCCCCACTTGCAACCAAGGGACGCTTCCTTTGGTTGCGAGTGGGGAAGCACGATCGAGACTGCCCTCAGCTCAGCTGTGAGGAGGCGTCGGAGCCGGCCGCCTTACAGCCGAGACCACGTCGGAGTCTCGATCCCACTCTCGCCAGGGGAAACTTCCCTTGGTTGTGAGCGGGGAGGCAATTGAGACTCCAACGTGGCAGGCTTTCTTATGGGCCACGCCAGCCGCCTTACAGCCGAGACCAGTCTTGATCGCGCTTCCCTACTCGCAACCAAGGGAAGCGTCCCTTGGTTGCAAGTGGGGAAGCCCGATCGAGACTGGTCTCGGCTGTAAGGCAGCCGGCTCCGATGCCGGCTCACAGCTGAGACCAGTCTCGATCGCGCTTCCCTACTCGCATCCAAGGGAACTGTCCCTTGGTTGTGAGTGGGGAAGCCCGATCGGGACTGGTCTCAGCTGTAAGGCGGCTGGCTCCGACGCCGGCTCACAGCTGAGACCAGTCTTGATCGCGCTTCCCTACTCGCAACCAAGGGAAGCGTCCCTTGGTTGCGAGTGGGGAAGCCCGATCGAGACTGGTCTTGGCTGTAAGGCGGCCGGCTCCGACGCTTCCTCACAGCTGAGCTGAGGGCAGTCTCGATCGCGCTTCCCCACTTGCAACCAAGGGAAGCGTCCCTTGGTTGCAAGTGGGGAAGCCCGATCGAGACTGGTCTCAGCTGTGAGACAGCCGGTGTGGCCCATAAGAAGGCCTGCCGTGTCGGAGTCTCGATCCGGCTCTCGCCAGGGGAAACTTCCCTTGGTTGTGAGCGGGGAGGCAATTGAGACTCTAATGCGGTAGGCTTTCTTATGGGCAGGGCCAGCCGCCTTACAGTCGAGACCAGTCTCAATTGCACTTCCCTAATCACAAACAAGGGACGCTTCCCTTGGTTGTGAGTGGGGAAGCACGATCGAGACTGGCCTCGGCTGTGAGGCAGACGGCATGGCCCATAAGAAGACCTGCCGCGTCGGAGTCTCGATACCGCTCTCACCAGGGGAAACTTCCCTTGGTTGTGAGCGGGGAGGCAATTGACACTCCGACGCGGCAGGCCTTCTTACACACTGGGAGGAGGGGGCCGGCGGTGGAAGATGGCATACCGGTATTACAGTACCATACCTGGCTTTGGCTCCGCTCGTCCTTCTCTTCTGTCCTGGACACTGGAAGCAGGGAGTGCATGCGATCGGATTGCCAGGAGGAAAGGGGGTCTTATTTTCGGGTGGGACCTTATATTTCAAAGGCAGGGAAAAAAAGGGGGTGTCTTATTATGGGAAGAGGTCCTATAATTGGGGGGAAATGGTAGTATCACTGGAAGTCAAAGTTAACTTGATGGCAGATGATGACAAGAACCACACCTGTCAAGTTTTGGATTTAAAAATAAGGGAAATTTTGGCCACACACCTCTGTGGGTGCAGTGCACCCCTCTGTGCAAACACAGACAGCACTGGCTCTTTGGCTGTAAATGGAGAAGAGCACTGCACCCTAGAGTTGGATACGACTGGCAGATTTTACATTCTTAGGATCAAAGATTGCTGCAGATGGTGATTGCAGCCATAAAATAAAAAGGTGACTGATGCTTGGGAAACAAGGTATGAGAAACCTGGGGAACATAGATAAAAGTAGAGGCATCACATTGCAAACAAAAAATTGCATAGTCAAAGCAATGGTATTCCCGGTGGTAATGTATGGGTGTGAGAGCTGGACCATTAGGAAAGCTGAGCGCTGAAAAATAGATGCCTTTGAAATGTGGTGTTAGAAATAAGTCGATCCTAGAAGAAATCAACCCTGACTGCTCATTAAAGGTTAAATAGTAAAAATGATGCTAAAGTACTTTGGACATCAAATGAGAAGAGAGGATTCACTTAAGAAAGCCTTGATGCTGGGAAAGGTGGAGGACAAAAGAAGGGGGTGGCCAAAAATAAGATGGCTAGATGGTATTGTAGATGCAATGGGCACAAAGTTGTGTGGGCCAAAGAACCCTTTTCCCATCTTCTTGTGGGACTTTTGTTTTGTTTTCTTTCTTCTTTACTCATTTTAATTAATTTTTTTTCCTGGGAAGCAAAGTGCAGAATAGTAAACCAGCCCCCTAGGGTTACCAACTGCTTGTAAGAAGCTTGGCTTTAATGAACTAGCCCTGCACATGGCTAGACACCCCCCCATTAGAGTGGAGGGGCAAGGGATTAATTCCCCCAAATTAACCAATCTGTTTGTTCCTCACTGCAACCAATTGAAGCACCAACACCTGAGAATGTCGGATCCAACTTAAGGAAGGGAATTAGTAAAGTAAAAAGCAACCTCTGTAGTTTCCAAGCCTCCCAGCAGCTGAGGAGTTAATCTCCCTCCAGATGGTTTGTTAGAAGGTGGGGTGCCTGTTGGGCAGGGTGGGGAAACCTTCGGCAGCAGCTTTTCCTACTGTAAAAGGAACCCAGCTAGGCAACTGCAAGCAAAATAAACCTCAGCTCTCTCTCTCTCTTTCTTATATAGTGATCAAGCAACATCCCCCCTCCCAAGTTAACTCTAGAACAGAAATGAAAGCCTCCAGGAGGCAGGGCAGAAACAGCTCAATAAACCATGTGAGTGAGAGAGAAGTAAGAACATAAGAACAGCCTTGCTGGAACAGGCCACAGCCCATCCAGTCCAGCATTCTGTCTCACACAGTGGCTCACCATTTCCTTCAGGGTATTCCCAAGCAGATGCCTTCACCTGCTTAGGATTCCCTGGAAATGGCATTGAGAGATATCCTGCCTATCTCTCCAACCCGGAGGATGTCCTTAAGTATCCATAATTATAGCCATTGATACCCTTGTCCTCCATGAACTTGTCTAATCCTTTCTTAAAGCTGTCAAGACTGACAGCTGTCACCACTTCTTCTGGCAGGGAGTTCCATAGACCAGTAATCCTCTGGTTGAAAAAGTACTTTCTCTTATTTGTTTGAGAACTAGTACCCAAAAGTTTCATGCAATGTCCCCTAGTTCTAGTGTTATGCGATAGGGAAAACAGTTTTTCCTTATCTACTTTGTCCACACCGTGCATGATTTTATAAACTTCAATCAGGTCACCTCTTAGACGTCGTCGTTCAAGAGTGAAGAGGCCCAACCGTTGCAGCCTCCAGATGGTAAGGAAGGTGTTCCAGTCCCCTAATCATTCTGGTTGCCCTCCTCTGCACTTTTTCCAGCTCCATAATATCCTTCTGGAGGTATGGCGACCAGAACTGTACACAGTATTCCAGATGGGGCCTCACCATAGATTTATAAAGAGGCAAAATGACACTTGCGGACTTATTTTCTATACCCTTCCTAATGATTCCTAGCATTGAGTTTGCTTTTTTCACTGCTGAGGCACACTGGGTTGACACCTTCATTGAGCTGGCCACCAGGACACCAAGGTCCCTTTCTTGGTTTGTCGCACAGAGTTCAGACCCCATCAGTTTATAAATGTAATTGGGGTTCTTTGCCCCAACATGCATCACTCTGCACTTACTAATATTGAAGCTCATTTGCCACTGTTTTGCCCACTCCCCCAGTGTCAAGAGATCCCTCTGGTGCTCCTCACAATCTCTCACAGTTTTCACTACCCTGTATAATTTAGTGTCGTCAGCAAATTTGGCTACCTTGCTTTTTACTCCTACCTCTAGATCATTTATGAAGAGGTTGAAAAGCAGGGGTCCCAGTACTGAACCTTGGGGGACCCCACTCTTTACTTCCCTCCACTTGGAGAAGTGTCCATTGAGTGCTACCCTCTGTTTCCTGTCCCTTAGCCAGTTGCTGATCCAGGACAAGACCTGTCTCTTTATTCCATGACTGGTAAGTTTATTCAAGAGCCTTTGGTGTGGGACCTTGTCAAAAGCCTTCTGAAAGTCCAGATAAACAATGTCAACTGGATCCCCCTTATCCACATGCTTGTTGACTCTCTCAAAAAATTCCAACAGATTAGTGAGGCATGATTTGCCCTTGTAAAAGCCATGTTGGCTCTCCTTTAGCAGGGCCTTCTCTTCTATGTGCCTATTAATTCTATCTTTTAGGATGGTTTCCATCACTTTACCTGGGACACATGTCAAACTGACAGGTCAGTAATTTCCTGGATCACCCCGGATCCTTTTTTGAAAATTGGTGTTACATTCGCTACCTTCCAGTCTTCAGGCACAATGCCTGATTTGAGGGAAATATTATATATTTTGGCTAGGAGATCAGCAATTTCATCTTTACGTTCCCTGAGAACTCGTGGATGGATGCCATCTGGTCCTGGTGATTTGTTAGTGTTTAGTTTAACAAGACATGCAAGGACCTCCTCCCTGGTTATTTCTATCTGGCTTAATTCTTCTGTTTCCCTCCCTACGAAGATAGGCTCTGTTTTGGGCATGTGGTCTCTGTCTTCTTCAGTGAATACTGAAGCAAAGAATTCATTGAGTCTCTCTGCAATCTCTGTTTCCTCTTTAATAACCCCTTGCCTTCCATTGTCATCTAATGGTCCAATGGCCTTCCTAGTTGGGTTCTTACCTCTAATGTACTTAAAGAAGTCTTTGTTATTTCTCTGAGTATTTTTAGCTATACGCTCCTCAAAGTCTTGCTTTGCTTTCCTGATTGTTGCCTTGCATTTGTTCTGCCAGAATTTATGTTTCTGCCTGCTGTCCTCATTTGGACAAGCCTTCCATATTCTAAATGAGCTTTTCTTGCTCTTGATCACTTCCCGAACAGCTCCTGTAAGCAACATTGGAGTCCTCTTGGACCTGGCAGTGCCCTTTTCCCTTTTGTCTCTGCCCCAGACCAAGAGCTGATTTGCCTCTGCATATATGAAATATCGCTCACCTTGAGTAGACTTCCGTCCAATTGTGGCTCCGACCAGCAGCAGCAACCGAAGCCTCCATGACCATGTGGCAGGGAAATGAATGAGAAGGCCCCCACTACCTTCTTTTTCTCTCTCCCCTTCCACAAGCAAAAAGCCACAGCGGCCTCTGGTGGCAGGAAAAACATACTGCAGCTTCGTCTGTGAGGGCTCTGGTCAGGATTTTTTTTTTTAAAAAAAAAGGGATATTACGGGGAAATTAATAAAATGGGAGGGGGTGGGAAGGGGGTAAAAATAAGGGGTTTTCCTGGGGAAAATGGGATACTTGACAGATATGACAAGAACAAGGACTTGGACCACTAAACAGGCATAAGACCTGAGCTGGGAGCAGGGCTTCAAAGTTTTCTGCACAGGATCTTCTCAATAACAGCTCAGACCAGCTCCATTTTTCGCCAAACAAAAATTTATCCACACATTTCAGAAAGTAAAAAGTGGAATTCATGGCTTGGATCAACCTCAACTATTTTGTGATATTTTCCATTTATTATAAAACAGACTTTTCCCTATAGATTAGATACTGGAAGATGAGCACCTCAGGTTGGAAGGTGTCCAATATGTTACTGGGGAAAAGCGGAGGACAAAAGGGGCTAGGATAATTAATATCCTTTTAAGGTAAAAAAAACTAGGTGTTTAAATTTTATTTCAGCAATTTCTGACTGTTGCAGAAAAAGGTCACTTACGTCTGAGGGGAAAAAAAGGTAAATTCTATACAGTGGAACCCTGAGTTATGAAATTAATTTGTTCCTCAGGGTTTTTCATATCACAAAAAAATTGTATTTTGAAGTGCTGTTTCCCCATAGGAGTGCATTGAAAACCAAATAATCCGTTCCAGAGGTCAGGAAAAAAAATATTTTTTCTGTTCCAAACTCTTTATAAAGTGCACTTTGGAATTTTCCACCATGTTTTTGCCACTTTATAAAGAGATTTGAACAGATAAAAATGTCCCTCCCCCACATACTTTTTCCTGACCTCCAGAAGGGATTAATTGGTTTTCAATGTATTTTCAACACTTCTGACAGTGGCCTTTAGTGGCCTGCTCTGGTAATGTGCTGGACTCATCCCCAACAATCAGCTGTTTGCTTCCCCTGCCACCTGGAAGTGCCAAAAACTCTGCATTTTAGCTGTCAAAACACACCAAAACTGTGTCAAAAAATTCCAGAAATGGAGCAGAAATGCTCTCCATACTCTCCCACTGCCATGGGAAGTGGCGGAGGCTGCCAAAGCAGCTTTTAAAAATGGCATAATTGTGCCTGCTGTGCTAAAAAAATGTTCATATGGCAAGAAAACCCCGTAAGTCGAAGTGTCGTTTTCTCAGGATTTCCTTTCATATCGTGAGATTTTTGTTACTCGAGGTGTTTGTAACTCAGGGTTCCACTGCACTTAAAAAATCATAGTTTTAAACCTGTTTGACCAAATGTCACCAAATGTAGGAGTATTTACTCCTACTGTGCTGAATTTGCTTTTTATCTGAATCTCAGTTTTAAAAAATATTTTTTTTTGTTTTGAGTGCCCTGATTTTTAGATTTGCCTTGTAGATTCTTCCTTTGCTACATAATACCATTTGCTGTACAATATAATTTGCTGTACTCTCATGCATTAAGAATTATATCCCACCCTCACCCCCACCAAGAGATCAGGAGCCTCCTCTGGAAGTTATCCTTACTCAAGTTACAGTTGGTCCTATGCTTCTTGGCATTGAAATGGCTTTGCTTTGTTCATGATAGGTTTGTAAATCTTTCATCACATTTGTGAAATGGAATATGTAAACAGACCACTGCCTCTGCTTTATAGGATTAGCTCTGAGCTCTTTTTAAAAGAACTTGCAACAGTTCTGCAAGAGATTATGTTGGCAACTTTTGTCACTTGTGGCAAGTGAATTGTAATGTATTTTGATAAGGTTTTCTTATCTCCTTGTTAGACATGCAGGAAATTGAGTGCCAGCAGTTCCTGCCTAGAAAAGTTTGGGTTATCTTTACTTAAGAAAATGAAGAGATGTCTCCTGTACTGGTTGCAGGTTAATCTGTACTTTATAGCATACCTGTCAAGCGCGGCTCCAGAGAATACGGGACCTGCGCAGAAGCCTTCTGTGCAGAAGCCTTCTATGCATGTGCAGAAGCCTTCTATGCATGCATAGAAGGGTTCTGTGTAGAAGGGGATGCATAGTAACTACTTTTACCCGCTGTCAAATTACGGGATGGTGGCATATGGCGGTGGAAAAGTAGAGTTTGCGGTGCTGAATTACGGGAAATCCCGGCCAATCCGGGATACTTGACAGGTATGCTTTATAGTGGTATGGAGGACCTTTGATCCTCCAGAGATTATGGGTCAACTCCTAGTAGGCCAGTAGTAAGGGATTCTGGAAGTTGTAGTCAGAAACATCTGGCAGGCCAAGTGTTTCCTGTGGGTTGCCTGCAAGAATAATTGGCAATTAAACCTCTCCACAGGGGTTCGCTCGGTGTCAACAGATCCGGGGACCAACTGGGCTTGGCTGGAGGGGAAATTTGGAAGATAAGCAGGCCAGTTAAAGATGAACAATAGCCCAGGCTGAGGGCAAATAGAGTTGGGCAAGCAAGCAGGGGCAAACAGGGGACAAAGATTAGGTACCTGGGTCAATACACATAGACTCTGAGTTTAGGGCAGGAACAATGGGTTTCGCCAACTCAAGGCAATTTAGTGCAAGTTGTCCATTAACCACTAGGCAGCCACAGAGTAGCCCCCAGTCTTGGGACTCACGGGACTCATGGAAATGCCACGTATGCAAGCCTTCTGTGCAGGGGCGATACGAGTGCCCTAGGCATGTGTCGCAGCCCCTAGGCAGGGTAATAAATACGTATCCCAGACTCTGGTTGGGGCTGGACTTCACCACACAGCTGCCTCCATGCGTCTTCCTTCTGGCTCACCATTGCAACATCTGGTGACCCCAACGTGATAAGCCAACGCGATCTGAAGCCACAATCGGAAGAAAGGGAAGCAAGACACAGCCGTAAGCCTGGCAGACCCCACGCTACTGGAATGGATGCATTCCGAAGCCAGGGGAGAGCTGCAATCCTGAGCAGCAGAGGCAGACCAGAAGCCTGTGGCAGAGAGCCATTGGCGCGATCCTGACCAATTGACCAGACCTGAGGGACATCTTCCTGCACACCATCCACCCCGCACTTACTACCTCCAGGTACGCTGACTCATCCTGCAGAGGCAACTTCGAGGACCCTCTCAGGTAGTATGGGGGCATGCATGGGGGAGCATAATTCATCTGTTAGGCAGCGGGCTCATGTAAGGGAGCTCAAAGACCTGGCCAGGCAGCATCAGATAGGGATGAGGAAGAAAGCCCTGATGGAATTAGTGGTGTACATGGGAGAACACTGTCTGTTCTACCCAGAAGCACGCATGATGGATCCAGAGGTATGGGATAGAGTAGGCAAGTATTTAAGGGAGGAACCCCGAGCACCCGTAAAAATCATAGTGGCTTGGAGCAAATGCAGGCAAGTAATTGCAGCCGTGAGTCCAGCCTGGGTAGAGACTGAGAAACCCCCAGCTTATGTGGAACCATCAGCCCCAGTTCAGACATGGGGGCTTGGAGGACTCCCCTTCCGTGGCTGCTGCAGAAGCTGGGGGGAGGAGCCTAGGAAGCGCATGCGCTTCCCAGGTCGCTAAGAGTCCTTTCCAATTGATTGTCGAGGAGGAACTGCACAAGGGGGAATTGCTGGCCACAGAACTAGCTGAGCTCCAGATGCTGTGCCTAGTCCGCTTAGAGATGGACGCAATCACGAGCAATCAGATGGCAGTATACATGCCCATTCCATACAAGCTGCTTGCAGAGATCTGCAAAGCAATCACAGACACAGGGCTCCAGAGCAGATTCATGAGAGGCACGTTACAACAGCTGTGGGAATCTACCACACTCATCCCTCATGACTGGAAAGTCACGATGAGGATGATGCTGAACCCCAACCAGTACCTACTGTTGGACAACGAGTACAGGTTAGAAGTGCAGGCTAGGGCTGCCCGGATGGGGGGGAGCAGTAATTCCTGAACAGTTATATGGCTCAGAACCATCCAAACACATTCTGTCCTGCCAGCAGCCACACTCCAGCTGGCTTCAGAGGTTGCCTTCAAAGCATACCTCAAGGTACCCTCCACTGACAAGGGAGCTAAGAACTACACCACCATAAAACAGGGAATGCAGGAATCCTATATGGATTTCATCAACCAGCTAGAGGAAATGATCAGCAGACAGATAGACAACCAGGAGGCCCAGGAGGAGCTTATGATGAAGCTGGCAAATGCAAGCGCGGCGCCAAAATGGCCGCCGCGCCCTTTGCGGGCCCCCCCATAGGAGGAAGGCATCCGGGTAGTTAGGGGCGTGGCCAGCTCCCTTATAAAAGGGGTGGCCATGAGGCAGCCGAGCTGCCATTTTCCGAAGCGACGGAGCGGAGAAGTTTTTCCCCTCTTGTCTCCGTCGCTCTTACCTTGCCAGGGAAGCCTTTTGGCTGCGAATTTTCTCTTTTGGCTTCCCTTAGATTTCCTTGCGATGCCTGCGAAGAAGAGGGCGGCCGCGAGCGCGGCTCGCGCTGTTAGGAGGCGCAATACGGGTTGGAGGAGCGCGGTTGCGCCTCCACAGCAGCCGCCTTTGCTGGTACCCGCCGGGACCGGTGGAATGGGGTCTATTTCCCCTTGCCCGGAGGCGGGGGACCCGAGCATGGGTTCAGTGAGGGCTGTGGCCCGCGGCCCGCAAGCGGTGGACGCCGCTCCTGGTGCTCCCATCCTGTTGGGCCTTCAGCGGCGGGGGCGCAGCTCACCCCGGGGCCTTCTAGCCTTGGGGGGGGGTGGTGTGGCCCCTTGCCCTGGCAGGTACCTACATCGGCCCTACCGGGCCTCGGCGTGGGGCGATGGCCCTATGCGGGTCCCGGGGCGCAGGGACCTGTACCTATGCCTGTAGCAGGAGGGCCAGTCGGCCCTTGGCCCCATGTCAGCATGGAGGTTTTACTGGCCCGTGTTGCGGCCCTTGAGGCGTCCTTGGCTCGGGCCAGCCATGCTGGGGGCTCCCTTTGGGGTTCATTTCGACGCGTCGTCTGCTGGGCAGCGGCAGGTGACGGGATGGGTTGAGCTGCTTGAGGCGTGGCACAACCTCGGCCACTGCCTCGCAGCTCCCCAACCAACAGACCGGTGCGGGTCAGCCCCCAGTGACGAGCTCTGCGGCGGTCGTGAGCTCCGACGCCCCCAGTGGGCCGGAACCCCCGGTGGGGGCGGCCGCGGGGGTGCAGCACGTGAGTATGTGGTTCAAACTAGTGCACCTACACACGTGGCCACGTTGGGGGGGGCTTTCCAATGGCCTTGGCCTCGCGTGGGTGGTGCGGCGGTGCACCCGCTGACGCCCCACCCGGCGATGACAACTACCACCCAGGGCCCCGTGGTGGGGGGTGTTCCCTACCCTGAGGGGAATGTTTTGGGTGGCCGGGTTGGTCCAAGCCCCTATTCCTTACCGCTGAGTGACCACTTGGCACAGGCTACCAGAGAGTAAATTTGGCGGGGGGAGTACGTGGATATCTTCTCACTCCTAAACAGAGAGCCCACCAAGGAGGAGAGGGAGGGGCAGAATGAGAAGGATAGTGGCAGGCACGTCGTCGCAAGCCAACAAGTATGTGGGCCAAAGGGTTGCCGGCCTACCTCATATGCATGGCGGTACCTTAGGGCCCAGCCGGATTTGGCAATTCCGATGGTCCAGTATTTGGACAACGTCTACCGGGCGATGGTTTACTTTCCGGGCCCATCGTGGTTGGCTTGTGACGAGGAGTGCCGTAGGCGGATTTCCCCGCACCCCGAGATTAGGTGGGATGAGCCATGCCAGAGGCTGCGGCTTTTGTACGTGATGCCCACGCGCCCTGCGCCCGGGGAGATATACCATTGTGGGCATGCGGTCCAGCAGGCGGCCCCAGCACAGGTCACCTGCCAGGGGGCGGGGCGGGGGGTTCCAGCCCGCCTGCTGTGCTGGACTTTCTTGTCCAATGGTTCCTGCAATGGGAGGAATTGCAATTACAGACAGGAGTGTCCCACCTGTGTTGGCCCCCATGCGGCCTCTGCCTGTCCCAGGCCTAGAGGGATGCGGGGCAGAGGGTGGGGCGGACAGGGGGCTGGCAAGACTGCCGCAGATTGATCGAGTCCACCGAAGGGCTCCCTCCCCAATTAAGGTGGACATGTTGGAGCGTTGGCTCACGTTGTACCTGAAGGGAGAGGATGCGGGTTATCTCCTTCAGGGTTCTAGGCAGGGGTTCCGGATCCCTTTCATGGGTGATAGGTCCCCTCAGGATGCCCCCAATCTTTTATCCCTTAGGGGGAGGGAGGAGGTGGCTGCTGCCAGCTTTGACAAGAGGGTCTATGCGGGCAGGGTCGTTGGCCCTGTCCCTGCACCCCCGTCCCGGTGAGCTTATTATTTCAATGATGCCATGCCTTTTGGCTGTTCAATTGGGGCTCAGTATTCGAGCGTTTCGCCACTTCCCTAGAGTGGGCTTTTGTCCGCAGGTCAGGGTCCCGGTCTGTAGCCCATTCCCTGGATGGTTTTATTCGGGGCTGAACGGGGCTGGGACACGTACACACGTCTCCTCAACACATTTCAGACGCTAATGGAGGAACTTGGTGTCCCTTTAGCGCCCAAAAAGACCGGGGGCCCATCTCCACAGCTAGTATTCCTGGGGTGGAGAGTGACACGGTAGCACAGGATTCTAGGTTGCAGAGGGATAAGGTGTCAAGGCTAGTGGCCCTTGTCTCGGACTTGCTGGCCGAGCGCATGGCATCACTGAGGGAACTTCTGGTGCTACATGGTCACCCCAATTTCGCTGGCAGGGTCGTCGCACCGGGCAGGGCATTTGCTCTGCGCTGGTGCGATGCCATGGCAGGATTATCCATGCCCCACCATAGGCTTAGATTTACCCGGGGTATCAGGGCAGACGTGTTTGTCTGGCCATAGATCCAGAGGTAGTTCAACGGGGTGTCATTTTGGGGTCTGATCTCCTGGCTCCCCCTTGCTTTCAGATGCAGTCCGATGCCTCAGGATTCCTGGGTTACGGGATGTACTTCAATTGGAAGTGGGCCTATGGTGGGTGGCCACCATCCTGGGCAGGCAAGGGTCGCCTGCATGGTCTCACGTATCTGGAACGTTTCCCTATCCTGGGTGCTTTGATGCTATGGGGTAAGGAGTGGGCCAACTCGGTTGTGCATTTTTGGCGTGACAATGCGGCTGTTGTCCGCATCGTCAATGCACAGATTTCCAAATCGCCCGGGGTTATTGACCTAGTGCACTAGTTTGTGTTATGCAGCCTGTGCCTCAACGTTCTCTTCAAGGCCAGGCATGTCCCAAGGGTTGATAATGATATGCTGCTGCTTTGTCCCGCCTGCAGATCTCCCGGTTCCGTGCCTCGGCCCCAGATGCGGAGGAATTTCCCTCGCCACTCCCGGACGAGAGATGGAACGTGGGCAAGGAGAGGTGACCCGGGCGATTGGCCTGTCACTAGCGCCATGCATGAGTAAGGCGTATCACCACGCATTTAGTTCCTTCAGGGCATTATGTACCCAATTTCGACTGCCAGGAACCTGGCCGATCCCAGTAGCCCATGTTCTGCGGTTCATGGTTTACCTGTATGCCCAGGGCATTGCACCACGCACCATAGCATCTCAGCTGTCAGGGTTGGCTTTTATGGCCAAAGTGGGAGGTTGTGTGGACAGCACCAATGACTTCCGTGTGAGACATGTTTGTGAGGGGTGGGTGCGCGTGCGCGGGCGTTTCCCGGGCGACCGCCACCCGATTTACCCAGGGGTTTTTTACCCAATTGGCCCGGGGCTGGCCTGGCCTCTGTTTTGATAGATGAGGCAGCCCATTTCATGCGGCTACTACGGTGGCCTTTTTGGAGGCGCTCCGCATCAGCGAGCTTGAGATGCTGAATAAGGCGGATGCAAGATTTTCCCAGGGTTTTTACCCAATTGGCCCGGGGCTGGCCTGGCCTCTGTTTTGATAAATGAGGCAGCTCACTTCATGCGGCTACAACGGTGGCCTTTTTGGAGCGCTCCGCATCAGCGAGCCTGAGATGCTGAATAAGGCGGATGCAAAATTTTCCCTGGGGTGTTTTACCCAATTGGCCCGGGGCTGGCCTGGCCTCTGTTTTGATAAATGAGGCAGCCCACTTCGTGCGGCTACAACGGTGGCCTTTTTGGAGCGCTCCGCATCAGCGAGCTTGAGATGCTGTATAAGGCGGATGCAAGTCGTGGGGCACTGGAACTC
This sequence comes from Bradypodion ventrale, assembly GCA_035047345.1. Classification (NCBI taxonomy): domain Eukaryota; kingdom Metazoa; phylum Chordata; class Lepidosauria; order Squamata; family Chamaeleonidae; genus Bradypodion; species Bradypodion ventrale. The sequence goes on from JAWDJE010000001.1 coordinate 275,500,822, forward strand.
GAAGATGTCTGTGTGGACAATATTGGGCTCAGTTGGGGATACGCTCCTCTAAAATGAATCAGCACGGCGAAGGCAGTGGAGTAGACTGCTACGATGTTCCTCGACAGACATCTGTCCGGTTGGTGCCCTACAGGATTTCCGTGCACTGTGTGGCACGCACCATGGCACGTTTTTTCTGTCACCGAGTGGGTCTTCTATTCCTAAATCCCAATTTGGAGGGTGGTGGGAAGGCACTAGACAGTGTTGGCCTCTCAGGGGCTCGTTGCGGCACCCGTTCGTGCAGGATAGGGGCGGCTTATGCTGCAGTTGTTTTTTGGGTACTCCAGGGCTGAAATACGCCGCATGGGAGGGTGGGGATCACAATGTTTTCAGTTTTGTCTTCGCCCTCCTCAACTGCGAGTACCAGTTTTAGTCACTGCACTGTTTCTCCCCCCCCTCCCTTTTTTACTTGACAGACCCTGGGTGTCGTTTTACACCGGTGACAGTATGCCTGGTGGGCCGTAGCCATGTGCACAGGGCAGCGCGTTACGCTGCATGGGGGCAGCGCGTTACGCTGCGGCGACAGAGTGGGTGCCCGACTGGGACAGGGTGCATCCGCACGTCCTGGGTGCTATGGTAAGCACGGCATGTTATGGCGGGAACTGTTGCCATCCCTTTTCTACATCAGGGATGCTGGCTCGCCCGATGTCCTGGTTCCGTACCTTGGGGGCGGTGGTTTGGGGCGGGTCACTGGCCTATCGCGGAAACTTGCGGTTCGCGGTGACCTGCCCTACTCACATTATGTGTGGCCTGCCACAGCCCTCAATTGGTCGGACACGATACCGTGGCACGCTTACAGGGGGGCGTTCGGCCTCGGGGCTCTTGACTGAGCCGACGCCCCGTGAACGGGGCTATTGCCCGGTTCCTTTGACAAGGGCGGGGGATGCGTCATTAGCCTCCCCGCCATCAGTCTGCAAATTTACGAGCTTTACTCAGGGGATGGGGCCCATCTGTCGCAGGGAGGTATGGACCTCTGGATTACTGGACTGGCGAGCAGGCCTGTCGACCGAGCTGACGGTCTTGGGGGGGGGGGCGGTGAGCCTTTGCAAGCCTCCCCGTGTGGCGGGTATCACTGGTAAGGTAAACATTATGACCCACAGGTATCCGGCAGGTTCGCAATTGACTGGACAACAATAGACAGGCATCAGTTGGTTAAACGTTGTCCGGTCAACGACGAACTAGGCGACGGGGTGATGGCGATAGCTAGCCAGCATGCATCACCCCGTGATTCCACGGATACGCGTCAGAGGGTGGGGTCATTAGTTAGATATTGACTACGGTCAACAATTTGTTTGTTGTAAACAGACAAATTGATACAAATTGATACATTGTAACCAATTGCCGTTGGCAATTTTGGGGTGGTACCTTACCAGTGTTACTTCGGCCTGCTTGCCTTAAGAATTATGATTGGTCGTTTTACCAATAGAAATTTATAATTCGGACTAGGGCATGAATCAATAAATGTGGCCCAATGTTGTTATCCACTTTTACCAGTGTCTGAGTCCTTTATTGGGGGGTGCGCCTGCAAAGACAACGCCAACCTAGACTGCCGCAAAGTACTGCAGGCAATGGGTCACAGAACCAATTTGACGCTCACAGACATGATTCAAGCTTGCGCGGACATCAGGACAGACTCCTATAAAATTGGGCTGTTAGCGGCGGCCGTGCAAGGGGGGAACAAACCCAAGGGAGCTTGCTACCAGTGTGGGAAGATGGGGCATTTTGGCACAGAGTGCAGGACAAAGCAGCATAGCAAAGGGGGAGGCGGCCCTTCCGGCAGCCACCCGGCCAAACCATCCACCCAGTGCCCATTGTGCCACAATGGCTTCCATTGGGCTAACCAGTGCCCAGCTTCAGGAAACCGGGCCATGGGCTTGTCTCTAGCCTCGGTCCAAATAGAGATGACCGCCGCTCTGGAGGCTCCAGAGGGGAAATCCCAATAGTCAACCCAAGCATTTCCGAGGCACAGGCAGAAACCAAGGGCATCACAGGGTTAGACCTAGAGTGCCAGGAGGATGTTATTTGTGACCTGCCAGGCATAGTCAACTTAGTTAACACCCAGTACAAAGGTCCCCTGCCCCAAGGAACAGTAGGGTTAGTCTTGCCTCACAGCAGTGTAGGGAAGAAAGGGATATTTGTGATCCCGGGAGTCATAGACTCCGATTACACAGGCATAATCAAAGTCCAGTTGTGGACACATCTACCCCAGACAATCAGCAAAGGGGATTCAGTAGCGCAATTGATCATGGTTCTATATCATTTGCCAGGTGGGGGCAAGGAGGTAATCAGAGGAGATTCAGGATTCGGGTCGATAGACTGCCAGAAAGAGGAAGAGACACTAGAAGGATACCAGATCATACCGACAGTGGAACAGACCATAGAGTGGAAACAGCGACCTGTCATTCAGGTATTTTTGAATGGAAAGCTTTTTGAAGGCCTTCTGGACATGGGTGCTGATGTGATGGTGATTAGCAAGAAATTATGGCCCAATGAGTGGGCCATCGAAGCAGTTTCAGACATGTGGGGTTAGGAGGAATCCAGGAAGCCTATAGAAGCCGAGATTGGGTAGAAGTCACTATCCCGGGAGCAGACAGTACAGAGGTAATACGCCCACACGTCTTAGATGTGCCCATCAACCTCTGGAGGAGGGACATTCTACAGCAGTATTGTGCCACCCTCACTTTCGGGTAATGGCCCTGCCACTCAAATGGTTAACCGATGAGCCAGTATGGGTGGAACAATGGGGAGAAATTAGAGGCTTTAAAGCAGCTTGTTAAAGAGCAGCTAGACTCAGGGCACATAGAGCCATCCACCAGTCCCTGGAATTCACCGATTTTTGTCATTAAAAAGAAGTCCAGAAAGTGGCGACTTCTTCACAATTTAAGGGAAATTAACAAATGCATTCAGCCCAATGCGGTACCCCCAATCCAAATATGATCCCTGAAGGGTGGGAGATCTTGATCATAGACTTGAAGGACTGCTTTTACACAATCCCTTTAGACCCTAGGGACAGGGAAAGGTTCGCGTTTACAGTGCCAGTTACTAACCATAAGGAACCCACCAAAGGTTCGTGTGGAAGTATTTGCCACAGGGAATGCTCAACTTGCCGACCCTGTGCCAGATCTACATCCACAAGGCCTTGGCGGGGTTCCGGAACCTGTAACCCAAAGTCATAGTTTGCCATTTCATGGATGACATACTAATCGCAGTGCCAAAATTAGACAATAATGTGTTTCAAAACCTTCAGAGCATGCTTGGGGAGAAAGGATTAGTCGTAGCTCTTGAGAAAGTGTAGAGAACCAAACCCTATTCATATCTAGGGCACCGGTTGCTTCGATCCTTCGCAGCTCCAGTGCTGCCCAGGATCAACATTAAGGACACAGTCACACTCGTAGAGCTACAGCAGATTTTAGGGAACATTAATTGGGCAAGGCTATATTTTAAAATAGACACAGACCTTTTGAAACCGCTCTTCGCACTGTTAACCCAGGAGAATCAGCCAGCCGACCAGATACAAATTCTGCGAGAGGCTAAGCAAACATTAGAGGCAGTAAACAGCATTCTTAGCAATCGGTGGGTGGACAGGATCAGTGAGGGACTACATGTCCTCATATTAAATCTGTACATCATCAGAACAGGGACCCTGTTTATGGGAGCACTAGGCATAGACTCAAACCGGGGGGGGGGGGGGACGACAAAATCGTGGACTGGGTGTATCTACCGAACACCTCATCCAGGAACATCATTCCCCTGCAGGAGTTGGTAGCCATAGTGATCCGTAAAGGAAGGTTAAGAGCAAGGGACATTTCAGGGTACTACTTGGCCAAAATAGTAGTGCCATTCAATAAAGAGCAGACGCAGCAATTAATGCAACTGGGAGACACCCTGCCCATAGCTTAGAAGAATTCACGGGGAAGCTGGCATACCATTTGCCCAAGGACCGCAGGCTAGTCTCACTTCAGACCCAGACCATCAGATTGCAGGGCATGCTGTCCATGACTCCCATTCAGGGAGCCGAGACGGTGTTCACCGATGGGGGAAGGTGTATGGAGTTCTCACTTGGCATGAAGAAAAAGTCTGGAAAACGCTGCTGACACTTCCGCAGAAATCAGCACAGAGAGCGTAACTGTCAGCAGCAAATCTTGCCTTAGAAAGGTTTGCCAGGGAGCCATTAAACATCATTACAGACAGCCAGTATGTTAGGAATTTGATCCACAGTCTACCGGGAGCCTACATTACTCCCACCATAGATAAGAGTCTATTAAGCCTATTTTTAACCATGCAGTTTCACCTGTGGCACTGCAGAGAACCCCTGTATGTGGCCTACATTAGGAGTTACCAGGATCTACCTGGTCCCATTTTCAGAGGGCAACAGCAGGGCCGATGCAACTGCTAGAGAAACCCACCAGAAATTGATCACGGGTGTCTTTACGACCCTGATCCAAAGCCATTCATTATTTCATCAAAATGCCAAGGCGCCGGCACGGCAGTTTAATCTGCCACTGTCACAAGCACAGGGAATTATGCGCTCCTGCCTGCAATGTGCTGAGGGGGCCCTCATGGAGGACCAACCCATGAGGGATGGGAGCTAACCAGGTTTGGCAAATGGACGTCACGCACGTCCCACAGTTTGGGAGATGGCAGTATATGCACATCTCCATTGACACTTTTTCGCAGTTCGCCTTGGCCATGGCCCAGAAGGGAGAAGCTGTTACTCATGTAGAGCACCACCTTTTGACTTGTATGCATCGATTATGTCCCACACAGGTCCGGTCTGGATTCCAAGTCGCTGCATGAAACCGCATTTTGAGTAGCATGGCGTGGACCAGAGCGACCACGGATCTCCTGCCCGAGATGGAGGGAGTGAACCTGACGAGAGGGCCCAGATGGAGCAGATGACCCCGGCCGAGACCAGAGCTGAGAGTGATCTGGGGGATGGTCAAGACCCTGTGTGATGATGCCCTGTCCATTCTAGGGGAGCAAAACACTGAGCCCACCCCACAAAACATGGTGGCCGCAGTGCTAGCTCAAATCACCTACAATTCCTTGATGGTTGTCTTGATCATCTCCTTGCTGGTGGGGGGAGGGGTTCAAGCATCCTATGGGGATCTGACATCTGGCGGGGATCTGACTGCCAGACTCCAATATAACATTTGGGAGAAATTAGCCGGACTTGTCAACCAATCGGACTTTTGCTTACAACAAACCACCGACACTGCCTCTCTCTTAAGTACATGCCTGATCCCGGTGTGCCGAGCGCCGGGAGAGCAGGCCAGGGACATTGAATGGTTGCGCGCATTTGGCCAATATCACAAGATCACTTACGCAAACTGGGGTCTTCAGGTAACAAAGATTTTGCCAGCTGATGCGGTCACCTTTTACACACCCCGGGTGGCCATCAGCCAAAACACCCCCTGTGCCAGAATGACGGGCTGCTCCACAGTCAAAAGCCCACACCATTGTTGCCTGAGCCCCGGGAAAGAGACTTGGAAATGTGACCAACCAGAGACAATCAGTTATGTGTATGCTCATATTATTCTGCCTTCAGGATGGTTTTTCACTTCTAACCAATGGCCTTGGAACTATATACCTGCTAATGTGTCAGACTCATACTGCTGTGTGAGTCGTTTAACCCTGGTACTCCCCAAAAAGGATATGGTAACCCCAAACCCAGTAACCCCAAATCCAGCACGGCCCAAGTGGGCGGTCCAGCTAGATGAAACATGCGACAGCAATATCTCCGTACTTAGCAAGGCAGAGTATGTGTCTCTAGCTGTCAGTATCATAGGGGTGCCTGGGCTAACAGTGGGTAACACTCACATAATCGGCCAACTGGCGTGTGGACTGGCCAAAGCCATCAACCACACTTCATCAGCCATTGCCATTCTAAACCAAGAGCAGGCTGAGTTAAGACATGCGGTTTTAGACAACCGCGCAGCCATTGATTATCTGCTGCTCCTACACCATTTGGGTTGCGAGTCAGTTCGAGACATGTGTTGTTTCAACCTCACAGACAACTCTCGCAAAGTCCAGAGTCAAATCACCGAGTTTGATACTTTACACATCAAGGAAGACACCAACTGGGCATGGTGGGACGAGTTATGGTCCTGGGTCCCATGGGGGTGGTTGCAAACAGCGCTCAAAGCCATCGCTGTCATCATACTGGTGGGGATTATGCTCTGCTGCTTTGCACAGTGCATTCCATCACTCCTGTTTATTTATTTTATTTATTTATTTATTCACTTTATATCCCGCCCACTCAACACAAGGCCGACTCTGGGCAGCTAACAACATAAAAAGTAACCCCAGGGCAACCCAAGGAGTTTACAGACAATATTCACAAATACAATAATAATCCTAAAAACAGTTAAAACAGTAAAAAAAGTTAAGACTACCCACCCCCTAAAAAGCAAGGGCTGCAGGATCGAAAAGGCACCAAGGGGAAGAGTTCCTCTACACCAACCACCCCATGGTGGTGCACCCCATGGCAGAGACACCGAGAAACATTCACACCCAAACAGATCATGCCCCACATCTTTCGTGCTCTCAGCCAGGCTGACTTAAATAATAAAGGAAGAGTAAATGTGGGTTGCCCGCAAGACTAATTGGCAATTAAACCTCTCCTCAGGGGTTTGCTTGATGTCAACAGATCTGGGGACCAACCGGGCTCGGCTGGAGGGGAAATTGGGAAGATAAGTGGGCTAGTTAAATATGAACAATAGCCCAGGCTGAGGGCAAATAGAGTTGGGCAAGCAAGCAGGGGCAAACAGGGGACAAAGATTAGGTACCTGGGTCAGTACACAAAGACTCCGAGTTTAGGGAAGGAACAATGGGTTTTGCCAACCTAAGGCAATTTAGTGCGAGTTGTCCATTAACCACCAGGCAGCCACAGAGTAGCCCCCAGTCATGTGAATCATGGGACTCATGGAAATGCCACATACGCAAGCCTTCTGTGCAGGGCTGATATGAGTGCCCTAGGCACGTGTTCCAGCCCCTCGGCAGGGTAATAAATATGTACCCCCAATTCTGGTTGGGGCTGGACTTTGCCACATGGCTGCCTCCATGCGTCTTCCTTCCGGCCCGCCATTGCAACAGTTTTACTGCCCATTAGAAGAAATTACTAGGGGGAGCAGTAATGAGTGTTTTGTGTTTGGGTTGTACAACTTATAACACCTGGAGGCATAGATTTGATCTAGAGTGGGAAGATTACACCCAATTATTCCCTCTGCAGTCTTTATGACCCTGCACAGCATTGTTCTTTCCCTAGCTGTACAACTCCCAAACCATACACACAGACCATAGGTTAACACACTCTCTATGGTACAGTGGTAGAATGCAAACAGCAGGTCCTTGCAAGATTGTTCTTCCCGAGGATTCTCCCATTTAGAAGGGAGATTCATTCATTTATTGTTATGTAATTTATTTATTCAACTACTGTATATACTGCCCATCTACTATAAAACTACACTGAGCGTTTCAAAGCATAATAATATACAAAACACAACAAAAATGAGACATTTTCCTGTTTCTATTGTTTGTGTTTCTATCTAAGGAAAGAACAGATTCCTCCTGATGGCTTTTCTTTGTTGAGAAAAATACAAATAAATGGATATTGATCCAAGACCCCACTGCTGGGGGAGGTCCTGAGTGTTTTGCTAAGAACTCTTTACTTCCATGCAGCTTTAGAAAAAAAATTAAAAGGAATCTGATTTGAAATTGCTTTCTCAAAGCCCTGAAGGTAAGAGAACAATAGACCTTGTGATATATCCTCAGAAAACAAGAAGTAGCTTAGCAACCATATACTCCTTTGTAGAGGAATTTTATTTAGCAATAAACTTTTTTGAAGGAATGATCCAAATATATAGAGTGTTTATTTTGGGGCAAAAAGGATGGGAGATGAGGAGAACAAAGGCAACAGAGAATCAAGAATTTCACATAAAATGAGTAATATTTATCTAGCACAATAGTTTACCTACTTGAGCAGAAATTTGTATTTCAAAGGATGTACTTTTTCTTTGCAGAGAAGATGGTCTGAGAGGGTCCATGCTGGTGTCCTGAGCAGATGAGAGCAAGAAGATCTAGGCTGAAAAGTCATTTATCAGAACCTGAGATCAGTGAAAGCTTGTGGTGATGAGCTAGTTTTGTTCACTGGGGCAAAAAGCTGAACTTCTGCTGTCAACAAATTAGAAAACTTCTTCTTTTTCTTCTTTTTGTGCTGCTGCTATGTTGTCAAGTTATCTCCAACCTATGGCAACCCAATGAATGTGGCACCTTAAAGACTAGTGGGCTTGATCCATGAAAGGTGACACTGAAATACAGGAGTGAGTCTTTAAGGTGCCACGTTTTTGTCTTTTTGTTTTATTTTATTTACTCTTGGATATGTATGGAAATAGCAGAGGGTACCAAAGGGAAGATGTATGAGCAAAACCATGTGTCTATAATAGCTTAATACATTTTAGCTAATGACTAACCCTTAAGAGAAGCATCCCAGCATTACAGACCAGGGTAAACAACCTGTTAAAATTTGGAAACCTAGGGAGGGGTTGGAGGGGTGGGAAGGGAATGGGTTTGGGTGTGGGGAGGGATGGCCGGCACCCACCACCTTTGATAAGGGGCACTTGGAAATGCCCCAAGGAGGGTAGGGGGACTGTGGGGGAGGGTTCTGGGTCGGGAGGAGAGAGAGGGTGGGAGAAATGGCCTTGTCAGCTGGGTAGGAGGGGTAGCACTCCATCTGAGATGGGCGGGGAGGTTCCCAGGGCTCAAATTGGGGTTGTGATGGGCATGAGACGATATGGCGGGTACGAAGGGGTGGGCCGCACTCGGGGAACATGGGACCGATGGTTGGTATCTGTCACTGGTTCCAGTTCCCCGGGTACATCTCTGGGTCCTGAGCAGCTGATCCAGGGTGACCCCGCCCTTAGGCTGCTGCTGATGAATGCCACGTCGGTCTGTAGCAAGGACCCCCTGATTCAAGATTCTATTCAGGAGGGGTGGGCCAACCTGGCATACATCACCGAAACCAGGCTGAGACCAGAGGATGGTGTACCTCTGTCAGAAATATGTCCAACCAGTTTTGGTATCTGGCACCAGCCAAGGGATGAGGGAAGGGGCGGTGGCATTGCCATTGTAGCTAGGGAGTCCTTGAGAGTCGCCAGGGCCGCTGCTCCACAAGTCCTGGTTGTGAGGCCCTGCTCCTGCAGTTGGGCTCTAAGGGTCAGCTGGAAGTCTTACTCCTGTACCTGCCTCCTTGCAGGGTAAGAGACTCCCTGCCTGAGCTCCTCGAGGCCATCTCAGCATTGGCGTTGGAGTTCCCTAGGCTGATGGTTCTGGGGGACTTCAATTTGCCTTCACTGGGGACTGGTTCAGAGGTTGCACAGGAGTTCATGGCTTCCATGGCAGCCATGGACCTGACTCAGGTAATTCATGGCCCGACCAGGGGCAGTGGTCACACACCGGACCTAGTTTTTTTGTCTGGGCAGTGGCAGAGTGATCTGAGACTACAGAAATTAGACAGTATACCTGTGCCATGGTCAGATCACTATCTGGTGACTCTGGACTTCTTGGGGGCAGCGGTTCATCGCAGGGAAGCAGGGCCTATTAAATTGGCCCGCCCCCGGTGACTGATGGATTCTGATGAATTCCAGAGGGAACTGGGGGATTTTCTTCTGGATCGGCTACACGATTCATCTGAGGCACTCGTTGACCTGTGGTACAGGATGACTACCGCTGCCTTGGATGAAATCGCACCACTACGGCCTCTCTGAGTTTAGTGTCCTGCACGGAAGACAAAGAAGGAGTCGCAGGAAGGACTAACACAGGTTTATTCATTGATGGTCAGCATGAACATGTGGTAATGGCGGAGATACCTCACATTATATACGGTGGTACAATACATTTGAATCTTGCTGCACGGTAGCTCATTGGCTGCTACCGGCGTGACATCGTCCTGGTCACGCCCATCTTCAGTGGTGGGTCAATAGTAGTTTGCTATTGCGGGGAGTTCCCGCGGCTCCAGGTGATTTGAGGAATGGGAACCATGTGAGTTGAACACTCGCAGCTGCCCTCTATGGGCAGCTTACTCGCGTTCCTTTACAGCTGTGTTACATTGTAATTGTGGTCAGGTTACATTCATACATTTCTTAAAGTAGCATTGTACAAGGTTACATTCATACATCTCTTAAGCAGCATTGTACATACATAACATCCCTCCCCCCTAGGATGGGACGAAGTCCCTCAACCATGGTGGCTTGCCGCACGTTCGCCTGGGTCGTGCGGCCGCTTGACTTAACACAGGGGAGCCAGAGGCTCCTGGTTCCGCGGAGCCCTGCCCTGCAATGGAAAGGGAGGACTCATTAGTGGCTCGGTGTGGCGTCTGCGGCAACCTTGCATTGGGGGATGGGAATGGAATGAACAGTTGGGAAGTGAATCCCTGCCTACCGTTCGAGGAGCTTGGGGACCCCCCCAGAACGAATCTCGGGACCGACGAAGAGGCCCTTGTGGCCTCGCCACCCCCCGTTACCTGCCCGGGAGTTCTAGAGACTGTGGTGGGCGGACTCGCTCCTGTTGCCTGTCCTGGGGGTGTCGGTCTCCGGGGAGCTGGAGCTATGGTATATTCTAAAACAAAAGGGCTGGGGGGACTGGAAGTACCAGGGGCTGAACTGAAACCCCTCTTCTCGCTAGGACGGGTGGGGGACCACTCCGCTACACCCCCCTGGTCCTGCAACTCATAATCATCATCAAACTGATCCCTCTCTTTCAAAGTATCCTCCATGTCTCCCCCTTGGGTAATGCGGGTGGGGGATGACCCTAACGCTGATTCCCCCTCACTGGTGACTCACCTTCTGAGTTGATCGGCGTGCCTTCTCCAGAGTAGACCTGAACTAGTCTCGGCCCTGTAGGATACCGGCCCCGTTTGCTCAACAATTGTCCTTGGTACCCACGCCGGCCCTGAGGCCGCGTAGTTCCTGCAGTGAACCGGGTCCCCTACCAAAAAACTTTTGGAGCTCTCTCCCCCTATGCTTATATTTCTCCCTTCATCCTCCACCCTGGACGGATCCATCTGGTCAAAAAGTGTTACCGGACGCCTCCTCATGAGGAGTTCGGCTGGGGAAAAACCTGAAGCTAGGGGGGTTGTCCTGTAGCAGATGAGGAACTGGCACAGATGCAGGTTCAACTCACCGGGACCCATGCGCCGCAGTGCGTCTTTCGTAGTGCTCACTTGGCGCTCTACCTGACCGTTTGTGGCGGGGTGAAACGGGGCAGCGGTTATGTGCCTGACGGCGTTCCTCTCCATAAACGTCTTGAACTCTGCCGACGTGAAGGTACTAGCGTTATCGCTAACAAGGACGTCTGGCAGGCCGAAGCAGGCAAAAAGCTTGCGCAACTGTTTAATGGTTGTGGCAGAGGAAGTGCTGTTCATGGGGATTACCTCCAACCACTTGGAGTAGGAATCGACTACCAGTAGAAACATGGACCCGCGGAAAGGGCCAGCGAAGTCGACATGGATCCGGGACCATGGCCCGTGGGCCGTATCCCATTCCCTATGGGGCAACCGGGACTCCTCGGGCCGAGAGCTCTGGCAGCTCTCGCACGTGCCCACTAAGCATTCTATGTCCCCGTCTATCTGGGGCCACCAAAAGAAACTCCTGGCCAGAGCCTTGGAGCGCACAATCCCGGGGTGGCTGGTATGCAGTAGCCTCAGCACTTTGGCCCTCAGCTTCTCTGGGATAACCACCCGCTGGCCCCAGAGTAAGCAGCCCCTTTCCAGGGAAAGCTCTACTCTGTGCCTGAAAAACGGCTTGAAATGTTCCTCGGGGGGAGAAATGGGCCACCCTTTCCTAACCCAGGAACTAACTTGGGCCAGTATCTTGTCGGCCGCCGTGGCCTTGGCGAGGTCGGCCGGGACAATTGGGGGTGAGTCGAGAGACTCAATCAGCAGGACTTGGTGTTCCTGCTCCACCTCGCATGTAGGGTCCCCTAAACTAGGGAGAGGGGCTCGGGACAGGGCGTCCGCATGTGAGATCTCCTTCCCTGGGCGATAGACCAGCTCATACTGGTAGGCGTTGAGGAAAATGGCCCAACGCAGCATCCTGGGGGATAAAATTTGTGGGGTGGGTTTGCCGGTAGTGAAGATCCCCAAAAGCGGCTTGTGATCCGTCACCACCGTAAACTCGCGGCCGTATAGGAAATTGTGGAACTTCTTTGTTCCCGCAATTATGGCTAGGGCCTCCCTATCTGTTTGCGCGTAATTGCACTCTGCCTTCGAGAGGGACCTTGAGTAGTACGCCACTGGGGCTTCCCTCCCGCTCTCCAACACGTGGCACAGGACCGCCCCCACCCCCACCGGGGACGCATCGCAGACTAGTACCACTGGCTTTTTCGGATCGAAGTGGGTCAGGACAGCATCCGAAGATAGGAGTGACTTGAGCTCTTTGAATGCTCTCTCCTGCTTGTCCCCCCACCACCAAACCGCATCCTTCTTAAGTAACGCGTGCAGTGGCTCCGCAACCGATGCCTTCCGAGGCAGGAAGGAGTGATAGAAATTTAGGAGCCCTAGAAAAGACTGTAGCTCCGGTTTCGCGGTGGGGCGAGGGGCGTCTCTCACGGCCGCAACCTTGGACTCGGAGGGTTTGATTCCATCCGGGGTTACCTTAAACCCTAGAAACTCAACCTCCCTCGCGAAGAATATGCACTTGTCCCTCCTCAATCGCAGTCCTGCCCTCTCGAACACTGAGAGAACCCCATCTAGCCTCTTTGCCAACTCTAGTTCGCTCCCCGCTGTTATCAACACGTCGTCGAAGTATGGGAGGACGCCTGGAAGCCCCTTTAAAAGGCGTTCCACGAGGGACTGGAAAATTCCGGGGGCCGAATTCACGCCAAACTGAAGGCGCGTTACCTTAAACGCCCCCTTGTGCGTTACGATCGTTTGTGCGGCGGCAGCAGCCGGGGTTACAGAGAGCTGCTGGTACGCCTGGGCCAGATCTAGTTTGGCAAAACACCTCCCCCCATGTAACGTGGCCAGCAAATGGCTGACCACGGGCACCGGGTATGCATTTGGCCGAATGGCCTTGTTTATCGTACATTTATAGTCCGCGCAAATCCTGACCTCCCCATTTGACTTGAGGGCTGTAACAATCGGCGTTTCCCACTCCGCCGAGTCAACTGGAACCAAAATCCCCTGCCCCACCAATTTGTCCAGTTCCGCCTCGATCTTGTCCTTGAGGGCGAAGGGCACTCTCCTTGGCTTGAGGCGGATGGGCCGGATTTCTGGGTCCAGCTCAAAGGAAACCGGGGGCCCCTTGTATTTCCCGAGCCCCTTCTTGAAAACGTCCGGGTGTGCGTCGCACACGTCCCGCATTGGGTCAGTCTCGATGGCATTAATGCCGGACAGTTCGATCCCCAGGGGAGCAAACCACTGCGTTCCCAAAAGGCAGCACCTCCCCCCTTTGAGGACCACTAGGGGCAGTTTCTCGGAGTAATTCTTGAACTTCACCTTGAAGTTCCCCACCCCCAACACCGGGATCCCATTTCCCTGCACGTCCCGTAGATTGGATCTCATGGCCCGCAGTTTGGGCCGCTTCTCTGGGGGAATGCGCATAAATTCTTTTTGGGACAGGATGGAGTAAGATGACCCCGAGTCTATCTCCATCCTCACTGGGACCCCTTGCAACAGTACCTCTATGAAAAAACACCGGTGCTCCAGGCCCACGCGGTTCACGCCTTTCTCGCTGTAGCTGGCTGAGACCTTCCTGGTGCCGGCCACCTTTTGTTGGTGCGTCTGGGAATGGCTGGAACTGCCCTTGTCCTCGACTCGCCCGCGCCTGCATACTCGGGCGATGTGTCCTTTTCAGCCACAGTTGTGGCACTCGGCCTTTCGGAACGGGCACCTCGTGCGGTCGTGGGCCGCCCCACAACCGTCGCAGCGGCGGTCCTGCTGTTCACGGGTCTGCCGCTTCTCACCTCGTTTCTTGATCCTCTGGATGTCGTCGTCCTCGCTGGAGTAGGGGTCCGCTGTCGTGGACGACTCCTCGGACGATGTTGGTGCGGCGGCGGGCGGCTTGGGGGCCCGCCAGGCTGTCTTCGCTGGTGTCCGCCGGGCTGCCTGCACTGGTGACTTGGCCCTCTCGGATGTGGCCCCTCGGGACTTGAACAGCCGGACTCTGCTCCTGGCCTCCTCGGCTGCTTGGGCCTCCCGCAGTACCTCGTTGAACGTGAGGCGATGGTCGCGGGTCATGAGCCTCCTCTGAAGCTCCTCGTCCCTCAAACCGCACAGCATGCGGTCACGGAGGGCCTGGTCCAGGTCGTCCCACTGGCAATGCACCGCTGCAAGCCTGAGGGCCGCCGCGTAGGCGGACACGGATTCGCCCGGTCGCTGGTCTCGCCTGTGGAACGCGACCCGGGCTGGGAAGATCGAGACGGGCAGCTGGAAATGCTCACGCAGCCTCTCCAGGATACGGTCGATGGGCACCTCGTCCACCTTCCGGGGGGCCACCAGGGTCATCAGGATCTGCAGCGTGGCCGGCCCCACCTGAGCCAGGAAGTGGGAGCACATCTTCGGATCGTCGTCGACGCCTGCGGCTTCCATTGCGTGCCGAAACTGGCACTCGTAGAGCTCCCATTGTTCGGGCTCGCTGACATCGAACTGGTACGGCTTGACCTTGGGATTCGCCATCGATCCCACCTTCGTCGCCAATTTAGTGTCTTGCATGGAAGACAAAGAAGGAGTCGCAGGAAGGACTAACACAGGTTTATTCATTGATGGTCAGCATGAACATGTGGTAATGGCGGAGATACCTCACATTATATACGGTGGTACAATACATTTGAATCTTGCTGCACGGTAGCTCATTGGCTGCTACCGGCATGACGTCGTCCTGGTCACGCCCATCTTCAGTGGTGGGTCAGTAGTAGTTTGCTATTGCGGGGAGTTCCCGCGGCTGCAGGTGATTTGAGGAATGGGAACCATGTGAGTTGAACACTCGCAGCTGCCCTCTATGGGCAGCTTACTCGCATTCCTTTACAGCTGTGTTACATTGTAATTGTGGTCAGGTTACATTCATACATTTCTTAAAGTAGCATTGTACAAGGTTACATTCATACATCTCTTAAGCAGCATTGTACATACATAACACTGAGCCCACATGGATAAGTCTTCCCTGTGGTTTACAGAAGAACTGCAGGAGCTTAAATGAGCAAAGAGATGCCTAGAGCGCCACTGGGGGGAGACCCAGAGCGATTCCGACTGGACATTGGCTAGGGCTGCTATTAAGACCTACCTGGTGGCAATGAGGGTGGTGAAGCAGCAATACTTCACCACCCTCATTGCCTCCATGGATAATCACCCAGCTGCCCTGTTCCGGGTTACCAGGTCTCTCCTTGGCCAGGAGGGGCCAGTGCCCGGGTGGCAGGGTTCGGCTGAGGTTTTTGCAAACTATCTGGTGGAGAAAATCACTCGGATTCGCTCTGGGTTCAATCCTGGCGTGGATGGGGAGAGTCAGGAGGGGATCAGAGCTCATTCTGGCTGTGTTATCTGGGATCAATTCGATCCAGTTGTCCCTGAGGAAGTGGACAGGCTTCTTGCAGCTGTTCGCACCACCTCCTGCCCTTTAGATCCCTGTCCCATCTGGTTGGTGAAAGCCTCTAAGGTGGTGATGGGAGGCTGAGTCGGGGCTATAATCAATGCATTACTTGGGAGGGGGTGTTTCCTGCACCTTTAAAACATGCTTTGGTGTGCCCCCTTCCTGAAGAAACAATACCTCGACCCAGCAGTTCCAGCTAACTATAGACCGGTTTCCAACCTCCCCTTTTTGGGGAAGGTATTGGAGATGGTGGTGGCGTGACAGCTGCAGGGGGTCCTGGATGAAGTGGATTGTCTGGATCCCTTTCAATCAGGTTTCAGGCCTGGATATGGTACAGAGACAGCATTGGTCGTACTGGTATATGATCTCTGGCGGGAGCAGGACGGTAGTCATCCATCCATCCTTGCCCTTCTTGACCTCTCAGCAGTCTTCGATACTGTCAACCACGGTATCCTCCTGGAATGTCTCAAAGGATGGGGGATCCAGGGTACTGTGTTATCCTGGTTTTCCTCATTTCTGGAGGGCCGGGCCCAGCCGGTGTGGTTGGAGAGTGAGAGGTCCAGCCCTAGGCCCCTACGTTATGGGGTGTCTCAGGGCTTGGTGCTCTCTCCTCTCCTATTCAACATCTACATGAAGCCATGGGCGAGATTATCCATTCCCATGGAGTGAGGTATCATCAGTATGCTGATGATACCCAGCTGTACATCTCGGCCCGTGGGGACCCCAGTGATGTGGTCAATGTCCTATCCAGATGTCTGGAAGCTGTTGGGGTCTGGATGGGGGACAACGGGTTACAATTGAATCCCTCCAAGACTGAGTGGCTATGGATAGGGTGTTATCCAGGGAGCTGCCAACTTTGGTCTTGGATGGGGCTGCTTTGCCCCAGACAGACCTGATACACAACATAGGGGTCCTCCTGGATTCTGGACTGCTACTTGTAGATCAGGTGGCGGCCGTGGCCAGGAGGGCTTTCGCACAGCTTCGCGTCATCCATCAATTGCGTTCGCTCCTGGACCAGGACTCCCTGCTCATGGTCACACATGCTCTGGTGACCTCCAGGCTAGATTATTGCAATGCGCTCTACATGGGGCTGCCCTTGACGACCATTCGGAGGCTACAGCTGGTGCAGAATGCAGCAGCCCAGGTGGTGATGGGGTGCGGGTGTTATGCTTGTGCATCACCATTGCTTCGGGAGCTGCACTGGTTACCAGTTTGTCTCCGGGTGCAATTCAAGGTGCTGGTTTTGACCTTTAAAGCCCTACATGGTAGTTTGAGCCAGGATACCTAAGAGACCGCATCATCCCAAGAGTGTATGTCCGTCCAACCAGAGTAGACCGGAGGGGCTCTCTAATTGTTCCATCTGCCAGAGGAGCTCGCCTCTCTGGCACACAAAGGAGGGTCTTTTCCGTGTCCGCACCGGCCTTGTGGAACTTCCTGCCAGTAGAGTTGTGGGAGCAGTCGGAGCTGCTGCCTTTCAGAAAAGAATTAAAAACCTGGTTGGCGGGGCAGGTGTGGAGCCCGGATGGAAGAGTGGCCCCCACCTGTTGGCTTATAAAATGAAGCCTCCCCATCTTTTTAATGCGGACAGTTTTCATGTGGTTAGTTTTTATTAGGTGGGTGGGTATGTTGGGGTTTTAATTGTTTTTAATATGTATGTTTTAATCCTGTTGTGAGCCACCCTAAGTCGGGTTCGCCTGATTGGGCTGCATAGAAATTTGAGTTATAAATAAATAAATAAATAAAAATAAATAAATAAAAATGGGAAAATGAGATACAGAATTTTCAGAATCTCTGAAGAATAGGTTGGGAGCTTAGAAAGTCCCAGTTAGCCCAAAGACTAGATAGTCCTGACTCTGGACTCTTGAACCCCTGAACTCAATAGGACTTAAGTTAGTCCATGATTGTTGCCATAATCCTATCCATTTCATTGGGCCTGTTCTCTGTGCATGAAAGTTTAGATACAATCCTCAAATGAGATGTGCCTCACAACTTGGAGGAATGTTTTAAAATATCCCCATACATATCTTTCATTTTTCATTTTATTATATTTTGTATTTTTGAAGTGCACTCTTTATCTCAGAAGTAAAAATTGAGAATCAACATATTTCAATATACTGAAGGCTTCTCCAGGACAGCTTGAAGGGTGGTCTGGTCTGACTTTTATAAATGGCATCTATATGAATTAGATGCGACGTTGGTCCAACATGCACCCATATATGCCATTTTCAGCACCTATGGATGCTGGGAAAGACATGCATGGAAACCTTGCAGCTGTCATAGCCAGCTTCTGGTGTAAACATCTGGATTGCTGAAGAGGCTAATGTCTCCCTTCAGCATATCAGATCTTGAACATCTTCCTTGATTGTCTGTGAAAGGTCATGGGAAATGACATTTAAAAATGTCTGTAGATCTGCAGTGCTCCAATGAGCAAAGAAGAAAAAATCATTTAAACAAAATGATGCATCGCATCAGTGCTGATATACAGATATAAAAACTTTTTTTCACTTCCCCTAACCGTTCATAGACAATCAGGGAAGTATTCAATTAAAACTCTAGGATTGCTTCCTGTTCAGGTAGGATGAGCATGCTGAATGGCACGTTGCTTTTCTTCTTTGACCATAAATGATGCTGTTGCGGCTGAAGCATCTTCACTTGAATGGGCAGTCTGGACAAGACTCTGAGGTCAATCTGATTCTAAATGTTGAAATGACAGGGGAATTCAGTCTTTAATTTGCATTTATGAATTTGCTACTGCTGCCAGATGCTATAGTTACATTCAGCTTCAATAGTTTTTTTGCGTACACTTAGATAGATAGAAAGAAAGAAAGAAAGAAAGAGCAGCACTTGTATCTTCAACATATATATGTGAGCAAGCTAATAGAGCCTGAAATAGTAAAATATTAAAAGCCCTATTAATCAAATGCAAATTATGCCTCCAAAACATCACAGCTGTACAAAATGGAAGCTCAGAGCGGTAGAGTTTTGGCAATATATAAAAAATGCAAACAGCTGCACATTTCCCCCCCAAAAGAAAACAAAACCCCTATGATTTTGTGAGAAGTATTTTTCATATGATTGAAATATCTACAAATCAGTCACTGGTACAACTCAATCTCTTTTAAATGGTGGTTTATGCATTTATGATGGGCATATTTTTTCTCTCCCAAACACATGTTGCCATAGTTACACCACAGTCCTGGATAAAAACCATTTCATGACAGTTTCTTAAGTATTTATGTGTATAAATAGCTGAAAAGTACTTCTCCAAATTTGATTTGAATGTGACAAAATACATTAGATTCCACTTCGGAATCCAGAGAATTATGACAGAAAATCATGAGAGTTAGATGCAAGCAGAGTTTGAAAAAGTTACTTTTCTCGACTTTCAGCTGGATGCCAAATCCCAGAATTCCTCATCCAATTGGCCAAGTTGGCTTGTAAATTCTGGGAGCTTTTCTGCAATCTGAATTTAAATATGTTTTAAAACAGTCCACCATGCCTGTCACAGATATATGAGCAATACTAAGAATCCAGAGTCAATGCTTTCTGATAGCACTACTGTGTAGTCAGGTCACACACCATTAGTGGTCTCCCATCCATAGTAATTGGTTCTAAATTATTTGTGGTGAAGCAATTACACCAACACTTTGGAGCAAGTAGGACAAAGCTGGGGCATGGCATACCTCCTTTGCATGCAGAAGATCCCAGACTCAACCCATCATCATTGCAATGGATCAAGTAAGAGGTGCTGACAAAAGCTCTTCTGAAGATCCAGGAGAATTTTCTGTCAATCATTGTAGATCAGTGTTTCTCAAACTATGTTCTGCAGAACACTGGGGGAGTTCAATTCCCAGAAGTCCCAGTCAGTGCATTGGATGATCAGTGATTTGGGGAATTGTTGTGTATTAAGGCACAATTGCAAGTTGCGCGGGCAGCGCCTTCCAAGGAGAAAATGGCAGCTTCCTGCCATCCAAATTAGGAGCTAAAGTTGGCACGAAATCTCCCTCTCAGGGTGCATTCATTATGCTAATCAGAGTTCTGTGATTGGTTACAGTTTTGGATCCTGTTCCTCATTGGTTATTACATATATATTGTGTTATGATTGGTTAGTTGTGATTGTCTGGTGCGTCGCTACTTTGTATCAAGGAATCACCACCGGGGAGAAACTATATAAGCCCCACGGGTAAACAAGGGTGGGGCCGGACCAGATCTATACTACCCATTACTGTACAGGTAGCCAGCATAGTGCTAAGCCTGGGTCTCCTCCACATGCTATCACTACTAATGTAGCTTAGGCATTGCCTCTTCTACTGCAGATCCAGAGGGACTGATTTCATGGGAATTTATATAGCCATCTCATGTCCAGAGCGCCTTGTAAGCATAACCTGAAAGACTGTTAAATAAACTCCTGTTGTTGTTTTGTTCATCGTTGCCTGGACTATTGCTTATAAGGGCCAGATGCAACAGGAATTGACTTAGGCTTCTGGGAATTGAAGTCCAAAAACCAAAGTTTGGGAAATGCTGTTTTAGACAATGGGAGGCAAGATCATCCTTCCTAAAACTGACAACCTCCAGCTCTGGTAGATGATCTACCAGATGATCTGGTAGATGAACTTCAATGATCTCTCCACAATCCATACTGTTTGGGAATGGGAGTTGCAATAAAGCACATTTGGAGGGCAGTAAGTTGGACTTCATAGACAAACAGTCTGGTTTAGTTGAAGGCATCATCTCATGTAGAGGCTGCGCTGGGTCAGCGGTTAAGAAGCTCACTTTGTTACCTGGAAGGCCAGCAAGCTGGCAGTTTGAGACCTGAGTACTGCATGACAGAATGAGCACCCATCTCTGTACCAGCTCCTACCAAACTAGCTGTTCAAAAGCAAGAAATTGCAAGTAGATAAATAGGGACCACTTTGTTGGGAAAAGATGTTGGAGACAT
Organism: Bradypodion ventrale; assembly: GCA_035047345.1. NCBI lineage: Eukaryota > Metazoa > Chordata > Lepidosauria > Squamata > Chamaeleonidae > Bradypodion > Bradypodion ventrale. Next base: position 275,521,378 of record JAWDJE010000001.1, read on the forward strand.
GAAAGGAGCCTCATTCGGGCATCAGGAAGGAGAAGAGAGGACCAGCAGCTGTGTCAAGGCAGGGAAAGGTGGCTGCAAAAGACCTTCCAACCACCCCCTTTCCCAAATGCCTCCTTCGCTGAACCAGGAAGGAGAATTGAGGACCGGCAGCTGTGTCAAGGCAGGGAGAGGTGGCTTCAAAAGACCTTCCAACTACCCCCTTTCCCAAATGCCTCCTTCGCTGAACCAGGAAGGAGAAGAGAGGACCAGCAGCTGTGTCAAGGCAGGGAGGGGTGGCTACAAAAGACCTTCCAACCAGCCCCTTTCCCAAATGCCTCCTTCGCTGGACCAGGCAGACGGCTTCAAGAACTGCAGCCCAACTCCAGCCATGGAGAACAGACACTGCCTTTCCTCCCAGCCGCTCCGGTGGGAGGGAATTGGTCCCAGCCCGGGAAGCCTTGGTGGATTGATGGATTGGCACATTGCTGCCCCCCTCCTTCATCTCTTGTGTGGTTAGGGAGGAGAGAGGGAGGTGGTGCCAGCAGTGAGGGCCCTTACCCTCCCCTTTTTGAGTAATTGTAGGGGTGGGAAGGGGAAGGGAATGGGATTGGGTTTGGGGAGGGATGGCCGGCACCCCCCCACCTCTGATAAGGGGCTCTTGGAAATGACCAAAGGAGGGAAGGGGGAGTGTGGGGGTGAGTTCTGGGTCTGGAGGGGAGAGAGGGTGGGAGAAATGGCCTTGTCAGCTGGGTAGGAGGGATAGCACTCCATCTGAGATGGGTGGGGAGGTTCCCAGGGCTCAAATTGGGGTTGTGACGGGCATGGTACGATATGGTGGGTACCGAGGGGCAGGCAGCACACAGGGAACACAGGACCGATGGTTGGTATCTGTCACTGGTTCCAGCCCCCCAGGTATATCTCTGGGTCCTGAGCAGCTGATCCAGGGTGACCCCGCCCTTAGGCTGCTGCTGATGAATGCCAGTTCGGTCTGCAACAAGGCCCCCCTGATTCAAGATTCTATTCAGGAGGGGTGGGCCAACCTGGCATACATCACCAAAACCAGGCTGAGACCAGAGGATGGTGTACCTCTGTCAGAAATATGTCCAGCCGGTTTTGGTATCTGGCACCAGCCAAGGGATGAGGGAAGGGGCGGTGGCATTGCCATTGTAGCCAGGGAGTCCTTGAGAGTCGCCAGGGCCGCTGCTCCACAAGTCCTGGTTGTGAGGCCCTGCTCCTGCAGTTGGGCTCTAAGGGTCAGCTGGGAGTCTTACTCCTGTACCTGCCTCCTTGCAGGGTAAGAGACTCCCTGCCTGAGCTCCTCGAGGCCATCTCAGCGTTGGCGTTGGAGTTCCCTAGGCTGATGGTTCTGGGGGACTTCAATTTGCCTTCGCTGGGGACTGGTTCAGAGGTTGCACAGGAGTTCATGGCTTCCATGGCAGCCATGGACCTGACTCAGGTAATTCATGGCCCGACCAGGGGCAGTGGTCACACACCGGACCTAGTTTTTTTGTCTGGGCGGTGGCAGAGTGATCTGAGACTACAGAAATTAGACAGTATACCTGTGCCATGGTCAGATCACTATCTGGTGACTCTGGACATCCTGGGAGTGACGTTTCACCATAGGGAGGCAGGGCCTATTAAATTGGACCGCCCCCGGCGACTGATGGATTCGGACGAATTCCAGAGGGAACTGGGGGATTTTCTTCTGGATCGGGTACACGATTCATCCGAGGCACTCGTTGACCTGTGTTACAGGACGACTAACGCTGCCTTGGATGAAATCGCACCACTATGGCCTCTCCGAGCCTGCAGGGATAGATCTTCCCCGTTGTTTACAGAAGAACTGCGGGAGCTTAAATGGGCAAAGAGACACCGAGAGCGCCACTGGGGGAAGACCCGGAGCGATTCCTACTGGACACTGGCTAGGGCTGCTATTAAGACCTACCTGGTGGCATTGAGGGTGGTGAAGCAGCAATACTTCACCACCCTCATTGCCTCCGTGGATAATCGCCCAGCTGCCCTGTTCCGGGTTACCAGGTCTCTCCTTGGCCAGGAGGGGCCAGTGCCCGGGTGGCAGGGTTCGGCTGAGGTTTTTGCAAACTATCTGGTGGAGAAAATCACTCAGATTCGCTCCGGGTTCAATCCTGGAGTGGATGGGGAGAGTCAGGAGGGGATCAGAGCTCATTCTGGCTGTGTTATCTGGGATCAATTCGATCCAGTTGTCCCTGAGGAAGTGGACAGGTTTCTTGCAGCTGTTCGCACCACCTCCTGCCCTTTAGATCCCTGTCCCACCTGGTTGGTGAAAGCCTCTAAGGTGGTGACGGGAGACTGGTTTGGGGCTATAATCAATGCATCGCTACAGGAGGGGGTGTTTCCTGCACATTTAAAACATGCTTTGGTGCGCCCCCTTCCTGAAGAAACAATCCCTCGACCCAGCAGTTCCAGCTAACTATAGACCGGTCGCCAACCTCCCCTTTTTGGGGTGGTGGCGCGACAGCTGCAGGGGGTCCTGGATGAAGCAGATTATCTGGATCCCTTTCAATCAGGTTTCAGGCCTGGATATGGCACAGAGACAGCATTGGTCGTACTGGTAGATGATCTCTGGCAGGATTGGGACGGTGGCCATACGTCCATCCTTGCCCTTCTTGACCTCTCAGTGGCCTTCGATACTGTCGACCATGGTATCCTTCTGAAACGGCTCAAAGGATTGGGGATCCAGGGTACTGTGTTATCCTGGTTTTCCTCATTTCTGTAGGGCTGGACCCAGTCGGTGTGGTTGGAGAGTGAGAGGTCCAACCCTAGGTTCCTGCGTTATGGGATGCCTCAGGGCTCGGTGCTCTCTACTCTCCTATTTAACATCTACAAGAAGCCACTGGGTGAGATTATCCATTCCCATGGGGTGAGGTATCATCAGTATGCTGATGATACCCAGCAGTACATCTTGGCCCGTGGGGACCCCAGTGATGCGGTCAATGTCCTATCCAGATGTCTGGAAGCTGTTGGGGTCTGGATGGGGGACAACGGGCTACAATTGAATCCCTCCAAGACTGAGTGGCTATGGATGCCCCCCCCCCCCCGCGTTATCCAGGGAGCTGCCAACTTTGGTCTTGGATGGGGTTGCTTTGCCCCAGACAGACCCGGTATGCAACTTAGGGGTCCTCCTGGATTCAGGACTGCTACTTGGGCTTTCGCACAGCTTTGCGTCATCTGACAGTTGCATTCGCTCCTGGACCGGGACTCCCTGCTATTATTATTATTTATTATTATTCAATTTATATCCCGCCCTACTCAACACATGGCCGACTCAGGGCGGCTAACAACATATAAATGACCCCAGGACAACTCAAGGGGTTTACATATAAGATACAAGATACAGTGTTCAAAATACAATAATCAATACAGTGTTTCAAGTAAATACAGTAATACAAATTACAATATTAAGCAAAACAATCCACAGAATACAAAATATCAGCACCACATTAAAAAAAAAACAATTCAACCGAAGCCACCCACAAAAAACCCCTGCCTCCAGAGTCTTATGAAGGGGAGGACAGGGCCCTGGGACGCCAGCCGGTGGTATGGCTGGAAGGCCTCTTCACCCCCACCGGGGCCGGGAGCGCTGCGTGGAGGATTCACCCGGCAGACCCCCTCGCCTTTTAAGTCCTGGCGAGGGGTGGAGGGCGGGGCCCGGAACGCCGGCCGGTGGTGTGGCCGGAAGGCCTCTTCGCCCCCACCGGGGCCGGGAGCGCTGCGGCGGTGGACTCGCCCGGCGGACCCCCTCGCCTTAAGTCCTGGCGAGGGGTGGAGGGCGGGGCCCGGAACGCCGGCCGGTGGTGTGGCCAGAAGGTCTCTTCACCCCCACCGGGGCCGGAAGCGCTGCGGCGGTGGACTTGCCCGGCAGACCCCCTCGCCTTAAGTCCTGGCGAGGGGTGGAGGGCGGGGCCCGGAACGCCGGCCGGTGGTGTGGCCGGAAGGCCTCTTCGCCCTCACCGGGGCCGGGAGCGCTGCGGCGGTGCTCATGGTCACATATGTTCTGGTGACCTCCAGGCTAGATTCTTGCAATGTGCTCTACATGGGGCTGCCCTTGATGACCATTCGGAGGCTACAGCTGGTGCAGAATGCAGCAGGCCAGGTGGTGATGCGGTGTGGGTGCTATGCTCGCGCCTCACCATTGCTTCGGGAGCTGCACTGGTTACCAGTTTGTCTCTGGGTGCAATTCAAGGTGCTGGTTTTGACCTTTAAAGCCCTACATGGTAGTGGGCCAGGATACCTAAGAGACCGCATCGTCCCAAGAGTGTCTGTCCATCCAACCAGAGTGGACTGGTGGGGCTCTCTAATTATTCCATCTGCCAGAGGGGCACACGAAGGAGGGTCTTTTCCGTGTCCGCACCGGCCTTGTGGAACCTCCTGCCAGTAGAGTTGAGGAAGCGGTCGGAGCTGCTGCCTTTCAGAAGAGAATTAAAAACCTGGTTGGCGGGGCAGGTGTGGGGCCCGGATGGAAGAGTGGCCCTCGCCTGCTGGCTTATAAAATGAAGCCCCCATCTTTTTAATGCAGGCAGTTTCAATGTGGTTAGTTTTAATAGGTGGGTGGGTATGTTGGGGTTTTAATTGTTTTTAATATGTATGTTTTAATTTTTTTGTGAGCCGCCCTGAGTCGGGTTCGCCTGATTGGGCAGCATAGAAATTTGAACCATAAATAAATAAATAAAAATAAATCCCCTGAGTGGATTTTCTCCAGAAAAAAATCCTTCCAACCCAGAATAATTTCTGACACAAAATTTTTATTATCATCTTGTGCCCAAAATCTTTTGCTTTTACCATTTGGTGGCCTTAATTTGCTGAGTAGGCTGTGGGGGTGAAGGTTAGGTACATTTTGTGGATGTTTAACAGAGAGGAGGAGATGTCTTGCCTGAGATGGTTTTATTTGCTGAGATTCTATTTGGAGATAACACCATCTGTTCTGCTTGATGCTTCCCACCAAGCTTACTGCAGTCTTTCAGTGGAAAAACAAACAGATTTATTCCAAATGTCAGAAGATCCAGTTCTTACCAAGAGTTTTTTTAAAAGGCACCAAAGGCTGTAAACAAGTCTCAACATTCAGCAGAAGAACTGCTCATCAACATATATGTTACATTAACAACCTGCTTCTATGGTTCTCCATATTTCAGGTCTTTTATGCAAATATAAAGTTGCCTGAGCTCTGTTGTGGCTGTTTGGCTTAGATTGTTATTCTTTTGAGTCTTCCCAAGTAGGCCTTCCCCAACCTGGATCCCTTCAGGCTACTCACCCAGATGTGTGAGAAGAGGGCATACAGATCTGGAAGGCACTACTCAAGTGTTGTCAAAGATTAATCTGAATGGGAAAAAACCCTATTACCAATATTTCTTGGCAAATTAATAGTTGTAACTTGCTCACAATTCTTTCTTCATTCTGTGTTCCCTAAAGTGGTTTCATGATGTCAGCCATGTCTTCTTCCACTTTTTAATTGAATTACGAAAGGTTTACAGTGACAACGGCAACGAATGTAAATCACTTTAGATTACCAATGTTGCAACATTGCTTTTACTCTGTTAGCCTGGAAAAACTGCATGTAAGAGCTGAAGGCAAACATCTCGAAGAAAGGATTTACAAAAATGTTACAGGAAAACCTAAATTAATCTCCAGGCTTTATGAAGCTCTTCGTAAAATACAGCAGAATACACAATTGGTTTCCCTGGCCACGGAAATGAGACTTCAGCAAATATGTGATTTCACAAGGGAGCTTCAGTGGGGATGTTTTTAGACATTTAAAAATAGCAATTTAGATTTAGTTCTGGTGCTGACACACAATGGCACTTTAGCAAAGTTAACTTTCCTGCTAGCTCTGGCAATCACACAGAATATGCCATAGCTGTGCTGCAGTGAAAGATATGCTTACAAATTTAATTAGATAGGAAAGGATATCACACCTGAGGGCTCGGGAAGCATCCCATGACATTTAATATGGGATTTACTTTTAGAAATATCTTTGTTCAAACTGGGCTACAGAACTACCTAATCTCGTTGAAATAGAAGAAAAGCTCTTAGGTTATAAAAACCAAGGCAGCACATCTGGGCTTTGAATAAGACTCCAACAGGCCAATTTAGGTTTTGTAAGTCTACCTGCTGGTGCCCAGTGTCTGCTGGACAAGATTGCCTCACCTCATTTACTGGTGAACCCAAATGGGCTTCTTTTTGCCTTCTTCATGATAGCAAACCATGCCAGGAAGATCTATTGATAGGGAAATTTCAGGCAAATATTCTCCAGTATCTGAGAAATAGCTCCTGGAAGGTGAGGACATTTGTGGACCACACCCTATCCAAGTACAGATGGTGGAAACAAGACTTAGGTTCAGATGAAGGCTTCCAGCCAGCTGACTCTTTGTGCTGCCAGTCAAAAGAGGAACCATTTTGTTTCTCCCCAATGGTTTGAAGGAACAGGATGCAAGCAGTATAATATTTATTTATTTATTTATTTTATTTATTGTTAAATTTTTATACCGTCCACTCAGCCAAAGCCGACTCCTTATATGCTTATAATGAACTATCCTTCCTCTTTGTAATGATTGTATAAACTAGCATACACTGGATTGCAAAAATAACAACATGTGTGGGAACAAAGTCATGTTATTGGTGTAATTATTGTATTCCAGTTTTTTTTATTTTAGGCATTTTTAGAGACATGATGACATACATTTCCTTCTTTTCAGGGGTGATGGATAAAAAGAAAAATATATGAAGCACAGGGGCATTACAAGTGGAAGACAACAGCATCTGGATTTGGGACATCTCACCAAATGCTGTGAATAGGGCCAATAATCACATAATGAAGAGTTAATTGCACTCAGCAAACCTATAACTGTTTGAAAAGGCTGAGAAAATGGCAAAGAACTTGTTTTTGAGCCCTGGAAAATATCTTTGGGAATTTCTTTCTGTCTCTAGATATCTGATGCAGGCAAGTGGATGTTCTGATTGCTGAAGCACTTAAATAACTGACTTTCATCTATAACTGGTCAATAAAGACAAATAGAAATTTATTCATCCATTTTGTTTCAATCTTTCTTCTGAGGAAACCTGTCCTAAAGAGACATTGTGCAGAGCCCTTTGAATGTCTTGCTTTTCTGGAGAAATAGGACATATATAACAATTTCAAAGAACAGGACTTGGAACCTCATAGTGAGAAGTAGCTTTCCTAGGCACATCTCTATACCCCAATGGACCTATCTTGCATCTGTGGCAGAAACATGGGAGTTTTCTCCTTCCTGGTGATCCTACATCTCTAGCTCTAAAGCTTGAATCTTGTCATCAATACAAAAACCTATGTAAGACAATCTTGTTATATCTGAGAACCATTTTCTCCTTATTTGCAGCTGTCTGATGATGCTAGCCCCATCTCCTCCATTCTTTTTCTTGCATGTGGAGGTCTAAATCTACGTCTAAAACAGTGTCTAAGCATGGAGCATCTTCATGGCATTGGAAAAACCCTATTTTTTCTGGCTTTTGGCATAATGGAGAGACTGCCTAACTTAAGGGTAGTCAACCTATGACCCATGGGCCAGATCTGGCCCATGGCACCAGATAATCTGGGCCCCACCCTCGCTCTAACCACCTCTGCTGCTACCAGAAGTGGCCACAGATGCATTTATAACAGCCACAAATGCATTTACGACAGCCATGGATGCGTTTATGGTGGGGGGACCACCAGTCTGGCTCCCTAAACTGTCTGAGTGAGCGTGATGCAACCACCAACTTAAAAAGGTTGGCAACCCCTGGCCTAACTCTTCGGATTTAGCTCTGCACATGTGAGAGCTAGGATGAAAGGAGTGGGTCTAGCCTGCTCCCTCTGCTCATGGGTTAAGATTATCCTTTTCTTGAGTGATTGAATTGGGCTATAGTTGTTTTGGATTATCCCATCATTTTAATGATGGTTTGCTCTCTGTTTTTAGAATGTTCAGCACATTCTTATATCCCAAAAAGCTTTCTTTAGAAGGAACGGTGTGTCTAGAATTAGACAAAGCAAAACAAAGTAAAAAACTAGACTTAGAGATTTCCTTCTTAGAAATATGTAACATATAGGCCAGTGATGGTGAACCTTTTATAGACTGAGTGCCCAAACTGCAACCCAAAACCTACTTATTTAGTGCAAAGTGACAACACAGTAACAGGGGAGGGAGGAAACAATCCCATTGGGCTGCTAGGCAGAGGGGCAGGGTGAACTCTGTGCTGGGGGAAGGAGGAAGCACTCTCATTGGGCCACTGGGCAGAGGGGCGGGGAGAACTCTGTGCTGGGGTGACCACATGGGTCCCCACAGAGAAGGCTCCAAGTGCCACTTCTGGCATGTGTACCATAGGTTCACCACCATGGGTATAGGCTGTGCAGTGGGCTATGGTATATTTATCAGTGCGTTTCCTCTTCTTATACACCCTACTACTGCTGCCATGGGAGATGTTTCCCTTCATTCATTATAAAGAAAAATGGCAAAGCTTAATGTTTAAATGTTAAAATTCTATAACTAATTAAATTTTATGCCGTGTCTATTTCAAAACAATATGGACCATCCTCAGACTCATCTCTTCTTTACTTCCAAGTTTCAGAACAATCTGCTGACTGTTTTTCTGTTGTAGAAGCTATTGCCCCTCATATTGTATAATATTGTATATTCTGCCATGGGCATGAGCTACTTGCATGTTAACATAGGTAATCTGATACTCATCAGAAGTCTTGGAGAACAATTGTATAAGACCCAGCCACAGTGGCCATTAGTAAGGGAATGTGGGAATATTGACTCAAACAGCTGGGAGGGCACAAATTTTTCCTACTTCTGTAATAATGCTTCCCAGAAACTGCACCTGAATGTTAGTCTATGCTTCCACTTAGGGAGAAAGGAACAGTCAGACAGGTTTTTATTATGATCAATGACCAATATCCAAAATACAAATGAGCCATAGATACAGAAAATGTGTTATTCCAAAGAATTCTATTACTATAAAATGTAAATATAAAATAGCTAAAAATCTCCTAGCAGCATAATTATGGCCACACTACTCTGAACACACCCTATTCCACTTAGGGCTAAACTGCATTACAGTAAGCTCACGGGTCTTGGCCTTCTGCCTTTACCTTTAAATATCAACCACAAGAAGAATAATTAGAATTTGGATGGAACAGGAGGAGCTTATTTAAAATTTTGGTAGAGCAGAAGAAGCTTATTTTTAAAAGCTTATTTATTTACTGTAATACCACCATTCTAGTGCAAATTGATCCCACTAAGCTGCTGTTTGTGTCATGAAACAGCTTTGAGGGGATTTTTGCCAGGTCTACACCAGGAGTGAAAAAACACTCTACCTAGAGTGAGTATAAGAGAATGGGGTTTTCTCAAATTCCATTGAGTGAGTTCATTTCTGAGGTGAGATTTCAACCTTCGCTGTTATACTTACTTATGCCAGCTGCAATTTAAATGAAGTTGTTTATATCCAGTAAATTTCTGAGAGCAAATTTTCAGTCCTCAGTAACCTTATGCTTCCACTCAGAAAAAAAAAACACTTGTCATTTAAAATGTGCATTTCTACCCTGATTTTTTAAGTGACTGTCAAAATGACTCTAGTACCAATCACACAAATTACTGGAACTTTCCTGCATCATATTCTAGTTTGATAGGGTCAACAGGGAGCTTATCAAAGAGGTACAGAAGCAATTGGGCTTTCTCACACACAACACAAAAGGCAAAGTAGGGGAGGAAATCTTGCTGTCTAAAGACTGCTTGATGGCACTCTGAAATTTCATGGTTACTCAGTCACACCTGATTAGATGGGCACATCTTGGCAGATGAGCGAATATTAAACAGCCCTTGGCCTTTTCACTATGCAGGAGAGAGAGATACCAAAATGCTTGTCATTGATTTAGTCCCTGGTTCATTTTTATATTTTAATAGCTTTGGGAGCTGTCAGAAAATAATTCCAGAGCAACTTGTAGGTGAAAAGAGCCATGAGAATACAGGGAACCCAGCGTTAACCGTAGAAATTCCTTATATTTCCTCATGTCCTCACAAACTGGGAAGCGGATGTGTTTTTAAAATTGTGATTTAATTATGTAGTTGAAAAGTGGAAACTAATTTGCTGATGAATTATACTGCCATATTTACTTGTTGCCAAGTAAGAAGGACACCATTCAACACCAGAGGGCAGGAGTGTGGGAATTAGGTGGAAAAACTGAGCTGGAGTCTTTTGGATTAAAAAGGAAAATGGTAGAATCAGTTATGCAAAGTGACACCAGCAGTGTATGTGCTGTGTATGTGCTGCAATATTTTGGCTAAACCAGGAATTTCACTCAGAGACTGAACACTGGACTTAGAAGGAACAATTTGGATATCAATTTAGAGCAGTAGTTCCCAATGTGGGGCACACGCCCCACAGGGGGACTTAAATTACCAGAATCCTAAATTGGTATATTGGCTGATCAGTGCTTTGGGGAACTTAGGTTTCTGGAAATTGAAGTAAAAAAACCCAAAGGTTGGGAAACACTGATCTAGACCATACAGCGTCCTGTAGGCTATATGAAGTGCCCTATGGTTTTTCCTATCACACAATTGATCCTATGGGTGACTGATGTGTGTGTACGGAAATTATACTCCAGAACTACTTTTAACAGTGATGGAGCAGTAATTTCAATCAAGATTGCTTCAGGATGGAAGAGAAGACAATTCTGCTGACCACCTCATTTCTACCCAATCACTAATGCCTGGATCTCAGTGATTGGGGTAAATCTGAGGTATGAGAAAACGGAGATTTTCCCATACCACTGAGATTTTCAGTGGACAAAGTCTGCATGTTGGTATGTCCAGATCCTGAAGTGCATGCTTCTCCATTCTCAGTGAATGGATGCTTACAACACAAGTGAATAAAGCACTGTGCTTGGGAGCAGGTTTGCATAGGGTACAAAGCATACTCACTTCTGCAGACAATGGATATCTTGACATCCTCCAAAAATAACCAAAGCAAGCAAAGATTCAAAGCACTGAAAAATGCCTCTCTCAAAGGAAGGCAACTGCAGAGAAGGCATTTATTGGAAGGATATCTCCACCAATTTCTAAGGCAAGATGCTGCAGAATCATCTCAAAGAAAGGAAGGTCAGATCAGGACTTTGGACAGAAAAAATTGTCAGAAGAGCTGATAAATGCAGTTGATCATGATGGTGGTGGTGATGGTGATGATGATGATGATGATGATGATGATCATCATCATCATCACTCTCTTCCATAACCCATTGAATATGGTGAGCAAACTCAATTCCAATTTCATGCCGACTCAGTCGTAACAAGGATTGTGATGGATGCTATGGCTCCTGGACATCCATTGAAAAATGGGCTACAGTGCTGATCAGGCAACCTCTGCTAGGCAACCAGGGCATGGAGTTGATGAGTGACTGGAAACCCCCCACCCAAAAATCAATTCTGACTTAGGGGGACTCTTTTTCAGAGTTTTCTAGGTAGACAATAGAGAAGTGGTTCACTATTCTCTTCTTCTGAGGGTAATTTGGGACAATGCTTCTTGCCCAAGGCTACAAATGCTAGCTCTTCTCAAAAGAAGTACAGTGTGGAATTGAACTCCCAGCCTCTGGCTCCACAGCCAGATACCTAAACCACTGAGCGATCCAACTAGAATACCACCAAGATATGGCATATTAATGAGTCCAACCTACATACACCAAACATTTAAATTTACTCTATTCACAACCATTCTGTCAAATGGATGCATATTAAAAAATATTTTCAGCAGCCCTTCTCTTTCCTGGATTTATTTTTTATTGCTGTTTCTAAAAAATGTGGTTTCCTGGCTGTTTATTTCAGATGTAAATACACTAATTCTAAACCATTAAAGCAAGGAGAATCTGTAACTATAGGAAACACCACCACCCTTTACAGAAAAGGGGAGCAATGCTAGCTGTAAATGTGCTTCTGTAGTTTAACCCTGTATATTGCTGTCACTGCTGACTTAAAAGAACTGTGATTATAACATTATTTAAAAAATCCATGATATGTGTTGCTAGAAGGCCAGGTCTTTTTAAAAGCTGGGAAGAAAGATGGCACAGAATTGCTGAAAAGATACCTGGGGAGCTGTTTTTCAAAAGGACATGGTTATTTCCTCAAAATGAAGTGCCTGGAAAATGTTCCTCTTAACTGAGGGATCCAATCTGATTAACAAGTTCCCACCATTTTGTTTCTATGGCTCTTTGAAAGGTTTGACTTCACAAATATGTAGAATTCACATGTCACAAGTAATTCTCCCAACCCCAAATTACAATATCTGTGTGGGCATTTGCATAATATGCCAGACACAAATTGTACCCAATCTCATGAGGAAGATCACCTGTTTTGATTCAGGCAGTCAATGTGTGATATCAAGCCAGCACCTATATACTGTATATAACCTTCACTACAAATTAATTAACTGTACAAAAATAAGGGATGAATGATGCTAACCTGTAGGTTTTATTGCCTCTCCCCTACCAACTAAGGGACTGTGGTGGCTTAGTGGTTAAGATGCTGAATTTGATGACTGGAAGGTTGGCAGGTCAGGAGTTTGAGACCCAAGTGCTACAATGATGGAATGAGCTTCCATTCCATCTCTGTCCCAGTTCCTGCCAGTCTAGCTGTTCGAAAGCAAGAAATCGCAAGCAGATAATGCAAGCGCGGCGCCAAAATGGCCGCCGCGCCCTTTGCGGGCCCCCCCCCCAGGACAGAGAATCCGGGTAGTTAGGGGCGTGGCCAGCTCCCTTATAAAAGGGATGGCCACGAGGCAGCCGAGCTGCCATTTTACCTCAGCGACGGAGCGGAGAAGTCTTTTCCCCTGTGTCTCCGTCGCTCTTGAGCCTACCGGGAAGCCTTTTTGGTAGCGATTCTGCCTTGCTGGCTTCCCTTTGCTTCGGTGGAGATGCCTTCGAAGAAGAAGGCAGCTTCGAGTGCAGCTCGCGCGGTTAGGAGGTGCAACCCAGGTCGGAGGACCGCGGTGCCGCCTCCTCAGCAGCCGCCTTTGCCGGCCCCTGCCGGGGCCAGCGGAATGGGGTCTATTGCCCCTTGGCCCGATCAGAGTGCGGGCGCGGAAGGCGTTCCGGCCCGCGGCCCGCGAGCGGTGGACACCGCTCCTCCATCTGCCCACCCTGTTGGGCCTACTCATCTTGGGTCGCAGCCTCCCCCGGGGCCCTCCAGCCTCGGGGGGTGGTGCGGCTCCCTGCCTTGGCAGGTTTCTCCACCGACCCTGCCGGGCTTCGGTGCTGGCCAATGGCCATATTCGGGTCCTGGGGTGCAGGGACCTGCACCCGTGCCTGGACCAGGCGGGCCGGCCGGCCCTTTGCCCCTGGTCAACGTGGACACCTTATTGGCCCGCATCGCGGCCCTGGAAGCGTCGTTGGCGCGGGCCAGTCAGGCGGGCGCTCCCTTCGGGGTCCCTTTTGAGGCGATGTCGGCAGGAGGACAACAGCCGGCGGGGAGGGTCGAGCTGCTGCAGGCGCGTGGCGCGGTTCCGGCCACTGCCTCGCAGCTCCCCAGCCAGCAGCCAGGTGCGGGTCAAGCCCCGGTGATGAGCTCTATGTCGGTCGTGAGCTCCGACGCCCCCAGTGGGCCGGAACCCCCGGTGGGGGCGGCCCGCGGGGGTGCGGCATGTGAGTATACGGTGCAAGCGAGTACATCCACACACATCCCCAATATGGGGGGGGTCTTTCAATGGCCTTGGCCTCGCGCGGGTGGTGCGGGGGCCATGCTATCGGCAACCCACCCGGCGACGACGACTGCCACCTTGGGTACTGGGGTGGGTACTTGTTCTTACACTCCGGGGAATGTGCTGGGGGTGGCTGGTTTAGCTCAGGCCCCTTTTCCTAGGCCGGCTGTGCCTTTTTCGGCTTTGCCGACGGCGGGGTATTCCTTGCCACTAGGTGATCATTTGGCACAGACTACCAGAGAAAAGATATGGCGGGGGGAATACGTAGATATCTTCTCACTCCTGAACAGAGAGCCCACCAAGGAGGAAAGGGAGGGACAGGATGAGAAGGACAAGGAGCAGGCACGCCGCCATAAGCCGCCGCGTACCTGGGCCAATTGGCTCCCCGCTTATTTAATATACATGGCGGTGTATTTGAGGGCGCGGCCGGATTTAGCTATTCCCATGGTCCAATATTTGGACAATATATACAGGGCAATGGTTGATTTCCCGGGCCCCTCTTGGCTAGCGTATGATGAGGAATTCCGTATGAGGATTCCCCTCCACCCCGAGATGAGATGGGACGAGCCGTGCCAGAGGCTTTGGCTCTTGTATATGACGCCTACACGCCCTGCCCCGGGAGATAGATACCATTGCGGACATGCGGTCCAGCGAGCGGCTCCAGCGCAGGTTACCCGCCAGGCGGCGGGGCAGGGGGTTCCAGCCCGCCTGCTGTGCTGGACTTTCTCGTCCAATGGTTCCTGCAATAGAAAGAATTGCAGGTATAAGCATGAGTGTCCCACCTGTTCGGGCCCCCACGCAGCCTCTGCCTGTCCCAGACCTGGGGGGGCACGAGGCAGAGGGAGGGGTGGACAGTTGGCTGGCAAGACTGCCTCAGATGGAGCTGGTTCTCCAAAAGGCCCCCTCCCCAATTAATGTGGACATGCTGGAGTGTTGGCTCGCATCGTACCCGAAGGGGGAAGATGGGGAGTATCTCCTTCAGGGTTTTAAGCAGGGATTCCGTATTCCTTTCATGGGTGATAGGTCCCCTCAGGATGCCCCCAACCTGTTATCCCTCAGAGGGAGGGAGGATGTGGCTGCGGCCAGCATTAAGAAAGAGTTAGATGCGGGCAGGGTCGCTGGACCTTTCCCTGCACCCCCGTTTCCCAATTTTAAGGTGTCGCCACTGGGCTTGGTCCCCAAAAAGTCCCTAGGCGAGTTTCGCCTTATTCATCATTTGTCCTACCCAGCCGGACGATCGGTCAATGATGCTATTCCTGATGACCTCTGTTCAGTCAGGTATACATCGTTTGACCATGCATTGCGCATGGTACGCTCGTGTGGCCCGGGTGCCTTGCTGGCCAAGTGTGACATTAAGTCGGCTTTTCGCCTCTTGCCAGTGCATCCGGGCGACTTTGAGTTGCTGGGTTTTAAATTTAAGGGTGAATATTATTTTGATAAGGCCATGCCTTTTGGCTGCTCCATATCATGCTCGGCATTCGAGCGTTTTAGTACCTTCCTAGAGTGGGCTTTCGTCCGCAGGTCAGGGTCCCGGTCTGTAGCCCATTACCTGGATGATTTTTTATTCGGGGGTGAACGGGGCTGGGACACGTGCACACGTCTCCTCAACACATTTCAGACGCTAATGGAGGAACTTGGTGTCCCTTTAGCGCCCGAAAAGACCGAGGGCCCATCTACCAAGCTAGTATTCCTGGGGGTTGAGATTGACACAGTAGTGCAGGCTTCTAGGTTGCCGGGTGATAAGGTGTCCAGGATAGTGGCCCTTATCTCGGAATTGCTGGCCAAGCGTAAGGCATCCCTGAGGGAACTGCAGGTGCTACATGGTCACCTCAATTTTGCCTGCAGGGTGGTCGTACCGGGCAGGGCTTTTGCCCGGCGCTTATGCGACGCCATGGCAGGGTTATCCAGGCCCCACCACAGAGTCAGGCTTACCCGGGGTATCAGGGCAGACATGTTTGTCTGGTTGCAATTCCTGAGGGAGTTCAATGGGGTCTCATTTTGGAGGTCTGACCTCCTGGCATCCCCCAATTTCCAGATCCAGTCTGATGCCTCAGGATCCCTGGGTTATGGGATGTACTTCAATGGGAAGTGGGCCTATGGTGGGTGGCCACCGGCATGGGCAGGCACAGGTTGCCTGCGGGATCTCACATACCTGGAATTTTTCCCTATTCTGGGGGCTTTGATGCTATGGGGCGAACAGTGGGCTAATTCGGTGGTGCATTTCTGGTGCGACAATGCTGCTGTTGTCCACATCGTTAATGCACAGACTTCCAAATCGCCCAGGGTTATGGAACTAGTGCGCCATTTTGTGCTGCGCTGCCTGCGCCTCAACGTCTTGTTCAGGGCCAGGCATGTCCCTGGGATTAATAATGATATTGCTGACGCTTTGTCCCGCCTGCAGATCTCCCGGTTCCGCGCCTTGGCCCCGGATGCGGAGGAATTTCCCTCGCCACTCCCGGACGAGATCTGGACTATTGGCAAGGAGAGGTGAACCGGGCGATTGGCCTGTCACTAGCGCCACGCACGCGTAAGGCGTACCAACAAGCATTCAATTCTTACAGGGCATTTTCGGCTCAATGTCACTTGCCAGAGACCTGGCCTATCCCGGTGGACCATGTTCTGCGGTTCATGGTTCACCTGCATGCACAGGGCCTCGCACCTCGCACCATAGCATCCAAGCTCTCGGCGTTGGCTTTTATGGCCAAAGTGGGTGGTCATGTGGATACCACCTCTGACTTCCGTGTGAGACATGTTTTGGAGGGGTGGGTGCGCGAGCGCGGGCGTTGCCCGGACGACCGGCACCCTATTTCCCCAGGGGTTCTTACCCAGTTGGCCCGGGGCTGGCCAGGCCTCTGTTTTGATCATTATGAGGCAGCCCTTTTCCATGCAGCCACAACGGTGGCATTTTTTGGAGCGCTCCGCGTCAGCGAACTCGTGATGCTGTCTAAGGCGGATGCAAGTGGTAGGGCACTGGAACTCGAAGATGTCTATGTAGCCAAAGACTGGGCCCAGTTGAGGATACGCTCCTCTAAAACAGATCAGCATGGCGTAGGCAGTGGTGTAAGACTGCTACGGTGTTCTTTGGCAGACATCTGTCCGGTTGGTGCCCTACAGGAATTCCTGGCACTGCGTGGCATGCACCACGGCCCGTTTTTCTGTCACCAAGATGGGTCTCCCCTTACTAAATTTCAGTTTTGGAAGGTGACAGCCAGAGCCCTCACCAGGGTGGGCCTACCAGGTGCCCGTTATGGCACACATTCGTTCCGTATTGGTGCAGCCTCTACAGCAGCTGCTTTTGGGTACTCTGGGGCTGACATACGCAGCATGGGGAGGTGGGGCTCGCAATGTTTTCAGTTTTATGTGCGCCCACTCCCGCCATGAGTACCAATCCAGTCACCTTACCGCCTTTTTCTCAATTTTCTTGCAGACCCTGGGTGTCGTATTACACCGGTGACAGTATGGCTGGTGGGCCACAGCTATGTGCACAGGGCAGCGCGTTACGCTGCGGCGACAGAGTGGGGACCCCGATTGGGACTGGGTGAACACGCCAGTCTCACATGGCATGGTAAGCCTGGGATGTTATGGCGGGAGCTGCGGCCTTTCCTTTTTTCTGGCCTGGGTGCTGACCCGCCTGACATTCTCATTATCCACCTGGGGGGCAATGATTTGGGCCAGGTCACCGGCTTATCGCTCAAGCATGCGATTTGCGAGGAACTCGCCTACTTGCATTATGTCTGGCCTGCCACAACCCTGGTGTGGTCGGACATTGTTCCGCGCCATTCTTACAGAGGGGGCGTTAACCTCATGGCCCTTGACCGTGCTAGGCGCACGGTCAATAGGGCGGTGGCGCGGTTTCTTGCCGACAGGGCTTGGGGACGGGTCAGTCATCACCCCGATATTAGCCTGCAAAATTATGACTTGTACGCAGGGGATGGGGTCCATCTGTCGCGAGGAGGTATGGACCTCCTGTTGGGTGATTGGCGAGCAGGCCTGTTGACCGAGCTGACGGTCTGGGGGGGGCGTCAGGTCTTCTTTGAAGCCCCTCCGTGTGGCGGGTAGCACTGGTAAGGTAAACAGTATGACCCACAAGTATCCGGCAGGTTCGCAATTGACTGGACAACACTAGACAGGAATAAATTAGTTAAACGTTGTCCGGTCAACGACGAACCAGGCGATGGGGTGATGACGATTGCTAACCAGCATGCATCACCCCTGTGATTTCACGGATACGCGTCAGAGGGTGGGGTCATGAGTTAGTTATTGACTACGGTCAACAATTTGTTTGTTGTTAACAAACAAATTGATACAAATTGATACATTGTAACCAATTGCCGTTGGCAATTTTGGGGTGGTACCTTACCAGTGTTACTTCGGCCTGCTTGCCTTATGAATTATGATTGGTCGTTTTACCAATACAAATTTATAATTCGGACTAGGGCATTGAATCAATAAATGTGGCCCGGTGCTGTTATCCACTTTCAATGTTGTCTGTGTCCGTTATTGGGGGGGTGCGCCTGCAATGCAAGCGTGGCGCCAAAATGGCCGCCGCGCCCTTTGCAGGCCCCCCCCCACAGGACAGAGAATCCGGGTAGTTAGGGGCGTGGCCAGCTCCCTTATAAAAGGGATGGCCACGAGGCAGCCGAGCTGCCATTTTACCTCAGCGACGGAGCGGAGAAGTCTTTTCCCCTCCACCCCCTCCCTAGTTAACAGTGTGATATTTTGGTCGCTTCGGGGCCGGGTGGGAATTTTTGGCTGGGACCCATATTGGCTTCCGGGTCCTGGCTTTTTTGCCCATCCCACACTGTTGCTATGGTTTGATATAGGGGTCTTCTGTGTTCATAACGTTGACTTTGGTCACATTGGCGGGTAGCACTGGTAAGGTAAACAGTATGACCCACAAGTATCCGGCAGGTTCGCAATTGACTGGACAACACTAGACAGGAATAAATTAGTTAAACGTTGTCCGGTCAACGACGAACCAGGCGATGGGGTGATGACGATTGCTAACCAGCATGCATCACCCCTGTGATTTCACGGATACGCGTCAGAGGGTGGGGTCATGAGTTAGTTATTGACTACGGTCAACAATTTGTTTGTTGTTAACAAACAAATTGATACAAATTGATACATTGTAACCAATTGCCGTTGGCAATTTTGGGGTGGTACCTTACCAGTGTTACTTCGGCCTGCTTGCCTTATGAATTATGATTGGTCGTTTTACCAATACAAATTTATAATTCGGACTAGGGCATTGAATCAATAAATGTGGCCCGGTGCTGTTATCCACTTTCAATGTTGTCTGTGTCCGTTATTGGGGGGGTGCGCCTGCAAATAGGTACCACTTTGGTGGGAAACAGTGTTCTGTGCTTAGTCATAACCACATGACCACGGAAACATCTGTAGAAACAGACAGAGGTGGCACTTTGTCTGTAAATGAAGATGAGCACTGGACCCTAGAGTTGGATACAACTGGCTTTCAAGCAAGGACGATCACTACCTTTACCTTACCCCTACCAACTTTTTGCATCAAATGTGCTAGAAAATGTCAATTTAAGTGTTGTGATCCAGTCCTTGTCAGACTCTGAAGATGACCTGGATCAGGAGGCACTTCCTATGCCCAGCCCAGTTCTGCTTGTACCTGAACCTGAGAGTGTCCTTAACCAGGAATCTCAGCCTGCTTCTGGTCCAACTCTGTTTCCCCAGGCAGATAACCTATCAGACCAGAAGTTTGACTCTAACAGTGATCAACCCTTAGCCAGGGAAAGGTGCAGAAAGAAGCTGCAGCTGAGATGCAAGCAAGCTAGAACTTGTTACCAGAGAAGGCTCCCAGATGATACCAATTAGCTGAGAGGCTCTTAAGCAAGCTTGTTCTGGCATTTAAGCATTGGTACAATTCATCTGTGCAAAGACTGTCCAAAGACCTGCTTGTCTTTGGATACCTCTTGAGATTGTTTGCCTAGATCCTGATCTGCCTGCCATGACCCTGACTTCTCTTCCAACCCTGACAACACCCCTGGACATCCTTTGGACTAGACGCTTGCTTGTACTACTAGTAACCAGACCTCGGTTTGCTCTTTGGACTTTGTTATTTGGATATTCCTTGAATAGACTCTCTGTGTAGCACCACTGTGGGGTGACTGTGCCCACTGGGGTGGGTCAGCACATTAAACAATGTGTATAAATGTTGTACTGTAGATAAAGTTTTTCTCCTCCCCCTCCCTTCCGTAAAGGTTTTACTCTGGTCTGCAGCTCTCACAGCAATTTAAAAAACACAAAGAAACCTAAAATGGCTTCTGATCGCAAGAGGGCAATTTAATACATAGGAGAAAAAAAATAACAAAAGAAAATGGGAAGGCAAGGCAAGGCTGAAACAGGAATACAGGTAGACAATTCCTTGACGCTGTGAGGTACCTCAGCTGTGTGGAATGGCTGCTGGATGACAGTTGGGGAATGGACTTTTAAAAAGAATGGGTTGTGAGGACCAGTAGTAAATGTTCCTTTCATAGAAATGGATGCCTTTACTGATAGTTTGGAGTACTGCAAGGAACCATTGAATTTCAAAAATGGACTTCTCATCCACCACATCAATGTTTAATTAGGAAGGCATGGGGTTTTTCTTTCATTGTAAAAAAAAAAGGCCCATTAGAAACAAGGCAAAAGAAGAAGGGGGAGGCCAAGGATGAGATGGCTAGATGGCATTGTAGACACAATGGGCACAGAGCTGGGAGGGCTGAGGGGGATGGTGGAGGACAGAGGCGCCTGGAGAGCAATGGTCCATAGGGTCGCAAAGGGTCGGAATCGACTGTGCGACTGAACAACAACAACAACAAGAAACATTATATACATGGATTCAGAGAAAACTGAAAAAACATGGCTCCTGGACAACCACTGAACTTCAACTTTGAAATTATAACATTTAAGCAAATTTAAGAACTGTAAAGACAAGGCAGAGGTATCAACTGTAAATAATTCATGGCAGGTAAGTACCATTACATACTGTAAGCCTACAGTGTATATATTCCCAGAGATTCAGTGCCAGCTTCTGTGGATCATCTGTCTGCTCCAGCAAGGTGGTTCTTGTTGACTTGTCATGTTGACAAGTCATAGTATTATTGAACAGTGCAAAAGCTTCCTGACAATGCAGAGGAACCCACATTTCGGAGCTAGGAAACAGTGGCTAATTCATGTGGAAATGCATTTCTAGAATGTGGTTTTCCAATAAGGCAATAATCTTTTCTTTTCCCCTGCTTAGGAAAATCAAGGTGCTCTTCCTACAGTACTGGAACCTTGCAAGCGCAACTGTGCTATGCTTCTCTTATTCTTTGCCATGTTTCTCCACCACTAATGTTTTCAGAAGAGACATTCCCACAGTGATTGCAACAAGGCAGGTCTGGAATCCTGACAGCATGAAGAAGAAGGTATCAAATGTTTTGCTTCAGACGCTTAATACGTGAGTTTGCAGATTGGAAAATTAATTAAAGTGGCAATGATAAATGGGCATTTGTTGTCTTTCCACGCATGTGTACATGTGCGTGCATGCGCATGTAAACCTTTAAATGTCCACAATTGAAGCTGAAGAGTTCTGTCGAAAATTCACCCAGAGAATGGTTTTTTCTTACCACTTGATGTCTCCCTTTCTCCACAGTTGATCAGAACAGATTTGTTTCATCATGACAGAAGGAAATATATGTCTGTAATAATGAATACTGACAGGTTTGAAAGGATTCCACCACCTTGTTCTGAAAACAAAATTTGGGTTTAAATAGGCTTATCTGGCCACTCTCTAGAGAGGAAGATATGGAGATATGGACAGCTGCCAGTCACCAGGAATGCAATTCTGTACCCACTTACTGGGACACCAGTTCTGCAGAACTCAGCAGGATTTAATTTTGAGTAAATTTGCATAGGATTGCACTAGCAGAATCATGTGACATATTTAGATTGGTCCCTGGCTTGCCTGTGGACCTTATACAGGTACAGCTGTCCATAATAATAAACATCTGTGTGAATTCAGCATGGCTCCAAAACAGCAAAATCCAGAGGTCTGGGACTCTGCAAAGGAAAAGTACACAGGGCCTGATGGTGGGAGTAAGATGTTTCTACCCATCTAAAGCTCATATAGGCTGAATGAATATTCTGCTGGATGGAAAGGAAGATTATTCAAAAAGTAAAAAAGGAGGTAGGGACAGAAGAGAAGAGAAACAGTACCTCATGTGATGGAGAGACTAGGGGATTCACTGCATGACAACCAGTATCTATCTATCTATCTAATCTATCTATCTATTCTGTCTGGCCAGATATCCTGCTATGGTAATGGAGTAGACCATACAGCCAAGTGACTCAACGTCGTGGTTAAACTAACCTGACTGCCTGAAGGGGCCAACGGCTATGGATGGATGAGCCCCTTTAGGTGGGGTGATGGTCACCCTCATTGGAGGAAATGCCACTGGAAACCATCATATTGGGGCTAATGGCAAAATGAGCGGAGGAAGAACTCTGATTCCCAACGGTCATGGAGGTGGAAGAGGCCATGCCAGATTGATTGGCTGTAAAGGTGCACCTTGTCCATATCCTCAAGCCTGTGGTGGTTCATTGCAGTCCCGGTGTTAAATCCTGAATGTTGCGCTTCATGTGTGCTGTGGATGATGGCTCCGAAATCATACTGTGTGGGTCACTTCATGGCAAGATGGGATCCACCTTAAACAAAATCATGCCAGGGACATTTTTCCTGCTTCAGGAAAAAAAATGCATTCTTGGATATGAGTTGCAGTCCAGTATCTATCTATCTATCTACCTACCTATCTATCTATCTATCTCTATCTATCTATCTATCTATCTCTAGCTATCTTTATCTCTCTCTCTCTCTCAGTGGTTTAGGTATCCAGCTGCAGAACCAGAGGTTGCGAGTCTGCACAGTCCCAGGGCTCCCCCAGAAGAAAGGAGTACCCTCTACTTAGAAACCCCTGGGAAAAGGTCACTATAAATCTGAACTGACTTGATGGAACATATACACATGCATGCCATATTACCTAGTGCCTCTAACCTTAACTCAAAGTCCATTTTAAGAGATGGGAGTCAAATGGGAACACACATAAGATTTGAAAGAACAGGCCTCATGCTATCAGTACAGAAATATACCACCCTTATGCCAAGACACACTGGATTTGGGTGAGTGAATTTGCTAGCATTTATTCTGGCATCCTCTGGTAATTCAGAGCAGGAAGGCAGCAGAGGGAAAGAGCAGCTGCTTCCTGGGAGTTCATGGGCTTTGAGCCCAGTCTGGTGATGATATGTAGCCTGCAGCTGAGTTCACATGCCTGAGGCATCTATTCCAGATACTGTGTATTTCACTCCTGGCTTTGTGCTTGTGGCTCTGCTTTTGTCTGGGCTGCATGAGTCTGACTGTAGTGACTTGAAAGTGTATGTGGTTAGTATTTTCTGGTGGTAACAGGGAACATGCAAGTAAATGCAGAAGCTGGACCCCTTTGATAAATGAGCAGTTTCCCTCTTGCATTTGCTGCCTTCAGCCTTGGGCTCTGATTCCACCAAATGCTTGGATATTGTCCTTAAAGTTTGGTAATCCTGTACTGGAGGTAATCCTGGTTTTGAAAAGTTCTTTATGTTAGAAATACTTTGAAAAAGAAAACCTTGGGTTGCACTGCAAGTAAAGTGTGGGGATATTTCTCTTTCTAGTCTTTTATTTTTAGATGAGAAAAGGATCACAAAAAGAGAGAAACTTTTTTCCCCTGTTAGATCCAGATTATTTACCTGTATGTTCAGGTAGGCTAGAGATGAATGGTGAAATGGCTTGAAAAAATGAAAATCAGATTTATATGTGATGCAGAATGTAAAAGACCCTTCCTAAATGTATTTTTTAAATGTATGTTATCACATTTAATACACTTGCTGCCTATCCTGGCCCAATCCTCAGGGAATTGTTAGCAAATCCACACATGTCACTGATTGCTGGTGCTCTGAAATCAATGTGGGTCAGTATATAACATATCGTCCTTTGTGCCCCCCCCCCCCCCCCGCAGTTCATGGGATTCCCCTTCAATACAGTTCCAGATTTTAATAGATAATGCATTGAATCTTCCAAAAGATACAGGATGGGTCTGCTCCAATCTGTATGCCACTAATTCAGCTACAGAGTGAGCCAGAAGACATCCACCCACCCTTAGATAGCTTGTACAAGTACTGTACTGGATTTCTCCATGATGTGTGTCTAGTGTAAATCTATTATGAGGGCAATTCCAGGTGGAACCCTTGGTCTCCTTAAGGTACCAGGTTCTACAGCAGGGGTTTCCAACCTTTTTATGCTGTGGGCCTGGCCATGCCTGCAGACAGCTGAGTGGGCCTGCCCGCACCCTCTAGAAGCAGGCGAATTTATGACAGCCAGTAATGTGCCCACTTATGTGTTTACGACAAGTGCGGGTGCATTTCTGACAGTTGTAAATGCACCAACTTCTGCATTTATGACAGGCGTGGGTGCGTTTATGCATGCGCAGGCGTGTTTTACAGCTGACATAAATGTGTCCGCTTCCACTTCCTGGAGTGGTGAGGGCAGGTACAGGCCACATGAAATGTTGCTGCGGGCCAGGCCTGGTCTGTGGGCCGTAGGTTGGGAACCCCTGTTCTACAGTGATGTGATTGGTATTCTTCCCCCATTCATATTTCCTCCTTCTTAGTTCTTTTCATCCATTGATTCATCCCTCCTCATGGTTTTCTACTTCTTGTTATTGTCCTCGAAATAACTTTTTAAAGTACTGTTTTGTATTAGGCTGGGGGCAAAGTGGGTTCACTTTGTGCTCTGTTTATGTTTAAAAAGGGGGCACTAACAGAAAATATTCAGAAGAGAAATGGATAAGAGATAAGAGGCTTTCTTAAAGAAAGAGAAGTGTATTTTAAAGAGAAGTTTGAACACAAATCCTGTTATGCAGTATGCTTCTTCAACAGCAGCCAATGCTCTGTTCGGAAAAGCCATTGACATTTATGTTTGGAAACTCTTAATACTGCTTGTTGGCTTCTGATGGGCATCTGGTGGACCACAGTAGGAAAGAATGCTGGACTAGATAGACCTTTGGTTGTATCCAGCAGGGTTGATTTCTTCTTTTTTCTATCTCTGCGCGCGCGCGCGCGCGCGCGCACACACACACACACACACACACACACACACACACACACACACACACACACACACACACACACACACACACACACACATTCAATTTATGCGTAACTCTACTGTAGCAGAATTGTGTGGGGTCAGCATTTGTAACCTTTCCAAGCACTGATTAATTGTTATTGCTATTGATTAATAGTTATTGCCATTGTATCTTTAATTTATTCTTTATATTGTGATTAATTTATGCTGATTTGTAATTCTTGTAATTTGTAATTTGCAATTGTATGCTATTGTATTTTGTGTGTGTTTTTATATTGTTATACTATATTTCATTTGTCATACTGTATTTGATTTTCTTGTTGTAAGCCGCCTTGAGTTGGCCCTGGGCTGAGTAGGGCGGGATATAAATCGAATAAATGAATGAATGAATGAATGAATTGGTGTTATTGGGCTGGCAAGCATTCTACTATGGGCTGCATATTTCTTTGGAACTCAGACTAATCTGATTTTATCCAGATTGTACTCATGACCTAGTGTTAAAGCATTAGTTTTAATTGACTATCTTATATCTTGTGGAGACGATATGAGAAGTGTGAGTACCGCCAAGACAGCCTCTCCCAAAGACTTCAAGGGCTAAAGTCTACCTGTTGGAGCTTGAGTGCTTCCAGACACCTGACCCCTAATGCTATGAAATATTCCTTAACTTTTGTTTCAATACTACCAGAAGAACAAGGAAGAAAGAAGCAATGGGAATGCATGGTAAGGTTACAAATGGAAGATGCCATCATGTAGTCCCTGTATAATCCCACAAGTGGGACAAGACAGTTGCATTGTGGAGGCTAGTAATATTCATATGGTGGTGGTGTAAATTCACTGTGGTTTTTAGTCAAAACTTTAAACACGAAATCCAAGGTTCTGAACTATTTTGATGGATTGTTTTGTAAAGTTTAAATTGGTTCCCAACATGGGGCTCAGGCCCCACAGGGGGACTTCAGTTCCCAGAAGTCTAAGTCAGTACATTGGGAATTGAAGTCCAAAAGCCAAAGGTGTGGAAACACTGGTTTAAACTAAAGCCCGATGTGGATTTAAATTGGCCTTATGACAATGGAGCCATCAGTCTCTACTGCCTGGGCTGCACCATTAAAGCACTGGTGCCTTGATACAACTATAAAAGCTCACTGACTTAAATTCATTTCTTAAATCAGAACCTTTTTTACATGTAGTACGAAGAGTGCTGCTCACCCAGTTTCCTGTAAATAAAAGGTCCCAGTAATGGTTTATATGGGGTTGTTTCCCCCTCCCATCCAAGGTAATATGAAAGACATTTTAAAAGCATGCAGTAAATGGAGTTGTTTAATTGGAAAAATAAATCACTAGAATAAAAAGATATAATTGGCATACAGTGGATCTCAATGCTTCTCTGGCCAATATTTCAACTTTTTAAAGCAGCAATTAATTTTGTTCTTAGCAAGCTCTTAATATTGAGCCAGCAAGGGGGACCGAGCAACCCTGAACATTAAATGCTGTGGCCGTGATAGCTTTAGCAGCATCAGTGGTGTTTATTTCTTCCTGAGCAAGTAATTCTGAAACAAAGCAAGATAATAAGATTTATCACAGGGCTGAAAGTGCAGTGCGTGAGCAGCCTAACCTATTAACATGGTCAACCATTTGCTGTGGGAGAGATGGACTGATAACAGCCATTAAAAACAAGAATTAATGCATATTTTATGGACTCAGCAGCATTAAAAGGAAGATGAAACATAAAGGTGGCCATTTCGGGCTTTACACAGCACTTCGTAATTTTATTTTCATCCCTTGAAGTAACATGGGTGTAATGCCAGCAAGCCAATTATGCCACCCAGAAGAAATAGCCATCAGCAGCAGCTTTAGCAGCTGCTTTACAACCAGGAAGCCTCCTGAGGATTTATCTTGGGTTTCATGATGGGCAAACAGGTTTCTAGATGTGGGTGGGTGAATATTGTTTCAGGATGGGCAACAATGTCACATATATATGTCATATATATAAGCAGCCGGGAGTTGAAGCATGGGCAAAATGCTAACACAGGGTGGGCAACACCCACCCTGGCCACCCCCTGGCTACGGCCTGTGGGTAGAGGACAAACACATGTAATTGGCTGCCAGTGGAATGCTCTGGTCTGGCATTGTACTTTCTATTGCTTGTGTGTTTGTATGAATGCATGTGTGTGCATGTGCATAATCCTTTCTTTCCTATTTGGTAGCAAACAGAGAAAGGAGTAAAAAAAAAATCACCACCACCCTGAAGTGCGACATGCAGTATAAAGTAATACATTGAACTGTTTTCCAAACACAAGCTTAAAATAGCTCAGACAGATACAGTAATTATTTCAGATCCTAAATACAACAGTGTTTGAACTAACCAGAGGTGTGTATCCCAAAGGACAGGAATGTGTGAGTTTCTCCCAACCTAATCTTTATCCAGTTAGTTGTTGTAGATATCATGATTGACCTGATATGAGCTGCTGCTAGTGCTTACTATGAATATTGTTATGGTTTTAAGATGTCCTGATGCCATCTGTTTTTGTCTCTTTTGGTTATTATGGGATGATTTGATTCTGATCTCTAACATATATTTTTATGATGTGTGTTGTATATATTTTTATATATTGTAAACTGGGTCAGTAACCAAAAATAAGAGCAGGTGCATTAAGACTTAGCCCAGATTGGATACACTCCAGGCTTGGAGCAGAAAAGAAGGGCAGAGAGCTTTTCTTCTGGCTAGAGCATGAGGGCAGCCCAACACAATTTTGGGTGCCTGGAAATGGCACTGCTAAGAAAGGAGTTGGAAAGCTAGTTACTTAATGGGCAGGAATGGGGATTCAATCTGACATGCAAACTGAGAGCAACATATATATGAGGCTCTTCAGAACAGCTTGTGCCACTCTCCTAGGTTCCTTCCTGTCCCCAAGCAAAATCGTCATTCTTTCTGCAATGCACATGTATTTTAAATCTTCCTCCCTAGTAGGCTACAGTGGGGATAAAGACTGGGCCTGCTCCACTCATCAGTGGATACTCTGCTGTGCCCAACCTATGCAGCCCTGAGAGATTTTCATCAGATTTTGATCCTTCAGGGTGCTGTGTCGTCCCAATGTATGGCTTGTGGACCATTAGTGGACTGTATCAGTACTGCGGATTGCCTGGGAGGACTGTTTTGATTAATTAATGAGGCCTTAAATAGCAGGAGAGATATGGGAGAGTCATATTGGAGAACCCATAAAGCTTAGTGCACTCTCTGGGCAGTTCACAATGTAATTAGCACTTTGCCTGAAACATGCTTGGTACTCATTTTTCTGACCTCGGAAGGATGAGTCAACCTTGATTTGAGTCAACCAGGATCAAACTCACAACATCAGAAACAATTTAACCACTGTACCACCAGTAATTCTCAAGTCTTGATCAGAGGCCTACTGATGTTCATGTAAGGTTTGTGTAACTTGGTATGACTAATGGCAGGTAATTGACAAGTTGAAGGGGCAATCAGGTGCATGATCTGGTGTGTGTCCTAGATTTGTCCTGGCAGCTCACCAATTACCTGCAATCAACTGTGACAAGTTATACAAGCCTTACATTCTTGCCATTAGATATAAATATTTCTTGACCGTGAGTCAGGAAAGTAGGGTTTATCAGATGCCTTGGGTACCTTATATACAAATATCAAAAAGAGTTAGGTGATGGTCTGGAACATTTTTGATAATGACATAGCTCACTAAAGGAAATCCTGGGGAACATGTTGTGGGTGGGTGGCCCTGGTATCTCTGGCTGCTTCCTGTCCATAAAATGAGTTGAACGTCTCACTTAGTGAATAAAAAGAAGCCTAAAAATTTCTGGGGAAACTCCTGACTCATCACCCTATGTTTTGTCAAAACACTAATTCTTATGTTTTTCTGCACTTACCATGAAACAAACAAATAACATGCAGCAAGAGGGGAAAAAAAGTAATTTCAGTGCAAAATACCAAAGCATTTTGTCTATGTAATTTTAGATATAAGTTGCAATCTGAAAACCAAATTTTGATGGAATGCATTTTCAAGACCTCTCAGCTTTGTTGGCATATGGCCTTATCAACAAGTTTAGGAGCAATCCTCCTGATTTAATTGAGACCCGCGCACATTATAAAACAACAGCACAAATAGCTTTAAAGTACAGTAGCTGCTTTTGAAAGTAAAATACAAAAAGCCTCTTCATTTCTTCTCTTTTCAGATGTGTCATCTGAAATTGCCGTAAATAAACTTAGCACATAGTGGAACCTCATACAACAATCACCCAGTATAGCAATGAAATCACATAACAATTAGGTTTTGGGAGGAAATGGTGTCCCGCATAACAATTTTCCCTATGGAAAAAATCATACAACAATTTTTCAATGGGAAAAAACACTTAGCAAAAAAATATATATCGTTGTACGATGCATCCCATAGGAAAAATCGCTATATGATGCACGTATCGTCTAGAAATTGTTTTGTATAACAACGAGCCCCATGGAATGGATTAAAATTGTTGTATGAGGTACCACTGTAATTTCATTGAACTAATTGAGTAGGTGCATTCATGTCTGTTTTCAAGACACACATATAGGGATAGAAATCTTCATCTTGAGCTTGAAATATGGCCTCCAGGGATTCCCCATTCCATCCTTGTTTGATTTTGAAAGTTAAGTGGGATCTGGTTGGAATTTGGATGGGAGACCACCTGGAAATGCTAGGACTCTCCAGATAAAGTTAGGAAAGAGTCCTGTCTGAAAAACTGCAGGGCAATAGCTAGGGTGAGAACCATACCTGTCAAGTTTTGGATTTGGAAATAAGGGAAATTTCCTGACAAATATGGGATACTCGACAGCTATGCTTCTCCTGTGTTGCCCTCCAATGGTGGCAATAGGGCATTGCAGTCTATTTAATATGGGATGACGGTGGGAAAGAGGGTAAAATAAGGCCAATACGGGATACTTGACAGCTATGGTGAGAACCCCTCCACTGGAACTATTTAGTATTTCTTCTTCTTGAAAGCATAAGCTTACCTGTTGTGGGATAGCATTACATTCTCTCTTTTTTCCTCAGAGGATATTTAGACCCAGAGTCAACAGTACTTCCATATTCTAATTTAGAGTTTTCTTCTTGCATGATTAACTTCAACTCATCTTTTTAGTCACCCATTCTTATGCAGCAAATCCCATTCATTTCCATGGGTCTTGGACCAGAAAATTGTCTAGTAAGTTGAGCTTCAGAATGCTGATGTGGCATTCACCATAACCATTGGAAACCTCAGGGCTGCATTAGAATTAAATAAGATTCCCTTGGGTGATAGTATGGAAAGTATTTCTAATTTTTCCATTTGACTTTGAATGAAGGTCCTTGAACTTTAATTATATAGTGGTTTTTTTGCAGTTTCCGTGTTCTAGCCAAGATTTTTCTGGACTTGCCCCAGTTTTTAAAATTCATCATGACTCATTAGATAATGACACACTCTAGTAATTTATAAAAGAACAGTTTGTTATAATTGCTTTGGGGACTTATTACTTTTAGTTTCTCACTCCCTAAAAATCCAGATACCAAACAGTACAATGGCTTAAGCAAAAATGAATTCTAAAATTATGCACTTGCAAAGTACAAATATGCCTGTGTTTATGTAAACATATTTAATATTTGCTGATAATGGAAAGGACTGGGGCAGATAATAATATTGAAACTATTTTTAAAATCTGAAAATAATCTTAAATTCTTAAAAGGGAGATTCCTTCCTACCTGAAACCCCAGAGAGTTGCAGTTATGCAAAGTGGATCAGAACTTAGAAACTTTTTTTTTGGAACAACCTACAGAATTGTACATGGTGCTTAAAGGATTCTGGGAGTTGCAGTCCAAGAATGATAAACTTCTCAGGTTGTCTGATAGACAAAACAAACTTTTTTTTTAATTTTTTTTAATTAAGTTTTTAATAGACATACAAAAAAAGAAAAGAAAACATTAACAGTACATTAACAATACATTACACTAACAAGTCCATAATATCATACTAACAACCATTACTATATGCTAGCACATAACAATATCTATATTCATTAACTACTATTTAACCACCAAATATTAAGAACCATTATTTCAAAGTCCAAAATAATAGAAAGAAACTTTCTGTACTACCACTAATCTTTTTAACCAATAAAAAACACCCTGTGAATATATACAATGCCCGGAGAGTTTATTTTCTACTCAGCTCCAGAAACTTCTTTGAGATGGTACTGGTCCTGAACTATCACCTGCCATAATCGAGTGATCCACGAACGGTTTCCATATATTCCAAAATCTATTCTCCTTTAAATTATCTCTTTTGACTTTAATCTCCCATGTCAATTTATCGTTCAATGCTAAACTCCACATTTCTTTATACCATTCTTCAACCTGAATATCTACATCGTTTTTCCAATTTCTGGCTATACATTGTCTACCCGTTGTCAGTACAATTTCCAGTAATTCTTTTTCCTCCTTGTTTAAACCCAGATCTTCCACATTCGTTAAAAGAATAGTACCCGACACCAACTTAACACTTTTACCCAATATTTCACCAAATTCATTTTCTATTCTTCCCCAAAAATCCCTTATTTTTTTACAGCTCCACCACATATGTTCATATGTTCCATCAAATTCTTTACATCTCCAACATAACTTATCTCTTTTATTATCCATCTGGTAAAGTCTTAATGGTGTCAGGTACCATTGCCACAACATCTTGAAATTATGTTCTTTAATTCTTACAGACATTGTTCTCATAATTCTCTTTTTCCATTTATTTTTCCATTCAATCTCCCCAATTTTTATATTCAAATTTTGTTCCCACTTCCGTTTCAAATCCTCCTGTGGATCTGCACCTCTATTCAATATATTATAAAGCTTACTTACAAGACCCTTAATACTACTTTCCCCTTTTCTAATCTTCCTTACCAATTCCTCAAATTCCGTAAGTACTCTATCTGACCCTAGTTCTCTTTTATATTTTTTATTCCAATTGTCCACCTTTAACTTCTGAAACCAATTCAAATTTAATATCTCAAACATTTTTTTCCGCTCGGCTTCAACATCACATGCTTTTAACCAATCCTTCAGTAACAACGTCCCATTTTTATCCAATATTTCTATTTTTTCTTTGTCTAATTTTATTGGGAAACACATCATATCAGTCAATTCCAAGATTGGGGAGAGATTCGGAACCATATCTTTTTTTACCTTCTTCCACACCTCCATGAGACCTTTCATCATAGTATTATTTGACCTTTTCACCTTATCCTTCATTCCCAGAAAATTCAAGTTTCCAATATTTCTGTATTCTTTCATTTCCAATTGTTCCCAAATTACCTTTTCTTTTGCCAAGATCTTCACAACATTCTTGACTTGAAATGCTCGGTAATATACTAACAGATTTGGCATACCCAACCCCCCTTTTTTCTGAGACAAATACCATAATTTCTTTGGAAGCCTAGATTTTTTTCCTCCATTACAAAAATCATTAAATATTTTTTGAAACTCATTAATTTCTTTCTCTTTTAAGTGGATCGCGAGCGTATCAAATAAAAAGTTAATCTTTGGTAACAGTATCATTTTACACATAGCAATCCTTCCGAACCATGACAGCTTTAACTTCTGAAGTTCTCGTATTTTATTCCTACATTCAATTCTCAAGCTGTCATAATTCAATCGTTTAAGTTCTTCTAATTTGTTTGAAATAATTATCCCTAAATACTTCAACTTATCTTTGATTTGTATATTAAGTGTCGACACCGTCCTACCCATCTCGCTCAGTTTCAAATTACACAACATCAATTCAGATTTATCCCAATTTATCTTTAATCCAGTTATAGCTTGAAATACTTGTAGATGATCTTTAATCCTATCCATTACCTGTTCCGGGTGCTTCACCATAAGCAATGTATCATCAGCATACATGCTCACTTTATTACCCATAATCCCTTCTATATTTGAATCCTCCCTTATACCTTTAGCTAAAATCTCCATTGCCATTATAAACAAGATAGGAGATAATGGGCAACCCTGCCTAGTGCCTGCCTCTAGCTTTACCACATCCGTGAGCTCCTCGTTTACTCTAACCCTGGCATTTCCTTTTTGATATAGTAAATCTATAACCCTATTAAATTTATCTCCAAACCCATATTTTCTAACTATTTCCTTAATTGAAGACCACTGCAATGAATCAAATGCCTTAAAAATATCCAATGATAGTAATCCCACTTTTTCCTTTGTTTGATTAACATTGTCTATTAAATCTAATACCCTTCTAGTCAAATCCGCCATGTGTCGTCCTTTTAGAAACCCAACTTGATCAACATTTATATATTCCCCCATAAAACTATTTAAACGGTTAGCCAATATTGCCGTGAAGATCTTCGCATCTTGATTTATAAGCGAAATTGGTCTGTACGAATCCACTCTTTCCAAATTCTTACCAGGTTTTGGCAAAAGAACAATTGTAGTGTTATACCATGAAGTCGGGATTGATCCTCCATCTAGTATATAATTATATAACTTCACCAATTTCGGGACCACCACCTCTTTAAATTCTTTGTAAAACTCTGTTGATAATCCATCATCCCCCGGGGCTTTCCCTATCTTCAATCCGCTTATTACCCCCTTAACCTCTTTATCAGTTATCTTTTCCTCCATTTTCTCCCTATGCTCTTGTTTTATCCCATTCCCTAACTGCCTCTCCAATATCCTTTTAAGCTTTTCCATATCTATTTCTTTTTTTGCATATAACACCTGGTAAAATTCCCTAACTATTTTACATTTATCGCTATTCTTATTACACCTTGAACCTTGCCTGTCGACTAACACCCCAATTTCTCTTTTTTCCCTTTTAACCTTAGCTGCTCTTGCTAATAGTTTTGAGTTCTTATTACTAAATTCAAAATATTCTCTGTTTAAATAAATCAAATCTCGTTTAACTTTATCAATATCTTTACCCATTACTTCTGCCTTAAGTCCTTGTAGTTTCAAGAGAATTTTGTTATCTTTACTTTTTGCGTGTTCTTCCTGTAATTGTTTTATTTCCCTTTCTTTTTTAATGTGTTCTGCTTTATACTTTTTATATTTGAGGCTTGCCAATTTTATACTTTCCCCCCTAAAAACTGGACCATGAAGGACCATGGCTTGACCCAATATAAAGCAGCTCATACTGCTAATGGGATTCATTTTAAAAGATGATATATTTAGAGCAGGGGTTCCTCTTAAGGAATTGATCTACTCTATGGGTTATTGTATAAGATACATGCACTCCTAGTTAGTAAGGAGCAAGTGCAACAGGTGCTCCTGTTAATTAATGATTCAGCATAATGTGGAGAATAAAGCACCTTATTCTCTGTCTGCAAACTCTGAGACGGATAACCACGGTCAGAAGGCATGACCACTTGCCAACACTGAAGGACTCTTTCTCTACCAAGCTCTCTGGACTTCTTTCCAAGAAATGCTGAAGGGAACTGCATCAAAGCTGGAAAATAACCTTGGGACTGTTTACATGTGAGTGCGTAAACTGTAAAGACTGATAACCTCGTTTACTTTATGTTGAATGCCAAGCTCAAGCAGCAAGCTGTCATTATCTTATATTGTGTCGAGTTGTTGACAGCACTATTCTTTTGCATCGACTCTCTTATGCTGAAGTAAAAGCTATTTTTGTTCTGCTTGCCTTGTGTCTGAGTGCTGTGTTAGTATTGGCGTACTTTCCGCAGCTGCAAAAGCTTGACAGCTGTGCTCTGCTGCATCATACTGAATTTGCACTCGGGACACATACTTCAACAGTTCCCAACCTTTTTTTGTCCATGCCCCACCTAAGCATCTCTAAAATCCTGATCACCCCCATGACATATAATTCTTATTACTCACAAAGACTTCTTTAAGTACATTAGAAGTAAGAAGCCAACTAGGAAGGCCATTGGACCATTAGATGACAATTGAAGGCAAGGGATTATTAAAGAGGAAACAGAGATTGCAGAGAGACTCAATGAATTCTTTGCTTCTGAAGAAGACAGAGACTACATGACCAAAACAGAGCCTATCTTCATAGCGAGGAAACCGAAGAATTAAGCCAGATAGAAATAACCAGTGAGGAGGTCCTTGCATGTCTTGTTAAACTAAATGTTAACAAATTACCAGGACCAGATGACATCCATCCACGAGTTCTCAGGGAATGTAAAGATGAAATTGCTGATCTCCTAGCCAAAATATATAATCTTTCCCTCAAATCAGGCTTTGTGCCTGATGACTGACTGGAAGGTAGCGAATGTAACACCAATTTTCAAAAAAGGATCCAGGGATGATCCAGGAAATTACTGACCTGTCAGTTTGACATGTATCCCAGGTAAAGTGATGGAAACCATCCTAAAAGATAGAATTAATAGGCACATGGAAGAGAAGACACTGTTAAAGGAGAGCCAACATGGCTTTTGTAAGGGCAAATGAGCTTCAACATTAGTAAGTGCAGAGTGATGCATGTTGGGGCAAAAAACCCCAATTACATTTAAACTGATGGAGTCTGAACTCTCTGCAACAAACCAGGAAAGGGACCTTGGTGTCCTGGTGGACAACTCAATGAAGGTGTCAACCCAGTGTGCCTCAGCAGTGAAACTCAATGCTAGGGATCATTAGGACGGGTATAGAAAATAAGTCAGCAAGTATCATTTTGCCTCTTTATAAATTCAATGGAATACTGTGTACAGTTCTGGTCGCCATACCTCCAGAAGGATATTATGAAGCTGGAAAAAGTGCAGAGGAGAGCAACCAAAATGATTAGTGGATTGGAACACCTTCCTTACCATCTGAGGCTGCAACAGTTGTGCCTCTTCACTCTTGAACAACGGCATCTAAGAGGTGGCCTGATTGAAGTTTATAAAATCATGCACGGTGTGGACAATGTAGATAAGGAAAAACTGTTTCCCCTATCGCACAACACAAGAACTCCATTTTATTTTATTTATTTTATTTTTATTTTATATTCAAATTGATATGCCACCCAATTAGGTAAACCCGACTCTGGGTGGCTCACAACAAGTTAAAACACACATAAATCAGTACAACCAATTAAAACCAATTAAAACCCAACATACCCACCCACCTACCCCATTCCTCTTAAAACCCACATAAACCCACATTGAAAAAAGACAATTAAAAGAAATGGGGGCTTAATTTATAAGCCAACAGGCAGGGGCTTATAAATTAGTTCACTCCATGAAACTTTTGGGTACTAGTTCTCAAACAAATAAGAGAAAGTACTTTTTCACCCAGAGGATCACTGGTCTGTGGAACTCCCTGCCAGAAGAAGTGGTGACAGCTGTCAGTCTTGACAGCTTTAAGAAAGGATTAGACAAATTCATGGAGAACAAGGGTATCAATGGCTATAATTATGGATACTTAAGGACAACCTCTGGGTTGGAGAGATAGGCAGGATATCTCTCAATGCCATTTCCAGGGAATCCTAAGCAGGTGAAGGCATCTGCTTGGGAATCCCCTGAAGCAAATGGTGAGCCACTGTGTGAGACAGAATGCTGGACTGGATGGGCTGTGGCCTGTTCCAGCAAGGCTGTTCTTATGTTATGTAAAAAGTGAACTCCTATTCATGTGGAGGAAGCCTAAAAGGCCATTAACTTGGTCTAAACAAGCTTCCAAAGAAAATTCGCTGTTAATAACTCATTCTCGAATTGCCTCCTTAAAAATCAAATTGCTTCCTTGTGGGGCATGTGCCCCATGTTGGGAACCATGGATTTAGAAGGTTTGTCAATAACTTTTTAATCAGTCCCAATATTAAAAAAATGCAATAATATGACTTCTTCTTCACCAAAGGTTTTGGTTATTCATTTGCTCCTGGGATTAGTTCAACATGTCACCTTTAAATGTTACAGTGTACCTTACTGTTTAATGACTTTCTTCATGTATAGGTGCCTACATACAGTTCAGATCAGGCTGGAAGGTACTTCTTAAGTTCAGTATGGCAAGCAGAATTTGTCGCAGCCAAGAGTCTTTATGGTGATTGCTCTTAATTACATATTTTGACTAATAACTTATTTTTCAGTTCAGAAGTTATTTGTTGTCTTATTTCTCTGCAGTGCTAACTGGATTTTTTTGTCTTTGTAGCTTTATATTCTAGTCATTCTCAGTGGTTTGTAGTAGCTTGTATTGCCCTGTACATCTCATCCCATCGTCAGCTGTATTATACTCCTTTTGCATTTTCCTCTGAGATCTAGTGACAGTCTTGTCTGACATACTGAGAAATAAAATAGAGCTTCTCCGGTCAGAGCAGACAGGCCTCCTTGTTCAGTTGTCAATCTTGTGCCAATCTCTATGTGAAATCTTTCTGTACTCAATGAACATTTTATTTCTCAGTTAAAAGCCCTCATCTCCTGCCCTGATCCCATTACTGCCCTTTATTGTGATGCCCCTTGCCACCCCCAGATCACATCCATGTTTTCTATAATTCCATTGTATGGCCACTGTTATTAATATAGTGACTCACCTTATTTGGTTTTTATGCCAAAGTAAATCAATTGGTACAAATCTCATTGGCAAATAGCTGCATGTTAAAAAGCTGGTGCTGCAATTTGCACCCAGTGAACAACAGCAAATGCCTGTGCTAACCTCTTAACTCATTGCAGTTCATCAGAGAGATTTCTGCCAATTTGGCTTACTCTGGTGGGGCATAACTAATAGTTATCCACAGCAGTGCCCAGTCAGATGCTTGAAAGAAGTAATATGTTCCACTAGAGCAGGGGTTCTCAATCTACAGCCCATGGCACCAATTCATGACCTCATTCCAGCCACCGCTGCCGTCTCTGCCTCAATCCTTGTCTCTTCTGCTTGGTTTGGCATGTCCCTAACAGTGCTCCATAGCAGGGTGGATGTTGTAAGGTTTACAACATCTGCCCTGCTATGGATTGCTGTTAGGGACATGTCAAGCCAAGCGGAGGAGACAAGGATTGAGGCAGCAGCAGTGGAAGTGGAGGCTGGAGCGAGGTTGTAGGCCAGATGAGTTGGTGCCCTACAGCTCCTCCAGGCTGGTAAGCAGGGAAGTAGTGCGGTGGGGAGTGATGGGTGGCTCCGGATGGTTGTCATCATTGTTGGTGACGGGACCACTCTGAGCCCCCCACCACTCCTCTACTGCCAGTGACAGTGACGGCACCTATCCGGCCCACCAACTGTCTGAGGGGAGCGTGATTCAATCCCCAGCTTAAAAAGGTTGAGGACCCTTGCACTAGAGCAGGGGTGGCCAAACTTTTTACACTGTGGGCCTGACCACGCCCCTGGACAGCTGACTGGGCCGGACCACACACCCCAGAAGTGGAAGCAGGCACATTTACAGCTGTTGTAAATGCACCCACTTCCATGTTTATGACAGCCGCAGACGTGTTTACGCATGCACGGATGCATTTTACAGCTGATACAAACATGTTCAGTTCCACTTCTGGGTGTGGCTGAGGTAGCGATGGGTCAGATGGAATGGCATCACAGGCCAGGTTTGCCCCATTGGCCGTAGGTTGGGAACCCCTGCATTAGAGGTTCCATCTATTAATTGTATGAAATCACATTATAAAAGGAAACAGTAAAATACAGTAGATCATGAAAGGGATGTTTTCTATCAATGACCTGTAGACAAAAGGCAGCTCACAAGTGAGGAAAAAAACAACAATTAAAAACACAATAAAAAAGCATAGTAAGTTATAACATTTAAAATAATTAGATGTGTGGCTCAAGTTGCTAAGACGCTGACTGGGAAGCGGAAGGTCAGCAGTTCGATTCCCGAGTACTGCAGGACGGAAATGAGCTCCCGTCTTCGACCCAACTCCTGCCAACCTAGCAGTTTGAAAGCAAGAAATTGCAAGTAGATAAATAGGGACCACTTTGGTGGGAAGGTAACAGCGTTCCGTGCGCTCCGGTGTCTAGTCATGCCTGCCACATGACCATGGAAACGTCTGCAGAAGCAGACAGCGCTGGCTCTTCGGCTTAGAAACAGAGATGAGCACTGCACCCTAGAGTCGGATACGACTGGCTTTCGACCAAGGGAAACCTTTACCTTTAACAATATCAAAAGAATGACAACTTAAAACTCTTAAGGAGCCCCGGTGTCACAGTGGTTAAACTGCTGTTCTGCAACCAAAAGGATGTGAGTTCGATCCTGACAGAGGCTGGTAAAATGAGAACCCAGCATGTTGGGGACAAAATGCTAATTAACTTGTAAACCGCCCAGAGAGTGCACTAAGCACTATGAGGCAGTATGTAAGTGTGATTGCTTTGCTTTTGCTTTAAAAATACACATGAGTAAAATGTACAACAGAAATGTACTTACAGGCAGTAAGAATGTGGGTTATCTCATAGTAAAACCCCATTGTCTGATTTACTTGTGCAAAGATTTACCTGAAAATAAATATTTTTTTGCCTGCTGGCTGAAGTGCAGCAGGGAAGAGGGCCAATCTGGTCTCCCAAGGGAGGGTGTTCCACATGAAAAACAGTACTTATTTGCAGGCAGAAGGCATAACGTAATCTAATTACAGCTATTAATGAGGAGGTAAGGAGAGATAGGTAAAGCATAAGGCATGGCACATCATGCAACAGCCACAAGGTTGAGTTATGCACAGAGTTTCCTGCTTTGAAACCTCTGCTGTGAACTTTTCCACCTGGCCTGGGGTAAGCCTTCTCTCACCGTATCTGTGAAATGTGGATACTAATACCCATGGATTTTATAGGATTGTTGTATGTAGTAGGTAATATGTAAAGATAATGTATAAAGTGAAATGCTTGAACTCTGTAAGGTATGCCCCTTGCTATTCTGTCCTGACCTTTGTACAGTATTACCATATTCACGATTTTTGCTGTTTATTTGCCCGGAGAAAAGGTGATGCAGTTGTGAGGAACAGACCAGTCAGTCACATAATATAAGCTCATCTGTGATGCTTCAACCTCCATTCTGCTTTTGAAAGCTGTTTAATTTCTGTGGCAATTTATAAAGAACATGGGAAGACCAAATGGACTTCAAAGGAACCCTCTTTCCACCCCATTCCACCCCTCAGTAAACAGGCTTCCCCCATCCCACAGCCACTGGCCACCAGCAGCCGGGGTGCTAAAAATGACTTCAAAGAGGGAAATGATATTCCTTGATAAAAAATGGTCTATAGCAGTGGTGGTGAACCTATGGCATGCATGCCAGGCATATCGATTACTGGGGAGTTGCTTCTGGAGTCGTTCCAGCTGTTGAATAAATACAGATACAATAAATAAAAAATAAAATAAAATAAAAACATAAAAATATTGTATTTGTTGTATACCCCAAAGTTGCATGTGCCTTATGTGCTCAACAGAGCCTTGGTGGTGCAGTGGTTAAATGGCTCTACTGCAGCCAAACTGTTGTGAGTTCATTCTTGATGGGGAGGATTCAGATTGACTCAGTGTTCCAGCTTTCTGAGGTTGGTAAAACAAGTACCCAGTATATTGTGGGTGTAAATGGTAATTAACTTGTGAACCACCCAGAGAACACACTAAGCGGAATGGGCCGGTATATAATGCAAGCGCGGCGCCAAAATGGCCGCCGCGCTCTTTGCGGGCCCCCCCCACCGGACGAAGGCATCCGGGTAGTTAGGGGGCGTGGCCAGCACCCTTATAAAAGGGGTGGCCACGAGGCAGCCGAGCTGCCATTTTGCTAAGCGACGGAGCGGAGAAGTTTTTCCCCTCTTACCTCCGTCGCTCTTGCCTTTCGCCGGGAAGCCTCTTTGGACGCAGTTTTTCTTCATCTTTATCCAGCTTCCCAGCAGATAGCAGCTATGCCCTCTAAGAAGAAGGCAACTGCGAATGCGGTTCGCTCTGCGCGGAGGCGCCAGCCGGGTCGGAGGACCGCGACTGCGCCTCCCCAGCAGCCTCCCTTGCCAGAGCCCACCGGGACCGGTGGGATGGGGTTGATACCCCCTGGCCTGAGGCGGGGCGTCCGCATACCGACCCGGCAGGGGCCGCGGCCCCTGGCCTGCAAGCAATGGCCACTGCCCCTGGCATGGACCATTCTTCGGGGCCTTCTCCTCTTGGTATGCAGCTTCCTGTGGGTGGGGTTTCGGCCATGGGGGGTGGTTGTGTCCCTTCCCCTGGCAGGGCATGGCCTGGGCTCATGGCCGTATTCGGGCCCCGGGGTCCAGGGACCTGGACCGGCGCCTGCAACCTGTGGGCCGGCTGGCCCTTTGCCCCCCCTTGGCTTAGGGGGCTATGTTAATGTTGAGGCCCTTCTGGCCCGCGTTGCGGCCCTCGAGGCATCGCTCGTGAGGGTCAACCACCCAGGGGCGCCTTTTGGAGCGCAGGTTGATGCTTCGTCTGCCGGGCAGCGGCAGGCGGCGGGACGGGTCGAGCTGCCCGAGGCGCGTGGGCCGGCATCGGCCACTGCCTCGCAGCTCCCCACTCAACAGGCTGGTGCTGATCAGGTCCATCGACAAGCTCAGTCGCGATCGTGAGCTCCGACGCCCCCAGTGGGCCGGAACCCCCGGTGGGGGCGGCCCTCGGGGGTGCAGCATGTGAGTATGCGGTTCAATCTAGTGCACCCACACATCTAACTACATTGGGGGGAGCATTTCAGTGGCCGTGGCCTCGCACGGGTGCGCGACGGTTCAGTCGCCGCCGGCCCACCCGGCGACTTCACCTCCAATCCAGGGCCCTGTTTGGGGTGGTGCCTCCTACTCAGTCGGGAACGTGTTAGGGGTGACGGGGTTGGTCCAGGCTCCTTTTACAATGCCCACAGTTCCCACCGTGCCGGTGTCGGCATTGCCGACAGCGGGGTATTCCTTGCCCCTTGGGGATTATCTGGCCCAGTCTACCAAAGAGAAGATCTGGCGTGGGGAGTATGTGGACATCTTCTCCCTTCTTAACAGAGAGCCCACCAAGGAGGAGAGGGAGGGGCAGGAGGAGAAGGATAAGGAACAGGCACGTCGTCGTAAGCCGCCACGCACGTGGGCCAACTGGTTGCCAGCATGCCTCATATACATGGCGGTTTACCTCAGGGCCAGGCTGGATCTGGCACTCCTGATGGTCCAGTATTTGGACACCATCTACCAGGCGATGGTTGACTTCCCGGGCCCGTCGTGGTTGGCTTACGATGAAGAATTCCGTATGCGAATTCCCCTGCACCCAGAGATGAGGTGGGATGAGCCCTGCCAGAAGCTGTGGCTTCTGTACATGACCCCCACGCGCCCTGCGCCTGGGGAAAGATACCATTGCGGACATGCAGTCCAGCGAGCGGCCCCAGCACAGACACTCCGCCAGGTGGTGGGGCAGGGGGTTCCAGCCCGCCTGCTGTGCTCGGCCTTCTCGTCCACTGGTTCCTGCAATAGGAAGAATTGCCGGTACAGGCATGAGTGTCCCTCTTGTGCTGGCCCCCATGCTGCCTCCGCCTGCCCCAGGCCGGGAGGGATGCGGGGCAGAGGTAGGGGTGGACAAGGGGCTGGCAAGACTGCCGCAGAGGGAGCTGGTCCACCGAAAGGCCCCCTCCCCAATTAAGGTGGACGTGTTGGAGCGTTGGCTCGCATTGTACCCGAGGACGGCAGACGCGGCTTACCTGCTTCAGGGTTTTCGACTGGGGTTTAGTATTCCCTTTCATGGGGGATAGGTCCCCCCAAGACGCCCCCAACCTTTTGTCCCTTGGGGAAGGGAGGAGGTGGCTGCTGTCAGCATTACTAAGGAGGTTGATGCGGGCAGGGTCGCTGGCCCTTTCCCTGCACCCCCGTTTCCCAACCTTAAAGTGTCCCCCTTGGGCTTAGTGCCCAAGAAGTCACCGGGCGAGTGCCGCCTGATTCATCACTTGTCCTACCCAGCCGGCCGATCGGTCGATGATGCTATCCCTGATGACCTTTGCTCGGTCAGGTATGCATCCTTTGACCGAGCGCTGCGCATGGTGTGCTCATGTGGCCCGGGTGCGCTGTTAGCTAAGTGCGACATTAAGTCTGCCTTTCGTCTCCTGCCGGTCCACCCGGGTGACTTTGAGTTGCTGGGCTTCAAGTTCCGGGGTGAATTTTATTTCGATAAGGCCATGCCTTTCGGCTGTTCCATATCATGCTCGGCCTTCGAGCGTTTCCGCACCTTCCTACAGTGGGCTTTTGTCCGTAGGTCAGGGTCTCGGTCTGTAGCCCATTACCTGGATGATTTTTTATTCGGGGGTGAACGGGGCTGGGACACGTGCACATGTCTCCTCAACACATTTCAGATGCTAATGGAGGAACTTGGTGTCCCTTTAGCACCCGAAAAGACCGAGGGCCCATCTACTCAGCTAGTCTTCCAGGGGGTGGAGATTGACACGGTAGCGCAGGCTTCTAGGTTACCGGGGGATGAGGTGTCAAGGATAGTGGCCCTCATCTCGGACTTGCTTGCTAAATGCAAGGCATCCCTGCGGGAACTGCAGGTGCTACATGGTCACCTCAATTTCGCTTGCAGGGTGGTCGCACCGGGCAGGGCGTTTGCTCGGCGCTTGTGCGATGCCATGACAGGCTTATCCAGGCCCCACCATAGGGTGAGACTGACCTGGGGTATCAGGGCAGATATGCTTATCTGGCTCCAGTTCCTGAGGGAGTTCAATGGGGTGTCATTTTGGAGGTCCGACCTTCTGGCTTCACCTCGTTTCCAGATACAGTCCGATGCCTCTGGATCCCTGGGTTATGGGATGTACTTCAATGGGAAGTGGGCCTATGGTGGGTGGCCGCCAGCCTGGTCGGGCACGGGTCGCCTGCGAGATCTTACGTATCTGGAATTTTTCCCCATCCTGGGGGGCTTTGATACTATGGGGTGCGGAGTGGGCCAACTCGGTGGTTCATTTCTGGTGTGACAATGCGGCCGTTGTCCACATTGTCAACTCACAGACTTCTGAAACACCCAGGGTCATGGACCTGGTGCGCCAGTTTGTATTGCGCAGACTGCGCCTCAATGTGCTGTTCAGTGCCAGGCATGTCCCGGGTGTCAATAATGATATCGCTGGCGCTTTGTCCCGCCTGCAGATCTCCCGGTTCCGCGCCTTGGCCCCGGATGCGGAGGAATTTCCCTCGCCACTCCCGGACGAGATATGGACC
Source organism: Bradypodion ventrale (assembly GCA_035047345.1). Classification (NCBI taxonomy): domain Eukaryota; kingdom Metazoa; phylum Chordata; class Lepidosauria; order Squamata; family Chamaeleonidae; genus Bradypodion; species Bradypodion ventrale. Next base: position 275,565,318 of record JAWDJE010000001.1, read on the forward strand.
GTTGGCAAGGAGAGGTGAACCGGGCGATTGGCATGTCGCTGGTGCCACGCACGCGTAAGGCGTATCACCACGCATTCATTTCTTTCCAAGCATTCTGTGCCCAATTTCGGCTGCCAGACACCTGGCCGATCCCAGTGGCCCACATCCTTCGATTCATGGTTTACCTACATGCCCAGGGCCTCGCACCTCGCACCATAGCATCCAGGCTGTCAGCGCTGGCTTTTATGGCCAAAGTAGGCGGTCATGCGGACGGTACCGCTGACTTCCCTGTGAGACACGTTTTGGAGGGGTGGGTGCGGGAGCGTGGGCGTAGCCCGGACAACCGCCACCCAATTTCCCCAGGGGTTCTTACCCAACTGGCACGGGGCTGGCAGGACCTATGTTTTGATAGGTATGCGGCAGCCCTGTTTCATGCGGCTACAACGGTGGCCTTTTTTGGAGCGCTCCGCATCAGCGAGCTTGTGATGCTGTCTAAGGCGGATGCAAGTCGTAGGGCACTGGAACTCGACGATGTCTGTGTTTGCAATGATTGGGCTCAGTTGAGGATACGCTCCTCTAAAACGGATCAGCACGGCGTAGGCAGTGGAGTAAGACTGCTACGATGTTCCTTGGCAGACATCTGTCCGGTTGGTGCCCTACATGAGTTCCTTGCACTGCGTGGCACGCACCATGGCCCGTTTTTCTGTCACCAAGGTGGGTCTCCCCTTACTAAATTTCAGTTTTGGAGGGTGACCGGGAAGGCACTAGCCAGTGTTGGCCTCCCTGGGGCTCGTTGCGGCACCCATTCATTCAGGATAGGGGCGGCTTCTACTGCAGCTGTTTTTGGGTACTCCGGGTCTGAAATACGCCGCATGGGAGGGTGGGGATCACAATGTTTTCAGTTTTGTGTTCGCCCTCTTCAACCGTGAGTACCAGTTTAGTCACTGCACTGTTTCTCCCCCCCCCCCTTTTCCTTGACAGACCCTGGGTGTCGTATTACACCGGTGACAGTATGGCTGGTGGGCCATAGCCACGTGCGCAGGGCAGCGCGTTACGCTGCACAGGGCAGCGCGTTACGCTGCGGCGACAGAGTGGGGACCCCGACTGGAACTGGGTGCATCCGCACGTCTCAGGTGGTATGGTAAGCGCGGCAAGTTATGGCGGGAACTGTTGCCATTCCTTTTCTACATCAGGGATGCTGACTCGCCTGATGTCCTGGTTATGTACCTTGGGGGCAATGCCTTGGGACAGGTCACTGGCCTATCGCGGAAGCTTGCGATTTGCAGTGACCTGGCCTACTCACATTATGTGTGGCCTGCCACAACCCTCAATTGGTCGGACACGATACCGCGGTACGCTTACAGGGGAGCGTTCGGCCTCGAGGTTCTTGACCGGGCGGACGCTCCGTGAACGGGGCTATTGCCCGGTTCCTTTTCGACAAGGGTGGGGGACGTGTCATTCGTCTCCCCACCATCAGTCTGCAAAATTGTGAGCTTTACTCAGGGGATGGGGCCCATCTGTCGCAGGGAGGTATGGACCTCTTGTTAGTGGACTGGCGAGCAAGCCTGTTGACCGAGCTGACGGTCTTGGGGGGGGGGGGGCGGTGAGCCTTTTGGGAAGCCTCCCCATGTGGCGGGTAGCATTGGTAAGGTAAACATTTATGACCCACAGGTATCCGGCAGGTTCGCAATTGACTGGACAACACTAGACAGGCATAAGTTGGTTAAACGTTGTCCGGTCAACGACGAACCAGGCGACGGGGTGATGGCTACAGCTAGACAGCATGCATCACCCCGTGATTTTACGGATACGCGTCAGAGGGTGGGGTCATTAGTTAGATATTGACTACGGTCAACAATTTGTTTGTTGTCAACAAACAAATTGATACAAATAGATACATTGTAACAATTGCCGTTGGCAATTTTGGGTGGCACCTTACCAGTGTTACTTCGGCCTGCTTGCCTTAAGAATTATAATTGGTCAAATACCAATAGAAATTTATAATTCAGACTAGGGCATGAATCAATAAATGTGGCCCAATGCCGTTATCCACTTTCACCAGTGTCTGAGTCCTTTATTGGGGGGTGCGCCTGCAAATGTAATTGTTATTGTTATTGCTCAACAGGGTTTGAAAGGTATGTGAGGTATGCACCCAATATTGTATCCTCACAACATGTTGGCTCTACAAGAAAGTTGCCACATAAGTGAGATCATCATAATATATCACCAAAAGATTCTGAGCTGAAAGGATAAAACCTTAGACTAAAAGGCACTAAAATAAACATGTATTTTTTAAAAAAGAAGATAGTTCATGCACCTGCATTTTAACGACTTTTGGTATGGGGTTTGATTCTTTTGGCTTGGATTTCATTGTTGATTTCTTTTATGATCTTTCTGCCTTCTAAAAGCAACCTGAGGGAGTGATAGGGTGTGAGACTGAGAAAGGGTGTGTGTGTGAATGACATAATACGAACACCTGAAATGTCTCTATCACGTCTAGCAGAGCAGAACGTAACTCGTCAGAGCAAGCATCATAATGCTGTACTTCAAAGCTGGGCAAGTGAAACATAATCAGCAAATAATGCAAATGAGAAGTAATGAAATAAGTTCATTCATCACTCATGATTAGGAGAGGATTTGGTTCCATCTGCCAGTACAGTCTGTAAGTCATGTGAGCACAGCAAATATGTAGCATTTGTGCTGCTGAAGTACATCATCCGGGTAGAGAAGATGCGGCCTGCTTGCCAAAACACTTCAGATCCTTCACAGCTGAAACATGTAGGAGTTTGGTTCACAAAGCAGGTGCTCATATTCAGGCAGAGCCATTCAAATAAATCAGCAGAAATATTCCTCTCTGCCTGCTGGTACATACAAAAAAAAGAGAGGCGCAATTTTTTTTAAAAAAAATCTCAATTATTAACTTCAATTCAGATCAGCAAAATACATTTCTAAATTAATGCATGCAGCTTCAATTAGGGAACAGAAGGAAGTGGCCCATTCAATTATACATCTCAATTGTCATGGTGGCTTTGGATTGATGAACAGCATATGCAAATAAGATAAGTATGAAGACAGTGAAAATGGTTCCTGGAAATAATTGTGTGTTGTATGTTCAATGATCTGGGGATAAAACTTGAATTTGTTGAGGCTTACTCTTAACTGAGCACAAGATTATAATTTAAACTCAGTTTTGGATGCCATTAGACCTTGTTTTTTTTTAAAAAAAGGACATTCTCTTCAAATTCACAGCCATCTCATATCTTAGTATAATAGCAATCATTCATTTGGCTTGACAAGAAATGCAACAAACAGCATCTGTTTACATTTTCACGGCAAAACGAGGGTCTCGGATATGAAAGCCATTCTTTGTTTTCAGAGGCTGGTGGGAGTTACCTATGCAGCCCTATGGGATTGGCATCCCCTCCCCTCCACAAAAAGCGAAACAACAATTTTTCAAGCTCTTGAGAGGTTTAAGATTGAGCCTGAGTAATACTAGGTTCTGATTACTGCAATCCGTCTCCTCTTCTTTCCCTAGATTATTCACTGATGATTAATGCTCAAATAAATTGTATTCGTTTGCTGGCATACAGGGGGGAGAATGCTACTTTTCAAGAAGGCTGGTTTCATTACTTGCCAAGGGCCAGAGCCTGCCACCCACAGCTTATAACTAACATCATTTTTCCCTACAGAGGATCTGGCTTTCAGGCTGATGAGAAATCACACACAGACCTGGCTGGAGCATAGTATTTTGAAAGGCTTTGCAAAGTAACTGCTGACTGAGGATTGCAGAGGATTGCAGACCCATCCAGGGAGACATGTATGAAAGTTTAGCCAATATGAAGAGAAAAATATGACTTCAAGCCATCAGACAATGAAGAAAAATCCTAACCCAGTGAGGAGAATGCAAGCTCGGCGCCAAAATGGCCGCCGCGCCCTTTGCGGGCCCCCCCCATAGGACGAAGGCATCCGGGTAGTTAGGGGCGTGGCCAGCTCCCTTATAAAAGGGGTGGCCATGAGGCAGCCGAGCTGCCATTTTCCGAAGCGACGGAGCGGAGAAGTTTTTCCCCTCTTGTCTCCGTCGCTCTTACCTTACAGGGAAGCCTTTTTTGGCTGCGAATTTTCTCTTTTGGCTTCCCTTAGATTTCCTGCCTGTGAAGAGGAGGGTGGCCGCGAGCGCGCCTCGCGCTGTTAGGAGGCGCAATCCGGGTCGGAGGACCGCGGTTGCACCTACCCAGCAGCCGCCTTTGCTAGTACCCACCGGGACCGGTGGAATGGGGTCTATTCCCCCTTGCCCGGAGGCGGGGGACCCGAGCATGGGTCCAGTGAGGGCTGCGGCCCGCGGCCCGCAAGAGGTGGACGCCGCTCCTGGTGCTTCCCATCCTGTTGGGCCGTCAGCCGCGGGGGCGCAGCTCACCCCGGGGCCTTCTAGCCTTGGGGGGTGGTGTGGCCCCTTGCCCTGGCAGGTGCCTACATCGGCCCTACCGGGCCTCGGCGTGGGGCGATGGCCCTATTCGGGTCCCGGGGTACAGGGACCGTACCTGTGCCTGTAGCAGGAGGGCCGGCCGGCCCTTGGCCCCACGTCAGCGTGGAGGTTTTACTGGCCCGCGTTGCGGCCCTTGAGGCGTCCTTGGCTCGGGCCAGCCATACTGGGGCTCCCTTTGGGGTTCATTTCGACGCGTCGTCTGCTGGGCACCGGCAGGCGACGGGACGGGTTGAGCTGCTTGAGGCGTGGCACAACCTCGGCCTCTGCCTCGCAGCTCCCCAACCAACAGGCCGGTGCGGGTCAGCCCCCAGTGACGAGCTCTACGGCGGTCGTGAGCTCCGACGCCCCCAGTGGGCCAGAACCCCCGGTGGGGGCGGCCGCGGGGGTGCAGCACGTGAGTATGCGGTCCAAACTAGTGCACCTACACACGTGGCCACGTTGGGGGGGGGCTTTCCAATGGCCTTGGCCTCGCGTGGGTGGTGCATCGGTGCACCCGCTGACGCCCCACCCGGCGACGACAACTACCACCCAGGGCCCCGTGGTGGGGGGTGTTCCCTACCCTGAGGGGAATGTTTTGGGTGGCCGGGTTGGTCCAAGCCCCTATTCCTTACCGCTGAGTGACTACTTGGCTCAGGCCACCAGAGAGTAAATTTGGCGGGGGGAGTATGTGGATATCTTCTCACTCCTAAACAGAGTGCCCACCAAGGAGGAGAGGGAGGGGCAGAATGAGAAGGATAGTGGCAGGCACGTTGTTGCAAGCCACCAAGTATGTGGGCCAAATGGTTGCCGGCCTGCATCGTATGCATGGCGGCGTACCTTAGGGCCCGGCCGGATTTGGCAATTCCGATGGTCCAGTATTTGGGCAACGCCTACCGGGCGATGGTTTACTTTCAGGGCCCATCGTGGTTGGCTTGTGACGAGGAATGCCGTAGGCGGATTTCCCCGCACTCCGAGATTAGGTGGGTTGAGCCAGGCCAGAGGCTGCGGCTTTTGTACGTGACGCCCACGCGCCCTGCGCCCGGGGAGATATACCATTGTGGGCATGCGGTCCAGCAGGCGGCCCCAGCATAGGTCACCTGCCAGGGGGCTGGGCGGGGGGGTTCCAGCCCGCCTGCTGTGCTGGACTTTCTTGTCCAATGGCTCATGCAATGGGAAGAATTGCAAATACAGACAGGAGTGTCCCACCTGTGTTGGCCCCCATGCGGCCTCTGCCTGTCCCAGGCCTGGAAGGATGCGGGGCAGAGGGTGGGGCTGACAGGGGGCTGGCAAGACTGCCGCAGATGGATCTAGTCCACCGATGGTCTCCCTCCCCTTTTAAGGTGGACATGTTGGAGCGTTGGCTCACATTGTACCCGAAGGGAGAGGATGCGGGTTATCTCCTTCAGGGTTCTAGGCAGGGGTTCCGGATCCCTTTCAGGGGTAATAGGTCCCCTCAGGATGCCCCCAATCTTTCATCCCTTAAGGGGAGGGAGGAGATGGCTGCTGCCAGCTTTGACAAGAGGGTCTATGCGGGCGGTGTCGTTGGCCCTGTCCCTGCACCCCCGTCCCGGGGAGCATATTATTTCAATGATGCCATGCCTTTTGGCTATTCCATTGGGGCTCGGTATTCGAGCGTTTCACCACTTTCCTAGAATGGGCTTTTGTCCGCAGGTCAGGGTCCCGGTCTGTAGCCCATTCCCTGGATGGTTTTATTCGGGGCTGAACGGGGCTGGGACACGTACACACGTCTCCTCAACACATTTCAGACGCTAATGGAGGAACTTGGTGTCCCTTTAGCGCCCGAAAAGACCGAGGGCCCATCTCCACAGCTAGTATTCCTGGGGTGGAGAGTAACACGGTAGCGCAGGATTCTAGGTTGCAGTGGGATAAGGTGTTAAGGCTAGTGGCCCTTATCTCGGACTTGCTGGCCGAGCACATGGCATCACTGAGGGTACTTCTGGTGCTACATGGTCACCCTAATTTCGCTGGCTGGGTCGTCGCACCGGGCAGGGCATTTGCTCTGCGCTGGTGCGACGCCATGGCGGGATTATCCAGGCCCCACCATAGGCTTAGATTTACCCGGGGTATCGGGGCAGATGTGCTTGTCTGGCCATAGATACAGAGGTAGTTCAACGGGGTGTCATTTTGGGGTCTGATCTCCTGGCTCCCCCTTGCTTTCAGATGCAGTCTGATGCCTCAGGATTCCTGGGTTTCTGGGATGTACTTCAATTGGAAGTGGGCCTATGGTGGGTGGCCGCCATCCTGGGCAGGCAAGAGTCGCCTGCATGGTCTCACGTATCTGGAATGTTTCCCTATCCCGGGTGCTTTGATGCTAGGGGGCAAGGAGTGGGGCCAACTCGGTTGTGCAATTTTGGCGCGACAACGCGGCGGTTGTCCGCATCGTCATGGCACAGATTTCCAAATCGCCCGGGGTTTTGGAGCTGGTGCGCTGGTTTGTGTTATGCAACCTGTGCCTCAACGTTCCCTTCAGGGCCAGGCATGTCCCAAGGGTTGATAATGATATTGCTGCTGCTTTGTCCTGCCTGCAGATCTCCCGGTTCCGTGCCTCGGCCCCGGATGCGGAGGAATTTCCCTCGCCACTCCCGGACGAGAGATGGAACGTTGGCAAGGAGAGGTGAACCGGGCGATTGGCCTGTCACTAGCGCCATGCATGAGTAAGGCGTATCAACACGCATTTAGTTCCTTCAGAGCATTATGTACCCAATTTCGACTGCCAGGAACCTCCCCGATCCCGGTAGCCCATGTTCTGCGGTTCATGGTTTACCGGTATGCCCAGGGCCTTGCACCACGCACCATAGCATCTCAGCTGTCGGGTTGGCTTTTATGGCCAAAGTGGGAGGTCGTGTGGACAGCACCAATGACTTCCGTGTGAGACATGTTTGGGAGGGGTGGGTGCGCGTGCGCGGGCGTTTCCCGGGCGACCGCCACCCGATTTACCCAGGGGTTTTTACCCAATTGGCCCGGGGCTGGCCTGGCCTCTGTTTTGATAGATGAGGCAGCCCATTTCATGCGGCTACTACGGTGGCCTTTTTGGAGGCGCTCCGCATCAGCGAGCTTGAGATGCTGAATAAGGCGGATGCAAGATTTTCCCAGGGTTTTTACCCAATTGGCCCGGGGCTGGCCTGGCCTCAGTTTTGATAAATGAGGCAGCCCACTTCATGCGGCTACAACGGTGGCCTTTTTGGAGCGCTCCGCATCGGCGAGCTTGAGATGCTGAGTAAGGCGGTTGCAAGATTTTCCCAGGGTTTTTACCCAATTGGCCCGGGGCTGGCATGGCCTCTGTTTTGATAGATGAGGCAGCCCATTTCATGCGGCTACTACGGTGGCCTTTTTGGAGGCGCTCCGCGTCAGCGAGCTTGAGATGCTGAATAAGGCGGATGCAAGATTTTCCCAGGTTTTTTACCCAATTGGCCCGGCGCTGGCCTGGCCTCTGTTTGAATAAATGAGGCAGCCCACTTCATGCGGCTACAACGGTGGCCTTTTTGGAGCGCTCCGCATCAGCGAGCTTGAGATGCTGTATAAGGCGGATGCAAGTCGTAGGGCACTGGAACTCGGAGATGTCTGTGTGGATAATATTGGGCTTAGTTGGGGATACGCTCCTCTAAAACGAATCAGCACGGCGTAGGCAGTGGAATAGACTGCTACGATGTTCCTCGACAGACATCTGTCCGGTTGGTGCCCTACAGGATTTCCGTGCACTGTGGCACGCACCATGGCACGTTTTTTCTGTCACCGAGGTGGGTCTTCTATTCCTAAATCTCAATTTGGAGGGTGGTGGGAAGGCACTAGACAGTGTTGGCCTCTCACGGGCTCGTTGCGGCGCCCGTTCGCTCTGCATAGGGGCGGCTTCTGCTGCAGTCGTTTTTTGGGTACTACAGGGCTGAAATACGCCGCATGGGAGGGTCGGGATCACAATGTTTTCAGTTTTGTCTTCGCCCTCCTCAACTGTGAGTACCAGTTTTAGTCACTGCACTGTTTCTCCCCCCCTTCCCTTTTTTACTTGACAGACCCTGGGTGTCGTTTTACACCGGTGACAGTATACCTGGTGGGCCGTAGCCAGGTGCACGGGGCAGCGCGTTACGCTGCATGGGGCAGCGCGTTACGCTGCGGCGACAGAGTGGGTACCCGACTGGGACAGGGTGCATCCGCACGTCGGACACGATACCGCGGTACGCTTACAGGGGGGCGTTCGGCCTCGGGGCTCTTGCTGAGCCGACGCTCCGTGAACGGGGCTATTGCCCGGTTCCCTTGACAAGGGCGGGGGATGCGTCATTAGCCTCCCTGCCATCAGTCTGCAAATTTACGAGCTTTACTCAGGGGATGGGGCCCATCTGTCGCAGGGAGGTATGGACCTCTGGATTACTGGACCGGCGAGCAGGCCTGTCGACCGAGCTGACGGTCTTGGGGGGGGCGGTGAGCCTTTGCAAGCCTCCCCGTGTGGCGGGTATCACTGGTAAGGTAAACATTATGACCCACAGGTATCCGGCAGGTTCGCAATTGACTGGACAACAATAGACAGGCATAAGTTGGTTAAACGTTGTCCGGTCAACGACGAACTAGGCGACGGGGTGATGGCGATAGCTAGCCAGCATGCATCACCCCGTGATTCCACGGATACGCGTCAGAGGGTGGGGTCATTAGTTAGATATTGACTACGGTCAACAATTTGTTTGTTGTAAACAAACAAATTGATACAAATCGATACATTGTAACCAATTGCCGTTGGCAATTTTGGGGTGGTACCTTACCAGTGTTACTTCGGCCTGCTTGCCTTAAGAATTATGATTGGTCATTTTACCAATAGAAATTTATAATTCGGACTAGGGCATGAATCAATAAATGTGGCCCGATGCTGTTATCCACTTTTACCGGTGTCTGAGTCCTTTATTGGGGGGTGCGCCTGCAATGCAAGCGCGGCGCCAAAATGGCCGCCGCGCCCTTTGCGGCCCCCCCCATAGGACGAAGGCATCCGGGTAGTTAGGGGCGTGGCCAGCTCCCTTATAAAAGGGGTGGCCATGAGGCAGCCGAGCTGCCATTTTCCGAAGCGACGGAGCGGAGAAGTTTTTCCCCTCCACCCCCTCCCTAGTTAACAGTGTGATATTTTGGTCGCTTCGGGGCCGGGTGGGAATTTTTGGCTGGGACCCACAATTGGCTCTCGGGTCCTGGTTTTTTCGCCCATCCCACACTGTTGCTATGGTTTGATATAGGGGTTTCTGTGATGCTGTTGACTTGGTCACATGGGCGGGTATCACTGGTAAGGTAAACATTATGACCCACAGGTATCCGGCAGGTTCGCAATTGACTGGACAACAATAGACAGGCATAAGTTGGTTAAACGTTGTCCGGTCAACGACGAACTAGGCGACGGGGTGATGGCGATAGCTAGCCAGCATGCATCACCCCGTGATTCCATGGATACGCGTCAGAGGGTGGGGTCATTAGTTAGATATTGACTACGGTCAACAATTTGTTTGTTGTAAACAAACAAATTGATACAAATCGATACATTGTAACCAATTGCCGTTGACAATTTTGGGGTGGTACCTTACCAGTGTTACTTCGGCCTGCTTGCCTTAAGAATTATGATTGGTCGTTTTACCAATAGAAATTTATAATTCGGACTAGGGCATGAATCAATAAATGTGGCCCGATGCTGTTATCCACTTTTACCGGTGTCTGAGTCCTTTATTGGGGGGTGCGCCTGCAATGGTAGGTTGTGTCCTCCCCCTCAAAAGTAACTGCTTCAGAAAATGTTACACAATTAACTATTTCTTCAGTCAATAGAAAGTTGCTCATAACAATAGCAATAACACCTATATACCACCCCATAGCGCTTAGTACACTCTCTGGGCAGTTCACAAAGTAATGATCATTTTGCCCCCAACATGTTGGGTACTCATTTTACTGACCTTGGAAGGATGGAAGGCTGTCTGTCAAGAGGAACCTTGTGGGAAGTTACTTTTTTTATTCATGTAGGTAAGATAGTTAGATTTCTTTCTTTCATAGATTTAAGTAGTCTAACACTTAGTTAGAATGAACAATTGTGATTCCATTTTGCATTCCTAAAAGCACTCACATTCCACAGTAGTACGTCATTGTTTCAGACACCTTGCCAATTACCAAGGTCACATTCTAAAATACCAGACAGGTGATGGTCATCTTAAGATGTCAAAATCAGATAAGCAACACCTGAGAATGTTGGTTGGCATGAATATCAAACAACATTAAAATGCCAGAGGGAGGGAGCAGAGACCCCAAAGCCCTATATAAATACATCAAATCTGTGGTCCGTTAGATAGAAGATCAGATCGTTTGGGGATTTACAAAGATCATCAGATAAGCCTTCTTACCTGGACTCATGCTCCACTCTGCATGAGGGCAAACCTCCCCGCATGGATTTACAACTTGGATTTATAAATTGGGATTTACAACGTTGATTTACAATTGGATTAATTTTCCTTTTATTCGTTGGATTTACAAATATGCTCAATAAAGTCTTCTAAGGGGTTATTTGTTTCCAGCCGTTTCTTTGCTCTCAGGAGAAGGGAGTAAAACCTTGGTGGAATACTGATAAGGGGCACCTGCTCTTCAAAGGAATATAGTCCTTAAAGCCTGCTTTGTTTTGGGGATGCCAGAAGTGGCGCTTTGTTAAGTTTCATTTCCTCGCTTTGGGTGTTACCAGTGAGGAAGGTTTCAATAAAGGTAACATCCTTATCACCCCTATGTCCCCCTCTTAGCAGGGCTTTATCTTCACCAAGGAGAGTGTGGTTGTGTTGTAGGAGGTGGCTTACCGAGACTTTTTAATTGGCCATCCCATATAGCTACCAAGATACCTGTGACACAGAGGGGGTGCCATCCTTCTACCCATGAGCCAGTTTAAACTGGATAGAAGAACGCCTTGCCAGCCTAGCGGGCCATTAAAGAGGGGCACATTCTTAGTATAACCACCAAGAGACAGACTGGGTTGTGCCATCTAAGCGGGCCCAACATTGGAATTAAAAGCAAGTGGACCCCCCTGATACTGTCAACCTTGATCCCTGTCAGGATCAAACTCATGATGTCAGCAGTTTTAGCTGCAATACTTTTAACCACTATGCCTTGAGGGCTCATTGGCAGCAGACAATGCTAAAATACACATGATTTTTTTTTTTAAAAAAACTAACCAAAACAAGGCTAAGGCTAAGATGCACTTAGTGGAGGATCTTCACTTATATTTTTTGAGGCTTTGGTGGGAAGACATGATTGCTCAATGTCCGTGCAAAGCCACTGTGTGGTAAATGGAATCCTGGGAAGGCCTCAAAGGGCTAATGAGTAACTGCATTTAGTACCCTGGGAGTGGAGCCACTAGGGCAGATTGAAAGGGACAGGTTTTCAAACCTATTCACTGTGAGAAGATTTATTTGAGCCACCATATGTCTTCCTCCATGGCCTGCTTTTCGGCTGATGAAAATAAAGAGAAAGTCATGCTTCTGTTTAAAGGGAAGTTACTTAAACCCCAATAATATAAGAAGATAAGCACATGGGATGTCAAATAAACATGATGACTCTTCTGTTTGTTTCAGTGGAGGAACCCAGTTCAAACACAGTTTTGAGCCTAGGTTCTCTGGTTCCTGGAATGTATAAAGTGTGGTCACCAACATGTTATGACCTTTAGCTTTGCTGGCTGGAGATGCAGGATATCATGATCCTACAACATCTAGAGGGCCATGCTTTGCCCACCCCTATTTTACTGAAATGAATGCAAGCGTGGCGCCAAAATGGCCGCTGCGCTCTTTGCGGGCATCCCCCCCACCGGACTTGGACATCCTGGTAGTTAGGGGGGCGTGGCCAGCCCTCTTTAAAAGGGGTGGCCACAAGGCAGCCGAGCTGCCATTTTGCGAAAGCGACGGAGCGGAGAAGTTTTTCTCCGTCGCTCTCAGCCTTTGCAGGGAAGCCCCTTTTCGGTGGCGAACAGCTTGGCTCTTCGCCTTCTTCTTAGGCTTCCCACCAGCGATTCTACAATGCCTTCCAGGAAGAAGGCTATGGCGAATCTGGTTCGCCCGTCCAGGAGGCAGCAGCCGGGTCGGAGGACCACGACTGCGCCCACCCAACAGGCCCCCATTGCGGAGGCTCCCACCGGGACCGGTGGGATGGGGCAGATTAGTCCGTGGCCTGAGGCTTTACAGCCCCAGACCGGCCCTGTGGGGGCTGCGGCCCCCGGCCGGCAATTGCCGGCCATGGGCTTGGGGCAGGTGGGTGGGCATGGCGCCGCTGGGCCTCCGGCCCCTGGCCCGCATCCCCCGGCCATAGGTTTCAATCAGGGGGGAGGGCTGGGTACAATTCCCTGGCAGGGCATGCCCCAGGCTCCCCGGGGGCCAGAGTTTTGGGCATGGCCCTACTCGGGTACGAGTGCTCCGGCACCTGGCCTGGGTCCTGCGACCAGCGGGCCGTCCGGCCCGCTTGGCCCCCTTTATGCAGGGGGCTCTGTGACGGTGGATGTTCTATTGGCCCGCGTAGCGGCCTTGGAGGCATCCCTGGGGATATCCAACCCATCCGGGGCACCTTTTGGCCGACAGGTCACTACGGGGGCGGACAGTCTTCAGCAGGCGGCCGGCCGGGTTGAGCTGCTCGAGGCGCACAGGTCGGCGCCCGCCGCGGCCTCGCAGCTCCCAGCGCAGCAGGCACCACCGGCGGGTGGTGGTCAGATGGGTCCTCAGAGCTCGATTGCGGTCGCGAGCTCCGACGCTCACCGTGGGCCGGAACCCCCAGTGGGGGCGGCCCATGGGGGTGCACCCCGTGAGTATCCGGTTCAAGTTAATGCTCCCATACCACCATCCACCATGGGTGAGGGTCTCCAGTGGCCATGGCCCCGTCAAGTCGGGGCGGGGGGACAGCAGCCCCCGACTTACCCAGGTGCGGCTTTGTCACTTACAGGTCCCCCTGTGGGTGGGGGGCCTTACGCCGCAGGACATGCAACGGGGGTCACGGGGGCGGTTCAGGTCCCTTTCTTCATGTCCCGCACTGCTAACATGCCGGTCTCGGCATTACCGACAGCTGGGTATTCTTTGCCCCTTGGGGATCATTTAGCTCAGGCCATGAGGGAGAAGATTTGGCGGGGAGAATATGTAGACATTTTCTCCCTATTGAACAGGGAACCCACCAAAGAGGAGAGGGAGGGGCAAGACGAGAAGGACAAAGAGCAGTCCCGCCGTCGCAAGCCACCACGCACGTGGGCCAACTGGTTGCCCGCATATCACTTATACATGGAAGTCTACCTCAAGGCCCGGCCCGATCTGGCCATCCCGATTGTCCAATATTTGGACAATATTTACAGGGCAATGGTTGATTTCCCTGGCCCGTCGTGGTTGGCTTACGACGAGGAATTTCGAATGAGAGTTCCCCTACACCCGGAGATGAGGTGGGACGAGCCCTGCCAGAAGCTTTGGCTTCTGTATATGACCCCCACGCGCCCTGCACCTGGGGAGAGGTATCATTGTGGACATGCGGTCCAGCGAGCCGCTCCAGCACAGGCACCCCGCCAGGTGGCGGGGCAGGGGGTTCCAACCCGCCTGCTGTGTTGGAGCTTCTCGGCCAATGGTGTGTGCAACAGAAAACAGTGCCGATACAAGCATGAGTGTCCCTCTTGCGCTGGCCCCCACGCCGCCGCTGCGTGTCCGCGAGCAGGCGCGTCTCAGGGCAGAGGTAGAGGTGGACAGGGAGCGGGCAGACCTGCCGCTGAGGGAACTGGTCACCCAAAAGGCCCCCTCCCCAGTTAAGTTGGTCATGTTGGAGCGTTGGCTCGCAACATACCCGAGGAAGGAAGACGCTGGTTACCTGCTCGAGGGTTTCCAGCGAGGGTTCCGCATTCCGTTCACAGGAGAGAGGTCCCCCCAAGATGCCCCCAACTTACTTTCTCTTAGGGGCAGGGAGGAGGTGGCCGCCCTGAGTATTGCTAAGGAGGTTAAGGCAGGCAGGGTTGCTGGCCCCTTTCAGGCTCCACCCTTTCCCAACCTGAAGGTTTCCCCTTTGGGGTTAGTGCCCAAAAAGACACCGGGAGAATTTCGTTTGATTCACCACCTGTCATACCCGGCTGGCCATTCGGTCAATGATGCCATCCCTGATGACCTTTGTTCGGTCAGATACACATCATTCGACCAGGCCCTGCGCATGGTGCGCTCTTGTGGCCCGGGTGCACTATTGGCAAAGTGTGACATTAAGTCTGCATTCCGGCTGCTGCCGGTGCACCCGGGCGACTTCGAGTTGCTAGGTTTCAGATTCCAGGGCAAGTTTTATGTTGATAAAGCCATGCCTTTTGGCTGCTCCATCTCTTGCTCGGCATTTGAACGTTTTAGCACCTTCCTCCAGTGGGCCTTTATTCGTAGGTCGGGGTCTCGGTCTGTAGCCCACTACCTTGATGATTTCTTGTTCGGGGGTGAACGGGGCTGGGACACGTGTATGCGTCTCCTCAACACATTTCAGACGCTAATGAAGGAACTTGGTGTCCCTTTAGCTCCCGAAAAGACCGAGGGCCCATCAACCAAGCTCACGTTCCTGGGTATTGAAATTGACACCGTTTTACAGGCATCCAGGTTACCCATTGACAAGGTTTCAAGGATCACTGCACTGATTTTGGCCTTATTGGCCAAACGCAAGGTGTCACTTCGTGAGCTCCAGGTACTGCATGGTCACCTTAACTTTGCCTGCAGGGTGGTCGCGCCTGGCAGAGCTTTTGCTCGACGCTTGTGCGATGCCATGGCTGGCCTATCCAGGCCCTATCATAGGGTCCGACTGAACAAGGGGACGAAGGAGGATATGCTGATTTGGCTTGAGTTCCTTAAGGAATTCAATGTGGTGTCATTCTGGAGATCTGACCTTCTGGTGTCCCCTCGCTTCCAGGTTCAGTTGGATGCATCAGGGTCCCTGGGTTATGGGATTTACTTTGAGGGGAGGTGGGCCTACGGCCGATAGCCTCCAGCTTGGAGGGGCACGGATCGTTTACGCGATCTTACGTTCCTCGTGTTCTTTCCCATACTGGGAGCTTTGATGCTATGGGGTGCGGAGTGGGCCAATTCAGTTGTTCATTTCTGGTGTGACAATGCTGCGGTCGTGCACATTGTCAACTCGCAGACGTCTAAATCACCCAGGGTTATGGAGTTGGTGCAGCAGTTCGTCTTGCGCAGTCTACGCCTCAATGTTCTATTCAGGGCCAGACATGTACCAGGTATTAATAATGACATTGCTGATGCTTTGTCCCGCCTGCAGATCCCCCGGTTCCGCGCCTTGGCTCCGGACGCAGAGGAATTTCCCTCGCTGCTCCCAGACGAGATATGGACGTTTGGCAAGGAGAAGTGAACCGGGCGATCGGCATGTCGCTGGCGCCCCGCACGCGTAAGGCGTATCACCATGCATTCACTAAATTTTAGGCTTTCTGTGCGCAATTCCGCTTGCCCGAGATTTGGCCCATTCCAGTGGCACATGTCCTTCAATTCATGGTTTACCTACACAATCAGGGCCTAGCTCCCCGCACCATAGCATCCAGGCTGTCAGCACTGGCATTCAGGGCCAAGGTGGGGGGTTATGCTGACAGCACAACTGACTTCCGTATACAACACGTTTTGGAAGGGTGGACACGGGAACGTGGACGCTGCCCGGACAGCCGCCACCCAATTTCTCCAAGGGTCCTTACCCACCTTGCACGAGGTTGGCATGACCTGTGTTTTGACAGGTATGAGGCAGCTCTCTTTCATGCGGCTACCACAGTGGCCTTTTTTGGAGCGCTCCGCATCAGTGAGCTTGTGCTACTGTCTAAGGTGGATGCGACGCGTAGGGCACTGGAACTCGAAGATGTCTATGTTTCTGATGAGTGGGCTCAGTTGAGGATACGCTCCTCAAAGGTCGATCAGCACAGTGTAGGCAGTGGTGTAAGACTGCTACGATGTTCCATTGCAGACATCTGTCCGGTTGGTGCCCTACGAGAGTTCCTTGCACTGCGTGGTACGCACCCTGGCCCGTTTTTCTGCCACCAAGATGGGTCTCCCTTTACTAAATTTCAATTTTGGAGGGTGACTGGTAAGGCACTGTCCAGTGTGGGCCTCCCCGGGGCTCGTTACGGCACCCATTCTTTTAGAATAGGAGCTGCTTCTACCGCAGCTGCATTTGGGTACTCTGGGGCTGAGATACGCCAGACGGGGAGGTGGGGATCGCAGTGTTTCCAGTTGTACGTTCGCCAGCTTCAATTGTGAGTACCAGTTAACTCACTGTCCTGTTTCCTTTTTCCTTGACAGACCCTGGGTGTCGAATCACACCGGTGGCAGTATGGCTGGTGGGCCACAGCTATGTGCACTGGGCAGCGCAGTACGCTGCGGCGACAGAGTGGGGACCCCAGCTGGGACTACATGCGTCCGCATGTCTTAGGTGGTACGGTAAGCGTGGGATGTTATGGCGGGAACTGTTGCCATTCCTTTTTTCCATCAGGGATGCTGACCCGCCTGATGTCCTGGTGATACACCTTGGGGGCAATGATTTAGGCCAGGTCACGGGACTGTCGTTGAAACATGCGATCTGCGGTGACCTGGCTTACTTGCATTATGTGTGGCCTGCCACAACCCTGATTTGGTCGGACATCATACTGCGTCACGCTTACAGGGGGGGCATTAACCTCCAGGCCCTTGACCGTGCTCGTCGCTCGGTGAACAGGGCAGTAGCCCGGTTCGTTATAGACAAGGGTTGGGGGCGCGCCATCCGACACCCCACCATTAGTCTCCAAAACTGTGATCTTTATGCAGGGGATGGGGTCCATCTGTCGCCCGGAGGTATGAACCTCTTTTTGGAAGATTTGCAAGCAGGCCTGTTGACCGAGCTGACGTTCTGGGGGGGGGGGGCGATGAGTCTTTATTGAAGCCTCCCCGTGTGGCGGGTAGCACTGGTAAGGTAAATATTTATGACCCACAGGTATCCGGCAGGTTCGCAATTGACTGGCCAACACTAGATAGGCACAAGTTGGTTAACGTTGTCCGGTCAACGACGAACCAGGCAATGGGGTGATGGCACGAGCTAGGCAGCATGCATCACCCCGTTATTTTATGGATACGCGTCAGAGGGTGGGGTCAGTAGTTAGTTTATTGACTATGGTCAACAATTTGTTTGTTGTAAACAAACAAATGGATACAAATGGATACATTGTAGCCAATTGCCGTTGGCAATTTTGGGAAGAACCTTACCAGTGTTACTGCGGCCTGCTTGCCTTAAGAATTATAATTGGTTGAGTACCAATCGAAATTTATAATTCGGACTAGGGCATGAATCAATAAATGTGGCCCAATGCCGTTATCCACTTATACTGGTGTCTGAGTCCTTTTTTGGGGTGTGTGCCTGCAATGCAAGCGCGGTGCCAAAATGGCCGCCACGCTCTTTGCGGGCACCCCCCCACCGGACATGGACATCCGGGTAGTTAGGGGGTGTGGCCAGCCCTCTTTAAAAGGGGTGGCCATGAGGCAGCCGAGCTGCCATTTTGCGAAAGCGACGGAGCGGAGAAGTTTTTCCCTCCACCCCCTCCCTAGTAAACAGTGTGATATTTTGGTCGCTTCGGGGCCGCGTGGGAATTTTTGGCTGGAACCTACAATTGGCTCTCGGGTTCTGGCTTTTCTGCCCATCCCACACTGTTGCTAAGGTTTGATACAGGGGTTTATTTACTGTTGACTTTGGTCACATGGGCGGGTAGCACTGGTAAGGTAAATATTTATGACCCACAGGTATCCGGCAGGTTCGCAATTGACTGGCCAACACTAGATAGGCACAAGTTGGTCAACGTTCTCCGGTCAACGACGAACCAGGCAATGGGGTGATGGCACGAGCTAGGCAGCATGCATCACCCCGTTATTTTACGGATACGCGTCAGAGGGTGGGGTCAGTAGTTAGTTTATTGACTACGGTCAACAATTTGTTTGTTGTAAACAAACAAATTGATACAAATGGATACATTGTAGCCAATTGCCGTTGGCAATTTTGGGAGGAACCTTACCAGTGTTACTGCGGCCTGCTTGCCTTAAGAATTATAATTGGTTGAGTACCAATCGAAATTTATAATTCGGACTAGGGCATGAATCAATAAATGTGGCCCAATGCCGTTATCCACTTATACTGGTGTCTGAGTCCTTTTTTGGGGTGTGTGCCTGCAATGGGTTTTGGGGAGTTGTGGGAATCTTGTGCATGTATCAGTATAGCTGATGTTCAACCAGCAGAATTGCATCTGTGAAAACATATATGAAAATAATGCTACCATTCTTTTAGATTTAGTTAAATTGTGCACAGTATCCACATTTAGCATGTGCTGTAAAGGCTAAAGTCTTAAATGCACTTGCCTGGGAATTGCTGTTGCCATGTGCTTTCAAGTTGCTGCTGACTCATGGTGACCTGATGAAAGAGTGGCCTCCAAATGTCTTATTATTAGTAGCCTTGCTCAGTCAAGGCTGTGGCTTTCTTCATTGAGTGAATCTTTTTCATATTTGGTCATCTTCTCTTTCTTCTGCCTTTGACTTTTCCAAGTAGTATTGTATTTTCCAGAGAGTCTTGACATATCATAACATGTCCAAAGTATGGTGCCTTTAGTTTAATCATTTTTGCTTCTAGAGAGAGTTCACATTTAACAGGATCTAGGATTTTCTGGTGTCATGGTATTCACAAATCTCTCCTCCAGCACCATATTTTGAAAAAATTAATTTTATTTTGGTCGGTGTTCTTCATTGACCAACTTGTACATCCATACATAGTGGCAGAAAATTCAATACTCGTCACTGTCAGTAGCAAATTCTTACACTTGATGATCTTTTCTTTTTCCATCATACCTGTCCCTTCAAGTCTCAGTCTTCTTCTGATTCCTTGACTTCAGTCTCAATTTGAACCTCTAATTCAAGGGTTCTCAACCTATGACTTGTGGCACCATTCCATCTGGCCCTTGCCGCCGCCGCCCTTGTCCCTGCCACCTGGCTTGGCATGTCCCTAATACTGCTCCATAACTGGGCAGATGTTGTAAGAAGGCTTAAAACATCTGCCTTGCTACAGAACGGTGTTAGGGACATGCCAAGCAAGGCGGATGGGATGAGGCTGGTGGTGACAGTGGTGGAAGCGGAAGCGGCAGAAGCATGCAGCCACCCATGTCTTTCCTGAGGGCCACTCTGCCTGAGCATGGGCAAGGACAGTCAGGACCCCTCTTTCATCCATTGCAGGCTGGTAAGCAGGGAAGTGGCAGTGGTGACATGGGGGGAGTGTTGCTGGGCCAGACTGATGGTGTGTTTGTGGGAGTGTTGGCAGTGGCGGCGGCGGAATGGGGGAGAGTGTTGTTGGTGGTGATGGCATGAGGGAGTATTGGCAGGCTGAGGGGGGAGAGAAACACTAGTCCAGCCCACCAACAGTCTGAGGGGGCATGATCCAGCTCCTGGCTTAAAAAAGTTGAGAACCCCTGCTCTAATTGAACTGAAATATAAAAAACCTTTAACAATTTTAATTTCTTCACTGTTGATATTAAATTTATATAGTTTCTCTGTGGTAATTTTTTCTTGTTAAACGTAAAATGTAACCCTGTATTTTCATTTTCGTATTTCACTTTTATCAGGAGCTGTTTCTGGCGATTTCTGCTTTCAGCCAGTAAAATGGTATAATCTGCATATTTTAAATTATTTATGTTTCTTTCACCAATTTTCACTTCCTCGTCTAACTCTTCTGCATATAGATTGAACAGAAAGGGAGATAAAATATATCCTTATGAGAAACTACTGTGTTCCTCCATATACTGTCCTAATAGGAGTTTCTTGTCCAGAGTATAGGTTATGTATTAGAACAATCACACCCATTTCTTTCAGATCAACCCACAGCTTTTCATGGTCCACACAACCTTTGCTGCAGTCTATAAATCACAGGTTAATCTTCTGAAATATTTTGATACCTTATAATAGGCATCATATATTTGCAATATGATCTCTACTGTCTCTTCCTTTTCAGAATCCACCTTGATTATCTGGCCACATATGATAAAAGTCTTTGCTGCAGCACCTTGAACTTCCCATTACTTGTATGAAAAATTAAGGCAATAATCACACAATTAACTGCAGTAGTTGGAGTCTCTCTTTTTGAGAGGGATTGGAATGTATGTTGAATGTTTCCAGTCTATGGGCCACTATTCTCTCCCCCCCCCCCTATTTTTGTCTTATTATTGTTTGGATTTTGATATATACAATCTCTGTAGCTTGAAAGCATTTTACCTGGAAATAAGAGCCACTGAAATAAATGTAGCCATGTTGGAAAAGATGCATAGTTTTGCACTGCCAAGTAAAATAAATGCAGAGAAACCAATACAGGTACTGTCTGACCAACTGCTTGCCATCACTAATTCTTCCCCAGTTTCAAAGAATTAGAACTGTACCAAAGAACACATCTAAAACTTTGAAAGGGCTTTACTCTTTGTTAACTGGAATAAGCAAACCCCTTATTTCTACAGGGTTAAATTTACATTTGAAATGTTTTTGAGTCATATTGAAAACTCCTGATTTATTTGAACTTTCAATGTAATATATTTTTAAATGCTTGCCTGGAATATGTGATTGGAGTCCCTCCCCCTCCCCCAATTGTACACCATTTAACGTTCCATGACCTTGTATCCTACCTTGTTCTACATCTTCCATCAAAATGCTTTTTTTGCTTTCAAAATTTTGGAATCCATTACTTTGCCTTTAGAACATTTTAAAAAAAATGTTACCAGTTCAAAAAGAAAAAAAAGAGAGAGAAGCCTGAGCTTTCCTGAGATGCTGCTGTTCTTGAGCTCCAGGGATGAAGCAGCATTTCCTGCCTCTTTTTCAGTCTTTCAACTACAAATAGCTTTTCATTTCCTATCATCCTGTTTTGCACACCTTCACTTCTCATTCCTCCAGAAGTTAAAAGTAGGGGTTGTTCTCCTAAAAAAGAAGGATCCACACCACATTGGAGGAAGGAACAATTTGTGTTTAAAGCAAAATTGGAAAATTTCTCAGAAATATAACAGGAAGTATATATATACCTCACACATCCTTCAACAGTGTACAATATGTTTGTAAAAAGATAAGTAGGCTGGTCCTCCCTTTTTGGTGTGTGTGTGTGTTACTGAAACAAAGGATTGTGGACATTTTATTTTTGAGTTCGTTTAAGGAGTCTTGTCTAGTTGGCTGCTTTTTTTAGCTTGAATATATACACTGTATTTGTGAAGTCAAATTGTTCTCCCAAAGTACAAACTATCCTTACTGGGTTATTTTGTCCCCCTAAAGATTGTTTATCTGTTACTTTCTGAAAATTGAAGGTCTTGTCTGCCTCCCTTCTTGTACAGGGATGATGTTATAGTGGTTCCACACTGACTCACATAGAAAATAAAGCAAAAATACCCATGCTAATAAGCCACTGCCTTCGTGGCTTCTATAGTTGACAGCTTTTGATTTCAAACAGTTTTAGACAGGGGACAACTGGCTCAATCAATCTCAATAAATGAGTTCAAGTAATCTACTAAGAGAAAATATTTTGCAAACTTAATGACTTACAAATGCAGTTCCAAGAAGAAACTACTTAAACACTGCCCATTACAACATGGACTGATTGTAACAGTCTGTTGCTGCTGTACCATTTCCTTCCTAGCTACACTGAGAACTGGAGTCTAACAATGAAATCTTGGGGGCTGAGGTGGGTAGCAGGGATCTCATAATCCCTCCTACTCAGTAAATCCTGGGGCTTTGAGGCCTTGGCTTCTCTCCAGCACTGCCATTGCCTTCAAGTATTCTGGTGGCTATTCCTAGAACTGGTTTTGAAATAAATCCAACTTCCAGTTTAGTTAGCTTTAATACAAGGAATGGAAGTGTGTTGGATCGGGGCCCGATGTGGGCCGGAGGGTCCCGGAGGAGACTGGTCAAGCAAGACATGAGAGGCGAGATGGAGCGAAGACCAGTGTTTATTGATCAGAAAGCAAAAGACTTTATACCTGCCTGGCTTGGCTGCGTGCATACGTTGCGCATAGCCATTTACAGGAAAGCCCTGATTCTGCACATCATGATTACACAAGTTACTCATTAGGGATGACTTCACCAGGGGAAGTTTCTTATCTGGCTACTACCGGGGATATGCATTGT
Source organism: Bradypodion ventrale (assembly GCA_035047345.1). NCBI lineage: Eukaryota > Metazoa > Chordata > Lepidosauria > Squamata > Chamaeleonidae > Bradypodion > Bradypodion ventrale. The sequence continues at coordinate 275,587,899 of JAWDJE010000001.1, forward strand.
TCATTGATATCGGGAGCAAACAAGTGGCTGAGGCTGACTCTAAGGCTTAGAGCGTCTGCGGATGCGAGATTACTCATTACGTGCCTATCAAGTTAACCATCTGGCGATCTTTGGCCCTCTATTGTCCTAGCTGCCTGTCAGGTCAGCAATCGGTGAATCAAACTATATCTAATATTCCGCTCCCAATTTCTGTCCCCTTGAAACCAGCAGCTCGAAGGAGTGTTCTCCCATAACCGTGGTTCTGTCAGGGACAGTGTGCCAATTGTATGCACGGAATCCACAGAAGTATTCACCATCTTCTTATTTACATTGTTGTTGTTATATACCGCCAAGCAGTGATGCTCTGCATTTTTTTTTACTACCCCTACCATGGGTGTGGCTAACTCTGTGGCCATGGCTAACTCTGTGGGCCATGCCCACTTGGCCTCCCTACATGATGGCCCTCTAGTCATATGGAATGAGCATCATTGTTTGGTCTGGGGTAGGGAGGTGGGTGGGGTCAGCCAAGTGGGCGTGGCCTGGGGGAATTTCCGCTACCAGTGTCCAGGCACCTGTGGGCACCGGGAACAGCTCAACACTGCTGCCAAGTCATCTCTCATCTATGACAATTTTATGAATGAAAGAGCTCCAAAAAGTCCTATACTCAATAACCCTGCTCAGCTCGTACAAACAAAAGCCTATGGCTTCTCACATTGAACCAACCCATCTTATGTTTGGTCTTCCTTATTTACATTAGGCAATTAAATATCTTGGACCAGCCCTGATGGTAGAAAATCCCATTCTTTTGCTGCCACTGTTTCTTCTTTGTTCTGGTTTTTGGCTAACCTCTTTCCTTCAGCTCAACAGGAATTGTGCAAGATAGCTATAAAGGAATAATGGAAGTACACATACATGTATCACATGAACACAATATTTTAGATTTCACCTTTCAATTTATCGAGGGTCCAGGGAGCAGCTGGTGAACAAAAATATTTTGCTAGAAATGGATACGCTAAGCAACAGCATAAGCAACAAAATCAGTAAAAATGTCAGTAGCAGCAAACGGTCCATGGGACTATTGTTCCATTATCTGGAAAAGCTCTTGCAAAGAAAACCACTTTTGCTTGACATCCAGGGATGACATATAAATAGGTACTTCTTTCCTCCCTGAGAAATCTGCTTTTTCATGGTGAGGGAAGAATATAGACTTAAACCTAAATTTCACAATAATGGCTTATTGACTACAATGATCTTTCAGTACAAAATGAAAGGCCCCTTTCATAGATGCTGGACTTGTTGGTTCTATGGGCCCCACACCTCTGTATAATTTAGGATAGAGAAGTAATTTTGCGAACACTGATTTTAAAAAAAGTATGGTTGTGATCTGTGAATCTATTCAAAGAGGTGTGTGTATCTCTTTTGTCTTCCCCTTTTTGGAAAGAGATAGTAAGTGATATATTCGCCTCCTCCCCATTTTGCTCCAATGTATTTGAAAAAATCAGACTGTACATCTTTGAAAAATGCATGTAAATGGACTTTAGTACAATGATGGGTTGTAGGTTGCATCCAACCAGGGGGAAGGGGGGCATTTATGTGACCTTTTGTGCTACCAAGTGGCCTTTGTAAAAGAAAGAAAAAAGAAAGAAAGAGGCAGGCAGGGAGCGAGATGGCGGTGGAGACAGACAGACAAACAAAGGCAGAAGGAATTTACTATTTTTGACTTGGGAGTCTTTTCGAATGCTGGTTTTTGAACTGAAAGAGTATTCTACTTCAACATTGGGAAAAAATCAGAAATACTCATCCAAGCACTTCTAGTTTGCATTATTGAAGATGATTTTGGAAAATGACCCTTTTAGGAGCCCCTAAGAATCCTAACATCATGCAACTCTGCTTTAGATATTGATGCAATTATGTGCAAAACAGAGTACCATATATACTCGAGTATAGGCTCATTTTTTCAGCACCAAAAATGTGCTGAAAAAAAAGCAGACACAGCTTATACTTGAGTCATCTCCTGACGGGCAGCAGCACTGGGACCGGGCTGGGCGAGAGAGCTCCTTCTGCAGCAATCTTCCTCACCCATTCCTTTCCCCATTGCCTCCTAGCAACTGGTGGTGGGTGCCAGACAAAATCACTCCTTCCACACTGACTCACATAAAAAATAAAGCAAAAATACTCATGCTAATAAGCACTGCCTTTATGGCTCCTATAGTTGACAGCTTTTGATTTCAAACAATTTTAGACAGAGGACAACTGGCTCAATTAATCTCAACAAATGAATTCAAGTAATCTACTAGGAGTGATTTTCCTTACCCAATCCTTTCCCCATTGCCTCCTGGCAGCCATCAGCTGTGGGATCAGGGTGGGTGGGTGAACAGACTTCAAAGGAGCCCTCTTTCCACCCCATTCCACCCCCTCAAAACAGGCTCCCCCCATCCCACAGCACCCATTCCTTCCTATTGCCTCCTGGTATGGCAGGGCTTGTGGTGGATTTCTCTGGCTTCTTTCTTTCTTTTCCTCTCTCCCTCCCTTCTGTGCACTAGTAGCTGATGCATTTCCCATCCTCAGTTTATACTCGAGTCTATCAGTTTTCCTGGTTTCTCAGGTAAAATTAGGCACCTTGGCTTATATTCAGATCAGTTTATACTCATGTATGCATGGTACATTGAGCAAAGTGCATAGGAAAATGCATCCAAAGAACAGTGTGAACTGAAATATTATATATTGTAACTGTTCATTTGAGACAAACCCCTCTCTTTCCAAAGTTTCAGAATATTTCAAGAGAAAATCAAGGTGAAAAGAAAAGAAAAGCATGTGTGCTTTTGAGTAATTCAACAAAATTGCAACAGAGATATTTTCTTATCCTTTCCAATGGTTTTTATGTTACATCAGATAAAAAACCCAAAACAAAACAAAAAAAATTCACAGACCAAAAAACACAGAAACAAAACCAAATATGGGAACATTTGCAACTATTTGTTGAAGAGTGAAGTACAAATGCAACATTTACTTTCCCCGTATCTCCAACATCTCCATTTCATACTTCACAAGTGGTCATTCTGGGTTTAGTTTAATCCAAGTACTTTAATGAGGACAGGGAATAAATAAAAGCTGATTTTTCTATCCTGATTCTGGACCCATTTCCTTGGGAATAAGCATCATATTCTTGTCATTTGGTCAGGTACAAACATATGGATGCTATGGTGACCAGTATCACTTCCCATTTGGTCAGGTACAAACATATGGATGCTACAGTGATCAGCATCACCTCAAAAGAGGCCCTGTCAGGCGGGCCCTAAGTGGAGTGTGTGCTAGTAACTCCTCAACCTGTTGCTTTCTGGTAATAACATGTCTCCCGAAAGAATGGCAAAGCCTGAAGCAGGGGTTCCTAACCTTTTTACATTGTGGACATGATCATGCCTCCGGACAACTGAGTGGGACGGATCACACCCCTAGAAGCAGAAGCAGGTACATTTATGGCTGTCATAAATGTGCCCACTTCTACATTTATGACAGCCACGGGTGTGTTTATGCATGCATGGGCACGTTTTACAGCTCACATAAACATGCCCGTTTCCACTTCTGGGTGTGGTGGTGGTGGCAGTGGTGGGCCACATTAAATGGTGCCATGGGCCGGGACTGGCCTGCAGGCCATAGGGTGGGAACCCCTGGCCTAAAGATTCAGTTTCACATTCCACTCCATGGCTTAGTCCTTGTTGTAATTATTTGCATATAGAGGCATAGGTTGAGGAACACTTTCTAATCAAGTTGCCAATCAGTATGTCAGCTGATATCTGATATTATGGCTTAATTGCTTCTATCATGGTTTGAGAGATTGCTCGGTATGGAAGAATTTCAGAGACGTCTGTTGCAGTCAATAAAGACTAAACATTTATTAGATCAATTTGTTAACTTAAGTGATCTATCAATAACCATTTAAGTGAGAGTGAGCAATATATTTAGTTTTCTGAGCACATAAAAAGAATAAATACTGCATTGTTTTATTAACTTTCACTCACCTTCTTAGTGACTCAAGATGTGGCATCATTGCAGGACTAACATCCCATCTAATCAAGCATCCCATTATCTCTACCTGAAGGCTGCTGACCACACTGAAATTGAGCTGGAAGTGATTTAATAGGATCTGTACAAAGTGACACAGGAGCCCAAGGGATCCCAGGGCTTAGATGAGCCTAGAGTTTATGACTCATTAGGAAAAGGAATGTCATATCAAGTGAAATGAGAAAATATTATAGGAACCACAACAACTGTGGCACAGATCCCGCCCCCCCTCCCCCCAAGAGCAAGATGGACATACGAAACATGAAGTCTTCACTGAAGCACAAATCTGACAGGTTCTTGACAGATCTGTAAGTGGTAAGAAGAGAGGCATCAGTCTAAAAAATTTAAGCTTTCTTTCCTCCAGCTTCGTCTTCTCTTGCCTTTTTTTAAAAAAAAAACCAACCTTACTATTGTTAACATTTTAAGCTAAATCAGGGGATTACAAAGTGAATGGAAAGTACGTTCCAACCAAAGTTGAAGTACTTTTAAGTTCTTTTGATTTCAGAAAACTTTGGCAGTTTTAAAACGTCTTTTAACATTTCCCTTAAAGTGTGGCTGAATTTATTAAACTCTGACTGACTGACTGACATGAGCTTCTTCTTCCCCTCCCCTTCTTATTTTACAGACCATGACTATCTAGACAAACATATTAGGGGTTGCACTTAACATTTGTACAGTTTGCAACTTGAAACAGAAAAACCATTTATTCTGAATGCATGCTATGTCCAAATTCTGGAATGCTTTTCAGTTACTCAAAAGGAAATGCTATAGCATCTTCTGTAAGACAGGTGAGCTGTTTTAAATAGCAGATTTTAAGTGTAATGAAAGTAGAGATAATCATAATGTTTTTAACTGGTGCTTATTATTGCTCTTTTATTATATGGGGTGATAAGAAAGACTTCTGTGATTTCCTGCTTTGTATGTCAAAATAATTCATTTGATTTCAGCACTATAAACTGCTAAATGTTATTGTTTACACCTCTCGGCAACAAAATATCTTGGGTTGCCCTTGATTGGGCATCATATTCTAAGCCAGGTAGTACAAAGTAACTTTCTGCCCAAAAGCCACACCTTCTAATAATCTTTGCTAACTTTCTTTATAAATTTAACCTCTTCCCCTTGAGGTCTCCAATACCATCTTGATGATGACCCTGATGAGAACCCAAATTAGTCCCTTTGTGAGAGATTTTAGTGATCTAACAAAAAAATTTTACTCAGCCTAGGTTTTGGATTATGCACAAGGACCACATTACATTTCTTTAGTTCTTGACGTTTCTTTTTGTCTGTGGAAAAAACCTTGAATAGAATAGCTACCTAGAAGAGTCATCTATGACAGGAGCAAGGAAATCTATCATTACTCAGGAAGGGAATTTCTATCAGGAATACAGTCCCAACCTATTAATGCTACCCCCTTTATCCTCTTTTTTAATTTTTATTTTTTGAAAGGGGCATAATGCTGTTCTGATACAGTGCTAAATTTTACAAGCATAATGATAAAAACTAAAAAAAATGGGAGGAGGGATGATGATAGGTGTGTAGTTGAGATGAATTATCCCACTGTAATACTGCACCCCATCACTGTCAACATCACCATTGGATATGCTCATGTTTTTTGAACCAAGACAGATGATTATACATGCCAGAAAATAAAGCAAAGCAAAGCTTGCTGAATCTGTACAAAACAAAGCACCTCCTGTCATCTGAACACAAAGAAACAAGTATCAGGGGACCAAGATTCCTCATGCCTTGCTTTGTGATGTTTAGTTGTCAGTAAATACTTTTATTTTAACTGTGCTAGCTCTGAGACAAGTCACAGGGCAAACTGCAATAGAGTTGGACCTAACATTATCAAAGAGTCAACAAATACTGTACTGTATGCTGAATGTCAAACAGATCTGAGCCCACTGTCACATCTGAAATGTGTACTAAAAGTATGCCTCCTGTCTTTTTCATATCATTATGGGACAGAAAGAATTTAATCACAAAACATTATTTACTTTAGTGTTTTGAATTTCAAGCAGGGACTGTGGGGTTTAGTGTTTAAGATGCTGAGCTTGGTGAACGGAAGGTTGGCAGGTCAGCTGTTCGAGACCCAAGTGCTACATGACAGAATGAGCTTCCATCTCTATTCCAGCTTCTGCCAGCCTAGTACAGTAAACCCCTGGTTAACGATGTTTTCGGACAATGTCATTTTCGGTTTACAACATGTCCTTTTTTTTGAAAAGGACACTCTCGGTTAACGACGTCGTTATCCGGGAGTGACCATCACCTCTCGGTTAATGACATTGTTATCTGGGGGGGGGTGTGTCCTTTTCACCTCTCGGTTAACGACGTCGTTATCCGGGAGGTCTCAATAGGGAGCCATTTTTTTTCTGTCATTAACTGGGATTTCCCGGTTAACAATGTTTCCCGGTTAACAACACAACGTTGGGAACCAAGGAACGTCATTAACCGGGGGTTTACTGTAGTTTGAAAGCAAGAAATTACAAGTAGATAAATAGGTAGTGCTTCGGTGGGAAGGTGACAGAGTTCCATGCCTGCCACATGACCACGGAAACATCTGCAGATGCAGACAGCGTGGCTTCATGGCCGGAAATGGAGATGATCATCACATCCTAGAGTTGGATATGACAGGCTTTCGAGCAAGGGCGACCTTTACCTTTGAAATCCAAGTTAAATGATAAATTTTAAATAAAATGCATTACTGTGTCTGGATTTGAACCCTTGCACTTCCAGTGTGCTATGCCTTTCTCTTAAGTGGCTGCTTGGGTTTCATGTGAGACATTGAGTCAGCCTTGCTTTTACTTGGAGGGTGAAAAAGAAAGCCTATTTGGAGTAATGACAATGGGTAACTACTGTATTTGTAACTTCAAAAATTACCAGGGGAAGTTGTAAATTGATAGGAAGTTGGTTCAAAGGTTTGGACCATAGACCTTCTTGGTATACAACGAGGAAATTTGCTTCATGAGCAAGAGAAGAAAATATAATTCCTTTAAAACATTACAGTCTTGCCAATTTGCAAAACTGTACAACAAATACCGGGAACATAAAATCTGCTTACCGGTTCAAGAACAAAGCACATAACAAATGTTCACTATGTTGCTGTTGTTTTTAAATGATCTGTCAAAACATTAAAAGGGAGTTTTTGTGCAAAAAGCCCGAGAGCTGTCAATTTAGATAGCAGCTGTTTCCTCAGTCATGCTTGCTATATTAAAGAAAGAAAGAAAGACTGAATACTCTTAGTGACACTAAAACAACCAGAAAGTCTGGCTTAAAAAATAAAAGACAGCCCATTTGTAATTAGTCTGTTTTGCAACAGAAGAGGTTAGGCTGCCTTTGGACTTTGCAAGTGTTTTTTTTTTATTGTTTCATAAACTATGATTTAATAAAGTATAGCAAGAAGACTTCTTCTGTGTCTATGCCAGATGTGACACTGCCAAAATGAAGGCACCTTTTGGTGAGTTTATTCTGCAGTTCCTTTCACCCAACCCAGCGTGAGAAAGATTAGCGAGCAACACAAGGTGGCCATTTCCAGGGTACGCCCAACTGTAGTTCAAGAATAGCACAATCTTCGAGGAGGCTCTTTATGTGTATCCCAGCAAGAAGTTATAGAATGCTTTTATTCTGTATTAATAAAATGCCCAGTCATTGGCTGGGGGAAATGGAAGAGAGAGAGGGGACCATACATTACGAAGATCCTTCTGCAGCACAAACACATTGCCTGCACTGTCAGAGTAGGTCTTCCTTAGTGGACAGTAGCCCATCCAGTCTTGTAGGCAATATTCAGTGCTCCAAGTGAAATGTTTTACTTTCCTCCATAGAGGTGGAGTGGTTCAATTAGTGTAGAATGAAGCAAGTCAAGGTTATAATGTTAAGGCTAGAGTTACATCTTAGAAGTACAGAGAATGGCAGGGGCTTGTTGGCTGTATCTTGCAACTACCTCTGTGATACAGAACAACCCAGGCTAGGGCATCTTCAGAGACTGAGTGTGGTGTAGGTGATGGAGTAATGGACTAGGATTCAGGAGGTATGAATCCCTGTGCAGCCATGAAAACTTACTAGGAGAGTGGATCTTGGAAAACCAGTCTTTAACTATCACACTCACCTTAAAGGCCTAGTCAGGATCACTCTAATCAGGTGAGGGCACATAAGATAGCACAATGGTTTAGGTATCTGGCTAAGGAGCCAGACCTTGGGAGATCATATTTCCCCTCTATGTCTCCTTGATAGGGGCTGGACTCAATGACTGGCAAGGTCTCTTTCAGCTCTGCAATTCTAAGCAACCTCCGCTTCTTCCGCCTCTGCCTCTGCCTCCGCCTCCGCCTCCCATCACCACCACCACCACCACCACAACAACAACAATAACAACAACATTGCTTTGTGTCTCTTTATGAATAGTAGTGAGCGCAATAGAGTATCCTGCAGATTCAGACCATCTTGACTGTTACCATAGGTGATTACAATATTCAGGTTGTCCTTTGTAAAGCCTGGTATTGTTTTGCCTGCTGGCAATAGGGCATAATATTGTGTGGCAGTATTGAGCCATTTTCTGGGCACACCCACCCAGTCACATGGCCATGCCCACAGTGTGGTAGGTTTTTTTTTATGCCCACCACTGGCGGCAACAAAGCGGTTCCTGGGGCAGCATTCTCCCCAGTCCCCTTGGCCACTGCCCCTCACTTGGTCTGCCCAGTGTGGCACGCAGCAATGTATGGGATTTCCTCCCAACACCCAATAGGCACCCCCACCACTCCCTGTCCAGCACATTCCCATTGTGCCCAGCACACTCCTGCTTGCGAAACCTCCAGCCATCAAGCTCAGCCCCTTAACCACTAAGCCACTGTGGTCCCAATAAATTCATTTTACAGTCTTCTTAAAAACTGCAAAGCTTAAGTATCTGCTACACCCCAGCAGCAGGAAAAAGAAATTCTGGAACTCAGTAGTAAGAGTGCTAAATATCATAAAAGCCAGATGCTGAATATTACTTAGGAATTTTGACATCTTAAAACAGTCTCACCTGCTGCTTTAGGTCATTCCACTCCAGAAATTACCTTATTACTTTAAACTCCACTGAAGAATACATTTATTTATCTTTTAGAGCCTGATACCGGTGAATATAAATTCAATTCATTGTCACACTCATATTTTAAGAGAGTACCACACTGTAAATAAGGTGCTAAAACAGCTTGCTCGTCTGCATTCTAATTTCCATATCTCAACAGGCTGCCTCTCTCCTCCAATGGAAACGGTAATGCAAATGACTGTATCTGCTTTGATTCCAGAAAATAAGAAAAAGAGAAATGAAAACAGGTACATTTTTTCTGCCTCCTGGCCGTGATAAAATGGTTAGTGTTTTCATCCGAAGCATCCCGTTCCGTTGCATCAGGTTTAAGGCACTAAATCTAGCATAGATTGCTATGCACTGGGTAAGGTTTACCTCCCCCTCCCTCCTAATGATTAGTGATAAAACACACCTACTAGATACTGGATATGGAAAAGCTCATTCAAGGACCAGCAATGCATTATTTAGAACTCAATGAACACCCATTTTTAACCATGTGTTGTTTGTGTCCCTGGGACTGCAGTGGCTTAGCAGTTAAGACATTGAACTTGACGAATGGACGGTCAGCAAGTCAGTAGTTTGAGACTCAAGTGCTGAATGACAGAGTGAGCTCCTGTCTCTGTCCCTGCTCCTGCCAAACTAGCAGTTTGAAAGCAAGAAGTTGCAAGTAGATAAATAGGTATGACTTTGGTGGGAAGGCAAACAGCGTTCCATGCACTCAGGTGTTGAGGCATGCCTGCCACATGTCCATGGAAACGTCTGCAGACGCAGGCAGCACTGGCTCTTTGGCTATAAACAGAGATGAGCACTGAACCCTAGAGTCAGATACGACTGGCTTTTGAGCAAGGGAGACTTTTACCTTTACCTGTTTGTGTCGCTACTTTGAGCTTTATTTCTTTTCCCATTCTGATGCAACTACAGTGGAACCTCATACAACAATCGCCCCATATAGCAATGAAATTGTATAACAATTAGGTTTTGGGGGGAAATGGCATCCTGCATAACAATTTCCCCTATGGAAAAAATCGTACAACAATTATTCAATGGGAAAAAACCACTTAGCAAAAAATAATAATCGTTGTACGATGCATCACATAGGGAAAATCGCTATACAATGCATGTATCGTATATCAATTGTTTTGTACAACAGCGAGCCCTGTGGAACAGATTAAAATTGTTGTATGAGGTACCACTGTACTTGGGTCAGACAATAATTTCCTGTTTTGCTGGTTTATCACTTGACTTGTTGAGCTCCAAAGGACAAACCATGCCCAGTGTCCCTCTGCCTCTGTCCCAGCTATTTTCCCACCATTCTACCTTCCCCTTCTTTTTCTACCTCTACAGTTTTAATGTAGGAGGTTTTTTTGACATTAAGTGCAGAACAAGTGAGTATCCTCTCCTTAGTCTATGCCCATATGCCAATTAAAGTGGCAGTTCAGTTGTATTACATTCCTGGGGATGGCAGCCAGCATATCGAATATATTCCTGTCGAATATACAACAGGAGACAACCCATACAGAAGGACTAAAATGAAAGCAAACCTGCTTCAGATCTCCAGAAGAGACGGGTGGAAGCTGAACTGCAGCCTCAGTCTCACTAACCTCTAAAATTGATACTGAAAAGCCATGGGCAGAATTTTAAATGATGACATAACTACATCTCCTCACACCTAAAGGCAACTAAAGGACTCCCGGGCCGAGGGAGCCGAAGACGCCGCAGACACTGTGCGAGGTCGTCCCTCCCCGCCCCCTGCCACCGGGTGGGGAGGTTAAAAGGGCTCCCGGGCCAAGGGACCCGAAGACGCCGCCGCCGCGCAAAGCCATCCCTCCCCGCCCCCTATCACCGGGCGGGGAGGTTGGAGGGGCTCCCGGGCCAAGGGAGCCGAGGACGCCGCAGCCGCCGCGCGAGGCCGTCCTTCCCCGCCCCCTGCCACCGGGCGGGGAGGTTGGAGGGGCTCCCGGGCCGAGGGAGCCGGAGACACCGCGCGAAGCCGTCCCTCCCCGCCCCCTGCCACCGGGCGGGGAGGTTAAAAGGGCTCCCGGGCCGAGGGAGCCGAAGACACCGTCGCCGCCGCGGCTGCCATGCGGGGCCGTCCTTCCCCGCCCCCGGCCACCGGGCGGGGAGGTTAAAAGGACTCCCGGGCCGAGGGAGCCGAAGACGCCGCAGCCACTGTGCGAGGTCGTCCCTCCCCGCCCCCTGCCACCGGGCGGGGAGGTTAAAAGAGCTCCCGGGCCAAGGGACCTGAAGACGCCGCCGCCGCGCAAAGCCGTCCCTCCCCGCCCCCTACCACCGGGCAGGGAGTTTAGGAGGGCTCCCCGTGGCTTTGGGGGCGCCGTAGACGCCGCCTCCGCGCACGGACGTCCCTTCCAGCCCCCTGCCTCCGCCCTCCCTATTTGGGGGGAAGAAAAAGGAGATGTCGACGACAGGACTTGCCAGTGCTCCCTCTGCGTTTCGGGAGCCCATGCTTGTTGCTGGAACCAGGGGGGGGATTGCGGATGGGATGGGAAGAGAGAGAGTTGGTCCTGCCAGCCAGGAAGGAGGGGCAGCATTCCATCTAGGGAGGTTCCAGGGAACCATATAGGTGTTGTGACGGGCATGGGGCGGTATGGCGGGTACCGTGGGGTGGGCCGCACTCGGGGAATGCGGGTCCGATGTTTAAGTGCGGTCCCTCATTCCAGCCCTGCAGGTACATCTCTGGGCCCTGAGCAGCAGATCCAGAGTGACCCCGCCCTTAGGCTGCTGCTGGTGAATGCCAGATCGGTCTGTAATAAGGCCCCCCTGATTCAAGATGCCATCCAGGAAGGGCTGGCTGACCTGGCATGCATCACTGAAACCTGGCTGACGCCTGAAGATGGAGTACCTCTTTCGGACATGTGTCCAGCTGGGTTCGGTATTTGGCACCAGCCTAGAGGTGAGGTGAGGGGCGGTGGTGTAGCCATTGTTGCCAGGGAGTCTTTGGGAGTTGCTAGGGCCACTGCTCCACAAGTGTCTGGTTGTGAGGCCCTGCTTCTACGGTTGGGCCCCAAGGGTCAGTTGGGGATCTTACTCCTGTACCTGCCCCTTGCAGGGTAAGGGACGCCCTGCATGAGCTCCTCGAAGCTGCCTCGATGCTGGCGTTGGAGTTCCCGAGGCTTATGGTTCTGGGGGACTTCAATTTGCCATCGTTGGGGATGGCTTCTGAGGTGGCAAGGGAGTTCATGGCTTCCATGGCAGCCATGGGCCTGACTCAGGTAGTTCGGGGTCCGACCAGGGGCAGTGGTCACATGCCAGACTTAGTTTTCTTGTCGGAGCAGTGGCAGAGTGATCTGACATTACAGGATTTAGTCATCTCACCTGTGCCATGGTCAGATCACTATCTGGTGACTCTTGACTTTCTGGGGGCGACACTTCATCGTAGGGAGGCAGGGCCTATTAAAATGGCCCGCCCTCGGCGACTAATGGATCCAGATGGATTCCAGAGGGAACTAGGGGGTGTTCCTCTGGATCGGCTACATGATTCACCCGAGGCACTTGTCGACCTGTGGAATAGGACGGCAACTGCAGCCTTGGATGAAATCGCGCCACTGCGGCCTCTCCGCGCCCGTGGGGTTAGGTCATCCCCGTGGTTCACAGATGAACTGCGTGAACTCAAACGGGCAAAGAGACGCCTAGAGCACCGCTGGGTGAAGACCCGGGATGCCTCCGATTGGACACTAGCTAGAGCTGCTATTAGGGCCTACCTAGTGGCGATAGGGGTGGTGAGGCGACAATACTTCACCGCCCTTATTGCCTCCGCTGATAATCGCCCAGCCGCCCTGTTCCGGGTTACCAGGTCCCTCCTCGGTAGGGGGAGATCGGTGCCCGGTTGGCAGGGTTCAGCTGAGGACTTTGCTGACCATCTGGTGGAGAAAATCGATCGGATTCGTTCAGGACTGAATCCTGGCGTGGATGGGGAGGGTCGGGGGGGTGCCGGTGCACAGTCTTGCTGTACGATCTGGGATCAGTTTGATCCTGTTGTCCCTGATGAAGTGGACAGGCTCCTTGCAGCTGTCCATGCCACTACATGTCCTTTGGACCCCTGTCCCACCTGGTTGGTGAAAGCCACCAAGGAGGTAGCAGGTGGCTGGGTTGGGGGGATAATAAATGCATCATTACGGGAGGGGGTATTTCCTGCACAGCTAAAACATGCTCTGGTGCGCCCCCTCCTGAAGAAAATATCCCTCGACCCAGCTGTCCTTAACAACTACAGGCCGGTTTCCAACCTGCCCTTCCTGGGTAAGGTTTTGGAGAAGGCGGTGGCGCACCAGCTGCAGAGTGTCCTGGAGGAAGCGGATTATCTAGACCCCTTTCAATCAGGATTCAGGCCCGGGTATGGAACGGAGACGGCATTGGTCGCACTGATGGATGATCTCTGGCGGGAGCGGGACGGGGGTTATCCATCCGTCCTTGCTCTTCTTGACCTCTCAGCGGCTTTCGATACCGTCGACCACGGTATCCTTCTGGAACGGCTCAAAGGACTGGGGATCCAGGGCACTGTGTTGTCCTGGTTTTCCTCTTTTCTGGAGGGCTGTACCCAGTCGGTGTGGTTAGAGAGTGAGAGGTCCAGCCCTAGGCTCCTCAAGTATGGGGTTCCTCAGGGCTCGGGGCTCTCTCCACTCCTATTTAACATTTACATGAAGCCACTTGGTGAGATCATTCGTTCCCACGGGGTGCGGTACCATCAGTACGCGGATGATACTCAGCTGTACATTTCGGCCCGTGGGGACCCCAGTGATGCTGTTGAAATCCTATCCGGATGCCTGGAGGCCATTGGGGTCTGGATGGGGGCCAATGGGCTTCGGCTGAATCCCAGCAAGACAGAGTGGCTATGGATAGGGGGCCCCGTGTTATCCAGGGAGTTACCACCTTTGGTACTGGATGGGGCTGTTTTGCCCCAGACAGACCCAGTGCGCAACTTGGGGGTCCTCCTGGACTCGCGGCTGCTGCTAGAAGAACAAGTGGCGGCTGTGGCCAGAGGGGCTTTTGCCCAACTTCGGGTGATTCGCCAATTGCGCACGCTCCTGGACCGGGGCTCCTTGCTTATGGTCACCCATGCTCTGGTTACCTCCCGACTAGATTATTGTAATGCGCTCTACATGGGGCTGCCCTTGATGACCATTCGGAGGCTGCAGCTGGTCCAGAATGCGGCGGCCCGGGTGGTGATGGGGTGTGGGTGATATGCTCATGCCTCACCGCTACTTCGGGAGCTGCACTGGTTACCAGTTTGTCTCCGGGTGCAATTTAAGGTGCTGGTTTTGACCTTCAAAGCCCTATATGGCAGTGGGCCAGGATACCTTAGAGACCGCATCGTCCCAAGAGTGTCTGCCCGTCCAACCAGAGCGGACCGGAGGGGCTCTCTAATAGTGCCATCAACCAGGGGTGCACATCTGTCTAGTACCCGAAGGAGGGCCTTCTCCGTGTCCGCACCAACTCTCTGGAACCTCCTGCCAATAGATCTAAGACTTCAAAGTGAACTGCTGCCCTTCAGGAAAGGAGTGAAGACCTGGCTGGCAGGGCAGGTGTGGGGCCCAAAAGCCTGCTGGCTTTTGTAAGGACTGGGAACTCTCTCTTCTTCTTTTTTGTATAGTAGGTGGGATGGGTGGGCGGAATATGGGTTTGTTTTTAAAGTGGGTGGGATGTGGGTTTTTATAGTGTTTTATGTGTTTTTAGAATTGTTGTAATGCCGCCCTGAGTCAGGTTCTGCCTGAGTGGGCAGCATATACAAATGCGACTATAAATAAATAAATACATAAAATCCATGAGAAGTTACATGGCAGAGCTCTATATTCAACATACGCTGTTTACCACTGTTGCTTATTACCATTTCTCGCCAGAGCTTCTCACTTCCTTCTGCTAAATACAGTGGTTCCAAACATGGGGCACACACCCCACAGGGGGACTTCAATTCCCAAAAGACTAAGTCAGTACATTGGCTGATCAGTGCTTTGGGGAATTGACTTAGGCTTCTGGGAATTGAAGTCCAAAAACAAAAGGCTGGGAAACGGTGGCTTAATAGAAGTGCCAGATTTGTTCCCCTGTGATCTATGAAGCATTGGAGACAATGAGCACATTGCAGCAGGTGGCCACCAACGTTCTACTATAGTGTTTTTTGACTTTGGGCCGCCAGGTGTTCTCGGACTTTAATTCCTAGAAGCCAAAGTCAGCACACCTGTTGATCAGGGCTCCTTGGAAATGAAATCAAAGAACATCTGGGAATCCAAGTTTGAGAAACCCTGTTCTACTACACTTCCAATCCGTGTTGTTTACATCTGGCTGGGTTGGCTCAAATGTCTTAGGGGACATGGATTGAACTCCTTAAGGACATTTAGATGTCAATGGTCTTAAAGACTATCAAAGGTGGGGAAAAAAC
This sequence comes from Bradypodion ventrale, assembly GCA_035047345.1. NCBI lineage: Eukaryota > Metazoa > Chordata > Lepidosauria > Squamata > Chamaeleonidae > Bradypodion > Bradypodion ventrale. The sequence goes on from JAWDJE010000001.1 coordinate 275,603,390, forward strand.
TTAAATGAATTACTTTAATAAGTGTTGATTTTTAATAGACACACACATCAAATTTATTTTGTGGGAAGGTAAGTGAAGAGTTATATAAAATAGCAGTAGCTGAGGATGATGTTTGTGGTCTGATCAATATGCTAAGAATTAACAATTCACCAGCTCTGGATTGCATTCACTCAACCATTCTTGAAGGAACTCAGATGTGAAATTGCCAAAAATTTAACAAGAACATTCAGCTGAGCATTAAGATCAGTCTCCTTAACAGAAAACAGGAAGATGGCCAATGTCAAATTAATTTTAAAAAGGGACAGTTGGGGAGAGGATCTGAGAATAGACGGGCTTTTTAATCCCAGGTAAATTGATAGAAAGCCCCCCTCTCCCTTTGAAAAGCTTGAAATAAATACACAAAAGAACAAGGCCTTTCTTAAAAGGGATCTTTATGGTTTCTGGAAAAGGAAGTCCCACCTCAATGTTGAGAATTCATTGAGATTGTTCAAGGACAGGCATATGAAGGTCTTTGGAAGAAGAAATATGAGTTAGATCAATACACATCTTCAGCAAAGATAAACTCTGAAACAAAGACATGGTGATGTTCTAATGTTAAAATTTAGCTTTATTTTAGTTTGCCTAGGTGTTGTGGTGGGTAGTTTGTGGACAACACATCTGATGGTCAATATCAAATTTAGCACCACAATAGCAGACATTAAGGGCTTTATTAGAGTATAGTATGTGAAGCAGATTAATATAAGTTTGTCACATTAATCATGTGTCAAATTGCTGGCATAAATAAAGAAGGAAAGCATAATTGGAAATCAAAGGGTACAGCAAATAGAGTTCAGACAAAAGAGTTAACAAAATTAACTGACAGAAGAAAAATTCTCCCAATATTTCTTTTGGGATGCAGAACTTTGTTAATGCTGTGTTACAGAGGTGTCCAAAATCCATTTGTCATGTGTTGGATGCCGACCAGGGGCTCTGGACAGGATGGTTGCTTTTAATGCATGTTCATCTCCTAGGAGGAAATGGTGACCCCTTCTAAGCAACAAGTGAGACCTCATTGATGCATGCTTTGAAAGAAACATGTTTTGACATGTGCTATGAAGAGACAGTTTGCCCCCAAACTATAAACACATATGACTTGTAGCTGAAATCTTCACTTCTCCAGTTTGGTGAATGTCACTGTGGTAACATATACCCCTTGATTTCTTCTTTTGAGAGTGTCAACTTCTAATGAACTATTTGGATGCACCCAGGTCCAATTTGGATCAGGACCACTGTGTACATTTATAGGAGGTTTAAACCTTCCCCACATAGTTGCTCTCCTAAATTTATCCACAGCTGGGTGGATAAATTTATCCACAGCTGGGTGGACATAATAACTCTCTGCCAAGCTTCCATAGGCAACAATAAACAACTGTGAAAAGGTGGGCAATTCAGACTGCTGAAATGTAAAAAACAAATAGGTCCCGTGTAAGTCTTCTTCAGTCTGGGCATTGCAAAACCAGGGGAAGAAAAAGTCCAAAAGTCATCAAAATTATTACCAACTAAAAGCTGGCCTGAAACTCAACATCAAAAAATAACAACAAGATCATGGCATTCAACCCCATCACTCCCAAGCAAATAGAAGGGAAGAAGTGGAAGCAGTGATTGGGATCTAAGATCACTGTAGATGGTGACTGCAGCCATGAAAAAAAAAAAGACACACACTTCTTGTGAGGCAAGCTATGGCAAACCTAGGCAGCATAATAAAAATTAGAGACAACACCCTGCCAATAAAAGTCCACATAGTTAAAGGGATGATCTTCCCAGTAGTAATGTATGGCTGTGAGTGAGAGCTAGATCATAAGGAAGGCAGAGCACAGAAGAATAGACATCTTTGAACTGTGGTGCTGGAGAAGACTTTTTAGAGTCCCCTGGACTGGAAGGAGATCAAATCAGTCAATCCTAAAGGAAATCAACCCTGCCTATTCTTTGGAGGGGCAAATATGGAATCTGAAGCTGACGCTCAAGTACTTTGGCTACCAATTTAGAAGAGAGGAGTCACTGGAGAAGGCGCTGAGCTAGGAAAGATCAAAGGCAAAAGGAGAAGGGGGTGGCAGATGGTTAGACAGCATTATTTATGCAATGGGTGTAGATCTGGGCAGACTATGGAGGATAGCAGATCACAGAGGAGCTGGCCATGCTGTGGTACATGGAGTTGTGACTGAACAACAACAAACCAATGAGTGAAACTTTTATGAAAATCAGTTATAGTTCTACCAAAATGTGCAAACATGGTTTTTCCAGATTTTTTCCTCAGGCTGGGGTGTATGAAAAGTCTGAGTGAAGAGAGAAGTCCCAAAATGTATGGCAGTTCAACTTAGCTCCAAGTTGGAGCTTTTAGACTGACTTCATGCCTGATAAACGAATATAGTAGTTCACTTGACAGGGCTGTAGCCAGAGGGGGCCCGGGAGGGGGACCCTCCTAAGCTAACAGCCCCCCCCCAACCCACCTCGGGATGCCAATGTTATATATGTGTTTGTGATATTGTTGCCCCTCCTGAAATTTTCTGTCCCTCCTGAAAATCCCCCCCCCCCATCTAGAATCCTGGGTGTGGCCCTGTCACTCGAGGATGTGAAATTATGCCTAAATGTTTTCAGCACTGTATTCAATCAGCTAAGGGACATAAACCTGCTGGTTCAACAGAACTCTGTGTGAATTCTGGAGGTTAAATGCAGGTGACTCTGAACAGCAAGAATGAAGATAGTGTTGGCATCAGTAGATCAGTTTTAATAAGACTCTTGGGTGCAAATTAAAGGTGAAAGAAACATCGCCCAATTAAAAGTTCCTGAAGTGTTACAAAGCACAGACCAGAGTGTTGTGTTATATGTGACTATAAAGGAAAAAAAAATCCAGCTGGGCCAGCCTGCCAAGGAACAATCTATCTAAACTAGCTGTAGTGAATTTGGATCTTCAGACATGATTAGAGTAAGCCCATATCCTGACATCGCTGTTCACAACAGCTTGAAAAAAGATGTCATTGAAAATTTATAGGGGTGACAATGGGTTGTGGTGCATCATAGAACACACCACTCTGTGTAGTTGCTTCAGTCTTGGCTTTTGAATGCTGTCAGCTGGTGCACTGCCAGAATTAAGGTCTACTTTCTCATTAGTTGCAAACAAAACAACCTGCCTCCTTTTCCGTGTAGCTGCATCTCTTGATATAAGAACACCACACTTTCTCAATAGTGTGGGAGCATAGTGTCACTTCATGGTGTGAACACCTGAGGAAATACGCTGTCTATATTGCTGCCCTCTTGCCTCACTGATAGAGACATCATTGATGATGTTGAGGGCTGCTTGAATATGACTGGTCCCAATTAAAAGTGCTGGTTGGTGATGAGCCACAACACATTTGCTCTCAAACCAATTAGATATCATACAATTCCTGTCGGTTTCCAATGTCTTTGGAAATGTTTACTTGCAATACACATCTGGCCAGATTAAGTGAAGTGATAAAAGCAGTAAATTTAGGGGTGGTCCAAAAAGTATGTGGTCCAAAAAGTATGGTTTTTTTGGTGGGGTGGGGTGTTGGTCTGCTTTTTTATGCCATCCACACATTTTGGATGCTGGAGGGAGCCAATTACCTCTCAATTCGATTTCGATTTTTGATTCGATTCAATTTTAATTTATATCCAGCCCTTCTCAGTTTACGCCGACTCAGGGTGGCTAAACAACATATCAGTAATACAATACAATCAATACAGCAAGAGTCAAAAAATAAACATCATCATATCAATAGTACAGTTCAATCAATGCAGCAAGATATCGGAAAAACCACAAATACAATATTAAAAAACACAATACAATTGACACAGCAGTACTCCGCTGCACTCACCCCAATCCCAGCAAGTCCAAATAGAGAAATAGAGGTGCTGACATCTCAGCAAACCCCAAAGTTCTAAATGGGGTATGGGCGGGACCCAGGACACAGGCGGTGATGGTGCTCCTGGCATCCAGGTGCTGCGGGCCCACTCTGCCACACCCGCAGGAAAGACCAGAGGCAGCAACAACAGTCCGGTTGCCTCCTGGTCTTTTAAACTTCCCGCTGAGGAGGGGCGGGGCCAAAGACACCGGCGGTGATGGTGCTCCCGTAGTCCAGGTGCTGTGGGGGCTGCTCTGGCATGCCCGCAGGAATGACTGGAGGCAGCAGCAACAGTCCGGTTGCCTCCTGGTCTTTTAAACCTCCCGCTGAGGAGGGGGCAGGGCCCAGGACACCGGTGGTGATGGTGCTCCCAGCATCCAGGTGCTGCGAGGGCCACTCCACCATGCCCGCAGGGAAGACCGGAGGCAGCAGCAACAGACCGGTTGCCTCCCGGTCTTTTAAACCTCCCGCTGAGGTGGGGGCGGGGACCAGGATGCCAGCAGTGATGGTGCTCCCAGCATTCAGGTGCTGCAGGGGCCACTGCATGGGTTTTGAGCCCCTGACACTACTATTTTGACATGTAACCATGTATGTTTTTCCCAGCACCTGTGTATGGATACATGAGACCCTTGCAGCTGTCAAAGCTGCTTCCAATGTCAACTTCCATTATCCTGATGTGGCTTACAAATCACTTCAGGACATTGGAAATTGAAAATGTCCCCATATCATCTGCCAAATGTCAGTGGGAAGTGAAATCATTTTTTTAATGTTTGGTGGATAACTGCTGTTGTGATGCATCACTTAGATCAGCATTTCCCAAACTATGTCCTGAGGAACACTGGTGGAATTCAGTTCCCGGAATTGAATTGGCTGCTCAGTGCTTTCGGGGAATTGACTTAGGCTTCTGGGAACTGAAGTCCAAAAATCAAAGTTTGGGAAACACTGACTTAGATGATAGTAAAAAGAAATTCCCCTTTCTATGTATTGCCAATTAAGAAACTGCTGCAGCCATGGTTTTGATTGTTAACACATAGAAGAGGATTTTTTCCCTACTGTCATCTAAGTGATGCAGCACAATATCAATCACCTACCAAAACTTTAAAAATAATTTCACTTGCCCTGAATGTCCATAGATGATCAAGGGAAGTGTTTAATTTGCTGGTATCATGAAGCAGCTTGTCAGCATCTCCTTCTGTCTTCAAGGGACCTGAGATGGCACATAATGGTCCAGCTTTCACACCTGTACATAGTGATGGGGAATATAGAAGTGTGGGTGAACTTCATTTCCACATCCCTACAATTGATGACCTTTCAAGAAACCCCTGCCTCAGTTTACATTTGGCAAACAAGACTGCCATAATTTTGTTATTGATCACTTGAGAGATAAGACTGTATTTTACTTGCATGTTTGGTGTCATAAGCATGTAGCACTGAAAGATTGTTTTTCCTGGAGGGATAATGTTTTGAGGGGACAACATGGGACCTGACCCAGAACTGCAGATCTCAGATTTTATTATTTTCTCATTTGATAGTAACTTCTCTTTATAGAATTTTATGTTCCTACTTTTCTCACCCTTTTGTCACCCAGGTAAAGGTAAAGATCACCCTTGCTCGAAAGCCAGTCATATCCGACTCTAGGGTTCAGTGCTCATCTCTGTTTATAGCCGAAGAGCCAGCACTGTCTGCATTTGCAGATGTTTCCATGGACATGTGACAAGCATGTCTAGACACCGGAGTGAATGGAATGCTGTTTACCATCTCACTGAAGTGGTACCTATTTATCTACTTGCAATTTCTTGCTTTCAAACTGCTAGGTTGGCAGGTGAATGTAAGTGAATTGTTAACAAATGGTGTGCTGAAATTTCAGGTACAGTGGAATTGTAAGCAAAGTTGGAAAGACCTTATTCAGGCAAAATATTTGAGTAATTCTGATGAAAGCTGGAAAAAAAATCAATTTGATTATCTGAATTTTCCAGAGGGCTTGTGTACACAGCTCCTTACCCAGACTATGGAGTTTACCAAGAGTTCAGAAATTATATACTACAAATAATTGGTTACTTGTAATTTAGTCTCTCCAATAAGAAATGTATAACTGAATTAGATTGTGACTGAGGGCTACTGTCACTTCTTTTGCAGTTGTAGCCTATGCCTTCTGACGTTATAGTCATAATTTAACTTATTTGTGCCTTAGTTATTTCAAAAATAAGTAGTTATGAAGAATTTAAGAATGAGGTTATTTTAAAACATGCATGCACGCTCTGAAAAACATTGTTGGACAGTTAGTGGATTTATTGGACAAGTCTTTCCAGACAAGAAAAGGAAGTCTGATGAAGAAAAATAGCAACATTGTATGTACTCCTTCCACCATTTAGACAATGAAAAGCTGAAGAAGCTTCCTTTCTCATTTAACGTAAAGCTTACATCCAATGCTTTAAGTTGAAAATTGAGCTCATGGGTCTTGACAAAATGAGGGAAAGCAACTTCAGCCCTGCTCCTTTGACAGTAAGTGGTTCTGCTGAATGAATTGGAGAAATAACACTCCTTGGCAGACAGGTGGAAATTGGTTGCAAGATGATTGGCTAGAATTGATATTGTCAATTTGTTCCTCCCATGGCTTCCTGCCGTGCAAAGCACCCCGAGCTTGTGCCGGTCTGACAGAGAGGTATGCTTCACCTAAGTGGCATCAGAATACAAATAAATTGAATGCCACTTAGAGGCCCCAAAAAACCATCAGACAACAGCACAACTACAAGGTGACAGCCACATTTTCTCTGCTGTGAGAAGGAAATGGAAAAAGAAGATGATGAGAGAATTTTTAATGTCACAAATGGGGAAAAGCAGGGCAGGAGGGGACAGAGGAGAGAAAAGTACAGTTTACTCTAAAAGAACAACAACATACAGCTCTTCATACAGTTTCAGTAGTGGCAAGCACACTGAGACTACAGGGTATACCACCCAAGTCTTTTTGCTACCTGAAGTAGTAAACTCTGCCTCTTGTCCTTCTAAAGCCACATGAGGCTGAAAATCTGTTGTGTATTAAGATAATAATTGTATTATTATTATTATTATTATTATTATTATTATTATTATTATTATTATTATTATTATTATTATTATTATTATTATTATTATTATTATTATTATTATTATTATTACTTCTCTGAGTATGTTAAAATGGCAATTCGCACCATTCTAGTTAAAGGTAATTTTGCCGCGCCTTCCCCGGTTCAAGGCGTGCTCATATGCAAATGTGTTATTCCCGATTGGTTACTATTTTGGATCCAAGCAGTGATTCGTCAGTGCTTAAATAGAGCTTTACTGATTGGTTAATTAAAGTTGTCCAAAAAGGTTGCTACCTTGTAGCATTGGGTAACAGCCACTCGGATGCTATATAAGCACCGCTTGTAAACAGGGCGTTGGCTCTTGGTTTGCATGCTTGCATGGCACACACACACGTGGATTACCTTCAGTAGGCACAGGTGCAGGACTAATCCCGGGTAGCCGAATAGCAGAACGAGTGCAGCCAACTCATGTATAAACTCATGTCTATTAAGCTGTAGTATTGTTTCCAAGAGTTGTGAATAAACCATTGTATCATTGTTTGAAGCACCGCCTGTTGGACTCTTCTTTATAAAAACTTAAGACACAACAAAATCTCACAAGCCTGCCTCCCCCTTCCTGACTGCAAAAATAGAATGAAATGAAAAAAATGTCTAACAAAATCGTGTCACTCAAAGCTTATTGCCTCTGCTTTATCGTGAGGTCTGTCTTGCTTGCTGTTGCTATAATGTGGAGAAATTTGCAGGTGGAGAGGCAGTCTTAAAAACTCTTGTTTTCTGTTCAAACCAACTTCTAAGAACCTAGGCAGCTTTTTCCAAACTAGTCTCATAGTGGCATTGCCTAATTGTAGGGCTAGACATGCTGAGTATCACTGGAGTTGCACTTGTGGATGTTTATTATTTAAAATGCTGAGATGTAAGCATGGCAAATATTTTCATTAGCTAAGACATGTTGAGTATGTGTTTGTGACCATCACAATGAAAATCTAAGTAAAATAAAGCATTTTAAAACAATTTTTCAGACCTTTCTTGATAAGAGGTTCCCATGACAAATGTTCTGTGTCAATGTCAGAATAATGGCAATTCTCTTATAAGAATTTACCTGCCCACCAAACTTTTTAAATAATAATAATCTGCTGGAAAGTATAAATAAATTTAGTAAAGACATTGGAATACAATTTGGAATTGACAAGTGTGCAACAATTACTGTTAAGGCAGGCAAAATTGTCAAAGGTGATGGGTTTGAACTAGAGAATGAAGAATGTATCAAAGCAATAACATCAGAAGAGGGATACAAGTACCTGGGAGTTCTGGAAGCTTCTGACCTGCTATACAACCAAGTCAAAATAACTACTTCTACAAAATACATAAAGCGGGTCCGGATAATCTTGAGGTCAAAACTGAGTGGAGGCAATATCATCAAGGCAAATAATACCTGGGCAGTGCTTATTATATTATGTTCAGCTGGAATAATGGATTGGACCCAAATCTAATTAGAGAACCTAGACCAAAAAACAAAGAAGCTAATGACTATGCATCATGCTCTGCACCCAAAAAGTGATGTTGATTGTTTGTAGTTACCAAGAGCTAAGTGTGGCCAAGGACTCCCATAGGTGAAACAGACAGTAGAGGAAGAAAAGCATAGCTTCAATGACTACATTAAGAAAAGTGAAGAGCCTATGCTTCAGAAAGTGAACAAAGGAGGACTTTTGAAAACAGTGAAGAAGAAAGCTGAATACAGAAAGTAAAAGACAATTTGCTGTTCAATTTGTGTTCTTAATGTTGGGCAATTCACAGTTCTGGTGAATGAGAGGACCGAAAAGAAAAAATCAAGTTGTAGAGTAAGAGAACAGCTTTATTAAAAAGTAAAATATATTTTGTAAAAGGGTCTCCTCTTTCTACCCTCCTTCCAAGAGGAAGGCAAAAGAAAAGAAGACAAGTAATTTAGAAGTACAAGCAGTTTTATAGATTAAAAAACAACAGGCAGAGTGGGTACTTAGAAAATACACCTTCCTTTGTTATCTCCTTCTGGTGTGCTGCATCTCCTTTCATAGACTTAAGCCAGTTGCCAGTGTGATTGTTGGGTCATCTCAGGGGGATCATTTCCATGACTAGACCATTAAAGGCCATCCCATGTCTTCTAGAAGCAAAGGTAAATGGGGATTAACATATACAAATCACCAGAGGCAAGGTGGAGGTAGGAGAGGGTGAGAGTGACCCGTACACTAGATGGATGTTCTCAGGCTAGAGTGGCTACATTAACATTGTTCTGGCTATCATAAAGCATAAAGTAAGCATATTAAACACCCTTAAGGTTAATTTAACATTTCATCTTTAATGCTATCTTTCAGTGCATCTTTGAATTATTTGATTAAAACCTGGTACGATTTTTGCTGGCACCTGAAGTGGCATCCCTGACTCACTTTTAGGGTTCACACCTATGCTTCAAAATGGTTGCTAGGATGAAATGAAGTCAATACACCACACACCTTGTGTCATACACAGCTGCATTTCCCTTTACAGATGTAGATTTGAAGTAGCATGGATACCTCAAACAGCTAATTTGGTTTGCTGTGAAAAGGCAGCATACTTGGCACTTCTTTTACTTTATTGTTAGTGGGCTTTTGCCAAAGGTGTGTATGGATTTCTTTTGCATCTAGTGCCAGGAAAATACGAAGAGCCTTGGGCATTATGCACTTCAATGCATACCTATCAACCATCCCGATTTGGCCGGGATTACCGTGGTTGACAGGTATCCTTCAATATTGAGCAAGGAAACCTTTTCATGTCACTTCAAACAGGCAAAATGACTTGAGTTCGTTCTGACAAGACCAAAGGTTGCATTATTTAATAATGGCAATCTGCTGGTTTAACTTTAATTTCAGAAGCAATTTGGAGTGTTATTTGCAGTGGTGGGATTCAGTAAGTTTGCCCTAGTTTGCTAGAAATTCTGGCTGGCCCTGTCCATCCAAGTTTTGAAATAACTCAGGGATTTCCCCTGGCCACACCCACCATACCACACCCACAGAGTAGGTAGTAAAAAAAATGAATCCCACCACTGGTTATATGGCTTTGCCCCTCCACATCTTGTCTCCCATTGTAGTACTAACGGTGGGTCAGTTACACTCCTCCAGATGTTGTTGGAATGCAACTCCCAACAGTACTAGCCTGAAAGCTAATGGGGGTTGATGAGGATGATGGGATTTGTAGTCCCAACAACTTCTGGACATCCAGTCATTGCTCTCTCTCCCTGTCCTTCAGTCAAAACTTCCATGACTTTTTGATAGCTCTACTTAAGTAGTGATAGCTCACATGAGAACAATGCAGTGAAATTATTAGGCATGAAGCTTGCCTGACTGCCTTTGGCAAATTGATCCCTGTCAGCCTAGCCCAGTGTGTGCCAACCTTGGTTTTTTGGGCTTCAATTCCTAAAAGCCTAAGTAAATCCCACAAAGCACTGATCAGCCAATGTACTGATTTAAGCTTCTGGGAATTATTTTATTTATTTATTTTCTAATTTGTATTGCCACCCAACTTCGAAGACTCTGGATGGCTGACAGAAAATAAGACCAATGGCAGTTTAAAAAGCAATTTTAAAACCCATTAAAAACTACTGACAAAATTTTTAAAAAGATTAAAAGAGAGAGAGAGTGTTCTACTAAATTAGCCAGGAGGCCGGGGTTACCATGTCGTTGGTGCCCCATACCTGCCCTGCCAGCCAGGTTTTTCACCCTTTCCTAAAGGGCAACAACTCTGTCTGGAGATGCAGCTCAATTGGCAAGGGGTTCCATAGGGCCAGAGCAGATACTGAGAAGGCTCTCTTTCTGGTGCTAGAGAGACACGCCCCTCTAGTCTCCCTATAGGCCGTGTTATTTATTTATTTATTTTGATTTCTATACCGCCCACTTGGCCAAGGCCAACTCAGGGCAGTTCACAATCACAATAAAAACATAATTAAAAACTGCATAAAAAACTACCTTCCCCCTAAAATGGGTGCAAGGACCGAGGGGGTGAGAGGTACACTATACCAGCCACCCAACGGGACTCACCCTTCCACCTGCACCTCATACTTGGCCTGCCAGCCAGGTTTTAAGTTATTTTCTGAAAGGGAACAATTCCATCTGGAGACATAGCTCTGTTGGTAGGAGGTTCCAGAGTGCCAGTGCGGACACGGAGAAGGCTCTCCTCCTTGTGCTAGAGAGGTGAGTCCCTCTAGCAGATGGTACAATAAGAGAGCCCCTCTGGTCCACCCTGGTTGGATGGACAGACGTCCTTAGGGCAATGCAGTCTCTTAGGTAACCTGGCTCACTGTCATGTAGGGCTTTAAAGGTCAAAACCAGCACCTTGAATTGCACCCAGAGGCAAACTGGTAACCAGTGCAGCTCCCGAAGCAGTGTCCACACCCCATCACCACCCAGGCTGCCACATTCTGGACCAGCTGTAGCCTCCGAATGGTTGTCGAGGACCCTCTTGCTCAAATGTCTTATGGGGCCCCATTTAGCGTTGCATTGAGTGTCCATCCCTTAGAAATTGTCCAATCTAAGTTCCTGAGGTCCATTATGCAAACTCCATTTTGCATTTCTAATGCTGCCCTAAGGTTAGAAATGAGCATGCTAACCGTGAAAGCAAGATTATTAACATGCGCCGCTATGTATTGGGTGAAACTTCTGTTTTCTCCAGTGGGTCTACTTACTTTAATGATGGCAGATAATAGAACTTCCCCTTGGATTTCTCATATAGAAGCAGTTTTGACATCATATGGACTTTCTAAAACTTACCTTGTTTCCCTGGGACCAAATTGAGCCAGGGAGGAAATTAGACAAAGGGTAACTGATATATACCGCCAAACAGATCTAACCAAAGTTACCTCTTCCTTGTTTGAGTGGCCGCATTTTAACGTGCTTAAACCGTTGTCCTATCTTTCCTCTTTAAATAACCGAGACCACAGATGCTCTTTTAGTCTCATTCAACACAATATGCTTCCCTCGGCATTTAGGGAGGGGCTTTTTAAGAAAATCCCAGTTTGTGAATGTATATGTGCTTGTCACAGCAACAAGATAGAAAATTCCGAGCACATTCTTTTAGAGTGTCCCTTTTATGAAGATCTCAGAAAAGAGCTCTTTTTTAGCAGTTCCGTACTTGGCCTTCAGCGATAATAGAAACTTGAGCGTATTACTATCTGACAGTTCCAAGGCAACGATGGCCGCTGTCGCCAGGTTTGCATGGAAATCATCCTGCATTCGCAAAAGTATGGCGATTCATATCTTTTGACCCCAATAGTGCTCAGTAAATAGTGAGCTCCAGTGTTAAAATTCGCAAACGTGAACTTGGGACAGCCAGACTAAAGTAAAATACTATGGTGTGTATTATAGGATTCTCAAACAAATTTTTATTTTTTAATATTTTACTGTATATGCTCGGTGTGTCAGAAATCCTTTTATTCTATATGTGATGCCAGAATGGTTGTGTTATCTGGTGCACTCTGTCTGGCCTTTGGCTGTAATAATAAAGATTTAATTTGGTTGTCAAGGGCAGCCCCATGTAGAGTGCATTACAATAATCTAGTCTGGAGGTGACCAGAGCATGAGTCACCAAGACCAGGGAGTCCCTGTCCAGGAACGGGCGTAACTTGCGAATTAATCACAGCTGTGCGAAAGCCCTCCTGGCTACAGCTGCCACCTGTTCTTTTAGCAGCAGCCGTGAGTCCAGGAGGACCCCCAAGTTGCACACCGGGTTTGTCTGGGGCAAAACCGCCCCATGCAAAACCAAAGATTCCCTGGGCGACCCAGGGCCCCCAATCCATAGCCACTCCATCTTACTGGGATTCAGTTGTAGTCCATTGGCCCCCATCCAGACCCCCACAGCTTTCAGACACACAGACAGGACTTCAATAGCATCGCTGGGATCACCACGGGCCGAGATGTCCAACTGAGTGTCATCTGCGTACTGATGGTACTGCACCCCGTGGGAATGGATTATCTCACCCAGCGGTTTCATGTAGATGTTAAATAGGAGAGGGGAGAGCACCGAACCCTGAGGCACTCCATACTTAAGGAGCCTAGGGCTCGACCTCCCACTCTCCAACCACACCTATGAGTTAGGCCTTGCCTAACTCATAGACTTGTTGTGAAAGGAGAAATATGAGGGGCTTTGATGGCTTGAGGAAAAAAGAAAAGAAACTGAGGCAACTCTTCAGAGAGGAAAATAGTTGCTGGATGGTTGAAGAAAGCAGAAGAATTGTGAAGGGAGTAAACCAAAAGGGATAAGGGAAGTAAAAATGGCAAGAGGGAGCAGAGTGCCTTCAAGAGAGGCTGACTACTAACATTCTTCGGAAAGAAATGTATTAGACTACAATATCATATCTCAACCAACACAGAGAATAGTTATGCTGGCTGGGGATGATGGAAGCTGCACTCAGACACATATGGAAGATACCAGGTTGAGGGAGGCTGTGCAAGATTATGGGGGAAAACCCAAACAAATCCACAAGAAGCTAGATTCCAAAATGACTTCAGCAACAGTGTTGAACTCTGCAGCATTTGTTCCCCTCTTCCTCAGCTTTATTTTCACAGAACGTTCCTGTCACAACATGCTGTATGTTTATTTTCGCACCTTGTTCAGTTTCAGGCAGCCCATCTGATATATTTTAACAGCAGATACAGACAAGAAGAGAATCATCTAAAAATTATTTATTGGGTTAGTAAAGTGAGAGGTTGCCTCTCTCAGCCTAAGTTTATGAGTGCACAAAACCTTCCAGCAACTTCATAGGAGGTTAGGCTCTTTGCAGATGATGGCAGAATAAAGGAGAGGCTGCAGTTACATAGTGTGAGCCATAAAGATGATGACATTAGCTTTGCTAGAGTCTCTGTCTCTCCCTCCTTTCTTCTCTCTCTCTCCCTGCATGCAATGTATGTTGTGCATTTGCATTTGTAACCTGTTGAGTCTCTAAATGTGGATCATGTTCAAAAACATCTACTATTTATTTCTCAAGGATTCTTTTAGATACTTTTAGAAGCAATAACATAGGTGGTCGTGGTCCATTGCTTTCTTAGATCCCAAAGCAACTGTAGTCCCTGAAGTTCAAAACCCCAATTTTGAATTCTCATAGTACAAATCACCACTAAATAGATTAATTTATTTGAGAAATATCAAAATTACCCTACTTCACCTGAGTGAGATACTGGCTAATTTCATTTCTAATCAATGTTTTTTGCCTTCCCCACAACTATTTTTGTCTCTTGGTGGCCATCTCTCCCTCTCCCTCATTTCCAGCTTTTCTCTCCCTCCAGTCTTGTGTATTTTTAAACATTTCCTAATCTCCTCCCTAAAGAGGCTAAGATGTGGAATTCGATGACTGGAAGGTCAGCAGATCAACAGTTTTGAGACCCAAGTGCTGTTCAATGACGTGTGCTCCTGTTGTTTGTTCCAGCTTCTTCCAACCCATCCTGTTTCTCTGAAAATAAGATCTAACCAGAAAATAAGCCCTAGCATTATTTTTTCAGGATGTTTGTAATATTATCCCTAACTCCAAAATAAACCCAAGTTAAGATCAGACAGACAGACACATTTGGTACATCTGTTGTAAAACATGATGGAAGTATTGAATTACAAAATAATAATATTAATATATAATTAAATATAAATAAATAATATTATTGACCTTAATGCTTAAAATAAATGATAATATAAATTATAATTTAGTAGTTGTAAGTACCCAAGTGGGCGCCTTTGGATGAGAGGTAAATGCCTATGTAAATAGATGAACTTGAGACTTATTGTTGAATGACCAATCAGAGTACAGACACAAATAATGTGCACACTTGATAAAAAATGGCCATCGCCATGTCTAAGATGAATCTTCATAACTCAATACATCATGTGGTGTGACAGACAACAACAATAATAAAACATCTCTTGAAAATAAGCCTTTTGGAGCAAAAATTAATATAAGACCAGGTCTTATTTTCAGGAAAATATGGTAGCAGTTCAATAGCATGAAATTGTAAATAGATAAATAGGAACCACTTTGTCAAGGATAGTAACATTGTTCTGTGTGCTTTGGTGTCTAGTCATGCCTGCCACATGACCACAGAAATGTCTGCAGATGCAGACAGCACTGGCTCTTTGGCTGTGAACAGAGATGAACACCACCTCCTAGGGTTGGACACAATTGACTTTTGAGCAAGGGAGACCTTTACCTTTACTTTAACCTCTTCCCAGGCATGCAGGATTCTCTGTCTTCCTATCTCTCAGTCTTCCTATCTTCTTGTTTCTTACATCCAGGCACCTGCACAGGCATTTATATAAATTATTTGTACATTATGCAAATCATGTTCCGGCCTGATCATGGGGAAGTGGGAGCACCTGGGGTCCTGTGCCGCCACAGGCATAATAACTCCCACCGTCACCTTCTCCACTGAGCTCCTTCCCCAGTCCATCCTGACCATGGGGAAGTGGGAGCACCTGGGGCCCTGTGGCGCCACGGGCATAAGAACTCCTGCCGTCGCCTCCTCTGCTGAGCTCCTCCCCTCGGTCTGGCCTGACCACAGGGAAGTGGGAGCACCTGGGGCCCTGCGGCAGCATGGGCATAAGAACTCCCACTGTTACCTCCTCCGCTGAGCTCCTTTCCCCGGTCCAGCCTGACCATGGGGAAATGGGAGCACCTGGGGCTCCACAGCACCACAGGCATAAGAAATCCTGCCATCACCTCCTCTGCTGAGCTCCTTCCCCCGGACTGGCCTGACCACGGGGAAGTGAGAGCACCTGGGGCTCCGTGGCGCTATGGGCATAAGGGCATAGGGAGGACCTTGTTTTGCCACCTTGTGCTGCTGATGCCTTTGAGGATGTTCAGGTGGGCTACGCCATGGACATTGAGCTGGGCTCCACCAAAGACGTTGAGCCTAGGCTCCGTTAAGGACATTGAACCCAGTCCCTGCCGAAGACGTTGAGCCTGAGCTCTGTTAGGAGCATTGCGCCCAGGCTTTGCTGGGGTCATTGGGCCCTGTGCTCCGACCCCTGGACCTTGTTGCCTTTTGCTGTGACACTGTCGGAAGGGCCGTTGTATGTTATATTTTGTATCTTATATTGATGGGATGATTATTGAATCTTGTATTTTTGTATCCTGATTTGTAATTTGTAATTGTATTATATTTTCTATTATGTTTATGAACTGCCTAGGGTGAGAAAGGCAGTATATAAATAAAATTCTATTCTATTCTATGTGACAGGTCAGAAAAAGAACTGAAAATCTTCTCCTACACCCTATTTCCCATTCAGATTGATTTATTTCAAAATTATGGAAAGAGTAAGCTGGTTTTTAGATTCATGGCTGGCAGGACTGCATGTCCCATGACCTGCAGTGTTTTGGGCAGCTCCATTAGTTTTCTTTCTCAACTTTTATGTTCACCAGCCTCCTTCCCCTGCATGAGATGCAGCTATTTCAACAGGTATGCCTTCCCAAGAGAAGGATTTATAACAACCTCAAGATCCTGTTTGATGTACCAAAATCAGCATCTGTATAATGTACAATAGAAATGGTGTGTGGGAGGGAGTTGATAACACCCATTTCAGAGAAAGAAAATCTGACAGATGCAAACACATTTCACATGTCCAGGTCACAAGTGTAGTGTTTAAACAAGGGAAAAGATGGCAAGAGTCAATTTCAGAGCTGAAACAAGCTTCCAGACCTAGAAGCCTCCTGGATGCCCAAGACACCTAAAGGTTGTTCAAGCAACTGTGCAGTGACAACAGTTGCAAATGTCCATTTTAAAGCAAGGTAAGATCCCAAATGAAGAAGCCTGCAACATGGTCTGTGCACAATTTGGGAGCAGACAAATGAAGAAAGAGTTCCCAAAACAGCTTGCTGCGAATGAAGTAATATAGATTAACAATTATCCCCTGAAGACCATTAAACGCAGTAAAAAAATTACTAATTACATCTGTGCCTTTCTATTCATTCTGCTTGCAAAACAGGAATTGCAATGTTGATTTAACTCAGAGTTAGGGTTGCTACATTTCTTAGGTAACGTAGGAAAAAAAGATTTCATTTCTTAAAACACATCTTTGAACTGTTAATCATAAAATTGTTACCTGAAAAATCACTGCCCCTTTTTCTGCTGCAGGTAATTGACAAAAAGGCCATACTAGCCTGAAAAAATATAGGTAGAGCATGGCCGAAGACCATGGACAGCTGGAGATGCGCTTACTTATTAAAGGAGGCCTTCCACTGGCAGAATGCCTAGGATCCACAGAGTCTTGAAATTCAGGTTAAGAAGAGGTTTATTATGGCCTTTAATCAACAGTTGGCCACCTGCTGGTCAAAGACAATTAAAACCCACCCACTAAAAATACACGAGCTTCCCTATCTATCTTTTCCAACAAGAGCTAGTCTGAAGTGAACGAAGTAGTTTTTATACAGTTTCTACACATTCAAACTAATCCTAGAAACTATCTACCTCAAAATTGAGTGTATACAATAAAACAAAAGAACCCTCAGCAGGTGGCCAATACAAACACAAATAAGTCAATCACAGGTTACAAAGGCAAAAAATTATGCAAATAAGGTTAAATGGTAAAAGATTACAGTTCCCAGGAAAGATAAAGGGAGGAGATTGGGGAATTAGGTAAACCAGATACTGATGGAGTGGCCAATGCCAGGGCACAGTTTCCAGATGTGCCACCAATGAGCAGGCCAGTTCGCAAGATGCGGTCCAATCAGGATGATGAGACGTCATAGGTGGGAGATTTGAATAACCAATCAGTGGAGCAATTCTGCTGGTCTCCGTACATCAAGAGAAGACTCATCCCCCTCCCTCCTGAGCTAATCTGCCCTGTTAAGCAGGAAAACCCATAATTACAATGTATAAATATGCTAATATGCCTAACATCTGCTTCCCCCAGAAACAATAGTCATGAGAGGAAAAATGCAAACAGAAGTAAGCTTCAAGGATGTATGTGGCAAATAGAGCTTCAGGGAACCATGTGCATGGAGATAGCTTCAAGGATGTATGTGCATGGAAAGAGCTTCCTTAAGACATGGCTTCCTTGGTTAAGATAGGGCTTGCCCCAACATGTCCTGGGCACATGAAAGTAATCTGAGAGACTCCTGCTTGAATAGACAAAGCGTGAACAGTTTAAGATACATGGGAACATTTTTATTAACTTTTAGGACATCCTAGGCATAATCGCGAATGAAATTGACATAATCGCAAATGAAAGGGTTAAGTCTGCCACGTCTATAGTCAATTGTGGCTTGGCTGAGGGGAAAAATGCATTTTAAACCTAACCGGGATTAAAATTGACAAGGTGGGAGCAGTTCCTAGCCTGGGCCTATTTCCGAGTAGGCCTGACTGGCCTGAATCCCAATGGAGGAAAAAGAAAAGACTCTTCCTGATTTATTTAATTCTTTCCTTAATTTTGTGACTGCCACTGCTGCCACAGCTTGACTGTCGAAGAAAGGAAAAAGGGGAAATCCATTTTTAAATTGCCCACATTTGCAGCCTTAAACCAACTAGGCAAAAGCAATCCTTTTGCCAGGTTTACTCTCGAGGAGACCACCCTTTGTTCAGGTCCAGTCAAGGTCCCTTGACTGGTGAGAACAATTCCAAGGTCCAGTAAGTCTGTAGGAGTGAAGAAATAATTTTTCTACATTATTTTATATTTTATCCGGCATTTAAAAGATTAACTCCATCCTCAGATCACGCTTGCTCTTTGTCCTCTCAGTGCCTAGAAAGTCTTGAAACCTTTGAAGTCCTTTGAAGTCTGATTGAATCAAGCGACTAGCATAGAGTTGCCATACGTACCGGAAACCCGGGAACTTCACGGTTTGAAACTGCCCCGCCCGGCCGCATGAAAAACATTGATATGTCCTGCTATTGATACCAAGCTTGGTTTCAAAAGAAAGAATTTTTTTAACCTTAGAGCGGCAATTCTATTGAATTGCCAGCAGGTGTCACGTAGACAAATAGGGACCGATTGGGAGGTGGAGGTAAACAGTGTTCTGTGGTGTCTAGTCATGCCTGTCGCATGAACACAGCAAGGGAGGCACCAACTTTAGGCATTGCGGAGGATTTCCCCCTCCCCTCTTGGCAACTCTTTCTTTCTCTCCTGCCTCTCTCCCAGAGTTCGGGGGTGGAGGAGCCTCTTTCCCCAGCCAGCAGGCTTTCTTTCCTCCCTTTCCCCAGAGTAAAGCTGGGGGAAAGTGCCTTCCAGCAACATGAGCGTGGTGAGGCAAAGAGTTGACATGAGCGCTGGCTCTTCGGCTTTGAAATAGAGATAAGCACTGAAATCTAGAGTCAGATACAACTGGCTTTTGAGCAAGGGCCACTCCTGTCCTGTTTTTGTGAGAGGGAAATATGGCATCCCTAGACTGGCAGCCTAAAATCAATTTCATCCTGTTGCAAAACAGATTGCAAGGCTTGTTTTACTTCCACTTCTGATGGGAGGAACCATGTGACTGGCCCGCTGAACCACGTGACTGGCCCGCAGCCTGAAAAGTTTGTGCACCCTTGGCTTAAAGCATCCAAGGACTTGTATTTTGGAAATGAATTGAAAATATGTTGTGAAAAGACCCACAATATTTAATTGATAAATCCAGAATTCCCAGGGTTCTCTGGGATGAGGGACTGTTTCTTGAAATCTGTATAGACCTTTCTAAAAAGGTGCTGCTGTGTTCTAAATTAAATGTGCCTCCTCCTCTGCCCCTTCTCTTTCAAAGGAAGGCTTTGTAACAAAAAACGGGAAAATACCATAACATTTCACTTCTGCATTAGTTTTGAAAAACAACGCTTGACAAGACAAAATGCTGCTAAGTGGATTCTTGTCTGAACACAAGGATAGAACATGGGGAAATGGCTCAATTAGGTATAATTGCAACAGAAAGTGTATTAATGACTTCTGCATTTATATCCAATTTGTGCAATTTTTAAAAAATCTTGCTATAAAATGAAACCTACACATTTATTAATTTCTCAGCACTTTACGAGCTCATGCTGTACCCAAAGCTGGTGAGTTAGGGCACAAAAAGGTCACTGACTTTTCTTACGGCTTGCATGCTAATTAGCTAGAGACCTGCATGGCTGTTCATGAGGCTCCAGAAACTGGAAATAGGTCAAGAAACAAATAAAATGGAGCCAATGGAAAGATGTAGGATTGCCATAATTTTCTCCCCCAAAACTGGGACAGAAGTATATTTGATACAAATGAGCAGGTTATCTACAAAATAGCCTTTTTAAAAACAAACTTAATGACAACTATAAAACACTTTCACATTAAATATATCAATATATAAATGAATTTATTTATTATAGTTAATTCTTACTGTAAGATGATCTGTTGTACTTCTGAGAAGTCACATCCTGGTCAACTCTTAACATCCTCAGTTCCAGGAAACACACTGGTCACACTTATCAGGCAGTGGTGTGAGGTGAGGATGTTAAGATTTGTCTCCAGGTATACTCCAACCCTAATGTGGCAGTAAATCGCTTGTTTGATGGTAAGAGTTTGAATTTATTTTAATGTGTGTTATAATACACAATCAGTAAATTTTAAAAATCTGGGACTTTAGCATGATTTTTATTGAACTGGTCAGGACAATTTTTCTGACCTAGAATCCGGGACAATCCCGGATTTCCGGGACATATGGCAACCCTAGAAAGATGAGAAGTTTTCTTGCCAGTACCTTGCTATAATCCAAACTTTATTGTACTGCAGGAATATCCAACATCATATTTTGAAAAGCCCAAATCTATTTCTTTAGGAGTTAATAACTTTTGCTGAGCTCAGTGTGCTTAGGTTTGAAGCCATAGCATCTACGAAGGTAATTTTATGCAAGAAAAAAGGGGTGGAGGGAAGAGCCACCCCCAGATGTTCTTGGACTTCAATTACTGTACCAGAAGTCTTGATCAGCAGGTGTTCTGACTTGGGTTTCTGATAATGGAAGTCCAAGAACATCTGGGGACCCAAGGTTGAGAAACCTTGCTTTAGGGCATTTTTGAGCTTGTAGAGTGAGAGAAGAAGGAGAAACTGGGTGCTAAATTAAGACGCTAAATGTATCTTGCACATGATCTCTAGCCTTCAGTAGCAGGGCTTTTTGGAACTTTTCACTGGAGTGGAATAGGAGAGTCATGAAACCTGCATACATTTTCAGCACCTGCTCTTTCAACCAGATTATAGGCTATATGTTGTTCAATAGAAGTGTTAAAAATCCTTTCTCGCACAGGTTTATACCTACAAACCATGTTAAAAATGCATAACAAGAATTTGGCATTGACCCTTCATTATAGATGTGTTTGCACTCATAGTGATACATATTTAATATCTCATCCATATGGCGAAAGTTACACATCTCCTTGTTGGTTTCTTTAGTAGAATCCAGGAATTCATTGATCTTTCCTTGCAATACTTTCATTGCAGGCGCACCCCCCAATAACGGACACAGACAACATTGAAAGTGGATAACAGCATCGGGCCACATTTATTGATTCAATGCCCTAGTCCGAATTATAAATTTGTATTGGTAAAACGACCAATCATAATTCTTAAGGCAAGCAGGCCGAAGTAACACTGGTAAGGTACCACCCCAAAATTGCCAACGGCAATTGGTTACAATGTATCAATTTGTATCAATTTGTTTGTTGACAACAAACAAATTGTTGACCGTAGTCAATATCTAACTCATGACCCCACCCTCTGACGCGTATCCGTGAAATCACGGGGTGATGCATGCTGGTTAGCTATCGCCATCACCCCGTCGCCTGGTTCGTCGTTGACCGGACAACGTTTAACTAATTTATTCCTGTCTAGTGTTGTCCAGTCAATTGCGAACCTGCCGGATACCTGTGGGTCATACTGTTTACCTTACCAGTGCTACCCGCCAATGTGACCAAAGTCAACAGTAGGAACATAAGAAAAAACCCCTATATCAAACCATAGCCACAGTGTGGGATGGGCAAAAAAGCCAGGACCCGAAAGCCAATGTGGGTCCCAGCCAAAAATTCCCACCCGGCCCCGAAGCGACCAAAATATCACACTGTTAACTAGGGAGGGGGTGGAGGGGAAAAGACTTCTCCGCTCCGTCGCTGAGGTAAAATGGCAGCTCGGCTGCTTCGTGGCCACCCTTTTTATAAGGGAGCTGGCCACGCCCCTAACTACCCGGATTCTCTGTCCTGTGGGGGGGGGGCCCGCAAAGAGCGCGGCGGCAATTTTGGCGCCGCGCTTGCATTGCAGGCGCACCCCCCAATAATGGACACAGACAACATTGAAAGTGGATAACAGCATCGGGCCACATTTATTGATTCAATGCCCTAGTCCGAATTATAAATTTGTATTGGTAAAACGACCAATCATAATTCTTAAGGCAAGCAGGCCGAAGTAACACTGGTAAGGTACCACCCCAAAATTGCCAACGGCAATTGGTTACAATGTATCAATTTGTATCAATTTGTTTGTTGACAACAAACAAATTGTTGACCGTAGTCAATATCTAACTCATGACCCCACCCTCTGACGCGTATCCGTGAAATCACGGGGTGATGCATGCTGGTTAGCTATCGCCATCACCCCGTCGCCTGGTTCGTCGTTGACCGGACAACGTTTAACTAATTTATTCCTGTCTAGTGTTGTCCAGTCAATTGCGAACCTGCCGGATACCTGTGGGTCATACTGTTTACCTTACCAGTGCTACCCGCCACACGGAGGGGCTTCAAAGAAGGCCTGACGCCCCCCCCCAGACCGTCAGCTCGGTCAACAGGCCTGCTCGCCAATCACCCAACAGGAGGTCCATACCTCCTCGCGACAGATGGACCCCATCCCCTGCGTACAAGTCGTAATTTTGTAGGCTAATAGCGGTGTGATGACTGACCCGTCCCCAAGCCCTGTCGGCAAGAAACCGCGCCACCGCCCTGTTGACCGTGCACCTAGCGGGTCAAGGGCCAGGGGGTGAACGCCCCCTCTATAAGAAAGGTGCGGGATAATGTCCGACCAAACCAGGGTTGTGGCAGGCCAGACATAATGCAAGTAGGCGAGGTCCTCGCAAATCACATGCTTGAGCGATAAGCCGGTGACCTGGCCCAAATCATTGCCCCCCAGGTGGATGATGAGAATGTCAGGCGGGTCAGCACTCAGGCCAGAAAAAAGGAAAGGCCGCAGCTCCCGCCATAACATCCCAGGCTTACCATGCCATGTGAGACTGGCGTGTTCACCCAGTCCCAGTCGGGGTCCCCACTCTGTCGCCGCAGCGTAACGCGCTGCCCTGTGCACATAGCTGTGGCCCACCAGCCATACTGTCACCGGTGTAATACAACACCCAGGGTCTGTAAGAAAATTGAGAAAAATTGAGAAAAAGACGGTAAGGTGACTGGATTGTTACTCATGGCGGAAGTGGGCGCACATAAAACTGAAAACATTGCGAGCC
This sequence comes from Bradypodion ventrale, assembly GCA_035047345.1. Taxonomy (NCBI): domain Eukaryota; kingdom Metazoa; phylum Chordata; class Lepidosauria; order Squamata; family Chamaeleonidae; genus Bradypodion; species Bradypodion ventrale. Next base: position 275,626,759 of record JAWDJE010000001.1, read on the forward strand.
CCACCTCCCCATGCTGCGTATGTCAGCCCCAGAGTACCCAAAAGCAGCTGCTGTAGAGGCTGCACCAGTACGGAATGAATGTGTGCCATAACGGGCACCTGGTAGGCCCACCCTGGTGAGGGCTCTGCCTGTCACCTTCCAAAACTGAAATTTAGTAAGGGGAGACCCATCTTGGTGACAGAAAAACGGGCCGTGGTGCATGCCGCGCAGTGCCAGGAACTCCTGTAGGGCACCAACCGGACAGATGTCTGCCAAAGAACACCGTAGCAGTCTTACACCACTGCCTACGCCATGCTGATCTGTCTTAGAAGAGCATATCCTCAACTGGGCCCAGTCTTTGGCAACATAGACATTCCAGTGCCCTACAACTTGCATCCGCCTTATACAGCATCTCAAGCTCGCTGGTGCGGAGCGCTCCAAAAAGGCCACCGTTGTAGCCGCATGAAGTGGGCTGCCTCATGTCCAAAACAGAGGCCAGGCCAGCCCCGGGCCAATTGGGTAAAAACCCTGGGAAAATCTTGCATCCGCCTTACTCAGCATCTCAAGCTCGCCGATGCGGAGGGCTCCAAAAAGGCCACCGTTGTAGCCGCATGAAGTGGGCTGCCTCATTTATCAAAACTGAGGCCAGGCCAGCCCCGGGCCAATTGGGTAAAAACCCTGGGAAAATCTTGCATCCGCCTTACTCAGCATCTCAAGCTCGCCGATGCGGAGGGCTCCAAAAAGGCCACCGTTGTAGCCGCATGAAGTGGGCTGCCTCATTTATCAAAACAGAGGCCAGGCCAGCCCCGGGCCAACTGGGTAAAAAACCCTTGGGTAAATGGGGTGGCGGTCGCCCGGGAAATGCCCGCGCACGCGCACCCACCCCTCCCAAACATGTCTCACCCGGAAGTCATTGGTGCTGTCCACACGACCTCCCACTTTGGCCATAAAAGCCAACCCTACAGCTGAGATGCTATGGTGCGTGGTGCAAGGCCCTGGGGATACAGGTAAACCATGAACCGCAGAACATGGGCTACTAGGATCGGCCAGGTTCCTGGCAGTCGGAATCGGGTACATAATACTCTAAAGGAACTAAATGCGTGGTGATACGCCTTACTCATGGATGGCGCTAGTGACAGGCCAATCGCCCGGTTCACCTCTCCTTGCCAACGTTCCATCTCTCGTCCGGGAGTGGCGAGGGAAATTCCTCCGCATCCAGGGGCCGAGGCACGGAACCGGGAGATCTGCAGGCGGGACAAAGCAGCAGCAATATCATTATCAACCCTTGGGACATGCCTGGCCCTGAAGGGAACGTTGAGGCACAGGTTGCATAACACAAACCAACGCACTAGCTCCATAACCCCGGGCGATTTGGAAATCTGTGCAGTGACGATGCGGACAACAGCCGCGTTGCCATGCCAAAATCGCACGACCGAGTTGGCCCACTCCTTGCCCCATAGCATCAAAGCACCCAGGATAGGGAAACATTCGAGATACGTGAGACCATGCAGGCGACCCTTGCCTGCCCAGGATGGTGGCCACCCACCATAGGCCCCCTTCCAATTGAAGTACATCCCATAAACCCAGGAATCCTGAGGCATCGGACTGCATCTGAAAGCAAGGGGGAGCCAGGAGATCAGACCCCAAAATGACACCCCGTTGAACTACCTCTGGATCTATGGCCAGACAAGCACGTCTGCCCCGATACCCCGGGTAAATCTGAGCCTGTGGTGGGGCCTGGAGAATCCCGCCATGGCGTCGCACCAGCGCAGAGCAAATGCCCTGCCCGGTGGGACGACCCTGCCAGCGAAACTGGGGTGACCATGTAGCACCAGAAGTTCCCTCAGTGATGCCATGCGCTCGGCCAGCAAGACCGAGACAAGGGCCACTAGCCTTGACGCCTTATCCCGCTGCAACCTAGAATCCTGCGCTACCGTGTTACTCTCCACCCCAGGAATACTAGCTGTGGAGATGGGCCCTCGGTCTTTTCGGGCGCTAAAGGGACACCAAGTTCCTCCATTAGCGTCTGAAATGTGTTGAGGAGACGTGTGTACGTGTCCCAGCCCCGTTCAGCCCCGAATAAAACCATCCAGGGAATGGGCTACAGACCGGGACCCTGACCTGCGGACAAAAGCGCAATCTAGGAAAGTGGTGAAACGCTCAAATACCGAGCCCCAATGGAATAGCCAAAAGGCATGGCATCATTGAAATAATATGCTCCCCGGGACGGGGGTGCAGGGACAGGGCCAACGACCCTGCCCGCATAGACCCTATTGTCAAAGCTGGCAGCAGCCACCTCCTCCCTCCCCTTAAGGGATAAAAGATTGGGGGCATCCTGAGGGGACCTATTACCCATGAAAGGGATCCGGAACCCCTGCCTAGAACCCTGAAGGAAAGAACCCGCATCCTCTCCCTTCGGGTACCATGTGAGCCAACGCTCCAACATGTCCACCTTGACTGGGGAGGGAGCCCTTCGGCGAACTAGATCCATCTGCGGCAGTCTTGCCAGCCCCCCGTCTGGCCAACCCTCTGCCCCGCATCCTTCCAGGCCTGGGACTGGCAGAGGCCGCATGGGGGCCAACACAGGTGGGACACTCCTGTCTGTATTTGCAAGTCTTCCCATTAGAGGAGCCATTGGACAAGAAAGTCCAGCACAGCAGGCGGGCTGGAACCCCCCGCCCCGCCCCCTGGCAGGTGACCTATGCTGGGGCCGCCTGCTGAACCGCATGCCCACAATGGTATACCCCCCCGGGCGCAGGGCGCGTGGGCGTCACGTACAAAAGCCGCAGCCTCTGGCCTGGCTCATCCCGCCTAATCTCGGGGTGCGGGGAAATCCGCCTACGGCATTCCTCGTCACAAGCCAACCACGCTGGGCCCGGAAAATAAACCATCGCCCGGTAGACGTTGTCCAAATACTGGACCATCAGAATTGCCAGATCCGGCCGGGCCCTAAGGTACACCGCCATGCATATGATGCAGGCCGGCAACCATTTGGCCCACATACTTGGTGGCTTTCGACAACGTGCCTGCCACTATCCTTCTCATTCTGCCCCCCCCTCTCTCCTTGGTGGGCACCCTGTTTAGAAGTGAGAAGATATCCACGTACTCCCCCCGCCACATTTACTCTCTGGCGGCCTGTGCCAAGTGGTCACTCAGCGGTAAGGAATAGGGGCTTGGACCAACCCAACCCAAAACATTCCCCTCAGGGTAGGGAACACCCCCCACCACGGGGCCCTGGGTGTTAACTGTCATCGCCGGGTGAGGCGTCAGCGGGTGCACCGCCGCACCACCCGCGCGAGGCCAAGGCCATTGAAAAGCCCCCCCCCATATTGGGAATGTGTGTGGATGTACTCGCTTACACCGTATATTCACATGCTGCACCCCCGCGGGCCGCCCCCACCGGGGGTTCCGGCCCACTGGGGGCGTCGGAGCTCACGAGCGACGTAGAGCTCATCACCGGGGCCTGACCTGCACCTGGCTGCTGGCTGGGGAGCTGCGAGGCAGTGGCCGAAACCGCGCCACGCGCCTGCAGCAGCTCAACCCTTCCTGTCGGCTGTTGTCCTCCTGCCGACAGCGCCGCAAAAGGAACCCCAAAGGGGGCCCCCCGCCTGACTGGCCCGAGCCAACGACGCTTCAAGGGCCGCAAGGCGGGCCAGTAAGGCTTCCACGTTGACCTGGGGCCAAGGGCCAGCCGGCCCGCACGGTCCAGGCGTGGGTACAGGTCCCTGTACCCCAGGACCCGAATATGGCCATTGGCCAACACCGAAGCCCGGCAGGGTCGGTGGAGAAACCTGCCAAGGCAGGGGGCCACACCACCCCCCAAGGCTAGAGGGCCCCGGGGGAGGCTGCGACCCAAGAGCAGCAGGCCCAACCTGGTGGGCAGATGCAGGAGCGGTGTCCACCGCTCGCGGGCCACGGGCCGGAGCCCCTACCGCGCCCGCACTCTGTTCACCCGCTCCGGGCCAAGGGGCGATAGACCCCATTCCGCCGGTCCCGGCAGGGGCCTGCAAAGGCGGCTGCTGGGAAGGCGGCACCGCGGTCCTCCGACCCGGGTTGTGCCTCCTAACAGCGCGAGCCGCGCTCAAAGCTGCCTTCTTCTTCGAAGGCGTCTCCACCGGAGTGAAGGGAAGCCAAAAAGGAAAAATCGCCGCCAAAAGGCTTCCCGGTAAGTTAATGAGCGACGGAGACACAGGGGAAAAGACTTCTCCGCTCCATCGCTGAGGTAAAATGGCAGCTCGGCTGCTTCGTGGCCACCCTTTTTATAAGGGAGCTGGCCACGCCCCTAACTACCCGGATTCTCTGTCCTGTGGGGGGGCCCCGCAAAGAGCGCGGCGGCCATTTTGGCGCCGCGCTTGCATTCTAATGCTGCACAGCATATATTGTCTTCCAGGCATGAACACTCTTTGATGGGACTTCCCCCACCCCACCATTGCAATGTGCTGCCAAGGTTGCTGTAGGCATGTGGATTTCATTACTGCAAAGGGCTGGATGCCTTTAATAGGCTTCAGGACATTTATGCTGTGTGGATCAATGTATTTTTGACTTGTCTCCTCTGAAGTAGGATCTAGAGATGCTTCTCTCCAAAAATTTAGACTAGTGATGGCCAACTTTCCCAGAAGTCCTGATGAGCAGGACTGCTGACTTGGGTTTCTGATAATTGAAGTCCAAGAACAACTGGAGGCCCAAGGTTGGCCCTCACTGATTGTTATGTACTGAATGGTTTGTGACAAGTACCCCTTTAACGGATTGTATCTGACAAATTGTATCTATTGTAAGCAATCATTGACTCATTATAACAAGCTGTTAAGAACAATGCTGCTCCTGCAATAGCAGCGTTAGCCACAGGATACTCATTCACCTGATTACCTGAAGGGCAGGAAACTACTGCCGCACTGCATCTGGAGAAGATGGGCGTGACGTCCCATGACGTCACACAGACAGTAACCAATGAACTATCACCCGGGCTATTCAAAATGTACTATAAATAAGGCTGTTTGGTCCACCTGTATCTCATGTTCACTCTGACTACAATGCAATAAAGTCTGGTTTAGCCCTTACTGCGGCTCCTTCTTGTCTTCCGTACAAGACACCAAACTGATTTAGACCATCCTTCCCACAATCTGCCTTTCTTCAGAGGTGCTGGATTACAACACCCACCAGCCTCAGCTAGTGCTCGTGGAAGCTGGTGAGCATTTTAGTCCAGTGTATTTAGTCTAGATGTAATTCAAAGAGGAAATTATCTGAAGCAGGCTAAATGTAAGCTATGATTCAGATAGAGTTTAGAATGGATCTGCCTTTTCCTGCTATAACTCCTGGCAGCTCCCCAGCCAGCAATTCTAAATTAAATAGGGGAAAAAAATGAATGCCATACTTTTCTTCATAGGTACACAGAAGTGGCCAAACGGAGTGGCAATGTTCAAAGATAGGAAATCCGTTTGAGGCTTGAATATGTAGTAATAGGTAATATAATATAATGTTTTATTCTTAAGTAGTATATTGAATTAATCTTGTAGTTAATATATTCAGAATCTTCCAGTAGAGCAATACAATAAGTCCAATACATTGTGAAAGTCAACCGGTATGCAGACTCTTTCAGGAGAATTTCCCTTCATCAGACAACTTGACTTGCTAACTTTCCAATTCCTATCAGCAGGATTTATAAGGGGAGTAATATTTTGAGTCAGTAACAGCCACAGCCCAAAATGAATAAACGAAAAGAGGTTAGGATGCAACATGAAAACAAGATACCCTTTGAAAACTAAATGTTATATATCCAGGTGGGTTTCTCTTTTATACTTAGCTCAGTAGCAATATTCCAGTTCAGAATTAATTTTTTATATATATTGTATGTATTTTCAGATATTGGAAAGTTAGCAAGTCAAGTTGTCTAATGAAGGGAAATTCTCCTGAAAGAGTCTGCATACCGGTTGACTTTCACAATGTATTGGACTTGTTGTATTGCTCTACTGGAAGATTCTGAATATATTAACTACAAGATTAATTCAATATACTACTTAAGAATAAAACATTATATTATATTACCTATTACTACATATTCAAGCCTCAAACAGATTTCCTATCTTTGAACATACTTTTCTTCATGGCACAAAAGCTTGCTAAGAGGCATCTTTGGGATTTCCAGGCTTTCCCAGGTGGGATTGAAATAATGGAGAATGAGGGAGTTCTAGAGGTAATGTGGCAAATAATCCTCAAAAACCCACAAACCATTTTTTGTCTTTTCTTTTCTTACATCCTTTGCCATTTACAAACAGAGCTAGGAGGCAGCCTCTCGAGGATTTAGAGCTGATTCACCATACACATTTGAAGCAAAGTGAGCCACATAGGGCAATTTCCCCTTAAATACCATTATAAATCTATTGTTAGTCATCACAGGGGGGGGGGGGGAATCCACAACAGATATACATTTTAGCATGTAAGGGCTCATGAAGTATTCACATTTGTGTCAGTGTGAGAAAGAAAGTCAGGAGGACCCCAAATCTGATGGAAATCCCATGGGACTTGACAGGAGAGAGGAAATTATGGTGGAAGGGCCACTGGGAGGGGGAGAGAAAGGGAGGAGAGGCAGAGACATAAGAAGGCAGCAAAAAAGAACAAGGAGAAGAGGCTATAAAAGCAGGAGCTGAGGAAACAGGGGAGAGTTGGATAGAATAAAAATGTACTGGTGCAAGTGGGTCCAGGAGACTTTCCCCTAGAACAGTGGTAGCAAACCTATGGCATGTGTTCTAGAAGTAGCACTCACAGCACTCTCTGTGGGCATGTGTGCCATTGGCCCAGCACAGAGTTTGCCCTGCCGCTCTGCCCAGCAGCCCAATGTGAGTGCTCCCTCCCTCCCCCAGAACAGAGTTGACCCCACCCCTCTGCCCAGCATCCCAATGGGAGCGCTTCCTCCCTCCCCCAGCACAGAGTTTGCCTCACCCCTCTGTTTGGGCACTTGGTGTCTAAGAGGTCCGCCAACACTGCCCTAAAATATTGGGAAGAGGAGGAGAAAGGTGAAAGTCAGATAGGAAATTGAGATAGAAAGAGTTATACCCTCTTAGGAGGAAAACCCAGTGAGAAGAACTTGGTGGAAGTGACAAAGAAGAATGCTCCTGTCAGACTTTATATACACAAGAAAGCAGAGCTTCAAGTAGGGGGTGGCACTGAAGTACCCAAGCCCTCCTACTGGGGAGAGAGTAAGTATAGAGGATATAGAAAGTAGGGGAGGAGGTATGTACCCTGAAGCAAGAGTGAGCACAACAATAACATAAGGTTTACTTTGCAAATGTTCCTGAATACTGAATCCTGTCAGGTAAAACAGGATAATATAGAAGGAACAGGATAAAAGGTTAAATAAAGATTGACCTGTTTGCTTATGACATCTTGGTAACTATAAAAGAACCAATAAAAGCTTTAGCTATAATCCAGAGTCGTTTGGAAAGTTTTGAAGAAGTAACGTGTCTAGGAATAAATCAGAGATCATTTTATTTAACAATGATAGCTAGGAAATTTACAGAATCAAAGAGAAAATAAAGATTGAAGTAAAATCAAATTTTAAACACTGTACTTGGGAATAAATGTTGCTAAAAATTTGTAAGATTTAAAAATAATGAAAGAAGGAATAAAGGAAAACTCGAAAGAAGAAATACAGGAAAACTTAGAAAGGTATACAAATTGAGATTGTCATGATTTGGGAGGATAGCACTATGTAAAATGAACATACTGTATGATGTAAAATAATTTTGTTTTGTTTTGGATGTTACAAATGAAATTAATAGAAGGTGAATTAAAGCAGTGACAAATGATAAAAAATGATCGCTGCAATAGAGATAGAAGATCAAGAATAAATAAAAAGCTGTGGTATGTATCTCAGAAAGTGAAATCTGTTTGTTCTCCATTCTTCTCATGATAGACCAAAGGGAGGAGGTGCACCTCTCCAGCATGAGGAAAAGGGCCTTCTCAGTTGTAGCCCCCACACTATGGAACCTCCTCCCGGTAGAATTACACCTCTACCCCATGCCATGTGTCTCCCCCAAGGTGGCCCTGAATGAAATACAGTGGAACCTCACTTAACAAATTTAATGCGTTCTCTGGGACCTTTTGTACTACAAAAAAATTGTAAAGCGAACTTCCCATAGGAATGCATTGAATGCAATTTCTCATAGGAACACATTGAAAACCAAAATTTGTTAATCAAAACGTGCTTTCCCATTGAAAACCAATTAATCCATTTTTTTTGTTAACCGAGCTGATATTTTCGATGGATTTCCTTTTGTTATGCGAATTTTGTGTTAACCGAGCCATTTGTTGAGTGAGGTTCCATTGTATCTGTGTTAAGGATGATCTCAGAGACAGAGTTTGAAGACTCTGAGTGCAACAGCAGTAGCAGCCTCAACAACACCCTGGCATTTCTAAAAGCAAGGATCTAAAAGCTAATTTTCTGTGGCCAAGAAAAATCCCTCTGCAGCATGCTTAGCCGTGTGATTAATCCTTAAACAGAGGAGAAATACTCTGAGAGGATCTACAAGCCTTTGCCCATCATAAAGCAAGACAGAGGATAAAACCTCTATAGCTGAGCAAGTGGGAGGCCTGCCAGGGTATTAAGATAAACTCTGTCTCAATAGCACATCGTAAATATGTCCATTCACTCCTGCCAACTTCCCATTGTGCCCTGTTGCCTACTGTTCTTGCTTGCGGTGTTTCCTCTTCCAAGTGCAGCTGCTCTGAGGCCTGCGAGCTGTGTTGCCTTATTCTGTCCTGATTTCTGGGACATTTGTTGTCTCTTTGTTAAGAAGCTTCTTATAATGATTAAGAGGCAGGTGAATGATTCCCTCCTTTCTTTGGTTGAGATCCTGTTTAATGAATCAAAGCTCTTACTGCTGCCTGCCTGGAGCTGCTTAAAGAAAGCTTGGGTTCTTTAAGAATACGGCAGAATAATGGCACTTGTTCTTGTTCTTGAGCCTGAACAGGCTGAAGGCATTCTCACCAGTGTAAGGCAACATTAAGCTGGTGTCTGAAGCGGCCTTTGGGAAATTGAAGTTTAAGTGTGGAGATGTCAGGGAATGTCTGGATTTACAGATGAAAGAGAACTCACCAGGGTGTTGTAATGGTTGTATTGCTGGACTGGGATTCAAGACCCCATTGAAGAATAAAGTCCATTGGGTGACCTTCGGGTAAGTCATAACCCTCAGCCCAGCCTATCTCACGGGAAGAAGAGAGCCATGTGTGCTCCTTTGTGGGCAAAGGGAGGAAAAATGTAACAAATAATAGCTGGTAGCCCTCAGGAGGAATCCAAGTCTTGAGGTGATTTTCTGCCAGGGAATTCACAGACCATTCTGGGTTGCAGCATCCAAGGTACAAAGGCTAGTCTGAATGTTTGGCTGTTGTTGGGAAATGACATCAACTCTAAGTGCTTTGGGCCTGGAAAAACAATGCAAATAGATTGAAAGATGAAGTCATTGTGCCTGACTAAGCTCCTGATGACACAGAGGATGGAGAAAACTGAACATAAGAACATAAGAACAGCCTTGCTGGAACAGGCCACAGCCCATCCAGTCCAGCATTCTGTCTCACACAGTGGCTCACCATTTGCTTCAGGGTATTATTCCCAAGCAGATGCCTGCTTAGGATTCCCTGGAAATGATATTGAGAGATATCCTGCCTATCTCTCCAACCCGGAGGTTGTCCTTAAGTATCCATAATTATAGCCATTGATACTCTTGTCCTCCATGAACTTGTCTAATCCTTTCTTAAAGCTGTCAAGACTGACAGCTGTCACCACTTCTTCTGGCAGGGAGTTCCATAGACCAGTAATCCTCTGGGTGAAAAAGTACTTTCTCTTATTTGTTTGAGAACTAGTACCCAAAAGTTTCATGGAGTGTCCCCTAGTTCTAGTGTTATGCGATAGGGAAAACAGTTTTTCCTTATCTACTTTGTCCACACCGTGCATGATTTTATAAACTTCAATCAGGTCACCTCTTAGACGTCGTCGTTCAAGAGTGAAGAGGCCCAACCGTTGCAGCCTCAGATGGTAAGGAAGGTGTTCCAGTCCCCTAATCATTCTGGTTGCCCTCCTCTGCACTTTTTCCAGCTCCATAATATCCTTCTGGAGGTATGGCGACCAGAACTGTACACAGTATTCCAGATGGGGCCTCACCATAGATTTATAAAGAGGCAAAATGACACTTGCTGACTTATTTTCTATACCCTTCCTAATGATTCCCTAGCATTGAGTTTGCTTTTTTCACTGCTGAGGCACATTGGGTTGACACCTTCATTGAGTTGTCCACCAGGACACCAAGGTCCCTTTCCTGGTTTGTCGCAGAGAGTTCAGACCCCATCAGTTTATAAATGTAATTGGGGTTCTTTAGTGTTTGGGAATCAAGACAATGGAAACGGCTGTAAGCTAGCCTAGCACATCTTTATTGCATGGAGTACAGTACGAACATGTGGTAATGGCGGACAAACAGCTCTTTTTATACGGTGGCTATACAATTGAATATGGCTCTTCGACAGGCATTGGCTACTGTCCAAGTGACGTCATCCTTGGTCACGCCTTTCTTGTCCAGGTGAGGTGAGCGCGCGAATCTTTCCCGCGCAGCTGAGGGTATTTGCGTAATGTGTACCATGTGAGCTGGGCGCTCGCTACTGCCCCCGGTGGCCACTAGCTCGCGTCCTCATACAGAAGGTTACAGTGTTACATGAACCCATTCGTGTGGTTACAATTACATTACATTCAATACACAACAGGTTCTTTGCCCCAACATGCATCACTCTGCACTTACTAATGTTGAAACTCATTTGCCACTGTTTTGCCCACTCCCCCAGTGTCGAGAGATCCCTCTGGAGCTCCTCAAAATCCACTTTGAGGGGAGCCCCATAAATACCCAAATTACTCATTTGGCTGGGAAGTCCTGTAAGTGAGCAGCCTTGGAATTTAGCATTGCCAGCATGTGTGTTTTCTAAGGCAATACCTCTGCCCCTCCTTTAACCCCCAAAGGCTATTCCTACATCAAATTATGTAATAAGGAGAGCAGGAGTTCTTCCATTTCCCCAAGAACTCATGCCCCACAAGCCATGAGTGGTGAAGCATGCAACCTTCACCCCATCCCCATGCTCCCCTTCCCCCTTTTGTTTCTCATGCTATCCTGCAATCATCACTCTTAGATTTAAGTCACAGGTTTGGGTGAATTGGCATCATCATAATCTCTTTGTATTTTTCAGGGAGGGAGCATGCAACGTATTTTTAAAAAGAGTCCCCACATTTGTCTTGTTTTCAAACAAAACCCCAATGTTTTCAGTGGTTGTAGAGCATACATTTTGTGAGTTCAGAGGAGGCCATTTCTTCCTCTCTACACCAGAAGTTGCCAAAGTCTGACCACAAGGAGAAGGCACACCAGAAACAATGCATAAATAAGCAACCTCCTCCAAGACAGCAAAGTTAGAGATAATACCATACCTGCTGGACTATGAAAGTGCACACCTGGCTCCAGAGAATTTGCAAAAACAACATCCATCTTTTCATTAGTCATTCAGTGATGCTGTTCCACAGAGAGCTCTGTAAGGTCTTGATCTTCTACTTTGGCTATGTTGGTTTTTGCCAGGACCTCTGTGGTGCCATCCGTGGGTAAAATATAGACTTTCAATAATAGGAAGCTATATTGAAGAGCAAACTCTTGGTCTTGTCATTGATGTATAAAAGAAAGACTTTCTTTGCCTGAAAGGAAAAAATACAAAAGCAGTAGACTAGCTTAGTGTTTTCAATGTGTCAGAGAAAAAAACCTAGGCTACCACTAGACTCTCACAAATGATGTTCTCCCTTTCACAGGTTCTGTTCATCCCCAACTGTTTCATAATGCTACATATTAACAAAGGAGACATCATGGGAATTGGGATTTGGGCTTCCATTCACTCAAAGGTAAAACCAGTTGAGAAACCAAGTTTGCAGATGTTTTTCAAAGGTGCATCTGGCCCATCTCCCCTTGTCTCTTTCTGTTTATTTTAAGAGAATGAGCCTACAGTTCCTTTGATGTAGGCAGATTGATTGCACACGGAGCCAGCAGGTGGGCCAAACACTTCTTTATTGTAGCATGGTCAATCTGTACATAACCAAATAGTGGAGACGCAGCTCCTTATATACCATACAATGCATTTGAATTTCCCCCCAAAGGCACTCATTGGTTGCTGTGGCAGTGACGTCGTTAGGGACATACTGCAGCACCTTCCTAAGGTTCACCTAACCTAACTAAGGTTAGTTGCATACCTTCCTAACGATCACCTATAGCGGGGAGGTTTCCCGTGCTAGTTGCTGATTGGGTGATTGGGGTCGCATGGGCTGAGCTTCCTCAGCTGTGCTATGGCTGGCAGCTGAGTTGCGTGTGGTGACTGATGATTACTTGCATACACAACATCCCTCCCGCCTAGGATGGGATGAAGTCCCTTAACCATTGTGGGGGCTGGCGATTTCACTGCAGCCGACCCGCCGGTTCAGCGGTGCTGCCCGGGGCGCCTGCAGCACCTGGGCTTTCCCCTCGAGAGAACTGAAGAGTCCCATCGAATCCTGGCAAGGGAAGGGATGGGGTATTCCTGGCTTGGGGAAGATGAGGGGGCCATTGGGAGAACTAAAAAACCTGCTGCTCACTGGGACGAGTGGGGGAACACTCGCTAAAACTCTCATCCTGAAACAAAAAATCAAACTGGGGGTCTGCTTCCTCGGGCTGAAAGACCAACTCCCGTGGTTCCATGCAGCCTGTCATGCTCAATCCTGTATTCCCCCCTTGGGTTAAACAGGTGGGTGGAAACCCTAACGTTGACTCCTCTGTGTCATCTCCCTCAGAGGGTTTCTCCGGATTGCTCCCCTGGGTGGCCCCCGTGACCCTTCTCCTAAGCTGGTCAGCGTGTCTGCGCCACAGCAACCCTAAGTCTGTTAAAACTTTATACGATACTGGCCCGGTTTGCTCTACCACCTCCCCAGGTACCCATGCTGGTCCTGAGCAAACATAATTCTTGCAGTAGACTGGGTCACCTGCCCTGAATACCTTTTTCTGCTCTACTGACACATTCGTACTCCTATCCTACACCCTAGAAGGATCCAGGTGGTTGAGCAATGTCGGGATTCTTCTCCACATTAGGAGCTCCGAGGGGGATTGCCCCGAGGCTACCAGGGTGACCCTATAGCCTATGAAGAATTGACAGAGCTGCAGCTCCAGGTCCCCTGGACCCATTCTCCTTAGTGCCTCCTTCGTGGTGTGGACCAGGTGCTCTACTTGGCCATTAATAGCTGGGTGAAAGGGGGCAGAGGTGATGTGCCTGATCGCATTCCGCTCGAGGAACACCTGGAACTCCGCGGACGTGAAAGTGGGTGCGTTATCCAAAATTCGCACATCGGGAATACCAAAGCAAACGAACATCCTTCTCAGATGTTTGATTGTGACCACGGAGGACGTGTTTTGCATTGGAATGACTTCAAGCCATTTCGAGAATGCGTCGACTGCAAGTAGGAACATGGTGTCCCTGAAGGGCCCCGTGAAATCGACGTGGATTCTGGACCACAGACCATGGGCTGTGTCCCACTCCCTGGGGGGTAGCCTATGCTCCTCGGGCCATGATTGTTGGCAACTCTCACACTGGCCCACCAGTTTCTTAATGTCCTCATCTATATTGGGCCACCAGAAGTAGCTTCTTGCTAGAGCTTTTGACTTCACAATTCCTGGGTGGCTTGTGTGGAGCAGACGGAGCACCTTGGCTCACAAGACCTCAGGAATTACTACCCCAGAGGAGGCACCCTCTCTCGAGCGAAAGCTCGAAGCACTTCCTGAAGAACGATGTGAGTTATTCGGAAGGAGACATTAAGGGCCAGCCTTTCTTAACCCAAGCCAGTGCTTGGGACAAAACCTTGTCTTTGGCCATTGCCTTGGCGATATCCGCAGGCACAATTGGAGGCGATTTGAGGGACTTGATGAGCAGCACCTGGTGCTCTTGCTCAACCTCACACTCGGGTTCCCCCAGCTCTGGTAGGGGAGACCTGGAAAGCACATCTGTGTGCGCGATGTCTTTCCCTGGGCGATGCACCAGCGTAAACTGGTACGCGTTTAGGAAGATTGCCCAAGTTAACATTCTAGGGGACAAGATCTGCGGGGTGGGCTTGGTCATGACAAAGATACCTAGGAGGGGCTTGTGGTCCATGACAATGGTGAACTCCCTCCCGTACAGGAAGTCATGGAATTTCTTGGTCCCTGCGATGATCGTGAGGGCATCCCTGTCTGTCTGGGCATAGTTGTGCTCTGCTTTTGAGAGGGATCTCAAGTAGAATGCAATTGTAGCCTCCCTCCCATTCTCAAACACGTGGCAGAGGACAGCCCCCACCCCCATCGGTGAGGCATCACACACTAGCACTATGGGCTTCTTGGGGTCAAAGTGAGTTTATATTGCCTCAGAAGAGAGGAGCCGCTTTAACTCACTGAACGCTCGCTCTTGACCCTCCCCCCACCGCCAGACTGCATCCTTTTTCAGTAGGCAGTGTAGCAGCTCTGCCACAGATGCCTTCCGTGGGAGGAAGGAGTGGTAGAAATTCAGGAGCCCCAAGAACGACTGCAGCGCTGACTTAGTAGCTGGTGTGGGGGCATCCTGAATGGCCGCAACCTTAGATTTCGAGGGCTTTACCCCGTCGGTGGTGATCCAAAACCCCAGAAATTCTACCTTGTTTGTGTAAAAAACACACTTGTCCCTTCTTAGGCATAGCCCATCCCTTTCAAACACAGTCAGGACCCGGTCTAACCTCTGAGCTAGCTCTGACTCATGCCCAGCTGTTATCAATACATCATCAAAGTATGGCAACACCCCGGGGAGTCCCTTAAGTAGGCATTCCACAAGTGCCTGAAATATACCAGGAGCTGAGTTCACGCCGAACTGAAGGCGCGGCACCTTAAATGCACCTTTGTACATAACTATCGTCTGGGCAGCTGCGGCCACAGGTGTGACTGTTAACTGCTGGTATGCCTGTGCTAGGTCCAGCTTCGCAAAACACCTCCCCCCATGTAACTTGGCCAGCAAGTGGCTAACTACCGGCACCGGGTAGGCATTGGGGTGGAATGCCTTATTGATAGAACATTTGTAATCAGCACAAATCCTAACCTCTCCATTAGATTTCATGGCAGTTACAATCGATGTCTCCCACTCCACGGAGTCCACTGGAAAAACAATGCAAATAGATTGAAAGATGAAGTCACCCCTGACCCACCAGTTTGTCCAACTCTGCCTCTATTTTGTCCTTTAGTGCGAAGGGCACTCTGCGAGGCTTGAGGCGCACGGGGCAGATGGGTCCATATCAAAGTCCACAGGAAGCCCCTTGTACTCCCCAAGTCCTTTCCTGAAGACTGCCAGGTGTGCATTGCACACATCTTGGATGGGGTCACCTCGGACAGCATTGATTCCAATCAATGCAATTCCCAGCGGTTCAAACCACTGGGTCCCCAGGAGACAGCTGGACCCCCCCTTAAGGACCACTAAGGGTAACTTCCTAGTGAAATTCTTGAACTGGACGGTGAAGTCCCCCACCCCCAGGACCAGGATGTAATTTCCCTGAACATCCCGCAAGTTTGTTTTGAGGGCTCTAAGTTTGGGGCGGTCCCTAGGGGGTATTTGCAGAAACTCGATCTGCGAGACAATGGAGTAGGCAGTCCCTGAGTCCACCTCCATCTTCACCTGGACCCCCAGCAACAGTACCTTAACAAAGAAATGGGTGCGCCGGTCTGACACACGTCTCACCACTGTGTCTCCCGCGTGCATCTTTCCAACATTCTGGTCCTTCCGGCGGCTGGTCCAGTCAGGGTCTCGGCTTCTGCGTTGTCTGCACACCTTCGCGATGTGTCCCAAATGCCCGCAGTTGTGGCACTCTGCCTTCTTGAAGGGGCACCGCTTCCAGTCGTGTGTGCCCCCACACCCCTCGCAGCGTCTGCTTGCTTTGGCAGTGTCTCTCCTCTCAGAAAGTCATTTCCTCACCTTCTGGACCTCGGGTTCACTTTCACTCTCACTGAGGTCGGATGAGGACATGGCGGTGGCTGCCATGGCTCTCAGTTCTCGCTCCCTGCGAGATGAGCAGCTGTGGGCCTGCACGGCAGACGATGGGTTCCCTGGGGCTGCTGTTCTCGCCTGACATACCCATACCCCGTCCTTTACTGCCTCTGCAGCCTGGGCAGCCTGGAGGACCTGCTCAAACGTGATGTCCTCATCCCGGGCCAACAGTCTTTACTGGGCCTCCTCATCCTGCAGGCCGAGTAGGAGGCGGTCTCGCAGCACCTCGGCCAGGAAGTTTCCCCACTGGCAGGGGACGGCCACCAGTCTCAGCGCAGCGACGAACTCCGCCATGCTCTCTCCAGGCCATTGGTTGCACCGGTGGAAGGCCAGTTGTGCCAGGAACACGGACACCTTTGGGCTGAAATGTGCCCGCAGCGCAGCGAGGATCTCGGCGAGGGGGACCGACTTTAGGGCCCTCGGCATCAGGAGGTTCCTCGCCAGTCCCAGGGTTGGCAACCCGCACTGAGCCAATAGGCAGGCTCATCTCTGCTTTTCCTCCTCGATGTTCTCCACATCCATGGCATACAGGAACTGCTCCTCGTAGAGATCCCATGACTCTGGCTTAGAGGTGTCGAACGGAGCGAGGGTAACTCTGTGGGAAGCCATTATCCCACCTACATCGCCAATTTGATGTAGGCAGATTGATTGCACATGGAGCCAGCAGGCGGGCCAAACACTTCTTTATTGTAGCATGGTCAATCTGTACATAACCAAATAGTGGAGACGGAGCTCCTTATATACCATACAATGCATTTGAATTTCCCCCCAATGGCACTCATTGGTTGCTGTGGCATTGATGTCATTAGGGACGTCCTGCAGTACCTTCCTAGGTTCACCTAACCTAACTAAGGTTAGTTGCATACCTTCCTAAGGATCACCTATAGCGGGGAGGTTTCCCGCGCTAGTTGCTGATAGGGTGATTGGGGTCGCATGGGCTGAGCTTCCTCAGCTACGCTATGGCTGGCAGCTGAGTTGCGTGTGGTGACTGATGATTACTTGCATACACAACAGTTCCTTTTTGTGTCCTTCTAATTTGTTACAACAGTCTCTTTAACATACCTGCATAAATATTTTACCTAAAGACAGAGATATATTTTACCTAAACACAGAGAGACAATCCCATGTCTTCATTTGTACAAGGCACCCAACATTTATTTTGGGTACTAGAAACAGATACTGTATTTGCACACATGGATGTGACAAACCCTTCTATTTATCTCAGTTTTGGGAAAGAGGCACTATCTCAATGCAACAAGACAAATTTATCAAGGACTTTCCAAAACTCAAGAGAGTTCTTGCCTTCAACATGTAAGAAAAAGTGCAGGCACTTTTGACAATGATGTTTTCTGCAGTTTGAACAAAATGAGAAAATTTTCCCTTTATGAAACTGGGTGCATGTCTAGACTAGCAATGAGTAGTCCTTTCATTTCTTAGTTGTGATGCACCTGCTGCATCCACTCTTAGAACCCCTGTCAGTGCTTGAAAATATGACATTCTCTGCAGAGGAGCAAAGACATTGTAGTTGCCCCACCTTGCATATTGTTACATCACTGGATTGGTAAGGAGGGGGAAATTGTTCTTTCATTTCCCTCTTTGTTCACTAATTGAAACTGTGGCTGAGAGCACACTGCAACGGTTTCAACTGATGAGCAAAGGGGAAAATGGAAAAACAACCATTCCCTGTTGGATCGGGGCCCGATGTGGGCTGGAGAGTCCCGGAGGAGACTGGTCAAGCAAGACACGGGAGGCAAGATGGAGCAAAGACCAGTGTTTAATGAAGAAAATTCTCAAGCTTATATCCTGGCTGCGTGCATATAGCGATACAAAGGAAAACCTGAGTCTGCACATCATGTTTACACAAGTTAATTGGGGAAGTCTTCACCAGGGGAAGTTTTTTATCTAACTTAATTAACTACCGGGGACAAGCATTGTTCCTCGTTATCAGGGACAAACAGTTGGCTGAAGTTTACTCTGAGACTTTAGGACATCTGCGGTTGCAAGATTATCCATTACATGTATATCGGGTTAACCATCTGTGATTTCTGGTTCTCCATTGTCCTAGCTGCCTGTCTGGTCAGCAATAGGTGAATCAAGCTATATCTAATATTCCGCTCCCCAATTTCTGTCCCCTCGAAACCTTACAGCTCGAAGGAGTGATCTCCCAAACCGGGGTTCTGTCAGGGACAGTTGGCCAATTGTGTACGTGGATCCCACACTTCCCCCACTTCCTTACCAATCCAGCACTACAATGATAAGCAAAGGTAGTGGTAGTGGACAATTACACACTCCCTGCCCTTCTGCAGAAGAGCAGGCAAAGTATTTCATTTACCCTCATTTCAGGTGTTTGGATGTGTTAGAGGGTTTCAGGTGGTTCAGCCCAATAACTCCAGGATCAATCATTTATATTTAAAGTATTTTATTTCCACTGCCCGCATGGTGGTCAGTGGCAGTCTCAAGGGTCCGGGATGGAAGGAAGGTCAGAGGTAAGTGAGGGTCCTTTAATAGGGTTAGGTGAGGTCAGAAGAACAGGGGTCGGAGGAGTAGGGTTACATGAGCAAAGCATTGTGGTATATGTAGTTCAGGGCAGTGTGATATTACATCTGACAAAACCCCTTCTAATATCATACGAACTGAATACATTGTGGGTAGGATTGGTGGTTCCTCATTCATTAAGACATAGCTTATCAAACAGGTATTAGTGCTGAGCTAACGGGAGTCGCTTGGTCAGAATGTCTGCTATCTGTTCCTTCGTATTGCAGTGTGTCAGTTCTATAAAACCCTTTTCTATCAGTTCACTCACATGATATCTATGTGTTCCTGCACTTGATATCTATGTGTCGGGATTTTCGCTTCACAGATTATGCTTTCACTATGTCTATGGCTGCTTGGCTATCTTCGTGAATGGTGATGGGAAGTTTGGGTTTCTCCCAGATGAGGGATATCAGTTCGTTTATCCAGATTAAATCACATGCGGCGTTGGACATACAAACATACTCTGCCTCTGCCGTGGAAGTGGAGACTAGTTTTTGTTTCTCGGTGCACCAGTATATAGGACTGCTGTTTAGCATCACTATGTAGCTGGATGTGCTCTTTCTGGTTCCTGAGCATCCACCCCAATCATCATCCGCGTAGCATGAAAGGTTGATCTCGGTCCCCTCTTGAGGAGTGAGTAGCAGTTTTGCATCCATGGTACCCTTTAGGTATCTCAGTAGCCTCTTGATAGCTGCTCAATGGTGGGTCTTCAGGTTCCCGGAATGATGTGAGAGAAGGTTCACCACCAGCGAGATGTCCAGCCTGGTCCAGTTGGCGATGTGTAGCAGTGATCTGATAGCGGATCTGTAGAGGCTGATGTCTTCAAAAGGTTCTCCCTCTTCATAAGCATTTTTCACGAAATCTGTTTGCATGGGTGTCCCGCATGGGTGAGCGTCAGACATGTTACACCTGTCAAGGAGTTCAGCTATCTTTTCTTTCTGAGAGATGGCGAATCCGTTAGGTACTCTTGAGACTTGTACCCCTAGATACTTGTTCACCTCTCCTAGGCTTTTCAGAGAGAATTCGCTTTATAGGCCTTGGGCGAACTCGTCACATCTGGACTTGCTTTTTTCAAAGTACAACAGGTCATCAACATAGACTAGGACCTTTTCCATGCCTTCTGGCGATTTCCTTAAGAATACACACTTGTCGTCCTTGACTGGGAAAAAGTTCAACTGTTTCATTGCCTCAGCCAGGCATTCGTACCATCTTCTGCCGGATTGTTTGAGGCCGTAGAGGCTCTTGCTGAGTAGCCATGTCTCTCCTCTGTTGCGCCCAAAGCTGGGCAGCGCCTTGACGTATATTTCTTTATCTAGTTGTGCATGTAGGTACGCTGTCTGCACATCGAACTGGTACACCTGTTCCCCAAGTATGGTCACCATCACTAGGGTGGCCTTGACACTTTCCGGTTTCACTGTTGGGGAATACGTGTCTTCGTAATCATCTGGGTATCTCTGGGTGAAACCTTGAGCTACTAGTCTGGCCTTGTACATTGTTCGCTTATCCTCTAGTTGTTTCACCTTGAACACCCACTTCATTCCCACCATCTTCTGCCCCTTGGGGACCTTCGCAGGTGTATACACATTGAGAGACTTGAGGCTTTCCATCTCCTTTTCCATTGCTGCTCTCCACTTGTCTTGCTCTTCAGGTGGTAGCTTGACTATGTCGTTGTAACTTGTGTGCGTTTTGGGGTAGGCATCTATGCCCAGTATGTAATCCTCCAGCCCTCTGGGGTTCGGTTTTTGGTCGACCTGGTTGACCTTCTAGGTGCTGCCTCTGGAGGTTTGGCGATTCAGCATCCCTAACGTCCATGGTACCTTGGTGTGTCTGCTGTTCCTCACCTTCCCCTGGTGGTGTGTCTTCTGGTCTGCTGGGCCTCGTGTCGGGTGATGGTGTTCTGGTTTCCCCTCGTTCTGAGCCGCTCGCCAACACTTTATTTGTGTGTATTTTGCTCCAGTTTGCATGCTCATAGAATGTGGCTGATCTGGAAACTACCACCTTCAGGTTGTGGTCTAGGAAATGGTATGCCTTCAAACCTGGTTCGTACCCTAGGAACCTTTGTCTTCTTATTATCTTGTCCCCCTTCTTCCTCAGTTGTCTTGGTATGTGTACATCTGCGAGCACACCGAAGACGTGAAGGTGGGCCAGTTTGGGCTTCCGGTTGTACATGGCTTCATAGGTCATCTTTCCAACGACACTGGACCATAATCTGTTCAGTGTGTAGTTGGAGTATAGCAGTGCTTCCCCCCCAGTATGAGAAGCTTAGGCCTGCATCTTCTATTGCACACCTGATTATGGTCTGGAGCACTCCGTTCCTTTGCTCGGTGACTCCGTTCTGGAAGGCTGAGAATGGTGCGGTTTTGTAGTGTAGCATCCCCTTCTCGATTATCCAGTCTTCAAAATCTTTGGACAAGAATTCTGAGCCTCTGTCCGTCATCAGTTTCTTTATGTTGGTGTTGTGCTGTGTTTGTACCCTCTTGTAGAATTCCTTGAATTTGCTGAAGGTTTTGTCCTTACTCCTGAGGGTGTATACGAAGCCGTACCAGCTGTAGTCCTCAACTATCGTCAGGAAAAATCTCTTCTGGCCTAGGGACTTCTTGAGTGGTCCCACCAGGTCAAGATGGACCAATTCAAATTGGTGGTCTGACATTCTGGTGGATGTCTTTGGTCATGCTTCAACCTTTGCCTTGGAGCTTTTGCATACGGAACACTCCAGGTAGTTTTCACAACTCTTGACCTTCAGCCCTTCTGAGCATTCTAGCATCTTCTTGACCATTGGGAAACCTATGTGTCCCAACTTCCTGTGCAACAGGTGTGCACACTCGTTGTGTGTTTGCTTTCCTATGGATATTCTTGGCATCCTTTGCTTCGTTCTGCTGACCCCTTCATTTCTCGTGGGACTATTGGAGTTATCATTCTCCCCTTCTGGGCCCTCATCTCCGCGTTCTTGCATTGCATTCTTGCATTGCTTCATCATCATTGCTGTCAAGTAACCCTATCGTGACTTGTACTTCGTCGGCTTCCTCGGCAATGAAGTATGGTAGGCCGCCTATGAACTCCATGCTCCCTATTTCTTCTCTTCTATTTCGATGGATGCCTTCTTGTTTCTAAAGACTATCCTCAGACTTGGGTTCTCCGTGAGTTTGGTGGTGGCTAGGACATTGTAAGGAATCCCTGGGATGTAAAGGATGTCTTTGGCCAGTCCAATTCCAGCGATAAGTACGTTGCCTCTGCTGGTTACCTTTGCGTGTTCCTGGTTGGCAACTTTGATTCTGAAGGAGTCTTCTTCAAAGGAACTGGCATGATGTGTGGGTGGTGACCCCAGAGTCAATCAGCCATCGTTGCAGGTGAGCATTTGTGGGCCTGTCTGCCCTGTGGTAACTGGCCCCTTTGCCATGTTTGACCACATTTACTGAATCTGATTTGTGCTTCTCTTGCTCTCTCTGATGCCTAGGCTATCTTCCTGGCCTAGGCGATCTCCATCGCCTGTCTCCTCTATTACCGTCATCTCTGAGCCTGCACGGGTACTTGTCCTGTGAACCATGCCTAGGCCTTGGAGTGCCCTCGCGGTGCATCCAATTGCATGAAGTGTTGTGCTCTGTGGCCTTCTTATCTTTATAGTATCTTGGGCAGTCCCCCCTGATGTGCTTTCTTGATGCACACGTGTAACACTCAGGGGTTGAGCTCGTTTGCTTGGTGAAACTAGCTTTCTTGCGTGGCCTGTCTTCTCTGCGTGTAGTGGCCCTGTCCCTTCTAAGGTTATCCTCAGCTATGAGCTTCCTAGTGATACATTCCAATGTGGCATTGTCATTGCTCAAATTGTCTAATTGAGTCAGGAAATAGGCCCAGCTTGGATTGAGAGAGTTGTAAATAACACTAATCAGATGTTGTTCTGTTACGATTTCACCCCTTCTTATAAGGTGTTCACTCATCGTTGTTTCTTCCCTAATTTTGTATGCAAACAACTCTCTCAATAGCAAGCAGGTCATAGTCCTGTCACTGCAATAAAACATATCATACGATTTTCCCCAGACATCATATACTGTTAGCCTGTCCGGAATACTCTCATACATTGCAATGTCAATTGAACTTAGAAGTAAACAAAATACCCTGTGATGTAGTCTGTCCACTTTTAGGGTCCATGGTTTCTTTGGTGGATCTTGGATCAGGTACAAAGCCCCCTCCCTCATCAAGATTACCTGGAATTGTTGAGCCAAGTCCATGAGGTTCTTCCCAGTCGTGCAAAGGATTGGGAAGTTGTGTGGTAGTTGGCTATGTTGGCCAGCATTGCTTCCTTTGCTGGAGCTGGTCTGGTGTCCTGGGCTGTCCTTAAATTGACAGTAAGGGATAGGGACAGAGACCTTTGCTTTTGAATGTCCCGCTTGTTGTTTTTCTGGTCGCCTGTAGGGAGAGTTCGGAGGCTTTCTATCCTTCGAGCGACCTGGTGTGTCCTACTCTTCCTCCTTTTCACCAGAGGAGGAGCTCTCCTGCTTTTTCTGCACCTGTGTGAGTCTCATTCTTTGCTGGCTGCCGAGATGAGCAGACCTCTGTTCTGGAGGTCCTGCTGCTTCGGGCTGGAGTGTCGCTGAGGGGTTGTCTTCACCGCTGGAGCTGCTTTCTTTGTCGAAGGATCCTGTGGTGTCATCGCGAGGAGGCCACCATCTCTGCTGGATCAACGGGGTTCCATGTTGCCAGGGCTCCGGTTCTTCAGACCGTGGCCTTGCGTAGAGGTTGGCTTCCTTGCTTGGGCTTCCCCCACAATCGGGTTGGACGGGCGACGAGTCATGGTAGGCCTCCCTTTCTTTGTTCTTCTTGGCGTGCGTCACTGGTCCTCTCGCGCGGGCGGGCCTTTTGTGGGGTTCGTACCCCTCGCATTCGTGGCTGGGCCCCTCGAGGTGGTCGCGCCCCCTTGGATCAAGGTAGCCTGTCTCTGGAGGGGGCTGCATCCCCTTCGGCTTTTGGTTGGGAAAAGTTCGCAGTGCTCTGTCTTTGGGGACCCGCCGCGTTCTTTTCATCTGCGGTGGCTTTCTTCCAGGGAGAGGTCATGTCCCCTTCGGCTTCTGGTTGCGAAGGGGGGCTCTGCCCCTCGGGGAAGTTTGGCCTGGTCATCGGCAGCGCTCCTTTTGGGTGCTCGCTGTCTGCTTGGGGGTCCCCACTCCCCTTCTGGCTCCTGGAGGCTAAGGGTCGGCATGGTCCACTTTTCTTAGTCAGTGCTCCTGTGTTTGCGTGTCCACCCCCAGGGTCCCAGGGCCTTTTCTTTTCTTCGTGTGGCTGGGGCACGTGGGTCATCTTTGGGCATCATTGGCCCGATGGGGTTACCCGCCTGTGTGTTTGAATCTAGGGCTGCTGCTTGTGATTGTTCGGCCATCTTGGCTAGATTCAAACCCGGCATGTTGCTTGGGGTTCCCGCCATGGCGGATCCTGGGGTAGAGCTTACCACGCCATTGGTGTGGGGTTCACCTCCGTTGTTCATCAAGGCCTGTAGCTCTGCCGTGGGGATTGTCCTTCTTCCGGCTATCGCCTTGTAGATTTTGGTTGCCAGGATTTTGCCTTTGTCATCCCCTTTGGTGGGTGCCCCTCCAATCCCGGCCTTCGCCTGGCCATCTGGGTCCATCTCCACGATGGTCCGGTTGGGGTTGACCTCTTCCATTATGGATTGGGGTCATGCGGTTGCCTGTTCCGGAGTTTTGGGTCCTCCTTTGGGTCCAGTGGGTTTGGCTCATGTTCTGGACCCCCCTTTGTTCGGCCAGGTCTTTCTTTTGGTCATTTCTGTTTGTTTTGGAGTTGTTTATGGGCAAACCAAACCTCTGCTACCATTTTGTTAGAGGGTTTCAGGTGGTTTGGCCCAATAACTCCAGGATCAATCATTTATAATTAAAGTCTTTTATTTCCACTGCCCGCATGGCGGTCAGTGGCAGTCTCAAGGGTCCGGGATGTTAGGAAGGTCAGAGGTAAGCGAGGATCCTTTAATAGGGTTAGGTGAGGTCAGAGGAACAGGGGTTGGAGGAGTAGGGTTACATGAGCAAAGCATTGTGGTATATGTAGTTCAGGGCAGTGTGATATTACATCTGACAGGATGGGAAGGGGAATAGATTAAATACAATTTGTACCCTCTCCCATCCTCTAGCAACCCAAAAATGAGTGAACCCTAAGTCACTCATTTTTGAGTGAGCCCAAATAAGAGGCATTCTGGAATTATTTAAGTCCATACATAGTAAGCACATAATGGCACGATGACTACTTAAAAAGGCACAGTTTAGTTAGTGCTCCTGTGTTTGCTAGTTCATTCAAAAGGGCAATATTTATCCTATTTTCCAATAAAGCACATTTTAACAGAAATGTACAAAAACAGTCTTGAAAACATGCAACATCTCTCTATGAACAGACAAAAATATCTCACCATCTTTCAGAAAAGAGATTTTCTTTTTAATGTGTTTCCTCATTTACTGTATGATGACAAACCAAGCCAGGATTTACATCCATGTTTGCATCTGTTTAGGAGTTTCATTTTATAATTGTTCTATTAAGGAAGTATGATGTGCATTTGGGGCCAGGAATGGGGGAAAGACAATTAAATGACTAGAATAACAATTAGCTTGGCTTCCATTACTCTTCAGCTGAATCCCTGTCCCTCGTATAGATTTAATCTGTCCTAATTCAGTGCTCCTCATTGCAGTGAATTTTGCCACTATTAGGAACTGCTTAACCAAATTTATGGTTGGTTCATCTCACTGTTGAGAACACAATTTACCAGCCTGCCAAGCATAACCAATGTTTATCACTCTATGCATCCTTTATGTGACTTATATTGCAGGCACCTCATTTTACTAGGCTCAATACAAGTACAGTATTCATATACAACATGTTTTAACTCCAATGTTCTCTGACAACAATCCAGTTTGCATTCCCATGCACTGGTAGCCTATGTTTGATAAGAAGTTGGTTGTAGGTAAAACACCCTTATGCACAACCCTATTTCAATGTTCTTATCATGCATGTATCTCATGCAGGTGCAGCACCCCATAAACTATAGGCCAGGCAGGTGCAGATTAATCCTGTATGTGTACAGATGTGTTGATGTATGATGTATGCATGACTGTTCCTATGGCCAGTATGGCATAGTAATACAGGAGTGGAAACCTTTGGCTTTCCTGATATTTTGACTTACAACATCCACTAGCTTCAGTCGATATGGTCAATAGTAATGGATTGTGAGAGGTGTAATGCAGAATAGCTGCAACACCAATAGTTCACCACCATGTTAATAGAATATTAGTTAGGAACATGAAGAATCAGATCATGCTCAGCCACAAAGCTCCTTCAGTTACCCAGTCCTCCTTCAGGGACCTTACCTAGCAGTTGCTGTTACCAGCGTAGAATGTTATTCTTTGGAGGAAATAAAAAAAAAGTCAACTATAATTACCAATCTGTGGGTCTTCTAATTCTGTGATGGATTGCGAACTTTCAGTTTTCCAGCTTCATTAAAGCCTTCAAGGCATTGTATCATCTGGAGGAGATTACAGGATTAAAAAAACCACCACCCTAAAACCCCTAGTTTCACCAGATGCAAGATAGAATATGCAAGGAGGAGGGAACATGTTGTTAGAATTAAGGGGAAAGGCTGCATCTGAGAACATGCACAGCCCAGGCATTTGTTTTCCATAGTAGGACCGAGATTACAGCCCTGTCAAGCCAAAATCCCCACCTGGTCACTCCATCCTTCCCTGCAGAAGCTGCTGTCCACCTCAGAAGCACAGTTCAGAGGAAGGTGGCTATTTTTTTTTAAAAAAGTAGTTTGCCTGGGTTAAATAGCTGGGAATTAGAACTCCTTTGTGACCATCTGCAGTTCATCTGGAAATCTACCAGCTCCTGATCTATTCTCAGCTACTCTTTATCATACAGCACCTTCTGAACCCCTGTGAAAGAGTACAAGGAAAAAAACAACTGGAGAGAAGACGGAACAGCAGCTTCTTTTTGTGATGTGCTTACTTGTACAGTAAAACCTCGATTTGCAAACACCTCGAGTTGCATAAAAATCGACTTACATAATGATTTTATGCTAAAACCATGTCCCCATTTACACGATTTCCTATGGGTTTGCTTCGAGTTACATAAAGATTCTTTTTCCTATGGGTTTGCTTTGAGCTACGTAAAAATTCATTTCCCTATGGGTTTGCTTCAATTTACATAAAAGCTTCATTTTCCCTATGGGTTTGCTTTGAGTTACATAAAAAATATTTTTTCCTATGGGTTTGTTTCGAGTTACAAAAAAAGTCAATTTAAGCAAAATCTATGGAATGGACTTTTTTTCTCTCGTAAGAAGGGTTTTACTGTATTTCTTTCTGGGTAGGAACAGAAATAGTGCTTAGAAACAGTGAAAGAGAGCAAGAGGAGGGATGTTATGAGTCTAGCTCAAAACTCCCTAAAGCCTGGCTAGAGCTGAAGTCTTGTCTTATCCTGCCAAGAGGCATGCCTGGAAACATCTATTTGATTTTCAAGGCAAATGGATGGTGCAGACTAGATCCTTCAAGCATTCCCACCTCAGGGAACTTTACCAGAATGTACTGGTCATGTAAGCTATCCAGACAACTACAGCTTCAAGACCATCCTGTAGATTTTAGGAACACTTCAAAAATGAAATAACTATCTATTTCCATGCATGATGGTGGCAGAGGTGAGAGCAGTAGCCCTGGGCTTCCATCCGGTAATGCATCCAGTAAACCCTTTCAACTTGCTATGTTGTTAATGAGGCCAATTTAAGCACCACTATACTATTTCCTGCCCGTTGTCCCTTATAAAGGTATGGGCAAAATATCGGGCACTTCCTGAAGGTGAAGGCACAAATTGCTTGGCTATGCAGTGGGGAGGTTGTCTTGACTGCACATCATATTTATCATCTTCCACTTGAATGACATTCTTCCAACTTTTGTTTCTCTGCTTACACCAATTATTTAGCATAGACAAAGCTGATCACAGGTCCAAATATTCCTGGGGGCAAAACACTTAAATGCTCCATTAAGACAGGAAGAAGATCCAGCTTTAACCAGGTAGCTCCCCACCCCCAAGTTCATTTATTATTCTTGTTGATTTATTATTGATGTTTTCAGGGAAGAAACAACCGTTCTTTCTCATTTTGAAAAATGCATGTGCTTTTTAATGTAAGAAACAGCTGTGAATGTACGGAAAAGGGAGACAACTTCCATTTAATTTAGTACAGACATGCAAGTTCTTTTAATCTTGCCAAAACAAGCAGAGCCAACTATTAAAAGGAAAAGAAAACATTGGTTGGATGGACAGTTATTTTTATTGAAATATCTACAAAGTTTGATAACATAGTCTAGGACAAGGGTGGCCAAACTACGGCCTGTTGGCCAGGTCCGGCCTGCAATGCCAAATCATCCGGCCCCTGCCACCCTCACTACTCCTGGAGGTGGAAATAACACACACATGCATGCACAGAATGCATTTACAACAGCCATGGGTACACTTACAGCAGCATTTTGCACATGCATGGATGCATTTTACTTCTGCTTCCAGTGGGAGGAACCACGTGTTGGGCCCACTAAACCATGTGACCAGCACACAGCCTGAAAAGTTTGGCCACTCCTGGTCTAGGAGACGATACTGATCAGCCCTCAAGAATATGTCCTACTGAAGAACATGCCCATGAATCATTTGAATGCAGATTATTCTGTTTTATATCAAATCAGGTTTCCCATCAGGCTGCTCAGAGTACAGTATGATGCATTTTTATCAAGCCTCAGTTAACTCAGTGGGTGTGTTGTGTATGGAAACACTATATCTTTAAGAATGAATGTAACCACTTCAATGTAAGAATGTAACCTTGTAATGAATACAATGTTTCTCAGCTGTAATGGAATGTGAGCTAGCTACCCATAGAGGGCAGCTGCGAGCGTTCAGCTCACATGGTACAAATTCCCCAATTACTGTCAGCCGCGGGAACATTCCTGCCACAGCTACACCTGGTGAAGAAGGGCGTGACTCAGAATGACATCACGCAGGCGGTGGCAAATGGGCTACCATGTATCCATATTCAAATGTGTTGTTGCTGTATAAAAAGAGCTGTACCTCCGCCATTACCACATGTTCAGATTGCATACCACTCAATAAAGATGTGTTTAGCTTTGTAACTGCTGACTGCTGCGTATCAATCTGCCAACATCAAAGGGTGTTATTTCTTAGTACAGTAACTATGTTTAATTGGCTGGATAGCCAATTGGTTTAGATAGCTGACTGCAGAGACAGAGGCTGGGAGTCTGATTCCCTACTATGTCTCTCAGGAGAAGAGCTAGCATGTGTTGCCTTGGGCAAGTTTCACAGTCCCACGTCATTCAGAAGAAAGGAATGATAAACCGCTTCTGAGTAGTCTCTACCCAGAAACCCCTTAAAAAGGTCATCACAAGTCAAAATTAACGTGATGGTACACAATGTTGTTGTTGTTGTTTAGGATTGTCACTTATACATTTTCAGACTATAAAACAGCCAGTTTAGCAGATTTTCCCATGCGTTGTTGTTGTTGTTGTTAATAAATCTGCAGACATTTCAATAGCTAGTATATTAACTAAGAGTGTGGAATCTCTGGCCTATGGGCTGGATCCAACCTCCTAGACTGTCCCCTAGAGCTTGCTGCAAAGATCTTCTCCCAAAACTTCCCGCTCAAAATATGTGAGGTATGAAGAAGGCTGTTCCATTAGCATCTGTTGTCTCAATGATTGAAGAACACTGTGATGCAAAGGTTCCTGAAGGTTTCTCTCAAGTCTCTATTAATGAAAAAGGTGAAGACTATGTTGAAAACCACTCACTGATTTCATGTGACCCCCCCAGGATGTTCTCCAGGAGGGAGTGCCCTGTGATAATTGTTCCCCAGTCCTGCTATAAAGAAACCATTAAAAATGACCAGCAAAACATATTAAAATAACATCAGAACAGCCATGGCTAAGACAACAGTGGCCCAGAATAAATACTAGCACTCTAACATACTATGCTGAAGCAGAGAGAAAAAATGCCAGCAAGATTAAAACAGTTTATGACCAACAGCCTCTATAAAAAGGGCAGGGGTGCTTAGAATTATGATTTTATACCATTTCATTGATATCTATGCCCCCTGTGCTACGACTGCAAGGTGAAAAGTGGCCTATATATTGAAATAACATATAAATAAATATTTCATAATTAATCTATGAACAAGCCCCGGACACATCACTCAATGCTTGAAGGGGGGAGGAGGGGGGACACGTGCATTTTTTTAGATATTCAGCAATGCCGATAACAGTACTATTCTAACACACAACCGGGGGGGGGGGGGGGGGTTGGCCTTTCTGTCTTTGTCACTCCTGCCTAATTCATAGAAACATTGTAAATGAATTCTGACAGCATAAAATAGCTCCCACCTCTACAAAAACACCACCTAGACAAATGACCAACATGCAAGGGATCTTTTCCTTTTGTTCCTGAACTGAGCACTCATAGGTTGTGAGCAACGTTCTCACATGCAAGATGGATAGATGATCTCGCTATTTGTTTGTTCTTTAAGTAGATTGTTCATGCAAGCAAGATTTACAAGGAAGCAGTGGACCAAAGGCTTTGTCTGTAGCACTAGCTTCTGGATGGCTGGAAATGTGGAGACCAACAAATGTTGACATGTGGCAATGCTGACACTGCCATTTTGACTTCCCTAGGAAGTGGCACCCAAGACAGTGGGCTGGCGAACTTGCGCCATGATAGAAAATGGATAGAGAAAACCCGTATAAACCTTCTTATAGCAGGCCAGTCTATTCACCTTTCTGCTGCGATTCTGCCACCTGGAAAAAACAAAAACAAAATGCCTCTCCCATGAATGAAGAACTTTTAGCCCTTCAGATCTTTACCAGATTGCAACTCTCCGCAAGTACTGTAGTAAGACAAAGCCACCAGTCTCGTTGCTTAAGAGTGTAGAATGAGGATGGGACACTATTCTCTCCTTCATTTCAGGCAACAAAACATCCAGCACCATAATCTGGGTCCAAAAATCTACCCCTTTCCCCATGACAGCTAGTTGTTCTGGTTGTTTGGTTGCACAGTAAAGTCCAAAACCCTTCATGACTCCATGGACCTCAACATGCCAAACTCCTTTGACAATCCACCATCCTCTGGATTCTACCCAAATATACGTCCACTGTGTCAATGATAATGTCTAACCATCTTGTCCTCTGCAGTCCTGACTGCTAGTTATCAAGGTCTAAAAGAGGTCAGATATAAAGATTACTTGATTTCATTAAGTTTACCCTTGCTGCAACACAAAATAAGGAATCCAAACCCAATATTATTATTATGCATTCTTCCTTTCTCCAATGTTATGTCATGTTCAGAGTCTAATTGTGCTCAGCTTCTAGTCATCTAGTTCTCTCATTTCATCTACATTTCTTCAAAATGTTGTGTGACCACCTGTCCATGCTAGGCTCTCTGCAGTGGATGACTTGATTGCTGTGAGAATTGCATAACCTACTCTTTCCACAGCTTTTTTGTTTCCTTCGCCACTGTGCTATGTTTGCTACCTGTTCACTTTCTATTTGTGCACATATGATTGGTGGATAGTAGCTTAAAAAGAGAATAACACCTTTTGAACATGAGGAGGGAAGTGAGAGAGAGAGGGCATTCAGTACTATGAATTCATAGAACAGGGCTGCCTTGCATTTCCAGAGAGGATGGATCAGTTGACACAGTATTGCTGTTACCCAGAGGATGTCTGAATATGTTCACAATCCTCACATTCACTGAGTAGGGTCTATCCATGTCCCTCAGAGCTCCTTTGTGCTCTTGTTTTCTACTACCAAATATGTCTGTCAGTTGAGTTTTTTGTGTGGAAACTATTCAAGAAGATAATACATAGGTGCCTAGGCATGCAAGAAGAAGAAGAAGAAGAAGAAGAAGAAGAAGAAGAAGAAGAAGAAGAACAACAACAACAGCAACAACAGCAACAACAGCAGCAGCAGCAGCAGCAGCAGCAGCAGCAGCAGCAGCAGCAGCAGCAGCAGAACAAGAACAAACTCAAAAGTGAGAGTGCTAAGTGCAAGATGATTAGGGGGGGAAAAATCTCTGCCACAGAAAAATGCCTGAGGAAAAGTAGAAGGGATATCTGGGTATTTCATTGGGGAAAGAGTAGCCATAGAATGTGCAACCCCAAATTAAATTGAAAGGAGGGTTCTATGGCCAATCATGGGGGAACACTGCCACCACCCTTTCTGGATTGAAAGGATTTTTGTGGAAGAAACTTCACTTAGGGAATGCCCAAATGAGGCTCCTTTCATGTCCCCAAGAGCTGGGACAGAAATGGGTGCTCAATCTATCATGCAGTACCAGAGTCTTGTACTGCTGACTTGTCAGCCTTCCAGCTAACAAGGCGAGCTTCTTAACCACTGAGCCACCACAGCCCCTGTGATGAAGCACTATGATGCCATGGTGGCAACACTGCATTCATGGTGTGGGTCTCTCCCCTGTTGTTCCAGCAAGGTGTTTTGCTGAATTAATACTGTAACCCACCAGAGCCGAAATGGAACAGAACCCACTACTAAATCTGGTGTTGGGAACTGTAATCTGTTACGCCTCTGTGGACATATCTTCAATTGAAGGCATAGAACAGGGATCATAATTTACTAGTTAGGTGGTAGACACTTGGCAGAACTTTCCACCACCATG
Source organism: Bradypodion ventrale (assembly GCA_035047345.1). Classification (NCBI taxonomy): domain Eukaryota; kingdom Metazoa; phylum Chordata; class Lepidosauria; order Squamata; family Chamaeleonidae; genus Bradypodion; species Bradypodion ventrale. The sequence goes on from JAWDJE010000001.1 coordinate 275,659,036, forward strand.
ACAAAACAATGCTAACCATTCGCCCATGAAACTTCTGTAACCCCAGTCTGTGATTGAAATGCTGAGTTTCCGTGTGAACAGAATGAAGACACTCTACTAATACAAGGAAAGGATGGTGATAGGGTGGGAAAAGAGGTTATGAATAACACATATATGTACTATCAGTATTCATTCTCCTTTTGCAAAGAACAAAATCCACTGTTCAGGATAGGGAGGAGATCTAATACCAACAAGCACCAGGAAGAGAAATGAATAGAGATGAGAAGGCTGGAGAATAGACAGGATTGGTTTGAAATAGATGGAGATGCTCATCGCTGTTCAGTCATTGATCACACCACAAAATGTGTCAGTAACAGAAATGCAGTGCTGTGGAAGAGAGGTTTGAATGCATGGAAAATTAATCAGGACATCTCGTTGTATATTGACTTGTTATTTTTGTACAGATATGAAAAACAACTGCTAACTCTCTTGCTATTGCACCTTAATAACATGTGTATCATTTTCATCATCCATCCTCAAGTGGCACATCCTGTTTCCAGAAGGTGCCCTGGCCTGGATTCCCTGCAGTTCATGGTCTTCTGATGCTCTTTTCATGAAATACTTGTCTCTGATGAGTATTGCCAATCTGTTCTTCAAAGCTGAACAGAAAGGAAACCAAGATCACGAAGCAAGATGAATTCTGTTCAAAATAAGTTAGTACATTACCTATAGCGGCCACTGGTTCTGAAAGTGGACTATTCTTTATAACTCAAGCCTTTACTGGCTTGGCATTTCATACTATTTTGTACTAATGAGCTATACACCATCTGTGATTGTTTGGGGGCTTTCTTTCCCCCTGCTTTTCCTTTCTGGTTTTGTTTTGTTATAGAAGTGTTTCTTGCAGATAAAAATGCAAGTAATCTGTGAAGTTTAATTTGAATAATTTATACACAAGGCATTGCAGAGTTGTACTTGTAATTACAGTGTTCATCTCAGCAGCAGTGCATTTGCTTATGCACAGGAATTCATTCTGTTTTCAGCAAAGCCTTTGGAGCATACGGTGTTGGCTCAGTGCCTTTGTAGAACTTTTTAAGGGAAGTTTGACAAGAAAATTCCCCTTTTTTGAGTAAGTTTTTCTCTCCTCCACTTTGTCCTCCTTCCTAAAATGTGAAATCCAGTCCTGCATTCCTTGGTGACATGATAGTAAAGTAAAGGTGGCAGTGGTGGGATTAAATTTTTTTTACTACCTACTCTGTGGGTGTGGTATGGTGGGCGTGGCCAAGGGGAAAGCTCTGCGTTGCACCCAAATTAGGACTACTTTATTTCAAAACTTGGATGGCTGGGGCCAGCCAGAATTTCTGCTACTGGTTCTGGTGAACTGGTGCAAACCTGCTGATGCCCACCACTGAAGGGTGACTTTCAAAAGCAAAAGTGCCCAGGATAGGAAAGACATATTCTCCCCTTTTTGTGAAATGGCAGACATGTTGATTAACAATTTCCTGAGGAAATAAGCCTGAAATTTAAACAATATTTTATATGGGTGAAGGTGTAACAATACACCACCAGTTTTTGTTAGGCTCTCCTGAGGGAAATGTGGATCAGCCCTGTACGATGTCTGAAATTAAAACCAAACCAAACATTTAACTTGAATTAAAAAGAAAAACCTCTGTTATTAAAATGAAAATGTCCTTTAAGAAAAGAGCCCAATTTTCTCATGTCTGCTCTCCCAAATAATATTTAGAAGAATGTTAGATGTTGATGAACAGCATAACCCATGACAATCCAAGGTAGATTCATTCAAGTTAGAAGCCTTGAAATAGAGTGACACTTGACTAAGACTATCAAGTTGCTTATGAAAATTGGCTTGGGCAACCTGGAATTTAACAATTCACACTCTGAGTTTTGCACTAATCCTTTGCAAGACAGATTACATGTGAGGGAATGTCACACTTTCATATCCTTCTGTAGCAGCATATGAGATTTTGCTGTCATGTAGCCAGAACTGAGAGCAGGGCTATCACCAAAAGACAGTTTTATTAAATGAGGTGTGCTTGCACTGGAAAAACAGAAAACCTGCCTTTTTTTTTTTTTTGCTTTTTGGCTGCTTCTAAAATGAAACCTGTAGGATTTCCTCCTCTTAACATGTTCATTATTATAAGCTGCCTGAAAGGCATTGCTAACTTAATGCCAAATTAAAAACAGTCCCTGTATGCTGTGAGCAGAAGGTTATGAAGTGAGTGCACAAAGATTGTTTGCAGGCGCACCCCCCAAAAAAGGACTCAGACACCGGTATAAGTGGATAACGGCATTGGGCCACATTTATTGATTCATGCCCTAGTCCGAATTATAAATTTCAATTGGTACTCAGCCAATTATAATTCTTAAGGCAAGCAGGCCGCAGTAACACTGGTAAGGTTCCTCCCAAAATTGCCAACGGCAATTGGCTACAATGTATCCATTTGTATCAATTTGTTTGTTGACAACAAACAAATTGTTGACCGTAGTCAATCAACTATCTACTGACCCCACCCTCTGACGTGTATCCGTAAAATCACGGGGTGATGCATGCTGAATAGCTCCTGCCATCACCCCATTGCCTGGTTCATCGTTGACCGGACAACGTTAACCAACTTGTACCTATCTAGTGTTGGTCAGTCAATTGTGAACCTGCCGGATACCTGTGGGTCATAAATATTTACCTTACCAGTGCTACCCGCCACACGGGGAGGCATCCATGATGACTCACCGCCCTCCCCCAAGACCGTCAGCTCGGTCGCCAGGCCTGCTTGCATCACACCCAGAACGAGGTACATACCTCTAGCCGACAGGTGGACCCCTTCTCCTGCCTACCAGCAAAATCTTTTGTGTAAGCCTATCATCCAGTCTCCAATGGCCGTCTCACAGCCATGCTCTGAACGGGACGGAGCCACAGCCCTGTCCACTGACTGCCGGAACAGTCCGAACTAGGGAAATCCGCATCTCCCCTAAATTGGTGTCTCGGCACGATGTTAGACCATAGCGACTGTATGTAAGCCATACGTGATACAAAATGCCAGGTCACAGCCCCTCGACAGTTTAATAACAGCAGTGAGCCGTATAAGATCGCTGCCGCCAAGGCGCCTGTAAAACATTGGGCGGTCCAGCATCCCTATCAGACAGCAGCAATGGCCACAGTTCCCGCTCCCATGTGCCGCGCATACCATACCATAGCATACGTGCGGATGCACACAGCCCAGCCGGGGTCCACTCTCTGTCGCTGCAGCATATACTGCTGCCCAGTGTACATAGCTGCGGCCCACCAGCCCCCGGCCACCGGTGTGCTGAGACCCCTAGGATCTGTAAAAGAGGAGAAAAAAGGTGAAGGACATAACTAGGTACTCGTACAGTGAGAGGACGTACATATCTGAAATTGCGCTTAGACGCATATCCATCTCCGAGTACCCCAAACATAGCCGCGATCAACGCGACGCCTATCTTAAGTAAATGGTGCCAAAACGGGCACCACACCGCGAAACGCGGTACCGGTCACCCTCAGGGACTGTACTAAGGTAAGGGTAGACCCATCCCGGTGGCAGAAAACAGGCTGGGGCGTGCAGCAGGCACTGTTGAAAATTCAGGTAGGGCACCAACCGGACAGACGTCTCAAAAACTTCGTAGCAGTATACACCACTGCCTACACCGTGCTGAATAACCCATGAGGACCGCATCCCCACTCGAGCCCACTCATGTGTGACAGAGACATCTTCGAGTTCCAGTGCCCTACGAGACACATCCGCCTTACACAGGTGGCACCAACTCTGGAACCCACTCACTGATGCAGAGCGCTCCAAAAAGGCTACCGTGGTAGCTGCGTGGCCAAGAGCCACCTCACACCTATCTGTACATAAGTAATGCCAGCCTCGTGCAAGGTGGGTAGAAACTCTGGGAACAAGGGTGACGCGCGTAAGGGTGGCGGACACGTTCCCGTGTCCACCCCTCCCAAACACGACGCCTGAATGCAGAGTGATACGCCTTACGCGTGCGAGGTGCCAATGACATGTCCGGTTCCACTCTCCTCGCCAAACGTCCAACCATCAGCCAAAAGTGGCGAGTGGAATCCCTCTGCTTCCAGAGTACAGCACGGAACCAGGCGATCTGCAGTGGTGGAGAGCAGCAGTAATGTCATTACAAATACCCATTACATGTCTGGCCTAGAACGGCACATTTAGGCGTAGGCTTCTCAAGAGAATAGACGGACTAATGTCATGACCTTGGGGGATTTGCATGTCTGGGTGTTGACAACGTGCACCACTGCCGCATTGTCACACCGAAATTGGACCACTGAGTATGCCCACCCCTTGCACCATAGCATCAGTGCTCTCCAAATGGGAAAAAACGCAAGGAAGGTAAGATCGCGGGGCGATCCATGCACCCTCCCTCGGAGTAAACCCCATAAGTCCGGGAGCCGGAGGTATCTGGCCGTACTTGAAATCTAGGGCAGACCATCAGGTCTGATATCCAGGAAGAGACCCCGCCAAACCCAGGAGTAATTTTGAGCCAGACCGGACCAATTAAGGTGGCCATGAATTAACTGCCGCTCACGAGGGCACACTGTATGTTTGGCCATCAATGCCAAACTCAGCGCGGAGATCCAAGCCACCGTATATATGGTTAACCCGGATGCCCGCGCGACAGAGTCGATTCAGAAATGTGAGCTTAGTAGATGGGACCTCGGTCTATTCAGGCGCCAAGGGGACACCCAGTTCCCACATGAGTGTCTGAATGGTAATGAGGAGACGCGTGCACGTGTCCAAGCCCTGTTCACCCCCGAACCAAAAGTCATCGAGGTAATGGGCTAGAGACCGAGACCCCGACCTGTGAGCAAATGGCCACTGAGTGAAGTCCCTAATTGGTCGAGTGCTGAACATGAATTAACTCAGTCAGAAGGGGGTTGGCCTTATCTAAGTAAAATCCCCCTCAGAACCTAAAAAACCCAATAGGTCTAAATCACTGGGTGCACTGGCAATAATCTGAAAGCCGAGCGCATATCACACTGTGCCAAAACAGCACCATAACTGCGTGAGCGTGCCACCCATAGTAGCCGAACCAACTACGAGCACCTGACTGAACCAGGTCATCAGGAATGGCATCCCTTAATGGAGAACCCACCGGGTCAGCTGAATGGGGAATTAAATGACGTTCCCTAGTTCTAGCTCAGTATGAGCTTCATGGGGGAGACGTTCGACTTAGGAAAGGTGGTTCCAAGAAGGGCCCCCGCTACTCTCATAGCCCCAACCCCCTTAGCCATGGACAGTGGAGCCCCCTCTCCGTTACCCTGCAAGGGAACCAGAGTAGTAGCAGCCTGGGACCCCCAGCACCCCCGAACGGATACAAAAGCCCCCATAGTAAACCCACCGGCAGGTATCCCGCCCAAACCCTTCTTGGATGAACTGAGTGCCATCTCTCCAGGTTGGCTATACTAATTGGGGCAGGGGGGGGGGGCTTATGACAAGGTCAGTTGCTTCAGACGGAGCTCTGATCACCCCTGTGCACCCCTACCTCTGCCCCGTAACCCACCAACTCGCGGGCACGCGGAGGCGGCGTGAGGGCCAGCGCAAAAGGGGACACGAAGTCGATAACAACCGTGGTGCTTAGTACACGCATCATCCGCTGAGCAGGCCGAACACAGCAGGTGGGCTGGACCCCCCCCGACCAGTTAGCGTGGAGCCTGCGTCTGAGCAGCCCGCTGCTCAGCATGACCACCATGGTACCTATCACCAGGCACCGGCCACGTGGGAGAGATGTACACGAGCACACTTGCTGACAGGGCTCATCCCACCTCCCCTCAGGGTATAGAGCCACCCTCCTCCACATGCCTCAACGTAAGCCAACTGCCATGGGCCCATCCAATCAACCGTCGCCCTACATATATTAGCGATGGATGGACGCACCAGGATGGCCCAATCAGGTCAAGCCCTGCGGCATACCACCATACGTACAAGGTATGCCGCCAACCAGTTGGCCCAAGGTGCACGGTGGCTCACTACGATGGGACATCTCATTGTCTCAGTCGCCCTGTCCCTCTCTCTCCTCCTAGTGGGCTCACAGTTCAATAGGGAGAATATCCACATGTCCCCCTCCAACCCTTACCCCTCATGGCCTGCGGCCAATAACACCCAGGGGCAAGTAACAGCCGGCCATCGGCAAAGCCCTCGACGGGACAGTCTGCATAAAGGGCCTGCGCAGCAGGACCCGGACAGCCCCTGCGAAGCTCAGCACTGTCCCGGGGGCGGACACCCCAGCGCGTGGTGGCTTACTACGGCAGGACCGCACATGTCTCTGTCCTCCTGGCCACACCGCCTATCCGTATTGGGGTCTCAGTTCATAGGGAGAATATATCCACGTACTCCCCCCCACCAATCTTTTCCCTCCTGACCTGAAAGAAATGATCACCAGGGTGCAATATATAACCAGACATCACGGAAACCCCCACCCCCAACGTCATGCCAGAATGCAAGCAAGGGGCACTGGGATAGGCTGGCAAGTGATGCCCACCAGCCTCAAACTGGCGAAGCCATGACCACTGAACCCCACCGCTGGAAGTGGACTGTGATGTGGGTGCATTCAACTTGAACCTGATACTCACTAGTTGCACCCCATGAGCCGCCCCCACTGGGGGTTCTGGCCCACAGCGGGCGTCGGAGCTCGCGACCGAAATTGAGCTCTGGGGCCACATCCAACCAGACTCCGGTTGCAGTTCTGGAGAAACAGGGAGCTGCGAGACGGCGGCAGACACAGGCCGGAGTGTCTCCAGCAGCTCGACCCGGCTGGCCGCCTGTTGCAGAGTGGCAGCAGTCGAAGTAGCCAGCAGACACAAAGGGCCCCGGTAGATAGGGAAGGGCCCCCTCCCACTGGATTGCCCAGGATGCCTCCCGCACAGCCAAACGTGCTAACCAGGCATCCCCTGCCATGGAAACCCTTAGCATAAGGTGGGCCAGGTGGGCCGGACTGCCAACTAGGGATTGGGCCGGAGGCCCCAATTTGAGATCCTGGGCCAGAATAGGGCCATGCCCAAAACTCCGGCCCCTGAGGGGGTAAAATGTGCTGTGTGCTAGCACCAGGCCCTCCCCCCAATCGTTCCAGCCCATGGCCGGCAACTGCGGGCCAAGGACCGAATCCCCTGAAGGACGTCCTGAGGCTGAGAGCCGAGGACCATATCGCGACCTGCCCCATCCCACCGGTAACGGTGGGCAAAGGTGTTGTCTTGCTCCATTGCAGGAGAGCCATGGCAATGTGGGCCACACGGCCCACCGGTTGATACACTGTGGACCCCTATTTGGGAGCCAGGTCCTGAATAGGGCCATGCCCAAAACTCCGGCCCATGAAGGGCCGGAGGCAAGCCCTGCTGTGCAACCGCACCAGGCCCTCCCCCATGCTCAAAGCCCATGGCCGGCAATTGTGGGCCGGGGGCCGAAGCCCCTGTAGGGCCAGTCTGAGGCTGGAGAGCCGCGGGCCATGGCCTAAGCTGCCCCATCCCGCCGGTCCCGGCAGGTGCCTCCGATAAGGAGACCTGTTGCGGGGTGCAGTCGTGGTCCTCCGACCCGACTGCTGCCTCCTGTTTGGGCGAGCCTGAGTCGCCATAGCCTCCCTCTTAGGAGGCATAATGAAAGCACGATCCCTTTCCAGGGATCAGCACCCGATGGCTGAAAGCCAAAGATAGAGAAGCAAATATCCCGCTAAGGCTCTGCAGCCAAGCGCAGCTCTCTGAAAGAGACGAAGAGCGACGAAGAAAAAACTTTTCCTCTCCGTCGCTTTTACAAAATGGCAGCTCGGCTGCCTCGTGGCCACCCCTTTTATCAAGGGATGGCCACGCCCCCTAACTACCCGGATGTCTGAGTCTGGGTGGGGTGGGGGCCCGCAAAGAGCGTGGCGGCCATTTTGGCGCCGTGTTTGCATTGTGTGGGTTTAGCTGAAGAGACAACAGACGTTATTGCTGCTTGGTATGAGGCTGATGGTTGGTCAAAGTTGTTTTGAAGGTTTGTTTGTATGTTGTTGACTCTTTGTTTGACTGTGACCATGTGGTCTGCTCCAAGCACCTGGTGGTGTGGTGGACTATGGCTGAAAGCACGGTCATATTGCAAGAGTACTGAGACAAGGTGAATCATTGATTTGATTGGGAGAAACCTAGCAACTATTGGTTTTTACAGTAGAACTCACAGCCCCTGTGAGCTCTGGACTAGAGGCTTCCATGCAGAAGCTTGTGTGCAGATCTGAGTGGACAGGCTGAGTAAGTGGGACATTTTGCACAGCCATTCAAAGAGGTGTCAAACATTGAAAGACAAAAGACAGTTGATATGAGAGAAATGGGAAAATGACATTCAAATGCTGTCAGTGGGTGGTGATGGAGCAAATAAAATGAATGCTAATAAAGGAATGTTATTGCCAACCAGAAGGTAAGGCATGAGTATGACCTTGACCTGTAAAAACAAGACTTGTTTATGCCTAAGAAATTGTACAGGTGCTGTGTTTGTGTCAAGAGTGGCACTTCTCTCCTCACAGGAAAAAGTCCCTAAGAAAGTACATAGTCCAGTGACATGACATGACCAGCTGTGAGGAAAAAAAATAGGAGTCTGTAACTGGAAGATAACTATTTAAGTCTGTTCCATTGAACCTATGCAGAATCCTATCTTTCAACCTGTTAGCTGCCCTCTATTGTTTACCAATTGCATAGCAGTGGTGACCATCTGTTTAAGAACCAAAGGCATCACAGTAAATGCTTACATTGGGGTGGTCAAACTTTTCAGGCCACGGGCTGGTCACATGGTTCCTCCAGCCATAGAATGCATCTGCAGCTGTCGTAAATGCATTTACAACAGCCGTGGGTGCTTTTACGGCAGTATTATGCACACACGTGGTTGCATTTTACTTCCGCTTCCAGGAACAGCAAGGGCATTGTGGGCTGGATGATTTGGTGCTATGGGCCGGATCCAGCCTGCAGACCGTAGTTTGGCCACCCCTGGCTTACATTAACAACTGCTTAATGCTGAGCATATAAAAAACTCTTGTGGTTGACCTTTGTTTTAGCCTTGCGTTATATTCTACAAGCCAGATAGCAGGCAAATTAAAAAAACATTCTTTCTTCCAACATTCTTTTTCTTCAAGTGCTGTATTCATTCTGGATATTGGCTATAATCATGGCAATAGTCTTCCTGTTCTTTACTTCTTGAAACAGTTCTTCTAAGGACATAACATACCAGTCTCTCAGATTCTTTAACCACAAAGTATGTCTATGTCCAGGGCCTCTCTTCCCAAGGTTTTTGCCTTGTATAACAAGTTGGACTATTTTATACTTCATGTTATTCCTCATTATATTTATTTATTTATTTATTTTTAAAATTTGTATTGCTGCCCCCTCGCCGGAGTCACTACATATGCCCAAGGTATTGGAGCTTTCTTTGTTTAATGGTCTTAAACAGTTCTTGTTTTCTATCGATCTGGCACAACACTTCTAAATTAGTCACATAGTTAACCCATGATATCCTTAGCAGCCATCTGCAGATCCACATTTCAAAAACTTCAATTTTCTTTTCAGATGCCTTATTCTTCCAACATAATACAGGGCTGGAAGAAGCACAGGTTGGAATTAAGATTGCTGGGAGAAACATCAACAACCTGAGATATGCAGATTATACTACCCTAATGGCAGAAAGTGAAGAAGATCTAAAGAGCCTCTTGATGAGGGTGAAAGAGGAGAGTGCAAAAGCTGGCCTGAAACTCAACATAAAAAACCCAAGATAATAGCATCTGCCCCCACCACTCCCTGGCAAATAGAAGGGGAGAAAATGGAAGCAGTGACAGACTTTACCTTCTTGGGATCTAAGATCACTGCAGATGGTGACTGCAGCCATGAAATAAAAAGACACTTACTTCTTGGGAGGCAAGCTATGGCAAACCTAGGCAGCATAATAAAAAGTAGAGAAATCACCCTGCCAACAAAAGTTTGCATAGTTAAAGCAATGCTATTCTCAGTAGTGATGTATGGCTGTGAGAGATGGACCATAAGGAAGTCTGAACACAGAAGAATAGACACCTTTGAACTGTGGTGCTGGAGGAAGCTCTTGATAGACCCCTGGACTGCAAAGAGATCAAATCAGTCCATCCTGAAGGAAATCAATCCTGACTGCTCATTGGAAGGACAAATACTGAAACTGAAGCTCAAGTACTTTGGCCACCAGATGAGAAGAGAGGACTCACTGGAGAAGGCCCTGATGCTAGGAAAGATCAAAGGCAAAAGGAGAAGGGGACAGCAGAGGATGAGATGGTTAGATGGCATCGTTGTTGTGGGCGGTGTAGATCTGGGTGGACTATGGAGGATGGCAGATGGCAGAGGAGCCTGGCGTACGGTGATCCATGGGGGTCACAATGGGAGGGACTCGACCGTGCAACTGAATAACAACAATTCTTCCAACATATTTTATTTATTTGTTTTATTTATTTATTGTTAAATTTTTATACCGCCCACTCAGCCAAAGCTGACTCCGGGCGGTTCACAACAGTGGGTAAAAACAGATAAAAACAAATAAAACAGATAAAAACCAACAATAAGGACCCACCCCTAAAAAGAGAAGGATGCAGGAACTGAAGAAACCGTGGGGCAGGCATCCTCCCCTATATAGCTGATCAATTCCACACTGATGCTATTTGTTTGTTTTTTAAATTTTTATACCACTTAATTAGTGAATAAACACTACTCTGGGTGGTATTCAACAAAATCAAAACCCCTCAGCTCCCATCCATTAGCTACATAATCAGATGGTGCTACAATCAAATTGGCTGTAGTGATCTTCGAAAAACCTAACCATTAAAACATTAGAATTAATGAGGATACATTCTTAAACACAACTTTATACAATTAAGTCATGAGTAGGTTCTTAAGTAAGAGGAGGGAGGAGCCTGGTGCTCCCCAACTGAAAGTTCATTTCACCAGATGGGGGCTATTATCAAGAAAGCCCGACTCCCTTGTGTTGTGTTTTTAGTCTCCCTTGGTGTAGCCACCTTCAGCATTATGGAATGAGAGGGACGTGTAATATGGGAGCTATTTTTTACATTATTGGCTAGTTTGAGTTGTTTGATGGCTTTCAATGTTGTGGATTTCCTAATGAAATCTGATCTGGCAAGTGCTTGTTACTAAAACATTCAATGCTTTAGGGACAGGGGGGCGGAAATGAAACTGAATGTAAAAAACTCACAATTGCAGTGTACATATAATCTTTTTCAATGATCACTCTTTGCAAAAATAAGTCAGTATAAAAAGGGATAAAGGTCAAAACAAAAGAGTTACCATTTTAAAAAAGGCACGTGAACTACATTAGCATCCTCACTCTTGTGCTAGAATAATCTCCTAAAGTAAATTGCACTAGAATATTTACATAAATAGTTTTAGGACAGAAAATATTTCATGTTGATGTGACTGGCTACTTCCGTCTCCCTTTTGCAGGCGCACCCCCCAATAAAGGACTCAGACACTGGTAAAAGTGGATAACGGCATTGGGCCACATTTATTGATTCATGCCCTAGTCCGAATTATAAATTTCTATTGGTATTTGACCAATTATAATTCTTAAGGCAAGCAGGCCGAAGTAACACTGGTAAGGTACCACCCAAAATTGCCAACGGCAATTGTTACAATGTATCTATTTGTATCAATTTGTTTGTTGACAACAAACAAATTGTTGACCGTAGTCAATATCTAACTAATGACCCAACCCTCTGACCCGTATCCGTAAAATCACGGGGTGATGCATGCTGTCTAGCTCTTGCCATCACCCCGTCGCCTGGTTCGTCGTTGACCGGACAACGTTTAACCAACTTATGCCTGTCTAGTGTTGTCCAGTCAATTGCGAACCTGCCGGATACCTGTGGGTCATAAATGTTTACCTTACCAGTGCTACCCGCCCATGTGACCAAAGTCAACAGCAGCAGAAAGAACCCCTATATCAAACCATAGCAACAGTGTGGGATGGGCAAAAAAGCCAGGACCCAAGAGCCAATTGTGAGTCCCAACCAAAAATTCCCACCCGGCCCCGAAGCGACCAAATATCACACTGTTAACTAGGGAGGGGGTGGAGGGAAAAAACTTCTCGTCTCCGTTCGCTTCGCAAAATGGCAGCTCGGCTGCCTCGTGGCCGCCCCTTTTATAAGGGTGCTGGCCACGCCCCCTAACTACCCGGATGCTCTTCGTCCGGTGGGGGGGGGCACAAAGAGCGCGGAAGCCATTTTGGCGCCGCGCTTGCATTGCAGGCGCACCCCCCAATAAAGGACTCAGACACTGGTAAAAGTGGATAACGGCATTGGGCCACATTTATTGATTCATGCCCTAGTCCGAATTATAAATTTCTATTGGTATTCGACCAATTATAATTCTTAAGGCAAGCAGGCCGAAGTAACACTGGTAAGGTACCACCCAAAATTGCCAATGGCAATTGTTACAATGTATCTATTTGTATCAATTTGTTTGTTGACAACAAACAAATTGTTGACCGTAGTCAATATCTAACTAATGACCCCACCCTCTGACGCGTATCCGTAAAATCACGGGGTGATGCATGCTGTCTAGCTCTTGCCATCACCCCGTCGCCTGGTTCGTCGTTGACCGGACAACGTTTAACCAACTTATGCCTGTCTAGTGTTGTCCAGTCAATTGCGAACCAGCCGGATACCTGTGGGTCATAAATGTTTACCTTACCAGTGCTACCCGCCACACGGAGAGGCTTCAATAAAGGCTCGATGCCCCCCCCCCCAGACCGTCAGCTCGGTCAACAGGCCTGCTCGCCAATCTCCTAACAGGAGGTCCATACCTCCCCGCGACAGATGGGCCCCATCCCCTGAATAAAGCTCATAATTTTGCAAACTGATGGTGGGGTGCCGAATGACGCGCCCCGAGCCCTTGTCGATAAGGAACCGGGCAACAGCCCTGTTCACCATGCGCCGAGCACGGTCAAGGGCCTGGAGGTCGAACCCTCCTCTGTAAGCGTGCCGCGGTACCATGTCTGACCAAACGAGGGTCGTGGCAGGCCACACATAATGTAAGTAGGCGAGGTCACCGCAAATCGCGTGCTTCAGCGAAATCATTTCCCCCAAAGTGTATGATCAGAATATCAGGCGGGTCGGCATTCCTGCCTGAGAAAAGGAACGGCAACAGTTCCCGCCATAACATACCGGGCTTACGATACCATGTGAGACTTGCGTATGCACCCAGTCCCAGTCGGGGTCCCCACTCTGTCGCCGCAGCATAACGCGCTGCCCTGTGCACGTAGCTATGGCCCACCAGCCATACTGCCACCGGTGTGAAACGACACCCAGGGTCTGTCAGGGAAAAAAGGGGAGAAAAGGTGCGGTGACTAAACTGGTACTCACGGCGGAAGAGGGCGGGCATAAAACTGAAAACATTGTGATCCCCACCTCCCCATATGGCGTATTTCAGCCCCGGAGTACCCAAAGGCAGCCGCAGTAGAAGCCGCCCTTATCCTGAAGGAATGGGTGCCGTAATGGGCCCCGGGAAGGCCAGCACTGGCCAATGCCTTACCGGTCACCTTCCAAAATTGAAACTTAGTAAGGGGAGACCCATCTTGGTGGCAGAAAAACGGGCCATGGTGCGTGCCACGCAGTGCAAGGAATTCCTGTAGGGCACCAACCGGACATATGTCTGCCAATGAACATCGTAGCAGTCTTACTCCACTGCCTACGCCATGCTGATCCGTTTTAGAGGAGCGAATCCTCAACTGAGCCCAATCATTGCAGACATAGACATCGTCGAGTTCCAGTGCCCTACGACTTGCATCCGCCTTAGACAGCATCACAAGCTCGCTGATGTGGAGCGCTCCAAAAAAGGCCACCGTGGTAGCCGCATGAAACAGGGCTGCCTCATACCTGTCAAAACAGAGGTCATGCCAGCCCCGTGCCAGGTGGGTGAGTACCCCTGGGGAAATTGGGTGGCGGTTGTCCGGGCTACGCCCGCGCTCCCGCGCCCACCCTTCCAAAACATGTCTCACACAGAAATCAGTAGTACTGTCCGCATAACTGCCCACTTTGGCCATAAATGCCAGCGCTGACAGCCTGGATGCTATGGTGCGAGGTGCAAGGCCCTGTGCATGCAGGTAAACCATGAATCGGAGGACGTGGGCAACTGGGATAGGCCAAGTCTCGGGTAGCCGAAATCGGGCACAGAAGGCCTGGAAGGAAATGAATGCGTGGTGATACGCCTTACGAGTGCGCGGCGCCAGCGACATGCCGATCGCCCGGTTCACCTCTCCTTGCCAAGCGTCCATATCTCGTCCGGGAGTGGCGAGGGAAATTCCTCCGCATCTGGGGCCAAGGCGCGGAACTGGGAGATCTGCAGGCGGGACAAAGCGTCAGCAATATCATTATTGATACCTGGGACATGCCTGGCCCTGAACAGGACATTGAGGCACAGGCTGCGCAAAACGAACTGGCGCACCAGGTCCATGACCCTGGGAGATTTAGACGTCTGTGAGTTGACAATGTGGACAACAGCCGCATTGTCACACCAGAAATGTACCACCGAATTGGCCCACTCCTCACCCCATAGCATCAAAGCCCCCAGAATGGGAAAAAATTCCAGATACGTGAGATCGCGCAGGCGACCTGTGCCCGACCAGGCTGGCGGCCACCCACCGTAGGCCCACTTCCCATTGAAGTACATCCCATAATCCAGGGACCCAGATGCATCAGACTGTATCTGGAAACGTGGAGAAGCCAGAAGGTCGGACCTCCAAAATGATACCCCATTGAACTCTCTCAGGAACTGGAGCCAGATAAGCATATCTGCCCTAATGCCCCCGGTGAGTCTTACCCTATGGTGGGGTCTGGACAAGCCTGTCATGGCGTCGCACAAGCGCCGGGGCAAATGCCCTGCCAGGTGCGACCACCCTGCAAGCGAAATTGAGGTGACCATGCAGCACCTGCAGCTCACGAAGGGACGCCTTGCATTTAGCAAGCAAGTCCGATATGAGGGCCACGATCCGCTACACCTTATCCCCCGGCAACCTAGATGCTTGCGCTACCGTGTCAATCTCCACCCCCAGGAATGTGAGCTTAGTAGATGGGCCCTCGGTCTTTTTGGGCGCTAAAGGGACACCAAGTTCCTCCATTAGCGTCTGAAATGTGCGGAGGAGACGTGTGCACGTGTCCCAGCCCCGTTCACCCCCGAATAAGAAATCATCCAGGTAATGGGCTACAGACCGAGAGCCTGACCTGCGAACAAAAGCCCACTGCAGGAAGGTACTGAAACGCTCGAACGCTGAGCATGAGATGGAACAACCAAAAGGCATGGCTTTATCGAAATAATATGCACCCCGGAACTTGAAACCCAGCAACTCAAAGTCATCCGGGTGCACCGGTAGGAGACGGAAGGCGGACTTAATGTCGCACTTAGCTAACAGCGCACCCGGGCCACATGAGTGCACCATGCGCAGCGCCTGGTCAAAAGACGTATACCTGACCGAGCAAAGGTCATCAGGGATAGCATCATTGACCGATCGGCCGGCTGGGTAGGACAAGTGATGTATTAGGCGAAACTCGCCCGGTGACTTCTTGGGCACTAAGCCCAAGGGGGAAAATTTAAGATTGGGGAATGGGGGTGCAGGGAAAGGGCACTTTACTGAGATAAGTTTCTTTTCATCATCACAATAAAGAACATGATATTAAACAACAGAGAAGTGAGCATTATTAACAAACAACAATATCCTCTTTGCACCTGGGTGAAAGAACCATTGGCAACCTCAGAAAAAAATAAAGAGCCTTATGTGACTTTTTTTTGCAGAGCTCAGGCAAGGCTAATCAAGAAGTACTCCATTTTATTTAAATTGGATTTTAGTTTTTTGGCAGCAAATGATCTTTCTATTTTACAATCAGCTTTGCCAAGACCTAAACAGTTTCTACATACAAACAACCAAGATTGGTTAGTCTGCACATTATGCATTTTGACTCGGCTTAAGTACCAATCTGCAGCAGAACACACTGGTATTGTGCCAGACATGAAGAGACAAGATCTCCCTCAAAACATATTTCGTAGTTAGAAGAAAAGTATTGATGGATGCATGCATGAGAAAAGGCGGGGAACTGTGGATGCTTCATGTGGTGTACATCACTGATACCAAGATAAACATCTGCTGCAGTTCCAGAACCCAAATGACTGCTTGTGTACATGGTGACCAGATGACAAACCTTTTGGTAAGGGTCATTGTCTGGTAAATCTATTATTTCACTTTTCTTTCCAAATCAGCTTTATCTTTGATCGTAGCCCAGATAGCCCAGAAGATGTAGCCTGTAAAAATGGAAAGCACATAGTAAACAAGGATTTGTGACAAGGACTTCATTGATATCCAGAGGATTTTGATAGAAAACAAATTTGCCAGATAAAGATTTAAAGTTGAAATCATTCATCCATTGGCAGCTGGTTCCTGTGCTATGTGCTTTTGCTTTGCAAATGCAATGTACCTTGGACTACCTGCTCCGAGGGCCCAGACTACACGATTTTTCTTTCCACTAGTTCTGAGTACTATCCAGATTTTGGCAGTCTGCTGTAAAAATCACAATGTGAACTATTTCTGTGGTTTGCCTTCTCACAATTGGGTCTGATTTTATAACCACTGAAATATTCTACTTCGTTCTTCTGTTGCCTTTTGATGCAGATCTAAATTATGAATGAGGAAGACTCAGGGTATATGGCACTTTAATGGTACAGTCAGTGATGGGAATGAGGAATTCTGCAGATCAGAGACAAAATGAAAAGGGAGAGAATGGAACAGGGAAAAGGGAAGAGAACTTGTTTAGTGGTTATCCAATAGCATCTACCCTACTACCTATTACTTTTATTGCTTACACCATTTGTTCACAAAGTTTAGAATAACTATTCAGAACACCAGACAAAAGGAGAGAGGGGTGGATTTCTTTGTATTGTGGTTGCATCCTGTTGTTGCTGCATTCAGAACAGAAACACTTATATTCTCTTTAATGGATCAGTTCAAGGAGAGGGGGATTCATGGGGAAGCATAGGCAGTGAGCATGAATCTGCAATGTGTGAGCCTTCTTTTCACAAAAGCATTAAAAGCAGTAGCACAAAGCTTGGGGACAAACCTCCCAATAGACTAACTGAATATTCGACAGACCCAATCTTGGAAAAAATCCTCAATTATAAAGCCACCAAGGGATATGACAAATAGTGATAGTCACTGCAGCTGGTGAGCCCAGCCATCAAAATATTTTCCTCTCTCACAAGGACCCAAACTATGATCTCAGGATTTAGCCCAGAAATCTCATGGCATGGAATGTTGCTGACTTGGCAAATCTAGTCCCTATAGGGCAGAAAACCCCAAAGGCAGGGAATAATTCAGCAAAATGTACTCAAGAAATGGGAACCTCAATATTGATCAGAAGAGATACTCCAAAACAAAGACTGATTGATGCAGGCCTACCTTAAATGCTTTCTATATGTAAATATTCCTTGAGATGTTGCTTGTCATGTCTTTACTATGCCAATGATTAAGGGATGTGTGACCTGGGGAGAATGGAGATTATAATGAAAAAATCCTGACGGACCTCAAAGCAATTAGCCAGCAGTACTATAATTAAAATCACTGAACTTTTGGAGAAAAAAAAAAGGTTTACTACCAGGTGAATAAACTGTCCAAGCCTTGTTAAGTACAGAAGTTGTGAAAATGATTGGAAAGCTGCTTCAATCGATGCTCCTCCAGCCAGCTCTTGTAAATGGCAGCTGCCTGGCAAGGGATAAATGCCATGAGCTGGTTTATTTGTGTCAGTGTTGCTGCCCCCCCCCATCATATTTTGTTCTCTAACTGTACTACCTGTATATCTCCAAGATCTGATCTTACCACACAGCCAAAGTGTAATATTACACAAACAAGTTTTTAAAGGGTAAGAATAAGCACAGTTTACATCCATATCTTTTCTGCTTTTCTTCTGAAAGGGAAAAAAATCAAGAGAGAGATAAATCTGTAATTCTAGCAGGTGTTCAGGAGAGGGGAGGCAAAAGCAGTGAAATGCCAACCAAATGCATGTCAGCCAGCCATATTCTTCCATGCGGTTTCTCTCACTTTACATTTCCACTCCTATTCAAGGTGTCAAAGTAATTGTCTCTCCCTCCAGGTGCTTACAGATCCAATCCCATTAATTATTGCAATCTGCTAAACTTGCTTTTTCTCCAGCCACAGTGATGAGCCAATGGTTAGGATCCTTGGGTTTCTTTCAGACAATTAGAAATGCTGAGTAAATCACCACATAGACCTCTAGACATGGAATTGGACAGAAAAGCCCAGAGCAGCAGTTGAAGCTGCCTTTTACAAAAAGATCTCGTAAGGATCCTATCTGTTGGAGGCAGGCAGGGAGGGTAAGAATTAAGATGACTGACTGTTGTTGTTTTCTCTATTGGCTACTTTTCTTTAGAAACATTGAGTTCCTTTTTTTGTGCTGCCCCAGTCCAAACTGGAGCGTAAAGTGACTTCTTCACATTCAGTAATTGTATTGCTCAGCTTTTTAAAAGGGAGAGGAACTAAGTCAGATCAAAGCATTATGGATCAGAAGAAGGCTCCAGGTCCAGGAATTGTCTTTTCCCCGCCTTGTGCTTAAATGACTTCAGTGAAGGAGAGGCAATCATTGAGTGAGGCAGCCTGTTCCACCGGGAAGCAGCTTGTTAACATTGTCTAAATGCCAATTTCTACCCATCCATTATGGATATGCCATTTGGAACACTTTCTCCTCTCAGATCTGCACTTTCCTACTACAGATGTGTTGTGTATTGAAATAATATTAGCATTATTATTATTTATTATAGCATGTTAAAATAGCAATTCCCACCATTCTAGTTAAAGGTAAAATTGGTGCACGCTCTTATGCAAATGGGTAATACCTGATTGGTTAGTAGTTTGGATCCTAGCAAGGATTTGTCATTGCTGGAATATAGCATTGCTGATTGGGTAATTAAGGTTGTCCAAAAGGGTTGATAACTTGTAACATTGGGTAACGGTTGCTTGGACGCTATATAAGCACCACTTGCAAATAGGGCATTGGCTCTTGGTTTGCACGCAGGCATGGCACACTCATGTGTGAAGTACCTACAGTATGGCGCTGGTGCAGAACTGATCCTGGGTAGCAAAATAGCGAGAATGAGCACAGCCAACTCATGTCTGGTTAAGCTGCATTATTTTTTTCCAAGAGTAGTAAATAAACCGTTGCATCGTTGTTTGATTCACCGCTTGTTGGTCTCTTTATTGCAAGTGCCAGACACAACAAGATGCTACACTCTGTTTTAAGTAGGACAATCCTTCAATTGAAGAGCTGCCAGAGAATAACCCTCCTTCCAGAGGTGTCCTCTGTTTGGAGGATTGTCCACATCAAGGCTCATTTACAGATTAGGAACAATAGCTGAGAGTGTAGGGGCCAATAGTAATCATAATCACTGTCACAAGGAAATGGAGTGACCGTGGTATTATTGGGCTACATGCTGACCAAATGACCTGCACTTCATCTAGAGCAGTGTTTCCCAATGTGGTGCCTACTACGCCCCACAGGAGGACTTCAATTCCTAGAAGCCTAAATCAGTACATTCAAGGGAAGACGGCTGGGTGTGGATATTCTTGCAGATTCTTGATAAAGAATACGAAATATCCGTTTCACTGGAAGGATATTGACGAGTTATTCTGCTTCGTTTCACTGTTCTCTGTTGACATTTGTAGCTGCTCCCGGCTCCCACAATCGTGCTGTGCTTGGACGTGATCGTTCCGTTGACCAGTGACACATTTTATTATTATGCTTACAGTCTATGTATTTTGACTGTCCTTGTATGATCAATACTTATATTAGTACTTGCATTATTAGTGGTTTTTGTGTACGCTTATTATCCGATCACTGTCCTATCAAGTTGTGTATTTACCCTTCTGCTTTGAGATGTGGAATATGTTTATCTTGCCCAGCTACATTAGCATGTTGGATGTATTTGTATCTCATTTACAGTGCTAGTTATGTTATTACTTGTTTATTAGTCTATTGCTTCTGTTAGCTTGGGATTTATTCATCGACCTCCGCATGTGATTATTATTATTCTCGATTTATTCTATCATGATTGATGGATGTTTCTACTTGGCTACTTTTCGCCTTACTTACTAGCGTGTGCCTCTATGCCTTATGCTGCGGCAGCTTTCCACTATATATTAAAATTTTGCACTTTTAATTTGTCCATTGACATCATATTTTTGGGTGTTTGCTTGTTTCACTTTTCCCGTTTAAATCAGTACATTGGCTGATCAGTGCTTTGGGGAATTGACTTAGCTGCTGGGAATTGAAGCCCCAAAATGAAAGGTTGGGAAACACTGATCTACAGCAATCCAGAGGACTCATGGAAGGTGCCATGGCTAACTGATGAGGTACCAGCTGCACATTCATATGGCCAAATATACACATGATATGTATCCAGCACCTTTTTACTAAGCCATAATTCGCTTTGACAACACTTGCAATTTCCATTGCACACATTCATTCATTAATAATCTTTATTGTTCCATAGCTAATCAGGCTTCACACATAAATGCAAAATTTAAAGCCACTCTTAGAAACTAATGGTCAACATCTAAGTACAGGTAAATGTAAACCATAGCAAAGGGAGAAAATGAACATTCTCATACAAAGACCACACAATAAAGTTAAAAATATCATAATTTGTGAGGGCAAATGGGGAATCCCAGTTTTAATAGTCTCTTGGCACATTTTGTTGTCATATAAGAAGATATATGGACTGGCTAGATAGCTCAGTGGTTTAAGTATCTGGGTTGAGAGTTCAATTCCACTCAATGTCTCCTGGGAGAAGAACCAACCTGTGTAGCTTTGAGCAAGAAGAAAGGAATGGTAAATCACTCCTGAGTATTCGCCACCTAGAAAACTCTGAAAAGTGTTGCTACAAGTCAGAATCAAATTGACAGTACACGTACACACAATAAGCTATATCGTAGTCTATCCCAGCTAGTAAAAATAAAACTGTACATAGTGGGAAATAGCTTCTGATGCCAGGTTTG
Organism: Bradypodion ventrale; assembly: GCA_035047345.1. Taxonomy (NCBI): domain Eukaryota; kingdom Metazoa; phylum Chordata; class Lepidosauria; order Squamata; family Chamaeleonidae; genus Bradypodion; species Bradypodion ventrale. The sequence goes on from JAWDJE010000001.1 coordinate 275,680,098, forward strand.
CAATATTGACCCCTCATGTCAGCATACAGGGGACATCCAGTTAGGAAATGTATCATATTTTCCATCTTGAAGCAGCCTATAGGGTATTGTGTTGGTCCCTATAAGCTTCCTGAACCTCTTTCAACTTCATGGAGTTCAATCTGCATTTAGTCAAAAGCTACCTCAATTTGCATCTGCTCATAGGGGACAAACATGGGGGGTGGGGGGACCTTTCCAAAAGGGGAAAAAAGCTTTTGCATTTTGTTGCAATGAGCCACGGATCTGGTGTGGAGATGTCTGACGGAGGCTCGGAGTGACTGGCCGCAAGGAAAAACACAGGAGATGAAGCATGCGGTGAAGTCCAGTCCCGATTCAAATCGGGTGGCACTTTTATTGGGCTTCTCGCGGGTTCTCCGTGCCTAAACGCATGGGACCCACATAACAGAAGGCTGACATAAATGTGGAATTTCTGGTGGGTAGAGATAACACCTGCCTCCGGCCATTGTCCAGTGATTAATGGACAAACCCTCAGCCGGTTGGAGGGAAGTGGGAGTGACCATTGCTCTGTGGCAGGATATTTTCCACCTTTGTCCCTGCCATAGAGCCCCCTTAGCTCCTCCCCTCAGCCGGTTGGAGGGGAATGGGAGTGACCGTTGCTCTGTGGCAGGAGGACATTTTCCACCTTCATCCCTGCCACAGAGCCCCCTTAGCTCCTCCCCTCAGCCGGTTGGAGGGGAATGGGAGTGACCGTTGCTCTGTGGCAGGAGGACATTTTCCACCTTCATCCCTGCCACAGAGCCCCCTTAGCTCCTCCCCTCAGCCGGTTGGAGGGGAGTGGGAGTGACCATTGCTCCATGGCAGGAGGACATTTTCCACCTTCGTCCCTGCCACAGAGCCCCCTAAGCTCTTCCCCTCAGCCGGTTGCATGGGAGTGGAAGCGGCTGTTACCCATGACATGGGCCTTAGGTTTTATGTAATTTACCATCTTTGTCTGTGAACCGCTTTGGGTCACCAATAGGTGAGGAAAGCAGTATAAAAATATACTTACTTACTTACTTACTTACTTACTTACTTACTTACTTACTTACTTACTTACTTACTTACTTACTTACTTACTTACTTACTAAATAAATAAATAAATATCTAAGATCTAGGTTGGCAAAACCCTATTGTTCTCGCCCTATCTCGAAGGTCAGTTAAACTGCCTTCAGGTCTCTAACTTCCTTTCCCGCTGACTCAGCCAGCCTCGCTCAGCCTTATCGAGACCAGAAGGGGAAGAGCGAATTTGACCTTAGAGTCAGTACTTTTTTACTCTTTGTCCTATTTCCTCCGCAATCCCCCAGCCAGGCTCTTTATAATTAATGCCAATTAATCTAAGCCCGATTTCTCTTCCATTAATGCTCGTGTTGGTTCTCCAGCCATGTGTATTAGCGAGCGAACGAAGCAGGAAGAGTGATGGCCAACCTAGGCACGCGGCCATACTACAGCATTTCCTACTGGTGTGATTACTAGCAATGAATGCTGTAGTAGTTTGGATATCAACATCATGTACTCTTTTAACAATATCCTCTCAGGCATAGCCATAGACATTCATGAGGAGGTTATTTAAAGAATAGCCCAGCTAGCTATAAGGACAGACATCTCATTTGCTCAGGAGTCATTTTCAACATCATCATATATCACTATAAATGGGGATAAGGCTGACTCCAAGACTATCTTAAGTCAATACCAAAATGGCTACTCTTTGGGCGAGGATGCCTATCCATTGGCAAGATGTCTCTAGTTGAACTATAGATCTTGGAACCCCCAATGTTCTGGTTAAAAAGTTATCTTGAACAAATTCCAACATGGCATTTGAAAAAAACCCATACTGGGGCTCTGTAGGGCATCTGAGGGAGTAATTTGTCCTTGTAAAGCTATATTAAGGGCTTCCACTATTTTCTTTTCTAGTCCAAAAGAGAAGTGATGGAGAGCATTGGCAATTACCTCAGCTGATAAAGCTACAGCTTCGAAGTGATTTGTCCAGGCTCCTGAACTTTTAAATGTCACTCCAAGGTATTTATAGGCACTGATCTGTTCTAGCAATTGATTGTCCAACTGCCATTTGTATTTCTTACACCTTTCCCCAAAAACTAATATTTTGATTTTGGTGTTATTAACCTATTAGTATTCCCAGGCACAAAAATGCCTAAGGCATCTATTAACATAATAGTGTTTGCATCCCCATTTAAGTATATGACAGGAGAACGGTGTCATCTGTGTATTAGAAGTACCAAAAAATTCCTTTTCTTTACAAAGGGAGATAACTCAAGGTTTCATATAGGGTGATCTATATTGTTTAAATATAAATTAAAGAAGCAATGAGCTTGGAGACATCCCTGGTGCACTTCCTCGTTCGTAGAGACTGACTCTCAAATGTTACCATTTGAGGTACTCTCAAGCATAATGTGGCATCATCAGAGAGTCCTTGAATTTTCCTAAGCAACCTTCAATCTATATTAAAGTTTGTTCTGAAGACAAGGACACCCTATTGAATCAAAGGATGCTTTAAAGCAGGGTGGACAACCTATGGTTCATGGGCCGGCCCCGGCCCACAGCACCATTTCATGTGGCCCACTGCTGCCCTCGCTGCTAGTGGAAGCAGACATGTTTATGACAGCCGTAAAATGCGCCCATGCCTGCATAAACGCACCCGTGCCTGCTGTAAACACTGACATAAATGTACCCAACAGCTATCATAAATGTGTTTTAAACAATCCTTCTGCCTCCCCTCAAATGACAGGTTCTCAGCAGGATAGCATTGGGTCCCTGTTGCACAGAATAAATATCCAATAGAATATTAGCCAGCATTTTCTCTGGTGTATGTTCAATTTGCATTGATTTGCTTGGTTATTTTATGGTCTTGGGGTTCAGAAGAGATTTATATTTATCAGATTTTCCCCACCTTTTCCCCCCAAACACCACTACAAAGCTAGCAGATGTTAACGTAATAACAAGCAAAAGGAAAACAAGAAAAAGGCTACACAAAAGAAAAAAAAGGGATAAAATAAAAGCAGCACAGTTACACAATGATGAATAATTCTTGATGGAAGACACTGACTTTTAAATATGCCCTCTTTAATGGTCCCTATCCAATTTCAAAAAGTAGAACATTTTACAGAATTCTGGCATGGTGGTATCTGCACATCTGTAATGATTTTTCAAGTGATTAATGCAATCTAGGCATGCCTGCCACATGTCCATGGAAATGTCTGCAAACACAGACAGCACTGGCTCTTTAGCTATAAAGAGAGATGAGCAGTGAATCCTAGAGTCGGATATGACTGGCTTTCAAGAAAGGTTGACCTTTACCTAATGTAAAGCATTCGATTTGTTCGCATGTGCCCATATGGCATCTTACTTCCGCTTCTGGGAGCAATGAGGGCAGCACAGGCCAGATGAATTGGCATCAGGGGCCAGATCCGGCCCCTGGGACATTGTTTGGGCACCTCTGGCATAGAGGAGCATCAACCCAAGAAGGATTCATGCAATCTTCCTTCAGCTACTTTGATATTCCAAGTCTCTTTTCCACCTGTGAGATTCCTTCACTCAAGTGAAATGCTTGCCCTGATAATCAATTTTTCTCAACTATCAGTGCTTTCTGATATCTGCTAAACCAATTCAACGGGTGTCTCTTGGCCTGTCAGAAATGCCACTCTCTCCTCTTTTTTAAGGCCCTTTCCTGAGAGATAAAGGCAGGAAATGCTATGGGACGTGGGCACGACATTTTCCTAATACACTGAGCTGTCCTCCCTACTGAATACAAATTTCCCCACTAACCCCCCGGAAGGAAACCAGCTATGTGCTTGCTCCTCTCTCTCCCCATATCACTTCATACTGTACCTGCTGAAGTGGCAGTTATCAAGTAACAAGCTTCTCCATATCCTTGCTCACCTTCATTCTTTTCAGTCCTGTGGAGACAAAGACTCAATTTGTGAGTAAGTGACACCTGCAATGACCCCCTGAACCCTGCTCAGAAATGAACTCCCAGGGTTCCTAAAAGAACAGGGAAGCTCTCGCAACCCCCAACAACCCATGTAAGCCCTTTCTATATTATGTCAAGAAATAAAAAGGCAGATATGACTACAGACGTTTAAGTGCCTGCAAAAAAGAAAGTGCTCTATTTTCCACCGTCCGAAAAGGGCAGCTCTTCCAAAACTGGAGGCTAGTCTCTTGCAAGAAAAAGATGCCCCATCCCTACCACAGCCACACAAAGGCCATGCTGAGGTAATTGGGAGAGGGGGAATATGGTAATAGGGCTGAAATGTAAGGAAACAGTGGTATAAAGGTAAAGGTTTCCCTCGCTCGAAAGCCAGCCGTGTCCGACTCTAGGGTTCAGTGCTCATCTCTGTTTCAAAGCCGAAGAGCCAGTGCTGTCTGCTTCTGCAGACGTTTCCGTGGTCATGTGGCAGACATGACTAGACACCAGAGTGCACGGAACACTGTTACTTTCCCACCGAAGTAGTCCCTATTTATTTACAGTAATTGCAATTTGTTGCTTTCAAAAGGCTAGGTAGACAAGAGCTGGGAGAAAGATGGGAGCTCACTCCGTCCTGCAATACTCGGGAATCGAACTGCTGACCTTCTGCCTCCCAGTCTGCATCTTAGCCACTTGAGCCACTGCAGTAAACAGTGGTATACCAGCAGATAAACATAGAAGGAGCAAGGAGACGATCAGGAGGGTCATCTTGGCCTATGAAAGTGTGGTTTTTGCATCCCTGCTTTAAACAAAGAGGGACTGCAGTAGCTCAAGTGGTTAAGATGCTGACTGGGAGGTGGAAGGTGAGTAGTTCGATTCCCGAGTACTGCATGACAGATTGAATGCCCATTTCTGTCCCAGCTCCTGCCAACCTAGCAGTTCGAAAGCAAGAAATTGCAAGTAGATAAATAGGGACCACATTGGTGGGAAGGTAAACAGTGTTCCATGAAATTAGGTGTTTAGCCATGCCTGCCACATGTCCACAGAAATGGACAGCGCTGGCTCTTTGGCTATAAACAGAGATGAGCACTGAACCCTAGAGTCAGATACGACTGGCTTTTGAGAAAGGGTGACTTTTGTTGTTGTTCAGTTGCACAGTCGATTCAGACCCTTTGTGACCCCATGGACCATTGCCCGCCTGGGTCCTCTGTCCTCCACCATCTTCCTTAACCCGCCCAACCATGTGTCCATTGCATCTACAATACCATCTAGCCATCTCATTCTTGGCTGCCCCTTCTTCTTTTGCCCTCCACCTTTCCCAGCATCAAGGCTTTCTCAAGTGAACCCTCTCTTCTCATTTGACGTCCAAAGTACTTTAGCTTCATCTTTACTATTTGACCTTCTAAGGAGCAATCAGAGTTGATTTCTTCCAAGATTGACCTATTTGTTCTCCTCGCTGTACGGGGGACTCTCAAAACTCTCCTCCAACACCATATTTCAAAGGTGTCTATTCTTCTGCGCTCAGCTTTCCTTTTGGTCCAGCTCTCACAACCATATATTAATTAAAATTTTAATGTAATTTAATTTAATTTAATATTCACATTTATATGCCACCCACTCAGGCGAACCTGACTCTGTGCGGCATTACAACAACTTTTAAAAAACATATAAAATCACATAAAACCCCTAGTTATCTCAACCACCCACCCCACCCAACAGGTGGGGACTGTATTCCCATTAGGGCCCCACACCTGCCCTGCCAGCCAGGTCTTCACACTTTTCCTGAAGGGCAGCAATTCTGTTTGTAGTCTTAGATCTGTTGGCAGGAGGTTCCAGAGGGCTGGTGTGGACACAGAGAAGGCCTTCCTTCGGGTACTAGATAGATGTGCCCTTCTAGTTGATGGCATAACTAGAGAGCCCCTCCAATACGCTCTAGTTGGACAGGCAGACACTCTTGGGGCGAAGCGGTCTCTAAGGTATCCTGGCCCACTACCATACATTACCACCGGGAATACCATTGTTTTGACCATGTGGATTTTTGTTTGCAAGGTGATGTCTCTACTTTTAACTATGTTCCCCAGGTTTCTCATTGCTTGCCTCCCAAGAGTCAGTTGCCTTTTTATTTCATGGCTGCAATCACCATCTGCAGTGATCTTGGAACCTAGGAAAGTAAGGTCTTCTACTTCTTCTCCATCTATTTTCCAGGAACTGATAGGGCTTGAAGCCATTATCTTGGTTTTCTTGATGTTGAGTCTGAAACCAGCTTTTGAACTCTCTTCTTTCAACCTAATCAGGAGCTTCTTTAGGTCTTCCTCACTTTCTGTCATTAGGGTAGTATCATCTGCAAATCTCAAATAGTTGATGTTTCTCCCACCAATTTTGATCCCAAATTGTGATTCATCCATCCCTATATTGCACATTATGTGCTCTGTGTAGAAGTTGAATAGACAGGATGACAAAATACAGTTTTGTCTTACTCCTTTTTCTATTCCAAACCACTCTGTCATTCCATATTCTGTCCTAACTGTTGCTTTTTGACTTATGTACAGATTTCTCATAGCCTTTACCTTTATGACCTTTACCTTTACCTTTAAACAAAGAAGTCCAGTTCCAACCAAAAGAAGATGAAATTTATATGTTCCATGAGCTGAAAACATAGCAAGTCCTGCAGTAGGTGGAGTAAAATGACTGCTTCAGTTCCAAACTGCTTGAGAAGCTGGGTATATAAAGAAAGGGAAGATACATATTCCTTTCAGAACTTCCTGCTTGAGGTATCAGACTTGAAGATGAAGCCTGTGTTTATCTCCAGATGACCAGCCACCAAACAAACCACTTCCAAAATGCAGCAATGAAGAGGCATCTTTTATCACTTCAGGAGACACAGCTTTTATACACAAACAGAGCTGGCTGGTTCCCCCCACCTCCCCCCAGCTTCACTCTCAGGTAGCTGGTTTTTATGTCTTGATTCAGCAGTAAATTGTTATTCCTTAAAACATTGTTCTTGCATTTTTTTCAGGAGGAAGGGTTGACACCTACGACAGTGCTGGCTGGAGTCTCAGAGAATTGCCAGTCTTCTCTGGTCTTTATCTCTTAAACACCTGTCTGCGCTCATTCCCACTTCTTGCCAATGCTCATTGCAGGCGCACCCCCCAATAAAGGACTCAGACACTGATGAAAGTGGATAACGGCATTCGGCCACATTTATTGATTCATGCCCTAGTCCGAATTATACATTTCTATTGGTATTCAACCAATTATAATTCTTAAGGCAAGCAGGCCGAAGTAACACTGGTAAGGTACCACCCAAAATTGCAAACGGCAATTGGTTACAATGTATCCATTTGTATCCATTTGTTTGTTGACAACAAACAAATTATTGACCGTAGTCAATATCTAACTACTGACCCCACCCTCTGACGGGTATCCGTAAAATAAAGGGGTGATGCATGCTGCCTAGCTCTTGCCATCACCCCATCGCCTGGTTCGTCGTTGACCGGACAACGTTAACTTGTGCCTGTCTAGTGTTGTCCAGTCAATTGCGAACCTGCCGGATACCTGTGGGTCATAAATGTTTACCTTACCAGTGCTACCCGCCCATGTGACCAAAGTCAGCAGCAGCAGAAAGAAACCCCTATATCAAACCATAGCAACAGTGTGGGATGGGCAAAAAAGCCAGGACCTGAGAGCCAATTGTAGGTCCCAGCCAAAAATTCCCACCTGGCCCCGAAGCGACCAAAATATCACACTGTTAACTAGGGAGGGGGTGGAGGGGAAAAACTTCTCCTCTCCGTCGCTTCGCAAAATGGCAGCTCGGCTGCCTCGTGGCCGCCCCTTTTATAAGGGTGCTGGCCACGCCCCCTGACTACCCGGATGTCTTCGTCCGGTGGGGGGGGGCCGCAAAGAGCGCGGCTGCCATTTTGGCGCCACGCTTGCATTGCAGGCGCACCCCCCAATAAAGGACTCAGACACTGATGAAAGTGGATAACGGCATTGGGCCACATTTATTGATTCATGCCCTAGTCCGAATTATAAATTTCTATTGGTATTCAACCAATTATAATTCTTAAGGCAAGCAGGCCGAAGTAACACTGGTAAGGTACCACCCAAAATTGCAAACGGCAATTGGTTACAATGTATCCATTTGTATCAATTTGTTTGTTGACAACAAACAAATTGTTGACCGTAGTCAATATCTAACTACTGACCCCACCCTCTGATGGGTATCCGTAAAATAACGGGGTGATGCATGCTGCCTAGCTCTTGCCATCACCCCATCGCCTGGTTCGTCGTTGACCGGACAACGTTAATCAACTTGTGCCTGTCTAGTGTTGTCCAGTCAATTGCGAACCTGCCGGATACCTGTGGGTCATAAATGTTTACCTTATCAGTGCTACCCGCCACATGGGGAGGCTTCAACAAAAGGCTCACCGCCCCCCCCCCCAGACCGTCAGCTCGGTCAACAGGCCTGCTCGCCAATCTCACAACAAGAGGTCCATACCTCCCTGCGACAGATGGGCCCCATCCCCTGTGTAAAGGTCATAATTTTGGAGACTGATGGTGGGGTGTCGCATGATGCGCCCCCAACCGTGTCCGGAAAGAACCGGGCAATAGCCCTGTTCACCAAGCGGCAAGCCCGATCGAGGGCCTGGAGGGTAAACCCTCCCCTGTAAGCATGCTGCGGTACCATGTCCGACCAGATGAGGGTTGCGGCAGGCCACACATAATGTAAGTAAGCCAGGTCACCGCAAATCGCATGCTTCAGCGATAGGCCAGTGACCTGCCCCAAATCATTGCCCCCAAGGTGTATGATCAGAACATCTGGCGGGTCAGCATTCCTGCTGGATAAAAGGAATGGCAACAGTTCCCACCATAACTTGCCGCTTACCATACCATCTGAGACTTGCGGATGCACCCAGTCCCAGTCGGGCTCCCCACTCTGTCGCCGCAGCGTACGACGCTGCCCTATGCACGCAGCTGTGGCCCACCAGCCATACTGTCACCGGTGTAATACGACACCCAGGGTCTGTCAAGGAAAAAAAGGGGGGGAATAAACAGTGTAATGACTAAATTGGTACTCACGGTTGAAGAGGGTGAACATAAAACTGAAAACATTGTGATCCCCACCTTCCCATGCGGCGTATTCCCGCCACAGAGTACCCAAGAGCAGCTGCAGTAGAAGCCGCCCCTATCCTGAAGGAATGGGTGCCGTAACGAGCCCCAGGGAGGCCAACACTGGCTAGTGCTTTACCGGTCACCTTCCAAAGTTGAAATTTAGTAAGGGGAGACCCATCTCGGTGACAGAAAAACGGGCCATGGTGCGTGCCACGCAGTGCAAGAAATTCCTGTAGGGCACCAACCGGACAGATGTCTGCCAATGAACATCGTAGCAGTCTTACTCCACTGCCTACGCCGTGCTGATCAACTTTAGAGGAGCGTATCCCCAACTGAGCCCAATCATTGCAAACATAGACATCGTCGAGTTCCAGTGCCCTACGACTTGCATCCGCCTTAGACAGCATCACCAGCTCGCTGATGCGGAGCGCTCCAAAAAAGGCCACCGTAGTAGCCGCATGAAACAGAGCTGCCTCATACCTGTCAAAACAGAGGTCATGCCAGCCCCGTGCTAGGTGGGTAAGTACCCCTGGGGAAATTGGGTGGCGGTCATCCGGGCTACACCCACGCTCCCGCACCCACCCCTCCAAAACATGTCGTATACGGAAATCAGTGGTGCTGTCAGCATAACCCCCCACTATGGCCATGAATGCCAACGCTGACAGCCTGGATGCTATGGTGCGGGGGGCTAGGCCCGGGCATGTAGGTAAACCATGAATTGGAGAATGTGGGCGACTGGGATAGGCCAAGCCTCGAGTAGTCGAAACTGGGCACAAAAGGCCTGGAAAGTGATGAATGCATGGTGATACGCCTTACGTGTGCGTGGCGCCAGCGACATGCCGATCGCCCAGTTCACCTCTCCTTGCCAAGTGTCCATATCTCGTCCGGGAGCGGCGAGGGAAATTCCTCTGCGTCCGGGGCCAAGGCACGGAACCGGGAGATCTGCAGGCGGGACAAAGCGTCAGCGATATCGTTATTAACACCAGGCACATGCCTAGCCCTGAATAGCACATTAAGGCGCAGGCTGCGCAATACGGACTGGCGCACCAGCTCCATGACCTTGGGAGATTCAGACGTCTGCGAGTTGACAATGTGGACCACTGCTGCATTGTCACACCAGAAATGTACTACCGAATTGGCCCACTCCTCGCCCCATAGCATCAAGGCTCCCAGAATAGGAAAAAATTCCAGATACGTGAGATCGCGCAAGCGACCTGTGCCCGACCAGGCTGGCGGCCACCTGCCGTAGGCCCACCTCCCGTTGAAGTACATCCCATAACCCAGGGACCCCGATGCATCAGATTGGACCTGAAAACGAGGGGAAGCTAGAAGGTCGGACCTCCAAAATGACACCCCATTGAACTCCCTCAAGAACTGGAGCCAGATGAGCATATCCTCCTTAATGCCCCTGCTAAGACGTACCCTGTGGTGGGGCTTGGTTAAGCCTGTCATGGCGTCGCACAAGCGCCGAGCAAAGGCTCTGCCAGGTGCGATCACCCTGCAAACAAAATTGAGGTGACCATGCAGCACCTGGAGCTCACAAAGGGATGCCCTGCGTTTAGCCAGCAAGTCTGATATGAGTGCAATGATCCGTGACACCTTATCAGCCGGTAACCTGGATGCTTGCACTACCGTGTCAATTTCCACCCCCAGGAATGTGAGCTTGGTAGATGGGCCCTCGGTCTTTTTGGGCGCTAAAGGGACACCAAGTTCCTTCATTAGCGTCTGAAATGTGTTGAGGAGACGCGAGCACGTGTCCCAGCCCCGTTCACCCCCGAATAAGAAATCATCCAGGTAATGGGCTACAGCCCGAGAGCCCAACCCGCGAACAAAAGCCCACTGTAGGAAGGTGCTGAAACGCTCGAATGCCGAGCATGAAATGGAACAACCAAAAGGCATGGCCTTATCGAAATAACATTCACCCCGGAACTTGAAACCCAGCAGCTCAAAGCCGCCCGGGTGCACCGGTAAGAGACAGAAGGCCGACTTGATGTCGCACTTAGCCAGCAGCGCACCCGGGCCACATGAGCGCACCATGCGCAGTGCCTGGTCAAAAGATGTATACCTGACCGAACAAAGGTCATCAGGGATAGCATCGTTGACCGATCGGCTGGGTAAGACAAGTGATGCATCAAGCGGAACTCACCCGGTGACTTTTTGGGCACTAACCCCAAGGGGGAAACTTTGAGATTGGGAAACGGGGGCGCCGGGAAAGGGCCTGCAACCCTGCCGGCATCGACCTCCTTAGTAATGCTCAAGGCAGCCACCTCCTCCCTGCCCCTGAGTGACAAGAGGTTGGGTGCATCTTGTGGAGCCCTGTCCCCCGTGAAAGGAATGTGAAACCCTTGTTGGAAACCCTCAAGCAGGTAAGCTGCGTCTGCCCTCCTTGGGTACATCGTGAGCCAACGCTCCAACATGTCCACGTTAATTGGTGAGGGGGCCTTTAGCCTGACCAGCTCCCTCGGCGGCAGTCTTGCCAGCCCCCTGTCCACCTCTACCCCTGCCCCGCGCTCCTCCTGGCCTGGGACAGGCGGAGGCAGCATGGGGGCCAGCACAAGAGGGACACTCATGCCTATATCGGCAATTTCTCCTACTACAGGTACCATTGGCCGAGAAGGTCCAACACAGCAGGCGGGCTGGAACCCCCTGCCCCGCCACCTGGCGGGGTGCCTGCGCCGGAGCAGCTCGCTGGACCGCATTTCCACAATGGTACCTCTCCCCCGGTGCCGGGCGCGTGGGGGTCATGTACAGAAGCCACAGCTTCTGGCAGGGCTCATCCCACCTCATCTCCGGGTGTAGGGGCACTCTCATGCGGAATTCTTCGTCGCAAGCCAACCACGACGGGCCGGGGAAGTCAACCATCGCCCGATATATGTTATCCAAATACTGGACCATCGGAATGGCCAGATCCGGCCGGGCCCTGAGGTACACAGCCATGTATATGAGGTACGCTGGCAGCCAGTTGGCCCACGTGCGTGGCGGCTTACGACGACGCGCTTGCTCCTTATCCTTCTCACCCTGCCCCTCCCTCTCCTCCTTGGTGGGTTCTCTATTCAGAAGGGAGAAAATGTCCACGTACTCCCCCCGCCAGATTTTTTCCTTGGTAGCCTGGGCCAGATGATCCCCAAGGGGTAAGGAATACCCCGCCGTAGGCAGCGCCGATACCGGGACAGTGGCAGCAGTGGGGGCGGTGAAAGGGGCCTGGACCAAGCCCGCCACCCCAAGTAAGTTCCCAACTGGATATGGGGCGCCACCCCAAGTGGGGCCCTGGGTCGAAGGTGCCGTCCCCGGCTGAGCAGGCGGTGGCTGGGTCACCGCACCAACCATACGAGACCACGGCCACTGGAAGCCTCTCCCAATGTAGGCAGTGGTGTGGGTGCACTAGTTTGAACCGTATACTCACACGCCGCACCCCCACGGGCCGCCCCCACCGGGGGTTCCGGCCCACTGCGGGCGTCGGAGCTTGCGACCGCAACCGAGCTCGTGGACGGGGCCTGGTCAGTACCTGGCGGCAGCATCTGTAGCATGGGGAGCTGCGAGGCAGCGGCTGACGCCGGCCCGCTGGCCTCGAGCAGCTCGACCCGTCCAGCCACCTGGCGATGACCGGCAGCCGATGCATCGACCTGTTATCCTAAAGGCGCCTCGGGTGTGTTAACCATCCTCAAGGACGCCTCAAGGGCTGCTACACGGGCCAGAAGGGCATCGACGTTAACTTAACCCCCAACGCTGATGGGGGGCATAGGGCCAGCCGGCCCACCAGTAGCGGGCGCCGGGCCAGTTCCCTGGACCCCGGGGCCCGAATATGCCCACGAACCCAGTACTGGCCCCTGAGGGGCCGGAGGCATACCCTGCCAGGGAAGGGAACCCAACCACCCCCCCGTGGTTAAAGCCCACCGCAGGAAGCTGCGGGCCAAGGGCCGAAGGCCCCAATGAGTGAACCGGGCCAGGGCCGGGGGCCGCCGATCGCGGGCCAGAGGCCGCGGCCCCCACAGGGCCCGTCTGAGGACGCCCGGTCTCGGGCCATGGGGCAACCGACCCCATCCCACCGGTCCCGGTGGGCGCCGCCGGCAAAGGGGGCTGTTGGGGGGGGCGCAGTCGCGGTCCTCCGACCCGGCTGGTGCCTCCGCGAAGTGCGAACCGCGTTCGCCAACGCCTTCTTTTTGGAAGGCATCCGTGCAAGTGCTGGGAAGCCGAAGAAAAGGAGCAAAAAGGAACGCTGCCCGAAGTATGCTTCCCAGGTAAGAGCAACGGAGCAATTGGGGAAAAACCTCTCCTCTCCGTCGCTTCGCAAAATGGCAGCTCGGCTGCCTCGTGGCCGCCCCTTTTATAAGGGTGCTGGCCATGCCCCCTGACTACCCGGATGTCTTCGTCCGGTGGGGGGGGCGCAAAGAGCGCGGCTGCCATTTTGGCGCCGCGCTTTCACTTGCCAAGTGTGGTGGTACTTATGTTTTTTCTTCAAATGGCACAATGAGCAAGAGTGAACAGACCCACTTTAGTCTTTCCCTACACATAGTCCCAGATTTTTGGTATACTAACATTGGACACACCAATTATTTGGGGCAGAGCAGAGAGTGTTAGTTTTGAGTGAGTGTTGTAGCAGTCTGAGTTGCAATAGGTCCAAGAAAGAAGACTATACACCAGATTTAGTTTAAATCAAACTGGTATATTAACAACATTTACAGACAAAGTAAAGTAGCATTAGATCCAGCACTGTTCAGCTCTGTTCTGGTCTGCAAAACAAGCTCTGCAAGCAACTTCTATTTCTACAGCCAGCAAAACACCTAAGGTTACAATCTTAATATATAAAACTAAGGTGTCCCCCCGTGAGACGTATATGCGCTCCGACACCTGGCCACCCACCCCCTAGAACCGTGCCAATTACTTACCTTGCCCCTTAAGCTGGGTCAGCAAGGGGTACCAGCAGCCCACTGCTCATCGGAGAGGGGGGCGCCCCAGCCACCGGCCCTACGCAGAAACACGCACCTGCGCAGGCGCACCAGCCAAATGCCTCTCCCATGGATGCGCCCGTAGCCAGGAAGAGTAGGCACCTGGAAGAGCTGGCACTTTGTTTGCCCTGCACAATGGAGAGCAGGGGAAGGAGGGCCAACGTGTACGGTAATTACCATACCGTATGGTAATTCGGCTCTCCGTACGGTGTACGGTTACTGTACGGAGAAGTACGGTAATTTTTTACAGTAATTTTGGACATAGCTGCTGGGGTGGGGGGAGCTCTGGGGGGCCAACCCGAGGGAGGAACACTACCCAATGAAGCGGGTCCCCCCTGCTAGTGTATCTTATTAACTATTAATCACAGCAGAGCTGAGCAATGGTGATTGCTTGCACCTGTTTCTTGTTTACTGACCTCAGCCTGTCCTTGACATTATCTCTGCACTTTGCCTCACTATATGGATATTATTGACAAGAGTAGAGCATGAGCATTGCAATTTACGCACCTTCCTGTTACATAAACACTAGTAGCAGCAACAAAAACTATACACCAGGGATTCTCAACCTGAAGCCCATGGGGCAGACGTGGCGCACAGCACCATTTCATGTGGCCTCCCACCGCCTTCACCGCATCAGGAAGTGGCATATGGTGTAGGAAGGGCAAAATAGCTGTCTAGCCCCTGAAGCTGTCTGAGAGAGTGTTATCCGCCACCCCCCCCCGGCATAAAAAGGTTGAGAACTCCTATTATACACTATATCAGACGAGTCCTCTCTCCACTTGAGTTTTGGACATGAAATCACAGGAAAGAAGATGCTCCAAGCTCCTCAAAAATGGAGAGCAGTGATGGTGGCCTTTCATTTCCCAGGTGTCAAAATAATGAGTGGGTTTGCAGGCGCACCCCCCCAATAACGGACTCAGACAACATTGAAAGTGGATAACAGCACAGGGCCACATTTATTGATTCAATGCCCTAATCCGAATTATAAATTTGTATTGGTAAAACGACCAATCATAATTCTTAAGGCAAGCAGGCCGAAGTAACACTGGTAAGGTACCACCCCAAAATTGCCAACGGCAATTGGTTACAATGTATCAATTTGTATCAATTTGTTTGTTGACAACAAACAAATTGTTGACCGTAGTCAATATCTAACTCATGACCCCACCCTCTGACTCGTATCCGTAAAATCACGGGGTGATGCATGCTGGCTAGCTATCGCCATCACCCCGTCGCCTGGTTCGTCGTTGACCGGACAACGTTTAACTAATTTGTTCCTGTCTAGTGTTGTCCAGTCAATTGCGAACCTGCCGGATACCTGTGGGTCATACTGTTTACCTTACCAGTGCTACCCGCCACACGGAGGGGCTTCAAAGAAGGCCTGACGCCCCCCCCCAGACCGTCAGCTCGGTCAACAGGCCTGCTCGCCAATCACTCAACAGGAGGTCCATACCTCCTCGCGACAGATGGACCCCATCCCCTGCATACAAGTCGTAATTTCGTAGGCTAATAGCGGGGTGACGACTGACCCGTCCCCAAGCCTTGTCGGCAAGGAACCGCGCCACCGCCCCGTTGACCGCGCGCCTAGCGCGGTCAAGGGCCAGGAGGTCAATGCCCCCTCTATAAGAATGGCGCGGGATCATGTCCGACCAAACCAGGGTTGTGGCAGGCCAGACGTAGTGCAAGTAAGCAAGGTCCCCACAAATCGCATGCTTGAGCGATAAGCCGGTGACCTGACCCAAATCATTGCCCCCAAGGTGTATGATGAGAATGTCAGGCGGGTCAGCACTCCTGCTGGAAAACAGGAAAGGCAGCAGCTCCCGCCACAACATCCCAGGCTTACCATGCCATGTGAGACTGGCGTGTTCACCCAGTCCCAGTCGGGGTCCCCACTCTGTCGCCGCAGCGTAACGCGCTGCCCTGTGCACATAGCTGTGGCCCACCAGCCATACTGTCACCGGTGTAACACGACACCCAGGGTCTGTAAGAAAAATTAAGAAAAAAGGAAGGTAAGGTGATAGTATTGGTACTCACGGTGGAAGTGGGCGCACATAAAACTGAAAACATTGCGAGCCCCACCTCCCCATGCTGCGTATGTCAGCCCCGGAGTACCCAAAAGCAGCTGCTGTAGAGGCTGCCCCAATACGAAATGAATGTGTGCCATAACGGGCACCTGGTAGGCCCACCCTGGCGAGGGCTCTGCCTGTCACCTTCCAAAACTGAAATTTAGTAAGGGGAGACCCATCTTGGTGACAGAAAAACGGGCCATGGTGCATGCCACGCAGTGCCAGGAACTCCTGTAGGGCACCAACCGGACAGATGTCTGCCAAAGAACACCGTAGCAGTCTTACACCACTGCCTACGCCATGCTGATCTGACTTGGAGGAACGTATCCTCAACTGGGCCCAGTCTTTGGCAACATATACATCTCCGAGTTCCAGTGCCCTACAACTTGCATCCGCCTTAGACAGCATCACAAGTTCGCTGATGCGGAGCGCTCCAAAAAATGCCACCGTTGTGGCTGCATGAAAAAGGGCTGCCTCATAATGATCAAAACAGAGGCTTGGCCAGCCCCGGGCCAACTGGGTAAGAACCCCTGGGGAAATAGGGTGCCGATCGTCCGGGCAACGCCCACGCTCGCGCACCCACCCCTCCAAAACATGTCTCACACGGAAGTCAGAGGTGCTGTCCACATGACCCCCTACTTTGGCCATAAAAGCCAGCGCCGAGAGCTTGGATGCTATGGTGCGAGGCCGAGAGCATGCAGGTGGACCATGAACCGCAGAACATGGTCAACCGGGATAGGCCAGGTCTCTGGCAGCTGAAATTGAGCAGCAAATGCCCTGAAAGAATTAAATGCTTGTTGATACGCCTTACGCGTGCGTGGCGCTAGTGACAGGCCAATCGCCCGGTTCACCTCTCCTTGCCAATGGTCCATATCTCGTCCGGGAGTGGCGAGGGAAATTCCTCCGCATCCGGGACCAAGGCACGGAACCGGGAGATCTGCAGGCGGGACAAAGCATCAGCAATATCATTATTAATCCCTGGGACATGCCTGGCTCTGAACAAAACGTTGAGGCGCAGGCAGCGCAGCACAAAATGGCGCACTAGGTCCATAACCCTGGGCGATTTGGAAGTCTGTGCATTAACAAGGTGGACAACAGCAGCGTTGTCACATCAGAAATGCACGACCGAGTTAGCCCATTCCTCGCCCCATAGCATCAAAGCCCCTAGTATAGGAAAAAATTCAAGGTATGTGAGATCACGCAGGCGATCCGTGCCTGCCCAGGCCGGTGGCCACCCACCATAGGCCCACTTCCCATTGAAGTACATCCCATAACCCAGGGATCCTGAGGCATCAGACTGGATCTGAAAATTGGGGGATGCCAGGAGGTCAGACCTCCAAAATGAGACCCCATTGAACTCCCTCAGGAACTGTAACCAGACAAACATGTCTGCCCTGATACCCCGGGTAAGTCTAACTCTGTGGTGAGGCCTGGATAACCCTGCCATGGCGTCGCGTAAGCGTCGAGCAAAAGCCCTGCCCGGAGCGACTACCCTGCAAGCGAAATTCAGGTGACCATGTAGCACCTGCAGTTCCTTCAGTGATGCCTTGCGCTTGGCCATCAACTCCGAGATAAGGGCCACTATCCTGGACACCTTATCCTCCGGTAACCTAGAAGCCTGCGCTAACGTGTCAATCTCCACCCCCAGGAATACTAACTTGGTAGATGGGCCCTCGGTCTTTTCGGGCGCTAAAGGGACACCGAGTTCCTCCATTAGCGTCTGAAATGTGTTAAGGAGACGTGCACACGTGTCCCAGCCCCGTTCACCCCCGAATAAAAAGTCATCCAGGTAATGGGCTACAGACCGGGACCCTGACCTGCGGACGAAAGCCCACTCTAAGAAGGTACTAAAACGCTCAAAGGCCGAGCATGATATGGAACAGCCAAAAGGCATGGCCTTATCAAAATAATATTCGCCCCGAAATTTGAAACCCAGCAACTCAAAGTCACCCGGGTGCACCGGCAGGAGGCGAAAGGCCGACTTAATGTCGCACTTGGCCAGCAGGGCACCCGGGCCACACGAGCGCACCATGCGCAGCGCGTGGTCAAAAGACGTATACCTGACTGAACAAAGGTCATCAGGGATAGCGTCATTGACCGACCGGCCGGCTGGGTAGGATAAATGATGAATAAGGCGAAACTCACCTTGAGACTTTTTGGGAACCAAGCCTAGGGGCGACACCTTAAGGTTGGGAAACAGGGGTGAAGGGAAAGGGCCAGCGACCCTGCCCGCATCTAACTCCTTCCTGATACTGGCAGCGGCCACCCCCTCCCTCCCCTTGAGGGACAAAAGATTGGGGGCATCCTGAGGGGACCTATCACCCATGAAAGGGATGCGGAACCCGTACTTAAAGCCTTGAAGGAGATACTCCCCATCCTCTCCCTTCGGGTACACTGTGAGCCAACGCTCCAACATGTCCACCTTAATTGGGGAGGGAGCCTTTCGGTGAACCAGCTCCATCTGTGGCAGCCTTGCCAGCCCACTGTCCGCCCCTTCCTCTGCCCCGTGTCCCCCCAGGCCTGGGACAGGCGGAGGCTGCGTGGGGGCCCGAACATGTGGGACACTCATGCCTGTATTTGCAATTCTTCTTATTGCAGGAACCATTGGACGAGAAAGCCCAGCACAGCAGGCGGGCTGGAACCCCCTGCCCCGCCGCTTGGCGGGTCACCTGTGCTGGGACAGCTCGCTGGACCGCATGTCCGCAATGGTATCTGTCCCCTGGCACGGGGCGCGTGGGTGTCATGAACAGAAGCCAAAGCCTCTGGCACGGCTCGTCCCACCTCATCTCCGGGTGGAGGGGAATCCGCATACGGAATTCCTCGTCATAAGCAAGCCACGAAGGGCCCGGGAAATCACCCATTGCCCTGTATATGTTGTCCAAATATTGGACCATCGGAATAGCCAACTCCGGCCGCGCCCTCAGATACACTGCCATGTAAATTAAATAAGCCGGCAGCCAGTTGGCCCAGGTACGTGGCGGCTTACGACGACGCGCCTGCTCCTTATCCTTCTCATCCTGTCCCCCCTTTCCTCCTTGGTGGGCTCTCTGTTCAGGAGTGAGAAGATATCTACATACTCCCCCCGCCAAATCTTTTCTTTGGTTGCCTGTGCCAAGTGGTCACCCAGTGGCAAGGAGTACCCCGCAGTTGGTAAGGCCGAAAAAGGCACCACAGACACCGGGAAAGGGGCCTGAGCTAACCCAGCCACCCCCAGTACATTCCCCGCATTGTGAGAAAAACTACCCACCCCGGTGCCCTGGGTGGCAGTTACCGTCGCCGAGTGGAGTGCCGGCTGCTGTGCCACCGCACCACCCGAGCGAGGCCAAGGCCATTGAAAAGCTCCCCCCATAGAAGGAATGTGTGTAGGTGTACTGGCTTGGACCGCATACTCACATGCTGCACCCCCGTGGGCCGCCCCCACCGGGGGTTCCGGCCCACTGGGGGCGTCGGAGCTCACGACCGACGTAGAGCTCGTCATCGGGGCCTGACATGCACTCGTATGCTGGCTGGGGAGCTGCGGGGCAGTGGCCGAAGCCACGCCACCCGCCTGAGGCAGCTCAACCCTGCCTGCCGCCTGTTGTCCTCCCGCCGACGGCGCCGCAAAAGGGACGCCAAAGGGAGCCCCAGCCTGGCTGGCCCGAGCTAAAGACGCTTTGAGGGCCGCAAGGCGGGCCAGTAAGGCCTGCACGTCGATCTGGGGCCAAGGGCCGGCCGGCCCGCCAAGTCCAGGCGCGGGTACAGGTCCCTGTACCCCAGGACCCGAATAGGGCCATTGCCCAACACCGAAGCCCGGTAGGGTCGGTGCAGGAACCTGCCAAGGTAGGGGACCACACCACCCGCCCAGGCTAGAAGGCCCAGGAGGAATAGAGGCAGGCCCAACAGGATGGGCAGGGAGAGTAGCGGTGTCCACCGCTCGCGGGCTGCGGGCCGAAGCCCCTGCCGCGCCCGCATTCCGATCCCCCGCGTCCGGCCAAGGGGCGATAGACCCCATTCCGCCGGGCCGTGCAGGGGCCTGGACAGGCGGCTGCTGGGGAGGCGCAGCTGTGGTCC
This sequence comes from Bradypodion ventrale, assembly GCA_035047345.1. Lineage (NCBI taxonomy): Eukaryota > Metazoa > Chordata > Lepidosauria > Squamata > Chamaeleonidae > Bradypodion > Bradypodion ventrale. The sequence continues at coordinate 275,700,209 of JAWDJE010000001.1, forward strand.
TCCGACCCGGGTTGCGCCTCCTCACAGCTCGAGCCGCACTCGAAGCTGCCTTCTTCTTCGAAGGCATCGCAGAAGAGGGAAGCCGAAAAGAAGATTCGCCGCCAAAAGGCTTCCCGCAAGGTAAGGAGCGACGGAGACACAGGGGAAAAACTTCTCCGCTCCGTCGCTTAGGTAAAATGGCAGCGCGGCTGCCTCGTGGCCACCCCTTTTATAAGGGAGCTGGCCACGCCCTAAACTACCCGGATTCTTCGTCCTGGGGGGGGCCCGCAAAGAGCGCGGCGGCCATTTTGGCGCCGCGCTTGCATTTTCTTGATAGTCTGTTGCAAAGGAAGCAAAAAGGAGTTTTATAGCACCTGAAAGATTAACTCACTTTAATTGACATTAGATTTTTACCTGCAATAATTTTAATGGTCTATATATTTTATACAGCATGAGTTGAGCTGAAGGAACATCATTTGAGCAATGCCAGATTTACATTTGAGTTAAGTAAGTTACTGTGGGTTCCCCGCATCAGTTGGCACAAAACCTCTCCTGAGGGGTGCGCCTGGTGTCCACAGGGGCCGTGCTCTGCTGGAGGGGAAATTGGGAGATAAGCGGGTAGGTTAGGAATTAACAATGGCCCAGGCTGAGGGCAAATAGAGCTAGGCAAGCAGACAGGGGCAAACAAGGGACAAAGCTAGATGCCCTGGGTTAATACACACAGGCTCCGAGATTAGGGCAGGAACAATGCGTTTCGCCAGCCCAAGGTAATTAAGTGCGGTTGTCCATTAACCTCGAGGTGGTTTCCAGAGCCACTGTTGTAGCCACACCACTGGAAATTACCATGCATGCAAGCCTTCTGTACAGGGGATGGCACAATTATCTTACATACATGTCTTCGCCCCTAGGCAGGGAATAAATACTTGCTCCTGACTCTGGTTGGGGCTGGAGTTCGCCACACAGCTGCCTCACGCATCTCATTACAACAGTTACAGTTTAGGAACTCAGATTATGAGAGATGTCTAAACCCATTTTCCTTTTATCCCACACATAACTTTAATGTATATACATTACAAAGCAATGCATTTGTGTACATGTATGTGTTCTCTCTCTCTCAATGCATGTCCTCTTTGCAGAATCTTCTAGATCAGGAGTTCTCAACCTTTTAAAGCCAGGGTCATGCTCCCTCAGACAGCTCCAGGGGCTGGATAGCCATTTTGCCCTTCCTCCACCACATGGCACTTTCTGGTGTGGTGGAGGCAGTGAGGACACACACACACACACACACACGCACGCACGCACGCACGCACACACACACACACACACACACACACACACACACACACATGAAATTGTGCCACAGGCCACATCCGGCCCCCTGGCCACAGGTTGAAAATCCCTGTTCTAGAGAAACTACTTTACCAAACATGAGAACAATTCAAAAGTCACTTGTCTGAGGACCATAAGATTTTCCAAGCAAAACCATTACTTTCTCTCAGCCAATCTCTTGGAAATTGACCTGTGTTCTCTGAAATGGCATACTGCTTAATGTCTGTTATGTTCTCTACTGTGGTCTGAAACTATAAAGCTAAAGCCATCTATAATTTTGGCCAATAATGTGGCTTCTCAGGGCTTCAGCATGAAATCCCCCCTCCCTTATTTTTAGCTCTCCTTGTTTATCACACCAACTTCTTTGGGGAAGATGCTTATCAGCAAGATGTGTAGTAGAACTAAGGCTTCTGAGATATTGATTTCCAAGGTCAAGGCTCTCTTTTTCATCTTCTAGATTTGCTTGTGCTATTTTAACTAAAGGAAATTATTAAAATGTTTTTGCTTTCATTGCTATACTTCTGCTCACTTAGTCGGACTTTTTGATTCATCATATCCCAGGTACATAAATTAACCTTCATGTAGATCCCCATGCCTTAGTCCACAGATTCAAAATAATAATAATAATAATAATAAAAAAATGGTGAGGTATAAGAACACTGAAGGCCCCAGGAGTGCTGGAGACTGATTTCTGGTCCCTGAGGAACAGCATACAGCCCACCAGGACCTACTTATGACTACCTTTCACAAGAAGAGAGAATGGCCCTAAAAATGCCCAAATAAACAGAGATTACTGTAAAGCCTGCTTACAAAGGGAATGCCACTGTAGTACGAAACACAGAAGTCAAAACAGTGGAAGGCCAAAGGCTACTGAAGGGTGAGGAAAAGCCATAGACAAAGACATCATCACAAAACTCAACAATCATTTTTTTAAAATAAAAAACACCTCACAAAGTCTTACAAACAGGGGATTTCTTAACAGCATCACAGGTTATCTTATAAATCAAATTCTCGCTGCTGGACATTTTTGCATGCTACCAAAAAATCCACTAAGTCAACAAGCCTGGATACCCCATTGCTTGAAGTAATCACAATAATTGCTGGGAGGATCTCTCTCAATATATATTGACAAACTTGCAGAATATATATATTTTAAAGCAAAACATAAGCACCTGTCATGTATCAATGACAGTAATGGCTTCCTGCTCAAAACTGAGACTCTGAACAAACAGTACCAATTTGATAATGATACCAGCCCTGATAACAATGAATGTCACATCTCTTTACACTAACACGCTGTATAATGATTGGGTTCAGGCTTAAAATGAATTCCTTATAATACCAGGAGCTCTCAGGATTTTTTCCACAGAGGTTATTGCCACTTCAGCAACACTAATCCTCTTTTGTAATAAAGTAACATTGAGTAGAGAGAATTACTTACAATTGCAGGGTAAAACAAAAAAGATATTCGTATGAATCCTTTTTACATGAATCAGCTCACAGCAAGCTAGAATATAACTTTCTGAAAGGAGAAAGAAACCAACTTGATACATGCTAGTGGTACCTTGATCATACCTTTATGGTCTGCATGAGGGATGAGGAAAGCCAAGAGAATTTTAAATATTGTACCTACTCATAATGCCATCAAGTGAACATCCATTAACACTACTAAAAATCCATACTTTTGTTGTTGATGACTTTTTCTTTCACCAGCGGCCCCCCGATCTTTACTGATCTTTACAACAGACCGACTGATGCCCACACGTCCAGGACTGGAAGTCCTGATATCTCTGGTGAATAAAAAGAAATAATGCATATTGTTCTCTATCAGAATCAGTCACATTTGTAACAAAATTAAGAATATTTCAGCAATGAAAAATGCATTAATTTTGTGGTGGATTTCATCCAGCATCTCCTAACTACAACATGACAAAGATCAAAAGCTATCTATTGTTACCAAACTCAGAAGATACTGTGAAAGGCAACAGCAAGCCTCTGAGTCCATGGAGATCACCTGTGAGAGCTGTATGTATTATTTCTTTTTAGATCTGACAGACAGGCAGGCAGGCAGATAGATACCTGAACCTAGAGGACAACATCAGATTTCATCCCTGTACTTTCAAATACTTTATCATCTGCTTTATAACTGCAACCATACATCTCACACGTTTATTTATTTCACTGGTAAATGTAGAATTCCAAACACCTTGCCATGATGTTTCTTCTTTCCCCCTGTTTTGTTAGTCAGTCTGTCTATTTGTATATATCCACACCACAAAATCTTCTTCAACCTCCACAATATTCAACAGCGTAATACATGTTATGAAAACAAGCAGCTATAAGAGCACTTAATTTCTCTGGAGGCCCAACTGGCTGTGCTTCAATCTGTCTGATGTAGAGTATATATTGTTTGGTCTTCAGCATAATGAGAAGAAAGCACAATGTGTATTTGCATGTCACAATAAAGTGGCATCTAAATATCTTTTTCTCCTTTGGAGGAGAACAAGAATTCTTCCACTCACAGAACCCACAAAAGCTACCTGCATGCTCTTTGCAGCTGCCATCCTTTCCCCAGTGTTATGAGCTCATGATCCAGGGAATGGCCTTGGGGTTACTGCCCTTGTCCTTAAATTGCTATATGTGGAGAGAGAATCCATGTCTGACCAGGTTACCCTGCTATGGTAATAGAATAGAACATACTGCTAGGGACTCAACACTGAGTGTCAGGCAGTGGCCTACTAACTTGACAACCCTTGAGGACTAACGGCCTTGGATTCCAAATTCCACAGGGAAGGGTGATGGTCACCAAGTGGATTGAATCTATCTTGATGGAGGGCAGCAGCTTCAACAATATTGGCCTGGGGCTGATGATGACTTTGCATGCCAAAAGGACTCAGGACCAGAAAGTGACTTGCGGAATGGGATCAATGGTATGGGGGTCATGCTGCGATGCATAAGGCAGATGAAAGTCCACTGCATTATATTCTCAGGACAGTCTTCATGGCTGATTGCCATGATGATCACCTATACTGTATTCAGATTCAGATACAGAAGAGGGAGGAGGAGGAGGGGGGGAGGAGGAGGAGGAAAGAGAATGATATTGACTTTTTAGACATATTCAAGTGCCGCTCTGGAAAATATGGGTGCGCATGCGCAGGAAAAACTCCATTGTGCATGCACAGAACCCCTTTGCACATGCGCAGAACATGTTTGCGCATGCACAGATGGGTTCTGTGTGTGCGCGCATGCGCAGTAACCCCTTTCCCCACCATTATAAATATGGGACGGCACTGGGAAAGGGGAGGAACACGCACCAAAATACGGGATTTCCCAGCCAATCCAGGATACTTGACAGGTATGTTTGTAGATCAAAGAACACCCCTTTCCCCTGTGACATGTTCCTCCAAGTATTTGCCTCTGTAGTAGGTATTCTTCCTCTCTGGAGCCATCTCCTTAAATAAAACAAAACAAAACAACACATATCTCAACAACTACACCCCTCTGACAAAAGTCTTAAAATTATATATAACTACTATGTGCACCCACCACCAATGGGACTTAAAAACCTTCTCCATTAAATAGTTTCAATATCACTACATTTTAATATATTCATCCCCTTGTTCCAAAATGGGATTATTAATGGATTTTAGAAACATGCAGATAGAATGGAATAAGAAAGAAATGACTGATATGTTTGTAACAGGTTTGAGATTGAATATTGTTTAAAAAATGGAAAGTAGATTGGGAATTTGAACTGGATGATTGGTATAAATTGATGTGGAATATAGCTATAAATGATAAATGAATATGTGAGTTAAAGGTAAAAATGGTATTAGTAAAAAACTGTTTTAGAGAAATATGGTGAATATGTTTAGATTATGTATTAGAGAAAGCGAAATGAGTAAAGCCAGAGCAAGATGTATTTTCTTATGTGTGCTTTTAAAAAAATGAAAATAATCAAATTAGCTACCTTAGGCTGACTGCATTTTCTTTTTAAAAAGAAATAGCTGGGAGATCTAAACATGAGATCTCTCTTATTATTTGTTTAGGCTGGCAATTGTGGAATAAGGTGGACTCAAGACAGCCATGATATTGTGCTATTCCTAGTAGGCTGTATTGTCCTGTGCCTCTATTCAGTAATTTTCCATTGACACCTACTGTTTTCATATCCATTTACACTCAACATAAAACAAAAGAATTTTAGAAATCATAGAACCAATGACAACATTTTACAATGAGTTATATTCAGGTGGCCTTGCACTGGTAAAAAACATGTCCATTTCTGTAAGGTAGGAATCTCAATTTTGCCAGCTATCATTGTCCCACTGAAGTCTCTTGTAGTCTCCCACCCCCCCAGCACTGGATCAGGCAGTTGGGAGACCCTCCAGAACAGTAGCAGATATGGTACAGTAGCTGCAACAAAACAACAAAACATACCTTGATATGGTATCAAAGCTAAACACTATATATATGTGTAACTGAACTAATGAGATTCTCAAATGCTGGAAGGGAAAAATGTAATTTGGAGCAATAATTATTATTCCATTGATTCTACACTTTACTGAAATCTGCTTGTAACATTTAATTGAAGTGTGGAAAGGCAAAGGTGATCTCTGGGAGTTACTTCAGAACTTATAAACATGGGAACACCAGAGACATCATGGGGTGAAGTAAATGGGGTGAAGTATTTGTCACAATTTCTTATATTGATTAAAAAAAACTAATTCAAAAGTCAGGCCAACCAATGTGTCCCAATCAAACTTTAAAATAATGATGATGACATTGTGTAGGAAGATGTCCAAAGCATGCACAGGTGCATGGGTGCACGTGCGCATGCACCACCCTTGACAAACTAGAATATATCTAGTTCAGGAAGTCTCTAGATTCTATCTTGTAATTTTGTTCACCAACAGCCTTTATTTAAAGCTCATTCCCAGGAGTTCATTTATAATGAGCTGAAAATGCAGAGATAAGCAGTTATTTCAGAAAATATGGCTCCCTATCGATGTATATTTCGCTCAGGCAGTATATCTTAATTGAAGTGAAATGAGCATGGTACCCTTGGGTTTATTTTTAGGTCTAGCGAGGCATTAAATAGTCCGGAAAGCAAGATTAGGGAAAGAAGAAAGGCACATTAACACTAGCACTTCAGCAGTGGGTATGCAAAAGCTCCCACACGCTTGTCCCCAAATGGGGAAAAAAACCCAGTTCCAAATGTTCCACCTAGGTTTCCACAAATTCTCCTTCCCTTTTCATCACTGTCTACTTTCTTTGATTCACAATTGTCTTCAGATAGTTGTCTTTGGCCTCTCATGCACCATGGCATATTTTACACCAGCTGTTCCATCGTTATCTTCAACTCTAGAGGAAGAGACTCTTTCATGAATTCCCTCAGCCAAGCACATCCTGTTCTTTATGTGCACATTTTTACGAATATAATCCAGTTTTGCAATAGGAGAGGTCCAACTGGGACCTACCCACATTACAGTAGGTCTTCTAATGCTCCCTCAAATTACTGATTTCTAGGAGGTTATGTGGATTATTGGGAGATACGAAATGGCTAAACAATATATTCTTCCATAATTCATGCACCAGATGAATGAGATTTGGTTTGTTTGCTCAAGTAGTAGTTTTTAAATTTTTGTTCATCTGCTGCAGACAACACTTTTTATGCATAGTAGAAGATTCTGATGGACATTTATGGCCTGAAGAATGTACACACTGGCTTTCTTTGTAAATGGGATATGCATAACGGACAGGGCCGTAGCCAGGATTCTAGATATGGGTGGGTGGGTGGGGGATAATTTTTCAGGAGAGGCAACAGTGATGTTCATCAGACCCATATGTCTGACAAACCTCCCACTATATAGGTCGCCATTGCTTATAAGTCAGTCGTATCCAACAGTGCACGGAATGCTGTTTACCTTCCCACCAAAGAGGTCCCTATTTATCTGCTTTCAATTTCTTGCTTTTGAACTGATATGTCAGAAATGTGAATTAGTTTCCTCATACTGTAGCAGGGTTTTCATATAATGGTACTGTACAATGTTTCTCAGCTTGGGTTTTGCTTTTCTCTCTACTTTACTTTATTGGTTTACTGATGGAGTCGCATGTAGCATGAGATAATAGGTGCTCAGATGTTTAACCACGCAGCACCTCCTGGCGGCTTGCCATTAGTGACTTCATGCTGTTCATTTATAAAGTTCCTGCACTTCTGGCTTTGAATGCAGTGCAATGCAGTCTATGAGGGAGCTTCTGTATATAGTTTTTAGAGTTTTAGAGTTTTTAGAGTTTTAGAACTTTTTAGGGGTTAAATGTGTATATGTGGGGTGGGAGTATGTTGATAATTTTGTATAGTTGTATTTTGTTTAGGTTTTGTTGGGTTGATAAGTGTTTTTCCCCCCACTCTCGCTGTTCTGTGCAGGACAATGACAATCTGCAGCTGTGATTCCAGATCCGGCCCACTGATCTCCTTGAAGCATGCCAGGACCGCCACAGGCTGAGCAGTTCCCAGATGCAAGCACCAAGGCCTTCACTGGCCAGCAAGCCCACTAGATGCAATACAGCAGCTTGGTCCATTTTCACATATTGCCCAACCTTTTCACTTGTGTTTTATGCATTCTTCCACTTGCAATTTCACCAGCCATGTGGGCCTTTTAGTACCTTGGCCAGTGGCCAACTTTGACATTGTCATACCAGCCCCACCTGCCCAGGACTTTGGTGCGGGGGCTAACTTATGAACTGTACCAACACCTATGGACATTACGCCATACCAGCCACTGTTGCTTCCAGCAAGATATGGACACATTGCCATACCCCAGATGCCCTGGTCCTCATTTCTACAAGTCCAGATCTACAAGCCCAGTTTCATCTAAGTTTGCCACAACATATTAATTTTGCCAAAGTTATTCCCATGAATTTTGCCAGGTTATACTCATGTTGCTTGCAATTGTTTTTTGCTTACCATTTTTCCTCGAAGACTCACTTTGCACCAAGTGTTATGATATTTGCTTTGTGTATTACTCATATTCATTATAATCAATTTTTGCTTACTATGTTATTTCATTTGTACACACCATTTTCCCATTGGAAACCTGCCATGCATATGATGCCATTTTCTGTGTATATTATTCATATTGCTTTTATGTTATACAGCACCATCTTTCCCATTGGGAAGTTTCATATAATGCTATTTTCTGTTTGCATAATTAATTGTTTTAGTTTTCACAAAGGTCATCACCATGAACAGACTTGAGGTGGAATTGTTATACCCTCATCATTTTCATACCATTGGGTTTATATTCAGTTATAATCTGATTGTCTTTGCTCTTGCTTTTCACCCATGGGAAGGTACATGGAATTACATTCCAGTCAACTGCAATGCTGCCTTGGCAGCCAGTCATATGGTCACTGATCCTCACCATGCAACCAACCAAGCCAGCCCTAGCTCTTGGCAAAAGGCCACACTCTGGAATGAGTCATGCATGCATGATCTCTCTTCTGCCAGAGGCGGAGCTCATAGCCGCCTCCCTTGTGGACATACATGGGATATTGATTCCCAAACCTGTGCCTCCGCAGTCATAAAAGCCCTCAGTGAAAGTATGGCAAGCAGCTCAGGACCATGGGGCGCCACTGTTTATCTTCTGTTGTTGCATCACCACGATGGTGAAAAAGTCACATATATGTATTGTTCTGATTTGTTTTACTATAGCACAATTGTATTGAATAGCTTCACGCTTTACATGATATAACTGACTCCAGTTAACCAGATGTATTTTCCGCTTGAAACCCTTGCTTGATATTGACCTCCCGGGTTGGGATAGTTCAGACCATATATCTATATGCAATTGCTTTGCTATCCTAGGTATTTTTGGATGCTGCCATGATTACTGCTTGTTGCCCCCTATTTCGATTACCCTGGTGTAAGCCTACTCTGCACAAGGTGCTTGCCCATACCTTCTGGTGCATTTTCTCTTTAATATAAATAAGGGTGGGATGTAGGGATTCCTGGCTGTCTTCTTAATGGTCCACACTAACTTACGGAGGTGAGGTGTGTGTGTTCTTGGCTGAAGACCAGCCCTATGAGTCATCTCCCCTAAAATAGAGGGTCACCTAATTTCCTGTTATTCATCAAGTTGTGATCACGAGCACATGGTGTCATTCCTCATGACTTGTATCACTGCCCAGCCGATATGTAATGTCACATGACTGCTTGCACCAACCAGCACCTTCCCCAACCCATTTCCTGCCTTGTTATTGTGCAGCTAATAAAACAAGCTGGGAGGGCTTTGTTTTCAGAGATCTCTCTCAAGTCCCAGGAGAAGTCGACTCTGGGGCTGTCTGTGTTTGTGTGTTTGTCTGTTTGTTTGGTTGTGGATGCATGACTGTGATGTGTGTGAATCCATCTGGCAGGCTGGTGTGAAGGCCTCCCCAGTTACAACAGTCGCATACTGTGGAACTCCTGATAACGTCTGATTCTGATAACATCAAATCCGCATAACATCGCGTTCGTTATGCACCACATGATGCTCCGGATAATGATGCAAAAAGGCTAAAAACCTCCGAGATATCCTATGGAGATGCTCCACATAACGATGGTTTTTGGACATTTTTGTGACTTTATCCGGAGCGTCTCCCATAGGGACCGCATAGCGTCCAAATCCGGTTAATGACCAGACTTGTGGAACCAAGTTTGGATGTTATCAGGAGTTCTACTGTATCAGTTTAAGTTATGTCTTGAATATCTGTGCAATTCATGGCCAAACAACCCATAGAATCAAAGCAACTGAGCTCTACAATTCTCTCTTATTGAATTGTAGTTACAATCTAACAACATCTGGAAGACCATATACTCCCCATCAAAGATGATGGTGATGATGGCAGTGGTGGCAGCTGTGGCAGTGATGATGGTGGAGATGAAGATGGTGGTGGTGTGAAAGAAGTGTTCAAGTCTCTAGAGCTGCAAAAACAGGTAGGATGATGTCATATGTTGGAAATAACCTTATAAGCAATAGTCGAAGCAACGTTGAACAGAACAGCAACAGGCGTTTATTAAACAGTCTTTCAGATAAAGCTTATCAGGCGCTCTGGAAATAAGATGGCTATACGAATCCCATGAAATCAGTCCCTCCGGAATCTTCCATAGAAGATTGGCAATGACTAAGCTACACTAGCAGTGATAGCATGTGGAGGAGCCCCAGGCTTAGCATGTCCTGGTTACCTGTAGAGAATGGGTAGTATGGATTCGGTCCGGCCCCACCCTTGTTTACCCATGGGGCTTATATAGGGTCTCCCTGGCGGTGACTCCTTGTTACAATGAAGCAACCCACTGGACAATCATAACCAACCAATCATAACACGATATATATTAACCAATGGGCAACAGGATCCAAAACTGTAACCAATCACAGGACTGTGATTAGCATAATGAGCGCGCTCAGAGAAGGAGATTTTGCGCCAACTTTAGCTTTTAATTTGGATGGCGGGAAAATGCCATTTTCTCCTTGCAAGGCGCTGCCAGCGCAACCTGCAAATGTGCCTTAATGCAAACAGATGGTTACATGAGCCTTGTGATGTAAATGTCAACAAAAAGATTCAAAAGAGAAACCTCAGGAACCACATAAACCAGTGACTAAAGGCTAAGTAATTCTTCTCAAAACCATCTTGTGAGAGAAACGGAGATTTAAAACCAGAGCATAATTCTTTGCAGGCGCACCCCACAAAGAAAGACTCAGACACCGGTATATGGATAAAGGCATTGGGCCACTTTTATTGAATAATGCCCTAGTCCGAATTATAACTTTCAATTGGTGTATTCATCCAATTGTAATTCTTAAGGCAAGCAGGCCGCAGTAACACTGGTAAGGTTCCTCCCAAAAATGCCAATGACAATTGGCTACAATGTAACCATTTGTATAAATTTGTTTGTTGACACAAACAAATTGTTGACCGGAGTCAATAAACTGTCTACTGACCCTACCCTATGACGTGTATCTGTCAAATCACGAGGTGATGCATGCTGTAAAGCTCCTGCCATCACCCCTTGCCTGGTTCGTCATTGACCGGCCAAAGCTATTACACCTGTACCTGTCTAAGTGTTGGCCAGTCAATTGCGAACCTGCCGGATACCTATGGGTCATCAATCTTTACCTTACCAGTGCTACCCGCCACACGGGGAGGCATCTATGAAGACTCACGCCCCCCCCCCAGACCATCAGCTCGGTCACCAGGCCTGCTTGCAAATCTTCAAGAAAGAGGTTCATACCTCTAGCGGACAGGTGGACCCCATCCCCTGCATAGAGATCATAATTTTGCAAACTAATCATGGGGTGCCGGATGACCATCCCCAAATGACGTATGCGGAAATCATTCACGCAGTCAGCAAAACCCCTCACTTTGGCCATAAATGCCAGTGCCGACAGCCTGGATGCTATAGTACGAGGAGCCAAACCCTGACTGTGTAGATAAACCATAAATTGTAAAACTTGTTCCACTGGAATGGGCCACACTTCGGGCAACTGAAGTTGCACACAAAAGGTTCTAAATTGTACGAAAGCATGTTGATACGCCTTACGCGTGCGAGGTGCCAAAGACATGCCGATCGCCCGGTTCACCTCTCCTCGCCAAATGTCCAAATCTCGGCCGGGAGTGGCAAGGGGAATTCCTCTGCTTCCGGAGCCAAGGCACGGAACCGGGGGATCTGCAGGTGGGATAAAGCATCAGCATTGCAGGCGCACCCCCCAATAAAGGACTCAGACACTGATGAAAGTGGATAACGGCATTGGGCCACATTTATTGATTCATGCCCTAGTCCGAATTATAAATTTCTATTGGTAACTGACCAATTATAATTCTTAAGGCAAGCAGGCCGAAGTAACACTGGTAAGGTACCACCCAAAATTGCCGACGGCAATTGTTATAATGTATCTATTTGTATCAATTTGTTTGTTGACAACAAACAAATTGTTGACCGTAGTCAATATCTAACTAATGACCCCACCCTTTGACGCGTATCCGTAAAATCACGGGGTGATGCATGCTGTCTAGCTGTAGCCATCACCCCGTCGCCTGGTTCGCCGTTGACCAGACAACGTTTAACCAACGTATGCCTGTCTAGTGTTGTCCAGTCAATTGCGAACCTGCCGGATACCTGTGGGTCATAAATGTTTACCTTACCAGTGCTACCCGCCACACGGGGAGGCTTCCCAAAAGGCTCACCGCCCCCCCCCCCCCCAAGACTGTCAGCTCGGTCAATAGGCCTGCTCGCCAGTCCACCAACAAGAGGTCCATACCTCCCTACGACAGATGGGCCACATCCCCTGAGTAAAGCTCACAATTTTGCAGACTGATGGTGGGGAGGCGAATGACGCGTCCCCCACCCTGGTCGAAAAGGAACCGGGCAATAGCCCTGTTCACGGAGCGTCAGCCCGGTCAAGAGCCTCGAGGCCGAACGCTCCCCTGTAAGCGTACCGCGGTATCGTGTCCGACCAATTGAGGGTTGTGGCAGGCCACACATAATGTGAGTAGGCCAGGTCACTGCAAATCGCAAGCTTCCGCGATAGGCCAGTGACCTGTCCCAAGCCATTGCCCCCAAGGTACATAACCAGGACATCAGGCGAGTCAGCATCCCTGATGTAGAAAAGGAATGGCAACAGTTCCCGCCATAACATGCTGCGCTTACCATACCACCTGAGACGTGCGGATGCACCCAGTCCCAGTCGGGGTCCCCACTCTGTCGCCGCAGCGTAACGCGCTGCCCTGCGCACGTGGCTATGGCCCACCAGCCATACTGTCACCGGTGTAATACGACACCCAGGGTCTGTCAAGGAAAAAAAGGGTGGGGGGGAAACAGTGCAGTGACTAAACTGGTACTCACGGTTGAAGAGGGCGAACACAAAACTGAAAACATTGTGATCCCCACCCTCCCATGCGGCGTATTTCAGCCCCGGAGTACCCAAAAACAGCTGCAGTAAAAGCCGCCCCTATCCTGAATGAATGGGTGCCGCAACGAGCCCCAGGGAGGCCAACACTGGCTAGTGCCTTCCCGGTCACCCTCCAAAATTGAAATTTAGTAAGGGGAGACCCACCTTGGTGACAGAAAAACGGGCCATGGTGCGTGCCACGCAGTGCAAGGAACTCCTGTAGGGCACCAACCGGACCGATGTCTGCCAAGGAACATCGTAGCAGTCTCACTCCACTGCCTACGCCGTGCTGATCCGTTTTAGAGGAGCGTATCCTCAACTGAGCCCAATCATTGCAAACACAGACATCGTCGAGTTCCAGTGCCCTACGACTTGCATACGCCTTAGACAGCATCACAAGCTCGCTGATGCGGAGCGCTCCAAAAAAGGCCACCGTTGTAGCCGCATGAAACAGGGCTGCCTCATACCTATCAAAACATAGGTCCTGCCAGCCCCGTGCCAGTTGGGTAAGAACCCCTGGGGAAATTGGGTGGCGGTCGTCCGGGCTACGCCCACGCTCCTGCACCCACCCCTCCAAAACGTGTCTCACAGGGAAGTCAGCGGTACCGTCCGCATGACCGCCTACTTTGGCCATAAAAGCCAGCGCTGACAGCCTGAATGCCATGGTGCGAGGTGCGAGGCCCTGGGCATTTTGGTAAACCTTGAATCGAAGGATGTGGGCCACTGGGATCGGCCAGGTGTCTGGCAGCCAAAATTGGGCACAGAATGCTTGGAAAGAAATGAATGCGTGGTGATACGCCTTACGTGTGCGTGGCGCCAGCGACATGCCGATCGCCCGGTTCACCTCTCCTTGCCAAGGGTCCATATCTCGTCCGGGAGTGGCGAGGGAAATTCCTCTGCATCCGGGGCCAAGGCGCGGAACCGGGAGATCTGCAGGCGGGACAAAGCGCCAGCGATATCATTATTGACACCCGGGACATGCCTGGCCCTGAACAGCACATTGAGGCGCAGGCTGCGCAATACAAACTGGCGCACCAGGTCCATGACCCTGGGTGTTTCAGAAGTCTGTGAGTTGACAATGTGGACAACGGCCGCATTGTCACACCAGAAATGACCACCGAGTTGGCCCACTCCGCACCCCATAGCATCAAAGCCCCCAGGATGGGGAAAAATTCCAGATACGTAAGATCTCGCAGGCGACCCGTGCCCGACCAGGCTGGCGGCCACCCACCATAGGCCCACTTCCCATTGAAGTACATCCCATAACCCAGGGATCCAGAGGCATCGGACTGTATCTGGAAACGAGGTGAGGCCAGAAGGTCGGACCCCCAAAATAACATCCCATTGAACTCCCTCAGGAACTGGAGCCAGATAAGCATATCTGCCCTGATACCCCGGGTCAGTCTCACCCTATGGTGGGGTCTGGATAAGCCTGTCATGGCGTCGCACAAGCGCCGAGCAAACGCCCTGCCCGGTGCGACCACCCTGCAAGCGAAATTGAGGTGACCATGTAGCACCTGCAGTTCCCGCAGGGATGCCTTGCGTTTAGCAAGCAAGTCCGAGATGAGGGCCACTATCCTTGACACCTCATCCCCCTGTAACCTAGAAGCCTGCGCTACCGTGTCAATCTCCACCCCCAGGAAGACTAGCTGAGTAGATGGGCCCTCGGTCTTTTCGGGCGCTAAAGGGACACCAGGTTCCTCCATTAGCGTCTGAAATGGGTTGAGGAGACATGTGCACGTGTCCCAGCCCCGTTCACCCCCGAATAAAAATTCATCCAGGTAATGGGCTACAGACCGGGACCCAGACCTGCGGACAAGAGCCCACTGTAGGAAGGTGCTGAAACGCTCGAAGGCCGAGCATGATATGGATCAGCCAAAAGGCATGGCCTTATCGAAATAATATTCACCCCGGAACTTGAAACCCAGCAACTAAAAGTCACCCGGGTGAACCGGGAGGAGGCGAAAGGCAGACTTAATGTCGCACTTAGCTAACAGCGCACCCGGGCCACATGTGCGCACCATGCGCAGCGCCTGGTCAAAAGATGTATACCTGACTGAGCAAAGGTCATCAGGGATAGCATCATTGACCGATCGGCCGGCTGGGTAGGACAAGTGATGGATCAGGCGGAACTCGCCCGGTGACTTCTTGGGCACTAAGCCCAAGGGCGACACTTTAAGGTTGGGGAACGGGGGTGCAGGGAAAGGGCCGGCGACCCTGCCCGGATCAATCTCCTTAGTAATACTGGCAGCAGCCACCTCCTCCCTCCCCCTAAGGGACAAAAGGTTGGGGGCATCTTGGGGGGACCTATCACCCAGGAAAGGAATACGGAACCCCAGTCGAAAACCCTGAAGCAGGTAAACCGCATCCGCCTCCCTCGGGTACAATGCGAGCCAACGCTCCAACATGTCCACATTAATTGGGGAGGGGGCCTTTCAGTGGACCAGCTCCCTCTGCGGCAGTCTTGCCAGCCCCTTGTCCGCCCCTACCTCTGCCCCGCATCCCGCCAGGCCTGGGGCAGGCGGAGGCCGCATGGGGGCCCGCGCAAGAGGGACACTCATGCCTGTACCGGCAATTCTTCCTATTGCAGGAACCATTGGACGAGAAAGTCCAGCACAGCAGGCGGGCTGGAACCCCCTGCCCCGCCACCTGGCGGGGTGTCTGTGCTGGGGCCGCTCGCTGGACCGCATGTCCACAATGGTATCTTTCCCCAGGCGCAGGGCGCATGGGAGTCATGTACAGAAGCCACAGCTTCTGGCAGGGCTCGTCCCACCTCATCTCCGGGTGCAGGGGAATCTGCATACGGAATTCCTCGTCGTAAGCCAACCACGACGGGCCCGGGAAGTCGACCATCGCCCGGTAAATGTTGTCCAAATACTGGACCATCGGAATTGCCAAATCCGGCCCTGAGGTAGACCGCCATGTATATGAGGTACGCCGGCAACCAGTTGGCCCACGTACGTGGCGGCTTACAACGACGTGCCTGTTCCTTATCCTTCTCATCCTGCCCCTCCCTCTCCTCTTTGGTGGGCTCTCTGTTAAGAAGGGAGAAGATGTCCACATACTCCCCACGCCAGATCTTCTCTTTGGTGGCCTGGGCCAAATGGTCCCCCAGGGGCAAGGAATACCCCGCTGTCGGCAATGCCGACACCGGCACGGTGGGAACTGCGGGCATCTGAAAAGGGGCCTGGACCAACCCGGTCACCCCTAACACATTCCCGACTGAGTAAGAGGCACCACCCAAAACGGGGCCCTGGGTGAGAGGTGAAGTCACCGGGTGGGACGTCGGCAACTGAACCGTCGCACCACCCGTGCGAGGCCACGGCCACTGAAATGCCCCCCCCCCAACGTGGCTAGGTGTGTGGGTGCACTAGATTGAACCGAATACTCACATGCTGCACCCCCATGGGCCGCCCCCACCGGGGGTTCCGGCCCACTGGGGGCGTCGGAGCTCACGACCGCAGTTGAGCTCGTCGACGGGGCCTGACCAGCACCAGCCTGTTGATTGGGGAGCTACGAGGCAGTGGCCGATGCCGGCCCACACGCCTCAGGCAGCTCGACCCGTCCTGCCGCCTGCCGCTGACCGGCAGACGAAGCATCAACCTGCACCCCAAAAGGCACCCCCGGGTGGTTAACCCTTGCGAGGGATGCCTCGAGGGCCGCAACGCGGGCCAGAAGGGCCTCCACATTAACGTAGCCTCCTAAGCCAAGTGGGGGCAAAGGGCCGGCCGGCCCACCAGTTGCAGGCGCCGGTCCAGGTCCCTGGACCCCGGGGCCTGTATACGGCCACGACCCCAGGCCCGGCCCCTGCAGGGCCGGGGGGTACCCTGCCAAGGGAGGGAACCCAGCCACCCCCCATGGCTGAAACCCCCTGCAGGAAGCTGCTTGCGGGCCGGGGGCCGCGGCCCCTGCTGGGCCAGTACGCGGACACCCCACCTCAGGCCAAGGGGCAATTAACCCCATCCCACCGGTCCCGGTGGGCTCAGGCAAAGGAGGCTGCTGGGGAGGCGCAGCCGCGGTCCTCCGACCCGGCTGGCGCCTCCGCGCAGAACGGGCCGCGTTCGCAGTCGCCTTCTTCTTAGAGGGCATAGCAGCTATCCGATGGGAAGCTGGAAAAAGTCAAGAAAAATTAGCAGCCAAGAGGCTTCCCGGTGAAAGGCAAGAGCGACGGAGGTAAGAGGGAAAAACTTCTCCGCTCCGTCGCTTCGCAAAATGGCAGCTCGGCTGCCTCGTGGCCGCCCCTTATATAAGGGTGCTGGCCACGCCCCCTAACTACCCGGATGCCTTCGTCCGGTGGGGGGGGGCCCGCAAAAAGCGCGGCGGCCATTTTGGCGCCGCGCTTGCAATATCATTATTAATGCCTGGGACATGTCTGGCCTTAAACAGCTCATTTAGGCGTAGGCTTCGTAATACAAACTGGCGAACCAACGCCATCACCCTAGGTGATTTAGACGTCTGAGCGTTGACAATGTGCACCACTGCCGCATTGTCACACCAAAAATGGACCACTGAGTCGGCCTACTCCTCGCCCCATAGCATCAAAGCTCCCAGGATTGGAAGGAACTCAAGAAATGTAAGATCGCGGAGGCGATCCGTGCCCCACATGCTGGAGGCCATTGGCCATAAGCCCACCTCCCCTCAAAATAAATCCCATATCCCAGGGAGCCGGAGGCATCTGACTGTACTTGGAATCTAGGGGAAACCAAAAGGTCCGATCTCCAGAAAGAAACCCCATTAAATTCCCGTAGAAATGTGAGCCAAACCAAAAGGTCAGCCCGCATGCCCCTGGTCAGTCGGATTAATTGTTTTTACAGAAGTTGGAAAGTAAAGCTATTAAGTTGTCTGAAGAAGGGAAGTTCCCCCGAAAGAGTTGTTTACCGGTCAACTTTCACAACATAGCATTACTGGATGACTATCTACTATTTTATATTGTGAAATTAAAATCAACTATTAACAAAAAAACAACATAGTATTACTGGATGACTATCTACTATTTTATATTGTGAAATTAAAATCAACTATTAACAACACATTTCCATTCCTGTGCCTCAAATGCAGTTTTCCTGTTTCTTCAATTATATAATCCATTTGGCCCTTGTCTTTGTCCTTGGAACTTTTGGCTTTATGGCTGGAATTTTTGCGGAACCTCCACGTTTGTACCTCCGTTTTGACTTACTCCACAAGAAGATGCAGGGCTTCTTTAAATCACTTACACTTATGCAACCGGGACTCAGAGACAAAGAGATCTCTTCCCACTGTTGTTTTGAACATTAACTGCCAGTGTTACCTGGCTTAATCTTTTTGAAATTTTGTAGTTAATTACATTGTGGTGATATGTACTCACATAGATATATCCTGTGATGCATTGCTAGTGTTAGAATTTTAGCCCTTAAACTGTACTAGGTATGCAGCTCTGTTTTGACTCACCCTATAAGAATATGCAAGGCTTTCCCAATTCATATACACTTATTCAGCCGGGACTTAGAGATAAAGAGACCTCTTCCCACCGTTGTTTTGTACATTTATTGCCATTGTTTTCTGGCTTTATCTTTTTGAAGTCTTGTAACTAATTATATTGTGGTGATATGTACTTATATAGATATATCCTGGCATATATGGCTAGTGTTAGAATTTTTAGCCCTTAAAACTGTGATTAGTATGCTGTATACACATGGAGCTGCATTGGGAGGACCGGGAGGGGCACGCTCTCATTATACTCACCTGATTCATCACCATATAAAAGGACATAGCATTTAGATACAGTAAGTCCGTAGCCCAGAAAGAAAACACAATGGGAGGTTAGGACCCAATAAAAGAATGATACTACTATGCATATATGTATGATGTAACCAGGTGAGTTGTTATTATAGTTATTATATTTGTTATTATAATTGTTAATAAGAATATTATATTTCAAAGTTAATGTCATTCAATTTAGTGTGTATTAATTGTTTTTACAGAAGTTGGAAAGTAAAGCTATTAAGTTGTCTGAAGAAGGGAAGTTCCCCCGAAAGAGTTGTTTACCGGTCAACTTTCACAACATAGCATTACTGGATGACTATCTACTATTTTATATTGTGAAATTAAAATCAACTATTAACAAAAAACAACATAGTATTACTGGATGACTATCTACTATTTTATATTGTGAAATTAAAATCAACTATTAACAACACATTACCATTCCTGTGCCTCAAATGGAGTTTTCCTGTTTCTTCAGTCACATAGGCACCAAGAAAATGCTCTGCCTGGTGTCACCACCCAGCAGGCAAAGTTAAGATGGCCATGAAGTACCTGAAGCTCACGAAGTGACACTTTACGTTTGGCTAGCAATGCCAAAATCATCGCGGAGATCCGGGTGACCTTCTCAATGGGTAACCGGGATGCCTGTGCGACCGTGTCAATTTCAATACCCAGAAATGTGAGCGTAGTAGATGGGCCCTCGGTCTTTTCAGGCGCTAAAGGGACACCCAGTTCCAGCATTAGCGTCTGAAATGTAGTGAGGAGACGTGTGCATGTGTCCGAGCCCCGTTCACCCCTGAACAAAAAGTCATCAAGGTAATGGGCTACAGACCGAGACCCGGACCTGCGAACAAAGGCCCACTGAAGGAAAGTGCTAAAACGTTCGAATGCTGAACATGAAATAGAGCAGCCAAAAGGCATGGCCTTATCTTCATAGAACTTCCCTTGGAATCTAAAACCCAATAGCTCGAAGTCCCCAGGGTGCACTGGCAGCAATTGGAATGCCGATTTAATGTCACATTTTGCCAGGAGGGCACCGGGACCACAAGAGCGCACCATCCGTAGGGCTTGGTCAAATGACGTATATCTGACCGAACAAAGGTCATCAGGAATAGCATCATTGACAGAAGAACCCGCCGGGTACGATAAGTGGTGGATTAAACGGAATTCACCCGGGGTCTTTTTAGGTACTAGCCCCAGAGGGGAGACCTTCAGGTTAGGGAAAGGTGGTTTGGAAAAGGGGCCCGCTACCCTCCTGGCCTCTACCTCTTTGGCAATACTCAGGGCAGCCACCCCCTCCTTACCCTTCAGGGAAACCAAATTGGGGGCATATTGGGGTCCCCGCACCCCTTTGAATGGGATACGAAAGCCCCACTGGAAACCCTCCAGGAGGTACCTCGCGTCCTCCCTCCTTGAATAAGTTGAGAGCCATCGCTCCAACATATACACATTAACTGGGGAGGGGGCCTTTTGACTGGCTAGCTCCATCAGCGGAAGCCCTGCCCGCTCCCTGTCCACCTCTACCTCTGCCCTGTGACCCACCAGCCCACGGGCACGCGGAGGCGGCGTGGGGGCCAGTGCAAGAGGGACACTCATGTTTGTATCAACACTGTTGCTTATTGCACACACCATTAGCTGAGAAGCTCCAACACAGCAAGCGGGCTGGAACCCCTTGCCCAGCCGGCTGGTGGGGAGCCTGTGTTGGAGCAGCTCGCTGCATAGCATGGCCACAATGGTACCTATCCCCAGGCGCCGGACGCATGGGGGTCATGTACAAGAGCCACAATTTTTGGCAGGGCTCATCCCATCTCATCTCCGGGTGTAGGGCCACCCTCATTCTAAATTCCTCATCGTATGCCAACCATGATGGGCCAGCGAAATCAACCATTGCCCTGTAAATATTGTCCAAGGATTGGACCATAGGAATGGCCAGATCAGGCCAGGCCCTAAGGTTTACCGCCATATAAATAAGATATGCCGGTAACCAGTTGGCCCAGGTGCGCAGTGGCTTACGACGACGAGACAGCTCCTTGTCTCTGTCATCCTGTCCCTCTCTCTCTTCCTTAGTGGGCTCACGGTTCAATAGGGAGAATATATCCACGGACTCCCCTCACCAAATCTTCTCCCTCGTGACCTGGGACAAATGATCACCAAGGGGCAAGGAATAACCAGCCGTCAGCAAAGCCGTCACCGGCACATTATGTATCGAGGGCATACACAGCGGGACCTGGACAGCCCCTGCGATGCGCGGCACTGCCCCAGGGGCGGAAACCCCCACCCTTAACGAGGTGCCATTTTGAAACCATGGGGCACTGGGATAGGCTGGTAACTGATGCCCACTCGCCTCAACTTGACGAGGCCAGGGCCACTGAACCCCACCACTGGAAGTGGGCTGTGATGTAGGTGCACTAAATTGAACCTGATACTCACTAGGTGCACCCCCGTGAGCCGCCCCCACCGGGGGTTCCGGCCCACAGCGGGCGTCGGAGCTTGCAACCGGAATCGAGCTCTGGGACCACACCTGACTACTCCCAGTCTGCAGATCTGGACGAACGGGGGGCTGCGAGACACCAGCTGGTGCCGGCCGGAGCGTCTCAAGCAGCTCAACCTGGCTGGCCGCACGTTGCAGCGTTGCAGCCGTCAAGGTAGCCGGTGCCAACGAAGGGGCCCCGGTGGAAAGAGAAGTGCCCCCCTCCACAGGAGGCTGTGCAATGCCCAAGGATGCTTCCAGCACTGCTAAACGTGCTAACAAAGCATCCACTGCCACAGAGCCCCCAGCATAAGGCGGGCCGGGTGGGCTGGACGGCCCACTAGGCAGTTAGAAAGGTAACCCAAAAGGCGAGCCAGGGCCAGAATAGGGCCATGCCCAAAACTCCGGCCCATGAGGGGCCGGAGGAGGAATGGGTTGTATACCCGCACCAGGCCCCCCCATGCTGAGCTGACCCATGGCCGGTAACGTCGGGCTGAGGGCCGAAGCCCCTGAGGGGCCGGCCTATAGCTGGCCAGCCACTGAGCTGGAGCCCGGCTGCCAAGTGCCAGCCTGAGTAGCCCCACCGGTATCAGTGGGCAAGGCTGGCACATTGCCCTGCCGCGGGGGCGCAGCCCTGGTCCTCCGACCCGATGGCTGTCCCCCGTCTGGCGCAGGGCTGGTAAAAGTTCTCCCCCTCGGCCGCGGCTTCATCGCCGGGGCCTTCCGCTTGGGAGCCATGTCTCCCTAGGAGAAGAAAAGCAGGATCCCTATCCAGGGATCGAACTCCTAGCACCTAAGCACGTGGTGGCCAAGCAAACCAAGGCTCTGCATGCGCTAATCCCCCTTTCCCAGCCGGGAAAGAACCACAAGGGCTAAACAGCCGAAGACTAAAAGGACAAACAGCGATGGAAAAAACTTCTCCTCTCCGTCGCTATTTCTAAAATGGCAGCTCGTCTGCCTCGTGGCCACCCCTTTTATAGAGGGGTGGCCACACCCCCTAACTCACCCAGATGTCTGAGTCCGGGTGGGGTGGGACCCACAAAGAGCGCGGCGGCCATTTTGGCACCGCACTTTCATTCTTCAAAACTTCACTCCAGTCATGCTTCCCAGGAGAATACAAAGATCAGTGCTGTTGAATGTTACTGAGATGTCCTGCAGAATCAACAGGAATGTTCTTCTGTCTACATGTGTTTAGTGTTCAAGGAATGAAGAAGCAGATGAATGAAGTAGTGAAATTCAGCTCTTTATTAATGGGGTTTGAACACAGTTTGGATAAGGCAAAACTCGGACTTACATGCACTATTAACAGTAACAATAATACAACAAGCCCATTGGCTAACAGAGTGTGCACATTTTTCGATCCACTTATTTGCATAAGAATAGATACATGAGAAAAGATACATTCCGCTACTGTCAGAAAACACAGTTAACAAAATAACAAGGTGAAACTTGGAAAATTAGAATATTGTGTAAATGTTCATTCATTTCTCTTAAAAGGTGAAACAAATATATGAGATGGATTCACTACATGCTAAGTGAGAGATGTCATGCCTTAATTCATTATAATTGTGATGATCAATGCGTACAGCGTACATGAGATTATGTGATGATTATGCGGGGTTGGGGTTTTCATAAACTGTAAGCCATAAGCGTCAATATTCTAACAAAATGATGCTTGAACTATCTCGCTTTGCATGTAATGAGTCTATATCATATATTTGTTTCACCTTTCAAGTTGCTTTACTGAACTGAATGAACATTTGCATGATATTCTAATTTTCCAAGTTTCACCTGTATATCCTGGTGTAGATCATCCAATAAGACAACTGAGGCTTCTTCTGTCATCATACTGGATCTGAATTCAGACTTCTTCATCTTCTTTCATGTCTAGGCCAGACTTTAAACTGTCAAAATGAAGCCACCTTTTGGAGAATTCATTCTGTAGTCCTTTTCTCTTGACCTAGTGTGAGAAAAATTAGCTGGCACAACAAGGTATGTTTACATTGTCAAGTTGCCTCTTGGCTGTGTTTCCTGAAAGGTCTTCTTTTCTTTTGTGTCTCAATCAAACCCTGGACTGCCAAAATGAAGCCATTATCTTGGCTTTGTCATTGCCCAAAACTTAAGTCCTTACCAGTGCAAGTGTCAGGAATTTTTTTTTACTCACGAGTAGGTCTTCTTGTCCACCAGTGGTTGGTTCCTGCTTTTGAGCTGCTGCCTCTCTAGCTAAGCACCCCAGTATACTCTAGATTGATGTAGATAAGGTAGCGAATAGCCAAGTAAACACTCCTTCAGGTATTTTAAAAGTATATTGTAATCAGAATAAAGTTTATCAAAAGTTCAGAAAGCACATCAAAATAAAGAAAGCTCCTCTAATTGAGGAAGCCCATGGAACCCCAAGGGCCCCCTTTCTAGCTTAAGCAACTACATGTTTGTAGTTCACCCTTAGCTCAAAGCATAGGATCAAGAGAGTATCTTGCCTCCTCCCTCTGGCCTTTATATCCTTCCTCAGGGTCCACCTCTTTGTCATCCCCCTAAAGGAATCCAGCCAATTATCCTAAAGTATAACATGTCCATCACACATTAGGTTTCATTTCTTCCAAACCAGGAGTCCAGCATGTTTACACATTCCAATCTCTCTAAGGTATGTGCTAAAGGGTCTCCCATGCATGGAAATATCCATCTTGGATGAGGCTACACCAGGGCACAAATCTTGCCCTGACAGCACGTTTCTGGCAGTAATTGGCAGACCAATAAATGAGCCGGATTCTGTACCTGTCCACATTCACACAGTGTGTTGTTGTCTGCCAGCAGCTCCCACTTGAGCATGTTGGTCTTGCATTTAGGGACTCCAACCCTCATCCTATTCAGAGTTCTCCAAGTGACATAGTGGAGGTTGAGTTCCTCAACTATATCCTCCTTTAATGTTGTTCCTTGTCTAGTGTGTTCCATCCTCCATCTTCTAATTTGGTTTTGTTCTTACGTATCCTCAAGAATGTTCTTGTTATAAAGCTCTTCCTGGATCTGAACTGTGGACTTGAGGCTCATATCTGTTCAGAGGATGTCAAGGGCGATTCTTTTACTTAGTTCTCTCTGTGTCTGCTGCTTTTGATGGGTGTTTGCTGGGGTTATTTCTAAAGCATATACAAATGCACTATCTTATCATAGGGCTTTTAATGAGAAGAAACATTCTTTGCAGGCGCACCCCCCCAATAACGGACTCAGACAACATTGAAAGTGGATAACAGCATAGGGCCACATTTATTGATTCAATGCCCTAATCCGAATTATAAATTTGTATTGGTAAAACGACCAATCATAATTCTTAAGGCAAGCAGGCCGAAGTAACACTGGTAAGGTACCACCCCAAAATTGCCAACAGCAATTGGTTACAATGTATCAATTTGTATCAATTTGTTTGTTGACAACAAACAAATTGTTGACCGTAGTCAATATCTAACTCATGACCCCACCCTCTGACTCGTATCCGTAAAATCACGGGGTGATGCATGCTGGCTAGCTATCGCCATCACCCCGTCGCCTGGTTCGTCGTTGACCGGACAACGTTTAACTAATTTGTTCCTGTCTAGTGTTGTCCAGTCAATTGCGAACCTGCCGGATACCTGTGGGTCATACTGTTTACCTTACCAGTGCTACCCGCCAATGTGACCGGAGTCAACAGTAGAAACGAAAGGAACCCCTATATCAAACCATAGCAACAGTGTGGGATGGGCAAAAAAGCCAGGACCCGAAAGCCAATGTGGGTCCCAACCAAAAATTCCCACCCGGCCCCGAAGCGACCAAAATATCACACTGTTAACTAGGGAGGGGGTGGAGGGGAAAAACTTCTCCGCTCCGTCGCTGAGGTAAAATGGCAGCGCGGCTGCCTCGTGGCCACCCCTTTTATAAGGGGGCTGGCCACGCCCTAAACTACCCGGATTCTTCGTCCTGTGGGGGGGGGGGGGGCCCGCAAAGAGCGCGGCGGCCATTTTGGCACCGCGCTTGCATTGCAGGCGCACCCCCCCAATAACGGACTCAGACAACATTGAAAGTGGATAACAGCATAGGGCCACATTTATTGATTCAATGCCCTAATCCGAATTATAAATTTGTATTGGTAAAACGACCAATCATAATTCTTAAGGCAAGCAGGCCGAAGTAACACTGGTAAGGTACCACCCCAAAATTGCCAACGGCAATTGGTTACAATGTATCAATTTGTATCAATTTGTTTGTTGACAACAAACAAATTGTTGACCGTAGTCAATATCTAACTCATGACCCCACCCTCTGACTCGTATCCGTAAAATCACGGGGTGATGCATGCTGGCTAGCTATCGCCATCACCCCGTCGCCTGATTCGTCGTTGACCGGACAACGTTTAACTAATTTGTTCCTGTCTAGTGTTGTCCAGTCAATTGCGAACCTGCCGGATACCTGTGGGTCATACTGTTTACCTTACCAGTGCTACCCGCCACACGGAGGGGCTTCAAAGAAGGCCTGACGCCCCCCCCAGACCGTCAGCTCGGTCAACAGGCCTGCTCGCCAATCACCCAACAGGAGGTCCATACCTCCTCGCGACAGATGGACCCCATCCCCTGCATACAAGTCGTAATTTCGTAGGCTAATAGCGGGGTGACGACTGACCCGTCCCCAAGCCTTGTCGGCAAGGAACCGCGCCACCGCCCCGTTGACCGCGCGCCTAGCGCGGTCAAGGGCCAGGAGGTCAATGCCCCCTCTATAAGAATGGCGCGGGATCATGTCCGACCAAACCAGGGTTGTGGCAGGCCAGACGTAGTGCAAGTAAGCAAGGTCCCCGCAAATCGCATGCTTGAGCGATAAGCCGGTGACCTGACCCAAATCATTGCCCCCAAGGTGTATGATGAGAATGTCAGGCAGGTCAGCACTCCTGCTGGAAAACAGGAAAGGCAGCAGCTCCCGCCACAACATCCCAGGCTTACCATGCCATGTGAGACTGGCGTGTTCACCCAGTCCCAGTCGGGGTCCCCACTCTGTCGCCGCAGCGTAACGCGCTGCCCTGTGCACATAGCTGTGGCCCACCAGCCATACTGTCACCGGTGTAACACGACACCCAGGGTCTGTAAGAAAATTAAGAAAAAAGGGGAAGGTAAGGTGATAGGATTGGTACTCACGGTGGAAGTGGGCGCACATAAAACTGAAAACATTGCGAGCCCCATCTCCCCATGCTGCGTATGTCAGCCCCGGAGTACCCAAAAGCAGCTGCTGTAGAGGCTGCCCCAATACGAAATGAATGTGTGCCATAACGGGCACCTGGTAGGCCCACCCTGGCGAGGGCTCTGCCTGTCACCTTCCAAAACTGAAATTTAGTAAGGGGAGACCCATCTTGGTGACAGAAAAACGGGCCATGGTGCATGCCACGCAGTGCCAGGAACTCCTGTAGGGCACCAACCGGACAGATGTCTGCCAAAGAACACCGTAGCAGTCTTACACCACTGCCTACGCCATGCTGATCTGACTTGGAGGAACGTATCCTCAACTGGGCCCAGTCTTTGGCAACATATACATCTCCGAGTTCCAGTGCCCTACAACTTGCATCCGCCTTAGACAGCATCACAAGTTCGCTGATGCGGAGCGCTCCAAAAAATGCCACCGTTGTGGCTGCATGAAAAAGGGCTGCCTCATAATGATCAAAACAGAGGCTTGGCCAGCCCCGGGCCAACTGGGTAAGAACCCCTGGGGAAATAGGGTGCCGATCATCCGGGCAACGCCCACGCTCGCGCACCCACCCCTCCAAAACATGTCTCACACGGAAGTCAGAGGTGCTGTCCACATGACCCCCTACTTTGGCCATAAAAGCCAGCGCCGAGAGCTTGGATGCTATGGTGCAAGGTGCGAGGCCGAGAGCATGCAGGTGGACCATGAACCGCAGAACATGGTCAACCGGGATAGGCCAGGTCTCTGGCAGTTGAAATTGAGCAGCAAATGCCCTGAAAGAATTAAATGCTTGTTGATACGCCTTACGCGTGCGTGGCGCTAGTGACAGGCCAATCGCCCGGTTCACCTCTCCTTGCCAATGCTCCATATCTCGTCCGGGAGTGGCGAGGGAAATTCCTCCGCATCCGGGGCCAAGGCACGGAACCGGGAGATCTGCAGGCGGGACAAAGCGTCAGCAATATCATTATTAATCCCTGGGACATGCCTGGCTCCGAACAAAACGTTGAGGCGCAGGCAGCGCAGCACAAAATGGCGCACTAGGTCCATAACCCTGGGCGATTTGGAAGTCTGTGCATTAACAATGTGGACAACAGCAGCGTTGTCGCACCAGAAATGCACGACCGAGTTAGCCCATTCCTCGCCCCATAGCATCAAAGCCCCTAGTATAGGAAAAAATTCAAGGTATGTGAGATCACGCAGGCGATCCGTGCCTGCCCAGGCCGGTGGCCACCCACCATAGGCCCACTTCCCATTGAAGTACATCCCATAACCCAGGGATCCTGAGGCATCAGACTGGATCTGAAAATTGGGGGATGCCAGGAGGTCAGACCTCCAAAATGAAACCCCATTGAACTCCCTCAGGAACTGTAACCAGACAAACATGTCTGCCCTGATACCCCGGGTAAGTCTAACTCTGTGGTGAGGCCTGGATAACCCTGCCATGGCGTCGCATAAGCGTCGAGCAAAAGCCCTGCCCGGAGCAACCACCCTGCAAGCGAAATTCAGGTGACCATGTAGCACCTGCAGTTCCCTCAGTGATGCCTTGCGCTTGGCCATCAACTCCGAGATAAGGGCCACTATCCTGGACACCTTATCCTCCGGTAACCTAGAAGCCTGCGCTAACGTGTCAATCTCCACCCCCAGGAATACTAGCTTGGTAGATGGGCCCTCGGTCTTTTCGGGCGCTAAAGGGACACCGAGTTCCTCCATTAGCGTCTGAAATGTGTTAAGGAGACGTGCGCACGTGTCCCAGCCCCGTTCACCCCCGAATAAAAAGTCATCCAGGTAATGGGCTACAGACCGGGACCCTGACCTGCGGACGAAAGCCCACTCTAAGAAGGTACTAAAGCGCTCAAAGGCCGAGCATGATATGGAACAGCCAAAAGGCATGGCCTTATCAAAATAATATTCGCCCCGAAATTTGAAACCCAGCAACTCAAAGTCACCCGGGTGCACCGGCAGGAGGCGAAAGGCCGACTTAATGTTGTACTTGGCCAGCAGGGCACCCGGGCCACACGAGCGCACCATGCGCAGCGCGTGGTCAAAAGACGTATACCTGACTGAACAAAGGTCATCAGGGATAGTGTCATTGACCGACCGGCCGGCTGGGTAGGATAAATGATGAATAAGGCGAAACTCGCCTTGAGACTTTTTGGGAACCAAGCCTAGGGGTGACACCTTAAGGTTGGGGAACGGGGGTGAAGGGAAAGGGCCGGCGACCCTGCCCGCATCCAACTCCTTCCTGATACTGGCAGCAGCCACCTCCTCCCTCCCCTTGAGGGACAAAAGATTGGGGGCATCCTGAGGGGACCTGTCACCCATGAAAGGGATGCGGAACCCGTACTTAAAGCCTTGAAGGAGATACTCCCTATCCTCCCCCTACGGGTACACTGTGAGCCAACGCTCCAACATGTCCACCTTAATTGGGGAGGGGGCCTTTCGGTGAACCAGCTCCATATGTGGCAGCCTTGCCAGCCCACTGTCCGCCCCTTCCTCTGCCCCGTGTCCCCCCAGGCCTGGGACAGGCAGAGGCTGCGTGGGGGCCCGAACATGTGGGACACTCATGCCTGTATTTGCAATTCTTCTTATTGCAGGAACCATTGGACGAGAAAGCCCAGCACAGCAGGCGGGCTGGAACCCCCTGCCCCGCCGCTTGGCGGGTAGCCTGTGCTGGGACAGCTCGCTGGACCGCATGTCCGCAATGGTATCTGTCTCCTGGCACGGGGCGCGTGGGTGTCATGTACAGAAGCCAAAGCCTCTGGCACGGCTCGTCCCACCTCATCTCCGGGTGAAGTGGAATCCGCATACGGAATTCCTCGTCATAAGCAAGCCACGAAGGGCCCGGGAAATCAACCATTGCCCTGTATATGTTGTCCAAATATTGGACCATCGGAATAGCCAACTCCGGCCGCGCCCTCAGATACACTGCCATGTAAATTAAATAAGCCGGCAGCCAGTTGGCCCAGGTACGTGGCGGCTTACGACGACGCGCCTGCTCCTTATCCTTCTCATCCAGTCCCTCCCTTTCCTCCTTGGTGGGCTCTCTATTCAGGAGTGAGAAGATATCTACATACTCCCCCCGCCAAATCTTTTCTTTGGTTGTCTGTGCCAAGTGGTCACCCAGTGGCAAGGAGTACCCCGCAGTTGGTAAGGCCGAAAAAGGCACCACAGACACCGGGAAAGGGGCCTGAGCTAACCCAGCCACCCCCAGTACATTCCCCGGATTGTGAGAAAAACTACCCACCCCGGTGCCCTGGGTGGCAGTTACCGTCGCCGAGTGGAGTGCCGGCTGCTGTGCCACCGCACCACCCGAGCGAGGCCAAGGCCATTGAAAAGCTCCCCCCATAGAAGGAATGTGTGTAGGTGTACTGGCTTGGACCGCATACTCACATGCTGCACCCCCGCGGGCCGCCCCCACCGGGGGTTCCGGCCCACTGGGGGCGTCGGAGCTCACGACCGACGTAGAGCTCATCATCGGGGCCTGACCTGCACTCGTATGCTGGCTGGGGAGCTGCGGGGCAGTGGCCGAAGCCACGCCACCCGCCTGAGGCAGCTCAACCCTGCCTGCCGCCTGTTGTCCTCCCGCCGACGGCGCCGCAAAAGGGGCGCCAAAAGGAGCCCCAGCCTGGCTGGCCCGAGCTAAAGACGCTTCGAGGGCCGCAAGGCGGGCCAGTAATGCCTGCACGTCGATCTGGGGCCAAGGGCCGGCCGGCCCGCCAAGTCCAGGCGCGGGTACAGGTCCCTGTACCCCAGGACCCGAATAGGGCCATTGCCCAATACCGAAGCCCGGTAGGGTCGGTGCAGGAACCTGCCAAGGTGGGGGGCCACACCACCCACCCAGGCTAGAAGGCCCAGGAGGAATAGAGGCAGGCCCAACAGGATGGGCAGAGGGAGTAGCGGTGTCCACCGCTCGCGGGCCGCGGGCCGAAGCCCCTGCCGTGCCCGCATTCTGATCCCCCGCATCCGGCCAAGGGGCGATAGACCCCATTCCGCCGGGGGCCTGGACAGGCGGCTGCTGGGGAGGTGCAGCTGTGGTCCTCCGACCCGGGTTGCGCCTCCTCACAGCTCGAGCCGCACTCGAAGCTGCCTTCTTCTTCGAAGGCATCTCAACGCAGGAGAGGGAAGCCGAAAAGAAGATTCGCCGCCAAAAGGCTTCCCGTAAGGAGCGACGGAGACACAGGGGAAAAACTTCTCCGCTCCGTCGCAGAGGTAAAATGGCAGCGCGGCTGCCTCGTGGCCACCCCTTTTATAAGGGGGCTGGCCACGCCCTAAACTACCCAGATTCTTCGTCCTGTGGGGGGGGGGCCGCAAAGAGCGCGGTGGCCATTTTGGCGCCGCGCTTGCATTCTAGGAGTGCTAGTAAGGTAGTCAAAGCTTCCTTGCAGTTTGGGCTGATTTTTTCAAGAAGGATTACAATGGTTTTTTGTTTCTATTCAGAAACCATCTCTACTCAGATGCTTAGGTTCCAAAACATTACATATTCCTGTTTCTAATTGTCGGTGAAAGGCAAACCACTTGTAAAAAAGAGTGAGGAAAAGATCAATTTTCAATGTTTCACATGAACAAGATCTTATTAATGTTGATATTTTCCAATTTTTATTTGTTGTTGTTCAGTCGCACAGTTGATTCTGACCCTCTGCGACCCCATGGACCATTGCCTGCCAGGCAACCCTATCCTTCACCATCCCCCTCAACCTGCCCAGCTCTGTGCCCATTGCATCTACAATACCATCTAACCATCTCATTTTTGGCTGACCCCTTCTTCTTTTGTCCTCCACCTTTCCCAGCATCAAGGCTTTCTCAAGTGAATCCTCTCTTTTCATTTGATGTCCAAAATATTTTAGCTTCATCTTTACTATTTGACCTTCTAAGGAGCAGTCAGGGTTGATTTCTTCTAAGATCGATCTATTTGTTCTCCTTGCTGTCCAGGAGAAAACAGAAGATAGGAAGAAGGACAAAACCTCATTTGGATTAGTGGCATGGACACGATGTTCTGTCTGCTGCTTTTCCATCAAAATCACTCCCTCAAAGCTGTTCTTTTACCAGTTAGGGCAAACATAAAGCCACATCACATTTGTAAACATTTCAAGAACTGAATCACAATTTATTCTGAATGTTAGTGCAAAGAGTTGTATTCAATCTACCAAGTTACCAGATGTGCAGTGGATTCTTTCCCTACCGAGTGCTAGAAGTAAAATGCAATCACCACTTCTGACACTTTCAGCTTTTGTCTGTGTCTCTACCAAACTGATCATGGAAAACAGATTTGCCATGACATCCCTCTTTCTCTTTACCTGCTTCTCCCAAGCTGGCTAAATATAGGGAGCTATCTGACTTTCTAAATATTTCATATATTCCATTATACCATGGAGGTATAATGAATTGATCTAAAATAATTATGCTTCTTTGGCTCTTCTCATCCAAATGTTGCATTTTTTATGTGTATGAATTAAAACCATATTAACTTTAGAATAATGTAGGTAATAAGAGATCAGATCTATCTACAAGAATAGATCAGGTCAGTGCTTGGAGTTTCTTTCTCTGTAAGAGAACGCATTAGCTACGTGACCAGTGATGACATTCATTGATATCTCTGATCAGTAACCGGAGATAAGAGAGTATTTAAAATTAAACATCCTACATAGGGACCACTTTGGTGGTAAGGTAACAGCGCTTCATGCGATCCGATGTCTAGTCATGCCTAACACATGACCATGGAAACATCTGCACAAGCAGGCAGCGCTGGCTCTTCAGCTTTGAAACAGAGATGAGCACTGAACCCTAGAGTCGGATATGACTGGCTTTCAAGCAAGGGAAACCTTTACCTTTACCTTACATAGATCTAAGCTGATCCTTGGAGGCAGAAAAGCTGCTGCATGGAACTGAACTGTGTTTTGCAAGCAGAGAAAAGCATGTTGCATTAAGCTGAGCTATGCTTTGAGCAGACATGACACTAGAAAGTCTAGTAAGAACAGGTAAAAATAGGTGCAGAGGTGTGAGAACACCACTGAGTTAAAAAAGTTTCTTAATAATGTTTTCTCAAGCTATTCCCAGGAATCTGGTTCTGTATTGAGATTATCCAAGTATAGAGGGCTTCTTACTTCATCAGATAACCTCCAACATGTGAAAAATGATGGCATTGTTGTTGAAGAGACACAGTTTGAATGTCAGTCCACTCCCGCAATATATTTATTAAACCCCGAATAGGGAAATCATCAACAAGGCTTTAATTCATAGTAACTCTGAATTGCATAACCAGACAGGTTACACCTAAAGCTTCAAGGAGCTCATTCTCACCAAGGTAATTCAGAAGAAAGTCTTATCTGTTTACTTTTAAGTAAGTGTGCTTAGTATAGCAGCCTTGAACACAGATAAATTAGTGAAGAAATGTTGTCAACTGGAAGGTCAGCAGTTTGATACCCAGGTGCTGCATGACAGAGTGACCTCCTGTCATGTGTCCCAGCTCCTGTCAATGGAGAAGTTTGAAAGCAAGAAATTGCAGGCAGATAAATATTACCACCTCAGTGGGAAAGGTAACAGAGTTTCAGACACTCCAGGGTCTAGTTGTGCCTGCCACATGGCCATGGAAACACCTGCAGATGTGGACAGTGCTGGCTCTTTGGCTGTAAATAGAGATGAGGACTGTCCTCTAGAGTTGGACACAACTGGTTTTGAGCAAGGGAGACCTTTAATTTTAGATTAACCATTAATAGGTAAGAGAGTTGTTAAGTATACAACTGCACTTACATCATTTGGAAAAAAATAGCACGTCAGAGGCAGCCCCGCCATGACTACCAGTTAAGGATATGGATACAATAAGGCATGAGAAAAGAACTCCCCAGATAGTATCAGTGGTCTAATGCTTTTGAGGGTACAAGCTCTTCTTTTCTAGCTACTCTAGGGCCCTGAATCCTCCCTCAGGCACCTTGTCTGGCTTGTCTGAAATACCAAATGTAATAACAAAAAGTTATGTAATAAACTAGAGTTTGGAATGTTGTTGTAAAAAAAACAAGTTGCTTGTCTTTAAAAGCTAATTAAAATTATACATTGTGATTGCAACAACCTTGTGGTAAAGGTAAAGGTTTCCCTTGCTCGAAAGCCAGTTGTATCCAACTCTAGGGTTCAGTGCTCATCTCTGTTTCAAAGCCGAAGAGCCAGCGTTGTCTGCTTCTGCAGACGTTTCCATGTGGTCACGTGGCAGGCATGACTAGACACCAGAGCGCACGGGATGCTGTTACCTTCCCACTGAAGTGGTCCCTATTTATCTACTTGCAATTTCTTGCTTTCAAACTGCTAGGTTGTCAGGAGCTGGGACAAAGATGGGAGCTCATTCTGTCCTGCAGTACTCGGGAATCGAACTGCTGACCTTCCACCTCCCAGTCAGCATCTTAGCCACTTAAGCCACTGCAGCCTTGTGGTATTCAGGCCTAAAATTGGTGCTGCTCAGCTCTATGCTTTCTGCTACTAAAAACAATTTGATATTGCAAATCAAGCTTTCCATCAGGCATCAGCTCATTTGTTCAGAAAACAAAGCTTGGGAAGTTAATTTTATAAATTATTTACTTGCAGCTATAACTCCAGGGAGAACAGTAATTAGTTATTGTACATGCAACAATAGTACAAGTACGTTTTTATTCCCCACATTTCTCAAACTAACTAATACATGTTTTGTGGGGTTCTGTGGGGTTCTAAACTCCTAGAGGTTTGTCATTTAGCCAGCAGTTGAACCATGTATTAGTCTGGCTTCCTCGTTTGGTGAATTTGTGTTTCAACAATTATTTAAGAAGTTCAATAGATAAAGTTGGGCTGTGGTGGCTCAGTGGTTAAGAAGCTCGCCTTGTTTGCAGGAAGGCTAGCAAGTCGGTAGTTTGAGACCCGGGTACTGTATGATGGATTGAGTGCCTGTCTCTGTCCCAGTTCTTGATGACATGAAAGGAGCCTCATTTGGGGGTTCCTTGATTGGCGTTTCTTCCACAAAAATCCTTTCACAAAATTATTATTAATAATAGTTAAAATTATACTACAAATGAAAGCGTGGTGCCAAAATGGCCGCCACGCTCTTTGCGCCCCCCCCAGACTCAGACATCCGGGTGAGTTAGGGGGCGTGGCCACCCCTCGATAAAAGGGGTGGCCACAAGGCAGCCGAGCTGCCATTTTGGAAAAGCGACGGAGAGGAGAAGTTTTTCTCCGTCGCTCTTCGTCTCTTTAGAGAGCCGTCCTTGGCTGCAGAGCCTTAGCGGGATCTTTGCTTCTTGATCTTCGGCTTTACAGCCATCAGGTTTTTTGATCCCTGGAAAGGGATCGTCCTTTCATTATGCCTCCTAAGAAGAAGGCTATGGCGACTCAGGCTCGCCCAAACAGGAGGCAGCAGTCGGGTCGGAGGACCGCGACTGTGCCCCCCCAACAGGACTCCTTACCGGAGGCACCCACCAGGACCGGTGGGATGGGGCAGCTTAGGCCATGGCCCGCAGCCCTCCAGCCTCAGACTGGCCCTACAGGGGATTCGGCCCCCGGCCCGCAATTGCCGGCCATGGGCTTTGGGCAGGGGGGAGGGCCTGGTGCGGTTGCACAGCAGGGCTTAACCCCGGCCCCTCATGGGCCGGAGTTTTGGGCATGGCCCTATTTGGGGCCTGGCTCTCAAGTAGGGGCCCCTGGACCATTGCCCGGTGGGCCGTCCGGCCCACCTGGCCCCCTTTATGCAGGGGGATCTGCGACGGTAGATGCATTACTGGCCCACGTAGCGGCGCTAGAGGCATCCCTAGGGATCACCAGTAACCCAATTGGGGGGGGGGGGTTCATTGCCATCTGGGGCCCCCTTTTGCCAGCCTGCTACCACGACAGCTGCCACTCTCCAGCAGGCAGCCAGTCAGGTTGAGTTGCTTGAGGCGCGCAGGCCTGGGCCCGCCGCGGTCTCGCAGTTCCCCGTACATCAGGAACTGCAGACAGGTAGTGGTCGGATGTGTACTCAGAGCTCGATTTCGGTTGCGAGCTCCGACGCCCGCCGTGGGCCGGAACCCCCAGTGGGGGCGGCTCACGGGGGTGCACCAGTGAGTATCAGGTTCAAGCTAATGTGCCCACATCACACTCCACTTCCGGGGATAGGTTTCAGTGGCCATGGCCTCGTAGTGTCGGGGCGGTTGGGCATCAGTTCCCGGCTTACCCGGGTGCAGTTTGGTCCCATACTGGCATAACATTGGGCGGGGGGGTGTGTGTTCCGCCCCCGGGGCTGCACCGGGTGTCGCAGGGACGGTCCAGGCTCCTCTCCTGATACCCCGTGTTAATATGGTGCCGGTGTCGGCATTGCCGACGGCCGGGTATTCCTTGCCACTGGGGGAACATTTGGCCCAGGCCACAAGGGAAAAGATTTGGCGGGGGGAGTATGTCGATATTTTCTCCCTATTGAACAGGGAACCCACCAAGGAAGAGAAAGAGGGGCAGGATGAGAAGGACAAAGACCTGTCTCGCCATCGCAAGCCACCACGCACCTGGGCCAACTGGTTACCCGCATATCTCATCTATATGGCGGTGTATCTCAGGGCTCGGCCTGACCTGGCTATTTCTATGGTCCAATATTTGGACAATATTTACAGGGCAATGGTGGATTTTCCTGGCCCATCGTGGTTGGCTTACGATGAGGAATTTAGAATGAGAGTGCCCTTACACCCGGAGATGAGGTGGGATGAGCCATGTCAGAAATTGTGGCTTTTATACATGACCTCCACGCGCCCGGCGCCTGGGGAGACGTACCATTGTGGCCATGCGGTCCAGCAAGCTGCTCCAACACAGGCTCCCCGCCAGCTGGCGGGGCAGGGGGTTCCAGCCCGCTTGCTGTGTTGGAGTTTCTTGGCCAATGGTGTATGCAGTAGAAAACAGTGCCGATACAAACATGAGTGTCCCTCTTGCGCTGGCCCCCACACCGCCGCTGCGTGTCCACGAGCCGGTGGGTCACGGGGCAGAGGTAGAGGTGGACAGGGAGCGGACAGACCTGCCGCCGATGGAGCTGGTCACTCAAAAGGCCCCCTCCCCAGTTAACATAGACATGTTGGAGCGGTGGCTCTCGACTTACCCGAGGAGGGAGGATGCTAGGTATCTCCTCGAGGGTTTCCAGCGGGGCTTTCGAATCCCATTCATAGGGGAACGGTGCTCCCAAGATGCCCCTAATTTACTTTCCCTGAAGGGTAGGGAGGAGGTGGCCACCCTAAGTATTGCTAAGGAGGTTAATGCAGGTAGGGTTGCTGGCCCCTTTACTATGCCACCCTTTCCCAATCTGAAGGTTTCCCCTTTAGGGTTGGTGCCCAAAAAGACCCCTGTGGAGTTTCGTTTAATTCACCATCTGTCATACCCGGCGGGCCATTCGGTCAATGATGCCATTCCTGATGACCTTTGTTCGGTCAGGTATACATCATTTGACAGGCCCTGCGCATGGTGCGCTCTTGTGGCCTGGGTGCACTTCTGGCAAAATGTGACATTAAGTCGGCATTCCGTTTGTTGCCAGTGCACCCGGGTGACTTTGAGTTATTGGGTTTTAAATTCCAAGGAAAATTTTATGTTGATAAAGCCATGCCTTTTGGCTGCTCTATTTCCTGTTCAGCATTTGAACGTTTTAGCACTTTCCTTCAGTGGGCTTTTGTTCGCAGGTCTGGGTCCCGGTCTGTAGCCCACTACCTCGATGATTTCTTGTTCGGGGGTGAACGGGGCTGGGACACGTGTACGCGTCTCCTCAATACATTTCAGATGCTAATGCAAGAACTGGGTGTCCCTTTAGCGCCCGAAAAGACCGAGGGCCCATCAACTAAGCTCACATTTCTGGGTATCGAAATTGACATGGTCTCGCAGTCATCCAGGTTACCCATGGATAAGGTTACCCGGATCACTGCGTTGATTTTGGCCTTATTGGCCAAACGCAAGGTGTCACTTCGTGAGCTCCAGGTTCTCCATGGTCACCTTAACTTCGCCTGCAGGGTGGTCGCGCCTGGCAGAGCTTTTGCTCGACGCTTATGCGACGCCATGACTGGCCTATCCAGGCGCTATCATATGGTCCAACTGAACAGGGGCATGAGGGCTGACATGTTGGTTTGGCTTAAGTTCCTGAGGGACTTCAACGGGGTGTCATTTTGGAGATCTGACCTTTTGGTTTCCCCTAGGTTCCAGGTTCAGTCGGATGCCTCAGGGTCCCTGGGATATGGGATTTACTTTGAAGGGAGGTGGGCCTACGGCCGATGGCCTCCAGCCTGGAGGGGCATGGATCGCCTACGCAATCTTACATTCCTTGAGTTCTTCCCGATACTGGGAGCTTTGATGCTATGGGGCGAGGAGTGGGCCAATTCAGTGGTTCATTTCTGGTGTGACAATGCTGCGGTAGTGCACATTGTCAATTCCTAGACATCTAAATCACCCAAGGTCATGGAGTTAGTTCGCCACTTTGTGTTGCGCAGCCTACGCCTCAATGTGCTCTTCAGGGCCAGACATGTACCAGGTATTAATAACAATATTGCTGACGCTTTATCCCGCCTGCAGATCCCCCGGTTCCGCGCCTTGGCTCCGGACGCAGAGGAATTCCCCTCGCCGCTCCCGGACGAGATTTGGACGTTTGGCAAGGAGAGGTGAACCGGGCGATCGGCATGTTGCTGGCGCCCCGCACGCGTAAGGCGTATCACCATGCATTCAGTCAATTTAAAACTTTTTGTACGCAACTCCGGTTGCCCGAGGTCTGGCCCATTCCAGTTACACACGTTCTCCAATTTATGGTCTACCTACACAGTCAGGGCCTAGCTCCCCGCACCATAGCATCCAGGCTGTCAGCACTGGCATTCATGGCCAAAGTGAGGGGCTCTGCTGACAACACGAATGATTTCCGTATACGACATGTCTTGGAGGGGTGGACACGGGAACGTGGACGACGCCCGGACAATCGCCACCCTATTTCTCCAGGGGTTCTTACCCACCTTGCACGAGGCTGGCATGACCTGTGTTTTGACAGGTATGAGGCAGCTCTGTTTCATGCGGCTACCACGGTGGCCTTTTTTGGAGCGCTCCGCATCAGTGAGCTGGTGCTACTGTCTAAGGCGGATGCGGCTCGTAGGGCACTGGAACTCGAAGATGTCTATGTCTCCAATGAGTGGGCTCAGCTGAGGATACGTTCCTCAAAGGTTGATCAGCACGGTGTAGGCAGTGGTGTTAGACTGCTACGATGTTCCATTGCAGACATCTGTCCGGTTGGTGCCCTACAAGAGTTCCTTGCAATGCGTGGTACGCACCCTGGCCCGTTTTTCTGCCACCAAGATGGGTCTCCCCTTACTTAGTTTCAATTTTGGAAGGTGACCGGTAAGGCACTGTCCAGTGTTGGCCTCCCTGGGGCTCGTTACGGCACCCATTCTTTTAGAATAGGAGCTGCTTCTACTGCGGCTGCATTTGGGTACTCTGAGGCTGATATATGCCATATGGGGAGTTGGGGATCGAAGTATTTTGAATTATATGTTCGCCCTCTTCAAGTATGAGTACCAGATAAGTCACTGTCCTATCTCTTTTTATCTTACAGACCCTGTGTGTCCCCGCACACCGGTGGCAGTATGGCTGGTGGGCCACAGCTATGTGCACTGGGCAGCGCAGTACGCTGCGGCGACAGAGTGGGGACCCCAGCTTGGACTACGTGCATCCGCATGTATCAGGTGGTATGGTAAGCGCGGAATGTTATGGCGGGAACTGTTGCCATTCCTTTTCTCCATCAGGGATGCTGAACCGCCTGATGTCCTGGTGCTGCACCTCGGGGGCAATGACTTGGGCCAGGTCACTGGCCTTTCTTTAAAACATACGATCTGCAGTGACCTAGCTTATTTGCATTATGTGTGGCCTGCCACAACGCTGCTATGGTCGGACATCATACCGCGTCACGCTTACAGGGGGGGGTATCAACCTCCAGGCCCTTGACCGCGCTCATCGCTCGGTGAACAGGGCAGTGGCCCGGTTCTTTGCTGACAAGGGTTTGGGGCGGGTCATCCGACACCCCACCATTAGTCTCCAAAATTATGATCTTTACACAGGGGATGGGGTCCATCTGTCGCTCAGAGGTATGAACCTCTTTTTGGAAGATTTGCAAGCAGGCCTGTTGACCGAGCTGACGGTCTGGGGGGGGGGCGCGGTGAGTCTTTATTAAGCCTCCCCGTGTGGTGGGTAGCACTCGTAAGGTAAATATTTATGACCCACAGGTATCCGGCAGGTTCGCAATTGACTGGCCAACACTAGATAGGTACATGTTTGTTAACGTTGACCGGTCAACGACGAACCAGGCAATGGGGTGATGGCAGGAGCTATTCAGCATGCATCACCCCGTGATTTGACGGATACACGTCAGAGGGTGGGGTCAGTAGATAGTTTATTGACTACGGTCAACAATTTGTTTGTTGCTATCAAACAAATTGATACAAATGGATACATTGTAGCCAATTGCCATTGGCAATTTTGGGAGGAACCTTACCAGTGTTACTGCGGCCTGCTTGCCTTAAGAATTATAATTGGCTGAGTACCAATTGAAATTTATAATTCGGACTAGGGCATGAATCAATAAATGTGGCCTAATGCCGTTATCCACATATACCGGTTTCTGAGTCCTTTTTTGGGGGGTGCGCCTGCAAAGAAGCTCATCCATTGTTAAACTATATTATGTAATTATACCTTGCTTCCTGGAGAAAGAATTACTGTAATTACAAGCAAACAGTTATTTCTTACTAGGTGTTCCCAAGCTCTGACAGTAAATTGTGTTTTCTCCCAGAAACTAATGTAAATCTTGTAAAGGTTTTCTGATATTTATTGACTGGAATGATTGCATTTTCCATAGTTGAGGATCCGCTCTTTTGAGCAACTATTTCACCATTCAAGGAACATGAAAATCAGCTTGTAGTGGACATTACATATTCTGGAGGACAAAGGTGAAGAGATCTAAGCCTGAACCCTCAGGATCAGAGACTGAAAGATTTCATTATATCGAAGGGAGTTCTAGGTGAAAATCGCACATTGAGACAGGTTCACAAAGGTGTCAAGCACAACAGGTTGATAGATTATAGCACGGGAATGGAGGAGGAGGAGAAAGTATACCACTATTATATGCTGCTAAACTCATTTCACCTGTAAAGGGGAGGATATTGATTTCATTCATCTCACTTAGCTGCTAAGGACTCAAGGAAAAATACACACACACAGAGAAAAAAAATCCAAGTTCAATGACATCAGCTATGAAATGACAGTGCGGTAGCTAAGGACAAAAAGAAAAGGCAGCCAGAGAAATGATGAATGTAGCTTCATTAAAAGATTTTAAAAACACAATTTGTCTTCATAAGCAGACAGAGTTGGAATTGTGGG
This sequence comes from Bradypodion ventrale, assembly GCA_035047345.1. Taxonomy (NCBI): domain Eukaryota; kingdom Metazoa; phylum Chordata; class Lepidosauria; order Squamata; family Chamaeleonidae; genus Bradypodion; species Bradypodion ventrale. The sequence goes on from JAWDJE010000001.1 coordinate 275,741,198, forward strand.
CTCTGGCAGTAGCTTTGGTCTCTGTGATGACCTTTACAACACACTTGATATACGAGGTTTAAATGATAGTGGATTATTTCAGAGCGAGAGCATACTTATTTATAATCACCACCTAAGACCTGGAGGGCTGGCATCAAGGAGTTCAGAAGCTGATTCACTAGCTATGAACATTTAGCAAGGAAATCACTGGATTTAATTGCACAGGGCTAAAGGGATGGTCTGCGAGGGCCTGCAGTGGCTTCATGGTTAAGATGCAGTTCAAAAGTAAGAAATTGAACATAGATAAATAGGTACCACTTTGGGGGGAAGGTAAACAACGTTTTATGTCTGTCACATGTCCATGGAAACTTCTGCAGATGCAGACAGCATTGGTTATAAACAGAGATGAGTACTGAACCCTAGAGTTGGATATGACTGGCTTTCTAGCAAGAGCAACCTTTACCTAAAGGGGTGGTCAATGCTATGCAATACTGAGCAACAGCAAAGGCCAGGAATGGGCCCAGCCTGGCAATCCCTGAGATCTTTTGGTCATCCTCACTTTCCTGCTTGCTACTGTTTACTTTATTCATCCAAGTACAGTGGAACCACGGGTTATGCAATTAATCCCAGGTTTGGGAGCCTCTGAGCACGCCTTCCTTCAGAAGGAGGGGGCAAGCGGATTGCCTCCCTCCTTCTGTAGCAAGATGGGTTGGGGATGGAGTCCGTCAGTGATGGAGTCAACAGCAACAGCTGCTCCCACTTCCCACCAGCTGGCCGGGCCGGGGAGGGAGTCTGTTGGTGTTGGTAATTTTGAGCCTGCCAACGCCGTCACCGACAGACTCCCTCCCCAGCCCATCTGGCCAGTGAGAAGAGGGAGCATCTGCTGCAGTGGTGTTGGCAGCCTCAAAATCACTGCTGCCAGTGGATGCCTTCCCCGACCTGTCAATCCATCCAGGCTGGGGAAAGACTCTGTCGGCAGCGGGGTCCACGGCGGCAGCTGCTCCCACTTCCCACTGGCCAGATGGGCCAGGGAGGGAGTCTGTGGCAGCAGCAATTTTGAGGCCGCCACCACCACCACTGGACTCCTTCCCCACCATGGCCGGCCAGTGGGAAGTGGGAGCAGTTGCGGCGGTGGTGTTAGCGGTCTCAAAATTGCTGCTGTCAATGCCTCCATTGCCAGACTCCCTCCCCATCTGGACAGGCCTGGGAAGGAGTACAGCAGCAGTGGGGCCCACAGCAGCAGCAGCTGCTCCCACTTCCCACAGGCTAGATGGGCCAGTGAGGGAGTCCGTTGGCGGCGGCGTTGTTGACTTCAAATTTGCTGCTGCCAATGCTGCTGTTGCTGGACTCCCTCCCCGGCCCGTCTGACCAGTGGGAAGTGGAAGCAGCAGCTGCTGCGGACCCTGCAGTACATGTATTGACAACATTAAAAACCACATACTGTTAAGGATCGTGGAACCAATGCCTGGTAGCTATTGCCCAGTCGTCAGCATACCCGGACTTTCTGTTTTGTGTAGTTGGTAGGTCAGCTATATACAGTGCATAGAGCAATGGGGACAAGACCAAACCTTGTGGTAAGCCATTGTTTTTGAGGGTTTTTCTGGAAATCATCTTGTTGCCAAAATTAACCTGGAAGTCATGGTCCCTGATCATACTATTGATGAGTTTAGTAGTTCTTTGGCATTTTATAGTTTTCAAAAGTTTACATATCAGGGCATGGCACCACACGGTGTCATATGCTGTGGACAGATCAATAAAAATGGCTGATATTTTAGAAACAGGAATGACTGTGGGCTAATGCAAGTTTCATGTTTCAGTTCATCTAGATCTCACATTTTGCAATGTTACCCATGATCAAAGCACAGACCACTTGCTCAATATTTTGAACCTTTGATCTTGAAAAGTGAAAAGGAATCCCATGGCATTACTGCTAAATTATACAATAATATCATGAGTTCTTTTAGAAATAGAATGGGCACTAAACAGACTTGGGACAAGGATGTGAGCTATATAATAAAAATTGGTAATGCTTTTAAAAAACATTACTTAAACTCATGTAATCCAAATTCTGAGAACATTTGTTTAAAAGTAAACTATTATGCCTTCAAGGCTTGATCTGTATTAACAACAAAGCTAATACTAGGTGGTGCTGGAATTACAAGGGGCGGTTACTTACATTCACTTGTGATACAGCTTTGGCAGAAGTTCTCAGATGAACTGGATATGACAGCAAACTGAACAGTAGTTATTTCACCAGCATAGAATCATTATCTGTAGTTAAGAATAAAGACTTGTACAAAATCTCTGTTCTTGTCCTTAATAATCTTTTTGTTCCAGACAGATTACTGGTTGCATCTGAGAGGAAGCAGGGCAAGAGAATATCTATTTGCACTCAAGGAATCAGCATAATGCAAGGGTAATAAACCAAGAAATGCTAATGAACTATCTCATGCTGTCTGAAGCCTGAGACCCGTAGTAGCTTCAGTAAGTGTGGCTGCCAATTTTCCTGCTTCAAGCAGTTTTTACTTGTGTTTTCTTGAGAAGAGGTGGGCAAATGTTTTTTTTTTTTGGTTGCCTTAGTTCCATACCTGTCAAGCGCCGCTCCGGAAAATACAGAAACTGTTCTGGCCCAGGTGCGCATGCGCAGGAAAAACTCCATTGTGCATGTGCAGAACCCCTTTGTGCATGTGCAGAACATGTTTGTGCATGCACAGATGGGTTATGTGCATGCACACATGCGCAGTAACCCCTTTCCCCACTGTTCTAAATACGGGACAGCACTGGGAAAGGGGTGGAATACGTGCCAAAATACAGGTATGCTCAGTTCCACATCATTGTCTCTGTCAGCATGGCTGATAGTGAGAAACCATGGGAGTTGCAGCCCACAAATATCTGGACAGCCATACTTGCCCATTCTTGAGCCCTAGCCGGACATTACTCACTGTGTTCAGCCACAGGTTTGAAGAGGACAGCATCTGGTATGTGTGGAGAATTTCTGTGGGAGAAAGTCATTCAGAAAAATGAGAGTTCTTGTTTGAGTGAAAAAGGTCCACATGCACATGTATCTAGCCATGAACAAAGTGAAGAAAGTTTTAATATCCAGATCTCCTAATGGGTTGGCAAAACAGGATGCCTGATGCCAGATGAGAGCTCAAATGTGTGCCTCTGTGGCCCTTCTGATATCCTGTACACATGATGGTAAGCCTTGGCACTCCAGATGTTCTTGAACTTCAATTCCTAGAAGCCCTGATTAGCATCTGGTAATTGAAGTCCAAGAATACCTGGCATGCCAAGGTTCACCATCACGAGCCTGTCATGGGTAGAAATGGGGCCTGTGTGTTGTTTGAATCTGTAATAGGGATTTCTGAGTGTTGGAAGGAGTTATAGTGCATCATGAGTTATCACTGGGCAGGTTTCGTGCTTTAGACTAAACATATTAGCCTTGTGTTCGGGAAGAAATGGAATTTAAATTGGATAGACATTTGATACTGTATAGTCATTGGCTGAAATCCTTTAGGGGAATGGCCAGAGTGATGGGGAAAGACACTCTCTTGGTCTGATGTTCCATGCTGTGTAAGTGAGTCTATGGGGATGCTTTGAACTCTGCAGTCATATAGTCCATTAAACCAGAGAGAGGGTCTCTTCTGGGCTTCCCAAATTTAGAATACTTAGATTAGGTTTCTTTGTTTTAATGTGCTTACTGAACTAAAATTGTTTCATTTGCTTAATTAAACTGTAACCTACTTTTGCTACAATATATACATTTTTGAAAGACAAGAAGATGACTGGAGTTGTTTAATTTCCTATGCGCTATCTTACTTACAGCCTGGATTCAGGTCAGGACACGTGAGAAGGCAAGCTAAAATCCTGGATTGCTTAGCTGGAGGGTGTCAGTTCAGATCCGGTCCCACTTCCATGTAGACCAAGGTTCTACTCATGAGTAACAGGTCCATTACAGGGCCTATACCCAAGTCATGGTGTCATTGTTGTGTGGATGAACTAGGGATTAGAAAGAAACAAATATGCTCCACATTTGGTAGTGTTTATTTTTAAATTGTTATAGTACTATACAGTACTATACAGTACTATTTGCAGCAAGTGATTTTCTGTGTCACCAGGGGGAACTGACTAGAAGACTATTATTCCTTCCCATATATTACGGAAATTACCACAGTCCAGAGTGGGTCCTCCTGCCTAGTCAAACAATAACTGAAATCCTCATGGAAGAAGGAACGGCTAAAACCAGAGGGCAAAATGTGTAACAACAAACACATTCTCATCAACAGCTCAGTTCATTTGATCCCTGCTTTTTGTTTAGCTGTTAACTCTGTGCTTCAGCTGTTACTGATCAGTGCTAACCCATTCTGGCAGCTGTGTAAACTCCACTTTAGAGTTTGATCTTTCAGAAGCTCAGTTGGCATTTAAGCTCTACAAGCTTCCTCTTGAGTGAACTAATGAATGTTTCAAAACAGTTTTCTCTGGATTGGTAGGAATCCTGTAAAGGTCAAGTCCTTGCCTTCCAAAAACTTCATTAGCACATAATTAGAGAAGAATGTTTACAGGTGATGGTGCTGTCAAAACAAAATGATGGCGCTGCACCCCTCTGAACAATCCCAGACATGCAAGGAAGAAGAGGTGGCAATAGCAGTGAAGGTGGCAGAAAAGCGTGTGCTTGACCTTTGACAATGTTCCTTGCACATACTTCTCCTTCATGACTGAGGAGGCTTCTGATGTTCAGAGGGATCCTATCCATAGTGGTATATATATCTGCCTTGGTACAAGCTTCTTGAATGCTAGATCTTCTCTATTTATGAGTTACTGTTCAATTATTACATTTACATCCCACTTACATCCCAATGACCTGAAGAAGCACATGTGGCTCCCTTTCTTTGGTAGAGATGCGAAGCAGCCAGCATACAGGGCCAAACACAACTTTATTAGTCAGTCAGAACATGGAGAGCAATGGCGCAGCACTGCTAAATATATACAATCGGGAATGGATACAGTTGGGTGGGAAACAACAGGATTGGTCGGGAGAGGAGTGGGGTGACTGGGAGGTCATTGGACCGGAGTGGAGACTTTACATGACTACATGACTCAGTAGTTAAGGCTTGAACACAAGTCCCGTGATACATCAAGACCAAGAAGAAGACAAAATGGAGGATCGTACTGATCCTAATAATATTACACAATGTTACAGCAACAATCTATATACATACACAACACTTTCCCTTCATTTTTATTGTTACAATAGTTGTTTGAGGTAGCTTAGGCCAATTTAAAGAATAGGAGAGAGAGAAGTGCTCTCTCTTCTCCTATTTAACATCTACATGAAGCTGCTGGGTGAGATCATCCGTTCCCATGGGGTGAGGTATCATCAGTATGCTGATGATACCCAGCTGTACATCTTGGCCCATGGTGATCTAAGCGATGCTGTTAAAGTCCTATCCAGGTGTCTGGAGGTTGTTGGGGTATGGATGGTGCACAACTTGGGGGTCCTCCTGGACTCACAACTACTGCTCAAAGAGCAGGTGGCAGTCGTGGTCAGGAGGGCTTTTGCACAACTTCGTGTAATTTGCCAGTTGCGCCCGTTCCTGGACCGGGACTCCTTACTCATGGTCACACATGCTCTGGTCACCTCCAGATTAGATTATTGTAATGTGCTCTACATGGGGCTGCCCTTGACAACCATTCGGAGGCTGCAACTGGTCCAGAACGCAGCTGATGGGGTGTGGATGTTATGCCCATGCCTCGCCACTGCTTCGGGAGCTGCACTGGTTAGCAGTTTGCCTCCGGGTGCAATTCAAGGTGCTGGCGATGACCTTTAAAGCCCTACATGGCAGTGGGCCAGGTTACCTAAGAGACTGCATCACCCTACACATGTCTGTCCATCCAACCAGAGCGGACTGGAGGGACTCTCTGATTGGGCAATCAGCCAGAGAGGCACATCTCTCTGGCACAAGAAAGAGGGCCTTCTTCATGTCTGCACCGGCCCTTTGGAATCTCCTGCCAGTAGAGCTATGGTTGCAGCCAGAGTTGCTGCCCTTTAGGAAAGGTCTTAAAACCTGGCTGGTGGGGCTGGTATGGGGCCCTGAAGGTAATGTGGCCCCTGCCCACTGGCTTCTATAATAAGAAGCATCTCTCTCTGTGGTGTGGGTGGGTCTTTTAATGTGGGTGGTTTTTAATGGTTTTAACTGTTTTTATACTCTAATGTTTTATTGTATGTGTTTTCAGATTGTTTGTAAGCTGCCCTGAGTTGGGCTTGCCTGAGTGGGCAGCATAGAAGTTGAAAAATTAAATTAAATTAAATTAAGATAGATCAGTGAGTTTCATGGTCAGTAAGGACCTGATGCCACATCTGCTGAATTCCGTGTCCAAACCTCTGTGACGCAACACTCTACCTCTTGTTTGTACTATAAATCACATTGTTTCCTCTGCTATCATCCCGGCTCATTTGGGTTCACTGCGCCCAATGCAAGCAAAAAAAAAAAGAAATGAGTTCAGAGGACACAATGATGAAAGGTAGTACTCGACATTGAAGCTGGCTTGAAGAACAGGATTCAAGTGAACCATTACACATACAGAAGCTGTATCTTGACCTAGCAGGGCATGATGTCCATCAGGACAGGACAGGCTGAACTAGGCTAGAATGTTTGTAAAGGAAACAGAAAAGGTGGATAGGCTTGTCTTTGTTAGATCGTTATGATGTCTTATTTAGTTTATACACAGTTGTAGTTAGTTACAGACTTCGAGAGTAATTATAAAAGGAATCAGCCACAGGTATTTTTTTAAAAAATCTTGAGCTACCTTATCTAGCAGGTCTCTTCTGGAATGCTTCAATTTGCATGCCTAGAATGGCTATCCTTCAACACCTGCAACAAGTTATCATTCTTGCTCCTGAGACACCATAACAAATTCCTGAACCACAAATGGGAAGGTCTAATATCAAGGGGAGAAAGTATTTAATTCAAATGATTTATGCAAATTCCACTATTTGAAAGTCTCTGATTAACACAGCAGGGACATGCTGATCTTAAAAGACTGCATTCTGAAAAACAGTAATCATATCTATATCTATATCTATATCTATATCTATATCTATATCTATATCTATATCTATATCTATATCTAATCTATCTCTATCTCTATCTCTATCTCTATCTATATCTATATCTATATCTATCTATCTATCTATCTAGCTGTTTTCCTCTTCAGATCAGAGGAAGCCATCCACCTTTCACAATAGCATAGCTGTCAAGTGTCCCGTATTGGTCGGGAAACTCCCGTATTTTACCCTCTTTCCTGGCGTTGTCCCATATCAGTCAGACTGCAATGCCCTAATGCCACCACTGGAGGGCTGCACAGGATAACCATAGCTGTCAAGTTTCCCGTTTTGTCTGGGAAATGTCCCTTATTTTCAAATCCAAAACTTGACAGCTACGTAATAGCATCATTGTGATACTTCAATTTATTTTGTTGTTGCAGCAAAACACCCTGAGAAAGTGTTCAGAGATATGGACAAAGGGAGGAGGGAAGTCATGTTTTTCAAAGGGTTTGTGGGATATTTTAAACAAGTGGCTGCATGGCACTGAGCAGACAGAGCAGTGCCAGGCTGGTTAACCAGATCTAGTAAAGGTGATGGCATCCCCTGCTCAAAAGCCAGTCATGTCTGACTCTAGGATGTGGTGCTCATCTCAGTTTACAAAGAGCCAGTGCTGCCTGCATCTGCAGATGTTTCGGTAGTCATATGATGGGCATGGTTAGACACTGAAGTGCATGGAACACTGTTACCTTTCCTGCCAAAGCGGTTTCTATTTATCTACTATTTATCTTGCTTTTGAACTGCTAGGTTGGTAGGAACTGGGGCAGACAGTGGGCACTCACTCCATTGAGCAGTACTCAGGTATTGAACTGCTGACCTGGCAGCTTTCCTGTTGTCAAGCTCAGCATCATAATCACTAAGCCAACCAGATTTACAACACTGATAAATCCTCAGGGGACTTTATATAAAATGGGCCTACACAGGATATTATACTGAGTCCTTTCTCCTAAACCTGGAGTAAGTCCAATAGCATATGAGCTTGCTTCAAATGCACTAGGAATTAATACCTATAGTTACAGGAGAAAATACACAATTGTACCTTAGGCACATGACCTCAAATTCTGAGCTTGTGAAATATCCTCTTGCCATTATTTCTCTCAACATGCAAAGGTGCCCTTAGGCAGGAGCTTGAATTTTAATCAGTTCCTATTTTAGTGTTCAGAGCTAGCAGATGAAAGAGGCCAGTCAACTTCTTAAGCTACGGTATATTAGCGCAACGAGCCATATATAGAGGTCCCTATAGTGTTTGTATTTATATGGCAGTTTCCTGATTAATAACAATTAATGACACATCAGTGCACATTGGCAATGAGTGATGATTATTCAGGCCTGCTAATGTCATTACACCTAAGCTGGAGAGAGAAAGTGGCGTAAACATGGCTTTGGTGTTCTTGTTTCCAGCTGTAGTAGGTTGTAAATACAACTCTCCTGTAGGAATTAACTGAAAGAGAGTTCTCAGTGATGAATATTATCTCAATCATTTTAAAAAAGATGATGTACAGGTGAAACTCAGAAAATTAGAATATCGTGCAAATGTTCATTCAGTTCAGTAATGCAACTTAAAAGATGAAACAAATATATGAGACAGACTCATTACATGTAAAGCGAGATAGTTCAAGCCTTACTTTAATATAATATTGATGCTTATGGCTTACAGTTTATGAAAACCCCAACCCTGCATAATCATCACAGAATCTCATGTACGCTGTACGACATGATCATCACAATTATAATGAATTAAGGCATGACATCTCTCACTTTGCATGTAGTGAGTCTATCTCATATATTTGTTTCACCTTTTAAGTGAAATGAATGAACATTTGCACGATATTCTAATTTTCCTAGTTTCACCTGTACACTGGCTGCATTCCAGTTGCTTTTTTTCCACAGGTGGAAGAGAAAAGGACTAACAGCCAGTCATTCCTTGCGGCGATTAAGAAGTCACCACTTGGATTCTCTCTCTCTCTCTTTCTCTCTCTGTGTGTGTGGTGTGGCTGTGGGTGGGAGGTTGGGATGAGTCTGCTGGCTTGGTCTGCAATCAGGAATCTCTAGGTAGACTTGTTATCTGCTGGCTAGGAACACATAAATGTTATACCTGGACCCCTTTCAGTCAGGATTCAGGCCTGGATATGGTACCGAGACGGCATTGGTCGCACTGATGGATCTCTGGCGGGAGCGGGATGGTGGTCACCCATCCATCCTTGCTCTTCTTGACCTCTCAGCGGCTTTCGATACCGTTGACCACGGTATCCTTCTGGAACGGCTCCGAGGATTGGGAATCCAGGGCACTGTGTGGTCCTGGTTTTCCTCATTTCTGAGGGGTCGGACCCAGTCGGTGTGGTTGGAGAGTGAGAGGTCCAGTCCTAGGCCCCTCAAATGGGGGGTGCCTCAGGGCTCGGTGCTCTCTCCTCTCCTATTTAACATCTACATGAAGCCGCTGGGTGAGATCATCCGTTCCCATGGGGTACGGTACCATCAGTACGCGGATGACACTCAGTTGTACATCTCGGCCCATGGGGACCCCAGTGATGCCGTCAAAGTCCTTTCCAGGTGCCTGGAAGCTGTTGGGGTCTGGGTGGGGGCTAACGGGCTACAACTGAATCCCAGCAAGACTGAGTGGCTATGGATAAGGGGTCCTGTGTTAACCCGGGAGCTACCATCTTTGCTTCTGGATGGGGCTATTTTGCCCCAGACAGACCAGGTGCGCAACTTGGGGGTCCTCCTGGATTCGCGGCTACTGCTAGAAGAACAGGTGGCGTCTGTGACCAGGAGGGCTTTCACCCAACTTCGGGTGATTCGCCAGTTGCGCCCACTCCTGGACCGGGACTCCTTGCTCATGGTCACTCACGCTCTGGTCACTTCCAGACTAGATTATTGCAATGCGCTCTACATGGGGCTGCCCTTGACGACCATTCGGAGGCTACAGCTGGTCCAGAATGCGGCAGCCAGGGTGGTGATGGGGTGTGGGCGTTATGCCCGTGCGTTGCCACTGCTCCGGGAGCTGCACTGGTTGCCAGTTTGTCTCCGGGTGCAATTCAAGGTGCTGGTTTTGACCTTTAAAGCCCTATATGGTAGTGGGCTGGGTTACCTAAGAGACCGCATTGCCCTGAGGACATCTGTCCGTCCAACCAGAGCAGACCGGAGGGGCTCTCTAATTGTTCCATCAGCCAGGGGGGGTCGCCTCTCTGGCACAAGGAGGAGAGCCTTCTCCGAGTCTGCACCGGCCCTCTGGAACAGAGCTACGTCTCCGGACAGAATTGCTGCCTTTCAGAAAAGAACTTAAAACCTGGCTGGCGGGTCAAGTGTGGGGTGCAGGTGGAAGGGTAACCTCCATTGGGTGGTTGGTGTAGAAGAACTCTTCCCCATGGTGCCTTTGGATCCTGCAGCCCTTGTTTTTAGGGGGTGGGTAGTTTTAACCGTTTTTAACATGTTTTTTTTTTTTTATTGTGAACCGGCCTGAGTTGGCTTTGGCCGAGTGAGCGGTATATAAATGTGACAATTAAATTAAATTAAATATCTTTTGTGTAACAGAACAACACGATTTCATCCACTGAATGCCCGATTGTAGTCTAAAATCTGACTTCTTTCAGGAGTGCTCTAAGTAACTTGGTGGGCAATACAAGAATTGTGAACATTGCAAGGTTTTGCAGACCCGCTACACCCATGAGTCCTACTGTTAAATTTCATGACATTGCTAAATCTCATCCTCATCAGAAAGTCATTTTTAAAGTACAGTGGAACGTCATACAACAATCGCCCAATATAGCAATGAAATCACACAACAATTAAGTTTTTTGGGGAAATGTCATCCCACATAACAATTTTCCCTATGGAAAAAATTGTACAACAATTTTTCAATGGGAAAAACCACTTAGAAAAAAAAATCGTTGTACAATGCATCCCATAGGGAAAACCGCTATACGATGCATGTATCGTATAGCAATTGTTTCATTCAACAACGAGCCCTATGGAACAGATTAAAATCATTGTATGAGGTACCACTGTACTTTACATTTATAAGAAAGCAAATACAAACAAGTTATTTTATACCAGTTCACATGCTCTCCCATTAAGGAAGATCTTATTTTGTACTTATTCAGAATATGGTATATTTGCTTGGATTAAAAGCTCAGCACTTTCTCTCTTTTCCTCTGCTCTTGATTTTCTCCCCTAACCTCTGGATTCTCCTTTTGTCTTTCTGTCCCTCTGTGCTAGTGCTTGCACTCTTCTAACTTCCCTCCCAATCCTTATAAAATACAAACAATTTCTATTTTAAGATACCAGGAGTCCTTCTCTCTCTCTCTCTCTTTGAGTTGCCATATTCTCCGAATCCAGGCAGCCAGTTGTTGTTGTTGTTCAGTCGCACAGTCGGTTCCGACCCTTTGCGACCCTATGGACCATTGTTCTCCAGGCACCTCTGTCCTCCACCATCCCCCTCAGCACTCCCAGTTCTGTGCCCGTTGTGTCTACAATACCATCTAGCCATCTCATCTTTGGCCTCCCCCTTCTTCTTTTGCCCTCCACCTTTCCCAACATCAGGGCCTTCTCAAGTGAATCCTCCCTTCTCATTTGATGTCCAAAATACTTTAGCTTCGTCTTTACTATTAGCCCTTCCAATGAGCAGTCAGTGTTGATTTCTTCTAAGATTGACCTATTTGTTCTCCTCGCTGTCCAGGGTACTCTCAAAACTCTCCTCCAACACCACATTTCAAAGGCATCTATTCTTCTGCGTTCAGCTTTCCTAATTGTCCAGCTCTCACATCCGTACATTACCACTGGGAATACCATTGCTTTGACTATTCTAATTTTTGTTTGCAATGTGATGTCTCTGCTTTTCACTATGTTCCCCAGGTTTCTCATGGCTTGTCTCCCAAGAATCAGTCGCCTTTTTATTTCATGGCTGCAATCCCCATCTGCCGTGATCTTTGATCCCAGGAAAGTAAAATCTGTCACTGCTTCTACTTCTTCCCCGTCTATTTTCCAGGAACTGATTGGGCCTGTTGCCATTACCTTGGTTTTCTTGATATTGAGTCTCAAACCAGCTTTTGCACTCTCCTCCTTCAGCCCAATCAAGAGGTTCTTTAGGTCTTCCTCACTTTCTGCCATTAGGGTGGTATCGTCTGCATATCTCAGATTGTTTATGTTTCTCCCAGCAATTTTAATCCCATATTGTGATTCCTCCATCCCTGCATTTCGCATTATGTGCTCTGTGTATAGATTGAATAAGCAGGGTGATAAAATGCAGCCTTGTCTTACTCCTTTTCCTATTCCAAACCACTCTGTCATTCCATGTTCTGTCCTAACTGTTGCTTCTTGGTTCATGTACAGATTTCTCAGGAGGCATATGATGTGCTCTGGTATTCCCATCTCTTTAATTACTTGCCACATCTTGTTGTGGTCCACACAGTCAAATGCCTTAGTGTAATCAATGAAACAAAAGTAAACTTGTTTCTGGTATTCCTTTGTTTTCTCCATGATCCAACGTATGTTGGCAATGTGGTCTCTAGTCCCCCTGCCTCTTCTGAAACCGGCCTGCACCTCTGGTAGTTCTCTCTCCACATGCTGCTGAAGTCTGTCCTGTATTATCTTGAGCATCACCTTGCTGGCGTGTGGGATGAGTGCAATTGTTCGGTAATTTGAGCATTCTTTGGCGTTGCCCTTTTTTGGGATTGGGACGTATACTGATCTTTTCCAATCCTGTGGCCACTGTTTTGTTTTCCAGATTTGCTGGCATATTGAGTGTAGTAATTTGACGCCATCATCTTTTAGCGCTTTGAAAAATTCAACTGGGATACCATCATATCCACTAGCAGCCAGATTAGCATATTATTCAAATTATGTGCTCCTTGTACAGATTATGTGCTGGATTACAGAAACTTTGATTGGCTTCCTTCCCGGCTAAATTTCCATTTCAAAGTGCCATTCTAAATTGCTTTTTAGGTAGGAAACAGCAAAAGGGGATAGGATCAGATATAGTGTTCTCTGCTTTTAGAAGTGTTTTCCAACCTTTGGTTTTTGGACTTCAATTCCCAGGAGCCTAAATCAATTCCCCAAAGCACTGATCAGCAAATGTACTGATTTAGGTTTATGGGAACTGAAGCCCCCCCTTGGGGCATGGGTCCCATGTTTTAGAGAGATGCTGAATGATAATAATAGTACAGTTTTATCTTGGAACCAGAAAGTTTTACATATTATTGATATATAGGGACTCTGTTGTAACTTTTTGAATGTATTAAATTTTGAGAGAGCAGAACATTATTTGAAGTCCAATATCTTAAAGCATGATTTTCAAGTTGACCATATTTTGTCTGTCAAAATATGCTCCCTTGTACTTCAAATCACCTATCTCCACAATATTTAACTGACAATTTCAATGGTCTTCCTTAGAGGAAAGAGGTTGCCCATGTGGAACTAATGAAGTTGAAAATCTAACTCACTACTTACTTGTTTTCCCAATTTATAAGGACTTAAGAGTAACTCTATTCAAAGAGCTTGGTCTTGCATTGAATAAATCGGATGCATATCTGATTAAATGTCATGGTGGAGGATAGTTCACCATATAGTTCTGAAAAGGTAGCCTGTTTTACATTTAGAGCAGCGGTTTTAAGGAGAAAATCTTGTAGCAACGATAAAGTTTTTTTTAAAAAAATCTGAGTACAGTAATACCTCATACAAAGTCCGCTTCATACAACATCGGATTCATACAACATCTCCTAATTCCTTGAAAAAAAGTTGCCTCATACAAAGTCGTGTGACTTTGTATGAGGCATCGGGGTTTTCCCCAGGTTGCATTGTGCCTGGGCAGTATAAAAGGCAGGACACATGCATGCGTTGCTCTTGTGGGTTTTGCATGAGGCAAAGAGTGTTTAGGAGTGGTTTTGAGCACGATTTTGGATTTTTTTGAATTTTTTCATCAGAAGTTTTAGAAGCATTCCTGGGATTTTTGCAGTATTTTTCAGGTTCTTGAACAATCAGGGTTGTTTGACATGTTTTTGTAATGTTTTTAGCCTTTAGACAATGATTTCTTAAAGTTCTGTCACTTTCCTGTCTATTTCCTTGATTTTGCCCTGAAGTCTGTGCTGTTACAGTACAATGTATCTCTATGGAAATGACGTTGTACGAGGCATCGCGGCAAGGATTTTGCATGCCTCATACAAAGTCCAAATCCATATAAAATCCAAACTTGTGGAACCAAGTTTGGACATTGTATGAGGTATCACTGTATATTTGTTAAAGTGTTGGTTTTGAATGACTTTTAGCTGAGTAACATTCTTGATTATTTTATTGTTTGAGTATTTCTTTGTAATGGCTGTGGTTCTACAAATAAATTTATTTTACTTACTTGCCTACTTGGACACCCTCCTTTCCCAAAGCAAACAGAACATAGTGAGAAAACACAAAAAGATGCTTTGCAACCAAGAAACAGAACATTAAAAACAATTTATACAACATTTTCTTAACACGTGATTAAGCTGTTCTAGCATTCACAGCTGTGTCTTTAAACCTTTAATAACAATGTCACTTAATGTGCATACACACACATGCAGTGCAGAGATAAATGAATCTCTAAACCTCCCAGATTTTATTTCATTCTCAGCTTTGACTTTACTCAGCTGAAGACACCAAAAGGCAACACAAGACTGTCCCCCCCCCAATGCAATTAGAAAAATTATTCATTTTTAACAAAGGCCAGAGACTGACTTTTTAAGCAATGACAGCTCAGAATACTGGCCATCATATTGCAAGTGTACACCAGGTAACATAGCTTGTCTTGGAAGGAAACAGAGCGAAATAAGCTAAATGGAAAACACATCTTTCTCTCTCTCTCACACACACAAGCTTTTCTCAACCATAAGTATCTGAACCAGGAGTTCTCAGACTTTTAAAGCCGGGGGCCAGTTCATGCTCCCTTGTGGGTTGCCCGCGGGAATAATTGGCTAAACCTTTCCCCAGGGGTTTGCTTGGCCTTCGACAGATCCGGGTATCAACCGGGCTTGGCAGGAAAGGTAATTGGGGTGCAAGCTAGTTAGCTAGTTTGGGAGATGAATCATAAAGCCTTGGCTGATGGCTACAGTAGAAACTGGGCAAAACTAAGATTATGACTCTAGTAAAACGACACAATCCTCAGCTGCTGGCTACACATTAAGCTGGGCAAACAAGCCAAGCCAGACAGCGGACAAAGTTAGGCACCCGGGGTTAATACACATAAGACTCCGAGATAGGGCAGGAACAATGGGTTTCGCCAGCCCAAACCTTAATTAGTTGAGGGCTGTCCATTAACCACAGGGCAATGTCCAAGAGCAGATATTGTCCTGACCACCGGAAAGTGCATCCTACACACGTATCACCCCAAGGCAGAGTAATAAATACGAATCCCCAATTTCGTTTGGAGCAGGACTTCACCGCACAATTGTCTCCACGTGTCTTCCTTGCGGCCAGCTATTCCTACATCCATACCTGTCAACCGCGACTCTGGACAATCTGGGACCTGTGCAGAATGGTTCTGCACAGGTCGCTTTTTACGCATGCGTAAAAGCCTTATACACATGCGTAAAAGTGACTTGTGTATCCCTTCTGCACAGCTCGCTTCTACGCATGTGTAGAAGGCTTTTACGCATGCATAGAAGGCTTCTACGATCCCCTTCTGCACAGAAGCCTTCTACGCATGCGTAGAAGGATTCTATGCAAGTGTAGAAGGGTTCTTCGCATGCGTAAAAGCCTTCTATGCATGCATAGAAGCGAGCTGTGCAGAAGGGATCCTCAGTAACACCTTTCCCCCCGCTGCCAAATTCTGGGGTTTCGGCAGCTCCGGGCGAGAAATGGCGAAAATCAGCACCAAAAAACGGGAAATCCCGGCTAATCCAGGAAGGTTGACAGGTATGTCCTATATCTGGTAGCCATTCTTACACTCCCTCAGACAGCTTCAGAGGTCGGATGGCCATTTTGCCCTTTCTCCACCACATGGCACTTTCTGGTGTGGTGGAAGTGGTGGTGGGCCACATGAAATGGTGGCACAGGCCACATCTGGCCCATGGGTCTCAGGTTGAGAATGCCTGATTTAAACCATTCAACCTGTCAATCTATACACGTTCCTCCTCTCAAATATCAGGAAGGAATTATTCTCTCCATCTATGAGTGTTCATAATTGCATGCATATGTCTATCTATGTGCTTGGAGTAATAAAGAGCCAAGTTTTATTCATGAGCTGGACTATACAACAACACAAATGATCTTGTTTCAGCAGAAGAAAACCCAGAAATGAAGGTTTTTAGCAGACTGGCTCTCAAAACCTCGTTTGGCAGGAGCAGAAAGCATTTGGATCAAACCACAAGGATTCTTGAACTTGAGGAGTCTCCTGCTCTTGAGAAACCCTCTTACTCCTAAGAAGCTTGGTATCTGGCACCCAGGCTTAACATGGTACTGCAGGCTGCACTCATTACAGTGTATTAATTAATGGAGAATTGATTCCTGCACATTAAAAACCATAATGCACACTATCACAATCCATGCCAATCTTCAGATGTTTAGGCCTTACAGGCTATGATGAAGAATCACTCTCTCTAAGAAGTACAATTATTGAAAATCTGTCCCACCAACATATTTCAATTTTTTTAAAAAAAAATCACTTTAAAATGGATTTGCAAAATAAGAGTTACCATTATTTAAGGCTCTCTGCATTAATTCCCCCACACCTAAAAGAATATTGGACTTGTCTTCTTCTACATATGGTCCCAGGATGTCCCTCAGCAGACTGTGTGTTTAGGCAAAATGAGTGGAGGAGGAACTCTGATTCCCAACAGTCATGGAGGTGGAAGAGGCCATGGACTGGCTGTGAAGGCGCACCTTGTCCATATCCTCAAGGCTGCCTCAGTCCATTGTAGTCCCAGTGTTAAATCCTGCATGTCACACGCCATGTGTGCTGTGAGTGATGGCTCCGAGATCATAGTGTGTGGGTCACTTCACGGCAAGATGGGATCCACCTTAAACAAATTCACGCCAGTGACATTTTTCCTGCTTCACCTTTTTTTCCATCTCACCCTTTCCAGCAAAAACAAACAAAACAAAACCTCCCCAGCCTTCCTCTTGTATAAAGAGGGAAACATGTAAACAACAGCCTGAACTTTGGAATGATGGCCTTACTGGATTGTGAAAACATGGCCAGTGACTATGGGATTTATAGCCCCACAAACAAAGTTTCCCAAACTCCAGGTTTTGTAGAGATTGTTCTATTAAAATAAGGGGCTCACGGAAGATTCATATGGCCAGATCTCTAATCCTGTCCTCCATGTCTCATCCTTGGTGAGGAAAGCCCATTAAAGTTTCCTCAAAAGTAATTCCAAAATGCAAATAGGCTTGCTAACAGATTTTTGTCTCAGAATGATTGTCAATTTCCATGCCCCATGCTCATTTATTTTTCATAAAGAATAAAATATGGGGCAGAGATTTATTTGTTGACAGTTATCAGCAATAACTCAGCCTCCACACTGACCTAAATTTTCCCTGCTCAAAAGCAATGAAGGAGAAAATAATGAAGGCAGTGTTATTTTGTAGATGCAAAAACATGAAATCACCAGAATTTATTCAAGCTTTGAGGAAGAAAATTCTGCGGTAAAGGATTTCACTTTGCTGTCTCTGTAGATAGTTACATTGCACCAAATCAGCTTAATAGGGTCCACTTTTTGTATTGCAATAAAGCATGAAAAGATGTTTCAAAAGAATGACAAAGGGGCAACATGGCATGGGTTACATATTTTTGTCAGTCAGCAAACAAGCATCACTTTAGTTTTAAATTAATTTACATTTGACATAATTATGATGGCAATCCAATGAGGTGGTTCTGTTGATGATAGTGCAATTGTGAATGGAACTGAGAGAAGTCATACTTCATTTGTTGTGAATTTCCCTTGACACCAGAGTCTCCAAAATCAGAGGTCAGAAATGATCCATAAGGCTAGCTGGGAAATCATCTGGAGCTGGTTTTTGGGCAACACAAAGAACTGTATGAAGATGGTGATAATTTTCATTTTGCTTCCTCTGTAGACCGTTCCATTGTTGTACTAGTGGGCATCTGTCTGTGGGACACTGGAGAAGAGCCCCTGTTTTTAATACCGTGATTACAATCGCCAGCTTTTTACTCAGTGATCCATTATGTGCACTACTCCCATTTCACCTTTTTGTTAGCAGCCTGCTGTCAAAGTAGTTATGTGCATCCTCTGGGTTGGTTGTAATGAATGAGTTCAGTTAAATGAATGTTAATACTTTTTTTTAACTCACTAGAATATTTCACTGGTTGGGCTCTGCCACACATTGGACTGAATGTACTTTATGCTCGATATGAAGGAGATATATATTCCTATTTAGTGGGATAGGATTGTCATACTAGGGCAGTGATGGCCAACCTTGATCAGCAGGAGTGCTGACTTGGGCTTCTGGTAATTGAAGTCCAAGAACACCTGGGGTGCCAAGGTTGGCCATTATTGTACTAGGGTATGGTGGTTGTGTGGAAAAAACTGGAGAGATCTTCACTTTCTCCTGTAATTTAAATGAAATTCAAGCTTCTGGTAACTGGGACACATCCAATGGTTGCATTACATTATGGCAGTACCTCTTTGTGAACAAGGTGGGCAAATACTTTTGCCACATGAGCTTTAGCACCAGAAGGCACCCAGTTTCCCAAATCAAGCTGAATGTAGTTTCAAAGCTGGGCACATGAGATACCCCCCCACCCCACATGTTTCTCTTTGCTTACCAGGCAGTAGCAGGACTTAGACAACCAAAGGTCAGATGACTTCCTAGCATTGGAAGTCAGAGAGAGGGGTGGACAGTTACCTGTTTGGAACTACGGTATGATTTTGGCTGGAGAATTGGCCAACAAGAAAAGCACTGCTTGCTATTTCTCCACTCCAGGTTAATCTTTCATAAAGCTGCTTTTTGTTAAAGCAGCAAACATAACTACTACAACACGGTATTTTGAGGATACCAAAATCCAATCTGAAATACAGTACACCCATATGTCCATTGCAGGCTAAGGGAGTAATTATTGTAAGCTGATGACTGACAAGGATGGGAAGAGAACATAGGTAGGATCTTGTTGATGTAAACGGTTAGCAGGGTGGTATGCAGTGGCCAGCAAGAGGTTTGCACCTGGCAAGGTGGTCCCTTGTGAGAAAAACAAGCAGACAGATCTTGGTGCAGAAGAAAACTCAAAGTAGGTTTAGTCAGGAAGTAAAAAGGTGCAAGTATATACAGTGCAACAACTGTGACACAAAACTCGCTGAGACAGTTCAGTTGTGCTGTACTGTATACAAGTCCATACAGTTCAGTAGCAGTCCAGTCCAGCAGGGTGAATGCAAGCTGTAATTACAGACAAGGCCAAAGAGTTCTACAGCTTCTGTCCTCCTGGTGGAGGCTTACCCCAAGTAGTCCTTCTTTGTCAGCAAGCACAGATGGCATATCAGACAAAAGCCATCATCAGGATCAGTGCAGAGATTCAGTCCTCATAGCAGGTTCTGGAAGACGCAGGAAACTTTGTCCAGACTGTCAGCAGAGGAAGGTGAGCATTAGAGCTCAAGCAAGTTGAGCATTGTAGCTGGAAGTCTGCAATCCTGCTCTGACCTAAATACACTGGCCCATGGAGCACACCAGAGAAAAGTCCCAGCACCTGTGTGCCCCTGCAGTAGGGTCTTAAAGTCATCACAGACACAATATGCCTTGCAACCAGTTAGGGTGTGAGGCGAAGACTTACATCTCCTAACAGATCCAATAAATTCAGGACTGAGAGATCTCCACCCATGGCTGTTCTCCCCCACCCCCACAAACACCTTCTGATGATATTTTAATTCAGAAAGCATATAAAATCCAGCCAATGGTAATTAGAACCCTTTGTGTTGTCTTGACATCTTCCTAGGAAATCCCACTTCTCAGCTGCTGGTTTTCAAAGAGTAACATCAATAACAATATGGCAGCCTCCTAGTGCCTACTTCCCCCTCAGGTTAAATTGGCTGGCAGCCCACTTCCTCACAAGCTGCACCTGGTTTGCCAAAGTGCTTTGATTTACTGTCTTTCCATACATTTGCTGTTATCAGCCCAATGCTGGTGACTTCTGTTTGGCATCAAGGTTCATTTTACTCCACAGGGGGTGTCAGTCTGTAAAAGGATTCCTTTTTCCAATCCACCAGGGGTGACTGAGTGGAACAGAAGAGAGTGATTGGAAAAAAACAAATAGTTCTAATACATTTTCTTGTTCAATAGAGAAATATAAACAAAGAGCGAGCACTTGTGTCACTAAGAAATGCCAACCCAATACCCCCTACTTCTTCTCAACAAAGACATAGAGGGTAGGCTTTGATTCACTACCACCAACCTCAGTGATAGAAGTCTAATCATTCTGATTATCCCTTTCATCATTACCTATTATTACATCTTGAAGAAATACTAATGAAACTCTTGGCGAGCCTGTTGGATTCTATCCAGCGGGGAAGAGATACACAAATAGTAATAGTTGACCTTAATATGTACGAGAAAGATTGAAGAACAGCATAGTCATGAATTTTGAATATGTGTTTGAAACTTTTATTACTATATTTGAAAAGTGTTCTAAAAAAATGGCTTTGAAGAATTACATTTCAGATTTAATAGAATTCAAAGTACTGTGATTCTGTAGCTTACATAGAGCAATCATGATGTGTCTTTCTTCAGTGATTTTGCACCTGCTATAAAATGACACTATATAAAAATATTTTTTTGTCAGTTTGGATCCCCAGTTTTGCATCAAGTAGAAAATAAAAGTGGGAGTGTGCATAAAAGCATCAACAGAAGATGAGATGATTACTGTAATGTTATTTCCGTGAGGCTACCCTTGAAAGACTATGGTGGCTTAGTGGTTAATATGCTGAAATTGATGACTGGAAGGTTGGCAGGTCAGCTGTTTGAGACCCGAGTGCTGCATGATGGAGTGAGCTCCCATCTCTCTCCCAGCTCCTGCCAACCTAGCAGTTTGAAAGCAAGTAGATAAATAGATACTACTTTGGTAGGAAGGTAAACAGTGTTCTGTGCACTCTGGTGTTTAGTCATGTCTGCCACTTGTCCACGGAAACGTCTGCAGACACAGACAGCACTGGCTCTTTGGCTACAAACAGAGACGAGCACTGAACCCTAGGATCGGATATGACTGGCTTTTGAGCAAGGGCGACCTTTACTACCCTTGAAGCTGGTACGGAAACTTCATTCAATCCAGAATATGCCTGGAAGACTATGAGAAAATGCAGGTATGATCATATACAGTATCCCTGTTTCTGGCATGTCTCCATTGGTTACCCGTTGTATTCCATGCAATATTTTATTATTTATCCAAGTCCGAAGCTCTAACATTTAAAAACCAGCTGATGGGGATTTTTTATTTATTCTTAAGAACCCTTTTTCTTGTTTTCCATGCAGACTTGCAGGGTTTTTGAAATGAGAGCTCAGTTATCTCTGCCCATAAAGGGGTGTAGATAGTATATCAGCTTAAATTGGTAATAGTTGCTCTATGCCACTGAGGCTATTTATGCCACTGAACCCAAGAACAATCCAAATTATGACAATAAGTTTTTAAAGAGAGGGTAGCCAGCTCCATAATGAATTGAATACCAGAAACCCATTTGTAGCCAAATGAATCTGCTAATAGTTTCTTTCTCTTCTCATTTTATGGATCCTCATCCATGGCATTAGTTTTTCCATGCACTGATTTGGAACACACGCTGCAACATCCAGATGCCATAAGCATATTGAGATAACCTCAGTCTACTCGTCTAGATCAGGCATTTGTAACCTATGGCCCGCAGGCCAGACCTGGCCCCCAACGCCAATTCATCTGGCCCCCAACACCCTCAGCACTCCCGGACGTGAAAGTGAAACACGAGGTCTCTGTCCTATTACAGGTAGATGTAGCAAAACACAGAAATGGGCAAAGAAACTTTACCGATATCTTATCTGCATTCTCAGTCCTCAACAACTGAACCTCATCTAGCAAAATGAGACTAGATGATGCACTGTATATCTCTGTGAATGTGACTGCACTTCTCATAACCTTTCATGACTGGCTATATTGGCTAGGACTGATGGAAACCTCTGAAAGGCCACAATTGCTCATAAGATAGTACAGGGCTGTTAATCTGATACACCGATGACTAAAATAAAATACAAGAAAACAGTCTCATCTCTCCCCCCCCCTCAATATTGCAGGTGATTTTGCTAATAGAGAATGTCATCGTGCTAAAATAATTTTGTATTATTCATACTTGCATATTGAGTTTTCACTTTACATATTGTAAACCATATTTGATCTC
Organism: Bradypodion ventrale; assembly: GCA_035047345.1. Lineage (NCBI taxonomy): Eukaryota > Metazoa > Chordata > Lepidosauria > Squamata > Chamaeleonidae > Bradypodion > Bradypodion ventrale. The sequence continues at coordinate 275,763,605 of JAWDJE010000001.1, forward strand.
ATAATTACACTCTCCTAGACCACCATGCCCACTGGGGCGTTGTTAGGCAGAGTATTTAGCCTGGTTTTATTTTCCAATTCATGCTGTTCCTCTCAGAGGTGTTGTTAAGCTAAGAGTTTGTTGTTTCATATTTTTAATTATTTGTGCACCTCTGAGGGCTCATTAGGCCCTTTTTTAAAAAGCTATGCTTATATAAACTACAAATCCGTCACACATAGTTAGGTGTGTATGTTAGAGAGTACTTCTATAAGAAAGGACTTGTGGTTATAAAATACTGAACACTGAAGATTGGCATTGGGCAGCTGGATTGAGAAAAACTTTCCTCAACAGCTGAAGCTCATAGATGCTCCAGATGATGAATCTTCTATTTCACCAATGACAAGGAACCTTTGGATCTCCCAGATGTTTTAAACTTCAGCTCCCACAGTCTCTCACCATTGGCCCTAATGGGTAGGGCTGTTAGGAATCTTGGTGGTGGAACCAGTCTTAACTTGAGTTGAGGAGGGGAAAGTGCTGTTAAACTTACTGATCTCTATTGAAGATCATAGGGTGGGTGTGGCCTTTATATATTGTTGCTCTGTACAGTATGTCCCATCACAATTGGCCATGAGCTCCAAAATATATGGTGGACCAAAGGTTTGTCATCCCTGCTTTACACTATTCCATTTTATGTTATGGGAAATTTAACTGTCTGGGTAACTTGTTGGTTTAAATACTATATCTGGCTACAGAGCCACAGATTGGGGGTTCAACCCACTACTTGTGCCTCCAGGGAGAGCAGCCAGCCTTGTAGTTATGGATAAGCTACACAGTTCCCGATCACCCCCAGAAGAAGGGAATGGTAAACCACTCCTGAGTATTCTCTACCTTAAAACCCTGGAAAGGGTCACCATATGTCAGTATTGAATTGATGACACACAATTATAATACTTATAAAATAACCTACCATGTCTAGTCATGCCTGCCACATGTCCATGGACACATCTGCAAACACAGGCAGCACTGGCTTTTGGGCTGTAAACAGAGATGAGCACCAACCTCTATAGACAGATATGACTGGCTTTCGAGCAAGGGCAACCTTTACCTTTACCGTTAGATTCACAGTCAAAGACTGGTATTTGTTGTTCAGTCGCACAGTCGGTTCCGACCCTTTGCGACCCTATGGACCATTGTTCTCCAGGCACCTCTGTCCTCCACCATCCCCCTCAGCACTCCCAGCTCTGTGCCCGTTGCGTCCACAATACCATCTAGCCATCTCATCTTTGGCCTCCCCCTTCTTCTTTTGCCCTCCACCTTTCCCAACATCAGGGCCTTCTCAAGTGAATCCTCCCTTCTCATTTGATGTCCAAAATACTTTAGCTTCGTCTTTACTATTAGCCCTTCCAATGAGCAGTCAGTGTTGATTTCTTCTAAGATTGACCTATTTGTTCTCCTCGCTGTCCAGGGTACTCTCAAAACTCTCCTCCAACACCACATTTCAAAGGCATCTATTCTTCTGCGTTCAGCTTTCCTAATTGTCCAGCTCTCACATCCGTACATTACCACTGGGAATACCATTGCTTTGACTATTCTAATTTTTGTTTGTAATGTGATGTCTCTGCTTTTCACTATGTTCCCCAGGTTTCTCATGGCTTGTCTCCCAAGAATCAGTCGCCTTTTTATTTCATGGCTGCAAGACTGGTATGCAAATTAACAATTCAAGACCTAAACAAGGGAGCGGGAGCGGGAGCAAGAGCATGAATGCACAGGAAAATCTCCTAAACTGGCTGTTTTATTTGCCTAGATTATTTTCTTTGCCTATAACTGTTTTGCTTTCTGAAACTTTGTTTATGTAACCTACTTTTGCTACAATATACAGTACTTTTAAAAGACATGAAGATGACTGGGGTTGTTTAATTTTGTGTCTCCTACCTTACTAACAGCCTGACTTCAGTCAGGACATGTGACAAGGCAAGCTAAAATCCTGGATTGCTTAGCCACAGGGCAGTCAATTCAAGTGTGGTCCCACTTATTTGTAGGCCCAAGGATCTACTCAGGAGTAATGGGTCCATTATAATGAAGTATCCCTTAAAGCACTTGAGCCGTCAGGAGAAATCACATATAGCGATTGATTAATTCTACAGATTTATCACCTTTCTGGAGTACATTATTAAGATTTCTGTTTATTATTAGCTGTGCAAAGTCACTTCATATAACTCCTTAATGACATCAAACAGTAAACAAAACAAAGTAAAGAAAAAAAGAAATACAAAAACATAGCACCTTAAAAGACTAACTGCTGCATTTTAATGTTAGCTTTCTTGGGGCATGTCCTCTACTTCAGACAAAAGTGTGAGACTTCATGGAAATAAGTTATACAGTATATGATTAGGTGGGGATACAGAAGGATGCAATGGTTGGTTAGTATATTAGATAAAATTGCAAATCAATGAGGTATAGGCTGAAGAACCCTGATTGATCCTCAGATTTATTTCTGTGAAGCCTTGTTCTATAAAGTGGTAAATGGTTAGTAAAGGTAAAGGTAAGGGTCATCCTTGCTCAAAAGGCAGTCATATCTGACCCTAGAGTGCAGTGCTCTTCTTTGTTTACAGCCAAATTGTGTCATTATGTAATTGGTAATGAGTTTACCTTTCAGATCTTGCACCTAGAATTTACAGACCATGTTGTGTGAAAATGGACAATTTTGTGAATTGACATAGACTACAAGTACTTCCTTTGTTCTGTGGGGTAGTTTCAGGCTATGGATTACACGCAGTAATGGATATGAACCACTGACCATACTTCTGTTTTTATTTTTGTAAAGGTTGTATGAGAAATTACACCATATAGTGGAACCTCAGTTAACAAACAGCTCAGTTATCATAAAAATTACATAACAAGAGGAAATCCATAGAAAATAGTAGCTTGGTTTACAGATTTCCCCCCTGGAATGGATTAATTGGTTTTCAATTTATTCCTATAGTAAACTGCATTTCAGTTAATGTATTTTAGTTTTCAATGTATTCCTATGGGAAATTGCATTTCATGCATTCCTATGGGAAATTCGGTTAAAGTAATTTTTGGTGTAAGAAACGTCCTGGAGAACGCATTAATTACGTTAACCGTGGTTCCACTGTATAACAACCTAATAGTTGTGGCATTTCAACTTTGGTAATGTCCCCCAAACCTTTGATTAATATTCAACCCATTGAGATGGGGATGCCAGCATGTAATCTCTGCTGCCTCTCTATGGATCCTTATTTTGTTATTTTTCTGTTCCAGAAGGGCAACTTTCAGATTCTGTGCCAAGTGTCCAAGTACAGTGGACCCCGCATAACGAAAAAGCTCTGTTCCACGGATCTCTTCATTATGCGGATCAAATGGGCGATACCCCACATAATGAAAAAAATATGTTCGTTATACAGGGTTTATGTTAAACAGGGTATACCCTGGTTAACAAAAACCCTGTATAATGAAAAAAAATCAGTTATGCGGAGTATCACGCAGAGTACATGAATGCTTTGTTGTATGGATTTTTCGTTATACAAAGCGTTCGTTATGCGGGATACCACTGTAGATTGAAATGATTTGAAATAGGTTTCTGTGTATTGTCATTCCTGATATCTAATGTATGTCCATTAATTCTTTTTGTGCAGAGATTGCCCAGTTTGTCCTATGTAGACTGCAGAGGGGCACTGTGTTGAGAAGAGATGGCATATATTGCATTAGCAGAGAAACAAGTAAAAGTGTGTGTGACACTGTTGGGTCCTGTAATTGTACCGCCAGAATAAATGCATGGGCATAGCTGGCATCTGGGTTTATAGTAGGCTTTAGTCCCCACCTCCATTTCCCTGTTGTGTAGCCTGTTGCTTGACTAACACAGTTACCACTTCAGAAATGTCAACTCCTTAATGAGCTATTCAAGTAAAGCTGTCATGAGCTTTCTTGCATCAAACCATGTTTGGAGAATATTTCTTTAGCTAAGAAATGTACTAAATTTGACGTGATTTATGTCAGAATCAAACAAAACACTAAGCAGGATGTGAATTCCCTGTGGCTTCTATATCCCTAGCTTTTAGATGCCAAATTAACTCTAGGGGCCAACAACAACAACAAAAGCATGCTAAAGCTGACTTTCATATAGAAGGAAAATCACATACTATGCCATCTTTTATAACTAGAAATATCAACTCTGCAGAAAGCATGATAAAAATTCATAGTTTGCTCTCAGAGCAAAGTTTCTGTTACTCCATAGGTTGAAACTGGGGAATCTGTAGCTCTCCTTTCAGAAACTGGTTGCTTCCCTGAAAAAGGGATAGAGTATTGAGAATTTCTGAGCAATTTCTCCTGAGGCAATGCAAGGCTTTAGTATTTATGTTACTTTAACCATGCGGCCAAAGAGCGGGTGAATGCCTGGAGGATCCACAAGGTTTGTTGTTGTTATTAAAACATAATAAGACAGATACACTGTTGTATGGTGATGGAGTGTGGGCGTTATGATCGCACTTCACCACTGCTTTGGGAGCTGCACTGGCTTCCAATTTGCCTCTGGGTGCAATTCAAGGTGCTGGTCATTACCTTTAAAGCCCTACATGGGAGTGGGCTAGGATACTTAAGAGACCGCATCGCCCTAAGAACGTCTGTCCATCCAACCAGAGTGGACCGGAGGGGCTCTCTCTTTGTACCATCTGTTTGAGGGGACCGTCTCTTTAGCACACGAAGGAGGGCCTTCTCTGTGTCCGCTCCGGCCCTATGGAACCTCCTGCCAGTGGAACTAAGGCTGCAGATGGAATTGCTGCCCTTCAGGAAAGATCTGAAAACATGGCTGGTGGGGCAGGTGTGGGGTCCCGAAGATGTTGTGACCCCCACCTGCTGGTTGGTTTAATATCAAAGTAATCTTCCACTTTTTAATGTATGGGGGTTTTAGCGGGGTAATTTGTTTTAATGGGGTTGTTCTTGTTTTAAGGGTTTTAAGATTGTGTGCTGCCCAGAGTCTTTGTGAGTTGGGCGGCTATATAAATATGAATATAAATAAATAAATAAAAAATCACTACCGAGAGAAAAGCAACAAACCCTCAGTCAGTTTTCAAACACCCAACAACCATTAGCAGCAGAAAGCCCTAAGGGAAACAACCACTAGGTTAAGTCTGATGGGGTTTTTGGGATGTTTTAAGCTGCATTCCCCACTTCCCTCCTGTTTTGATATTCCTATTTTGCCATCTTCAGGTGTTTCAGTGTTGGTTGTTGCTTTTGCAGCTCTGCAAAGAATGTGTTGAAATAAAAATCTTCTCTATGATTTATCACCAACCGGTCTAATTAAATCAGGTCTCCAGCTTTCCCTCCTGCACTGTTAAGGATAAATTGTTATATGTCTACAATCTGCTAAGAACAATCAAATAAATGTATTAATTGTTGTTTCTGGGGAACTGAAATGTGTGAGAGATTTGGAAGAAACAGAAAGCTTAAATCTCCTGCAGGCAGGAATTCAAGCAGTCCAGTGCAATCTACTTTAATTACTTAATCGCCTCCTCTTCTACCTTACAGTGTAGAAGATTCCACAAAAGATCTCCATTGGGATCTCTCTTTCCAGTTCTTCTTTGTGTGTTTCTTTTAATCCACTGGTGCCCAAACTGTTTTCCCCATGGGCCGGTCCCACCCCCCGAACACACAGCTGTGGGGGCCGGAGACAGGCTGCTCCTGTTGCTGACTATTTTAAAATCAGCGGCAGCGGCAGCTGTGGCCGTGCTTCACCCCTACTGCTCCGAGCAGCCTCTGCTCGGTCCCAGCACTGTGAAAGCCTTTGGTAACATGGATAGCCATGTTGTAGAAAATTTTTGAGCCTCCTCTGTTTCAAAATCTGTGCACTAGAAGGATAAACTTGGTGCGGTGCTCTGACATCAGCCTTGGCGTGCCACACTGGGAGAGTCTCTTGGCACACCAAGGCTGACTTCAGTGTGGCATGCCAAGTTTATCCTTCCAGTGCCATGGATTTTGAAATAGAGGAGGCAAAAAAAAATCTACAACACTGTGATCCATGTTGCCAAAGGCTTTCGCAGTGCTGGGACTGAGCAGAGGCTACTTGGACCAGCAGGGGCAAAGCACGTCTGCTGCCAGGGGCGGTCCAAAGAGGGCCCAGGTTCTCACCACAGACCTGACTAATTATATGTGTGGGCCTAATTGGGTCCGTGGGCCATAGTTTGGCCACCCCTGTTTTAATCAGTTAAACTTGGGTGTGCAGATGATTGACCTTCAGTACCCTAGTATGGTGAAGGGGCTGCCTTCTTAGAGCCTCTGTGCAGGCACTGACGCTGCTTCAGGTGCACTGATCTTTGTGTTCCTTACTCCCTGAGACAAAGACTATTGCTTCCTCAGGATCTGTAGCTGTTAGGGTTATACCGCCCATGCTCGGTTCCCAGCAAAACTTAGCCTCCACCATAGTGACAGTACCCCCTCTGGGATGAGGACCTACCTGCTGAGATTTTCCTGTGTGCAAACAGTTACAGCCAAAACCCTCTGTTCACCCCCGGCCGGGTGCGGGAGAGTGCAATCTAACCTGGCATACAGTATATACTGTAAAGGTAAAGGTCTCCCTTACTCTGAAGTTAGTCATGTCTGACTCTAGGGAATGGTGTTCATCTCTATTTTACTGCCAAAGAGCCAGTGGTGTCTGTGTCTGCAGATGTTTCTATGGTCATGTGGCAGGCATGACTAGATGCCAGAGCACACAGAATGCTGTTACCATTCCCACCAAAACAGCACCTATTTATCTACTTGCAATTTCTTCCTTTCAAACTGCTAAGTAGGCAGGAGCTGGAACAAATGATGGGCTCTTACTCCATCACACAGTACTTGGGTCTGGAACTACTGCCTGCCAACCTCCCGGTTGTAATGGTCAGCAACCACTAAGCTACCACAGGCCATATATATATCATAGCTCCTCATATAATCTTACCAAATGATCTTTGCCTCTTATAAGTCTGCATTTTCATTTATAGCTAAAATAATTCATGCAAAGGGCCCATCAGAATCATCTATATAACTAAAACCGCTGTATGTTCCTTATACAAATCCACACCCCTGGACCAATCGTGCTGAAGCTCGGCACACACATACCTTGGGCTGAAGAGATGGTTACTGCAGGGGTGACAAGCCCCATGGGGAGGGGTACACCCCCTAAATCAATCTGCAAATGGAACACCCCACCAACAGGAGAAAAAGCAAGGGAAAAAAGCCAACCAGGGGGGATTGTGATGTCATCGCCACAGCTCAACCAATTCCCGGCTAACCAGATCTGGGGCTCTACGACATCACAGGGCTCCCTCATACAAAGCGACACCCCTGCACCGATTGCGCTGGAAACTGCATGCAAGCCTACCTTCAGTGTCTGGGGTGGCTGGTGTGGGTTACTGGCAGCCCACCTCGGGGTCCTTGCTCCTGAAAAAGGGCTGAAACACCCACCCACCAGCTGGCAGAAACAACCAGGGGAGGTGACTGCACATGCATGAGAATCCATGCATGCACCTAACCCTGCCTGGTGTTCCAGGCTGTGGCGCATGTGCAAAATTCCATGCATGTGCCATAGTCTACCCGGTATTCCAGGTGGCACATGGCCTAGCTTCCAGTATGGATTGTGGCAATTACAGCCATTATGGCTGCCTCGCCCCAGTGACTACTGTTGGTGGGCGGCTACCACAGCATGGCTCCTCTGTACTCCTGAGGCATGACTCGGGGGGGGGGGGGAGGGAAAACCCACAGCCAGGGGGTTCTGCTCCCCCCAATGGGTCCCCTGCTCCCCCCAATGGGTCCTCTGCCCATCCACCCAAATGGAGCCTCCCTTCTGCCTGACACAACTAACAGGAGGACGGAGGGGCTTGGCTGTGATGGCTACCCACTGACTGTAGTCACTGGGGAGGCCAGCGGTGGTGGCCAGAGTCAGGCTGAGATGGCTCCTTGTGGCAGTGCTGAGAGAGCAGTCGTGATGACAGCAGACTAAAAGGTAAAGCAGATGGCATGAGCTTTGCAGCACAACCATGTAACACCACAAAAGGGAAATTAAACATGGGGGAAGAGAACAAAAATGAGGTGTCCAAACAGGTAGCATGTTCACCTGAGGACAGTGTCTCATGTCACTTTGCTTACCATGGAATAGTGTAGAAAGTATGCATCAGCTATACATATTTGGCATTTTCAATACTAACAAGGGAGAAGAAAGTAAACTGTGGAGAGAGATTTTTTTAACCAGTGGAGAAGAAGGATTTGGAAATACAAGTGTGGATGGAAACCTCAGTAGGGTCCACATTCATTCCCTACTAGGCAGCAAAAAGGATGGCGGGGGGAACATTGTGTTCACACTGATCTTAAAGAAATGCCAAGTCTGAAAAGGGCAATGTTTCCACCAGGGAAGGCCTTGTTTTCTCTGTTTTCTGGCATGCCGTGTGTGTGTGTGTGTGTGTGTGTGTGTGAGCTTTTCTGAGCTAGCACTTTTGCCTGATTGAGTTGCAGAAGAGGAGGCAGGGTTAGTATACTCTCCTTCTCATGTGTTGGCTCAATCAGCTGTCCTGAGCTCTGTACAAGACATGCATGGAAAGAGAATTAAAGAAAAGACATTTGCCCTCCCCTCCTTATTCTCTATGTTGGAGTTTAGGAGCTGATGAATCTCTTTTAACTCACATTTGCAGCTTCAATTTAAAGGGGAAAGCTGGTCCCTACTCAATGTAAAGGTTGTGACACTTCCATTTATGGTCTGCCTCATACCTCAATGTGCAGACCTTTATTAAGCCTCCTCCTATGTATAGTATAGTCCTGGCCATATCCATGCCCCATGTGGCTGCTTTCCCCCACTTGTTCTGGGTGGGAAAAAAGGCATGCCAACAGGTTTGTTTTTTTAAAGTCAGCTTGCTGTAATATAGAGCTAAGCACTTTGAATGTGCAAAATCACATATTTTACACTAGAGTCTTCTTTCACAACTCATTTTTACTGGGTGATTGGATTCTGAGATGGAAAGGTCATCCTTTCAGTTCAGAAGCGGCTGACTGAATTGTCCCTTGATGGCCAGTTTTAAAATATCTGTACAATATATATTGGCCAGGAACTAATGATGGGGGCATGTTGATGTAACTGTTTCTGTCAGAGAAACTGGAAGGGGGTGGGTGGGTGGAATCCTTTGTCTTCATTGCTGCCTCCTCCCAGTAAAATAGACTAAAGATGGCAGGCTGTGGACTTGAAACTAATGGCATGTGATCCTTGAATCATCACATTTCAACCACCAATATACAGGGGTGGCCTGTAAGTCCCTACATGTTCATATGTATTATAATTTCACCCCCTTTCCCCAAAAGAAATATGGCTGATTTAAGCCCATTTACACTTGAAGAGCATAATGTGACAAGTACGTGGGTACATGAGTGCAAGTATACTGGTAACACTCTGGATACAATAAGTGGAACATTTAGAGAAAGATTCAATAGGGACTTATAGGCAGTGGTGGGCTCCAATTTTTTTTACTACCTACTCTGTGGGCGTGGCCAGGGGGAAAGCCCTGCATTGCTCCTGAATTAGGACTACTTTAATTCGGTAGTGTTAAATATAACATTCCCTTGCAAGATCATTTGTTTCAAGGGATCACATTAGAAAGAATGACATTCCTACTAATTGCAGTTTAAGCACTATTGCTTTCATTCTGGAGCTTAAAGCCATTTGTGGAGCACACAATTTAACAGGTGTCTACGTTGTATTTAAAGAGTCTCATCCAGTGGTGGGCATCAGCAGGTTCACACCAGTTCGCCAGAACCGGTAGCAGAAATTCTGGCTGACCCCGCCCATCCAAGTTTTGAAATAAAATAGTCCTAATGCGGGTGCAGCACAGGGCTTTTCCCCTGGCCATGCCCACCATACCATGGCCACAGTATGATAGTATTTTTTTTGGGGGGGAATCCACCACTGGTCTCATCTAGAGATAGAATTCTGAATGTGGCACATTTGGAATCTGGTTAGCAAAAACATAATGGTGCCAATAATGGCCTGACAGAATCAAAGTTCTTAATAAGTGGCTCGCTCTCCTTGAGCATTTTTTGTTAACAGATTCAGGAAGAGCGCAAAAGTAATCCCTGATGGCCGATTAAAGTCTCTTAACTAATTAAACAACTGCACTGTAAACAGGGAGCTGGAGTTATTGTAAATAAACATACATTTCACCGAGGAACCTGAATGACTAAACAAATAGGAAGCCAGTTTTGATCTTGCAGCTTTGTCAAATGCCTCTAATAAATAAGTTATGAGGAAAGGGAGAAAGCCGCCCTCGCGCACAATTAGCTGGCAATACCAACAATGCAATTTTCATTCTGATAACAAGTGTTTCATGGTACTTGTCTTAAGGGGAGAATATCTCAAGTGATAAGGTATTTACAAGAAGTTGAAAGTGTTACTGGGAATTCCCCCCCCCCCCTTTTCGCCTCCAAATCAGAACTCCAATTATTTTCTCTGTTTCTGCTTATTTTCTGACAATGGCTATCATGTAGCTGTGACAAACTGAAAAGCCATAAACAGAGCAGCATGTGCAGTAATCCAAGCTTAATAATGTGGCTTTCTTAGACTCCTAGAACCTTCCAGCCAGCATGCTCAATATAACTGTACTGGGGAATCTCCTTCCTTCCTTCCTTTCCCTTCCTTATTCTCTCTTCGAGGGCAGTCTTTGGGCCATTAATACATGATGAACAGTGGTGGGCTCCAAAAAAATTTACTACCACACTGTGGGCATGGTATGGTGGGCATGGCCAGAGTACTTTATTTCAAAACTTGGATGGGTGGGCTTTGGTGTCTTGCACGGAAGACAATGAATGAGTCGCAATGAGGACTAACACAGGTTTATTGGTTGATGATCAGAACGAACATGTGGTAATGGCGGAGATACATCACATTATATACAGTAATGAAACAATGAAACACATTTGAATCTGGCTGCACGGTGGCTCATTGGCTGCCACCGTTGGGGGCGTCGTCTTGAGGCACGCCCCCCTCTTCTGTAGTTCTTCATGCGGAGAAGTTTCCCGCGGCTGTCCGTGATTTGGGGATTGAACCATGTGAGTATGAACGCTCGCACCCGCCCTTGATGGGCGGCTCGCTCGCGTTCCTTTAGCAGCTGTGATACATTGTGATATGGGGCTGGTTACATTCATTTACTTAAAGCAACAGTGTTCTTGCATACACAACATCCCTCCCCCCTAGGATGGGACGAAGTCCCTTAACCATTGTGGCTTCCCGCACGTGCGTCTGGGGCGCGTGTCCGCTTGCCCTAACGCAGGGGAGCCCGTGGCTCCTGGTCCCGCGCGGTCTTGTCCTGCAATGTAAGGTGGGGACTCGTTAGTGGTTCTGTGATGAGGCTGCGGTGACCTTGCCTGTGGGGACGGGAACGGAATGAACAGTTGGGAAGTGAACCCTTGTCTACCGCCTGTAGGACCCGGGGACCCCCCTAGTACGAAACTCGGGACTGACGATGAGACCCTTGTGGCCCCGCTGTCTCCCGCTGCCTGTTTGGGGGTCTGGGGATTTGCGGCTGGCGAGATTCCGCTGGCCGCCTGTCTCTGTGGCGCTTGCCTCTTGGGGGCCGGGGCTATGGTGTACTCTAGCAAGCTCGTGCTGCGAGGACTGGAGGTACCAGGGGCTGAACTGAAACCCCTCTTCTCGCTAGGACGGGTGGGGGACCACTCCGCTAACTCCCCCTGGTACGGAAAATTATAGTCAAACTCTCGATCCTGGTCATAGTCGGGGGCAAACTGATTCCTCTCTTTAACTTCGCCCTCGTGCGCCTCCGTGTCTCCCCCTTGGGTAATGCGGGTGGGGGAGGACCCTAACGCTGATTCCCCCTCACTAGTGACTCGCCTTCGGAGCTGATCGGCGTGCCGTCTCCATGTTAGCCCTGAGTTCGTCTCGACCCTGTAGGAGACTGGCCCCGTTTGCTCGATGATTGTCCCCGGCACCCACGCTGGCCCCGAGGCCGCGTAGTTCCTGCAATGAACCGGGTCCCCTGTGGAAAAGTTCTTGGAGCTCCCCCCCCCTAAATTTATATTTCTCCCCTCATCCTCCACCCTGGACGGATCCATCCGGTCAAACAGCGTTGCCGGGCGCCTCTTCATAAGCAGCTCGGCCGGGGAGAACCCTGAAGCTAGGGGGGTGGTCCTGTATGTGATTAGGAACTGGCACAGGTGTAGGTTCAGGTCGCCGGGACCCATGCGCCGCAGTGCGTCTTTCGTAGTGCGCACTTGGCGCTCTACCTGACCGTTTGTGGCGGGGTGGAATGGGGCAGCAGTAATGTGTCTGATTGCGTTCCTCTCCATGAAGGTTTGGAACTCGGTCGACGTGAAGCAACTTGCGTTGTCGCTCACGAGGACGTCTGGCAGGCCGAAGCAAGCAAAGAGTTTGCGCAACTGCTTTATGGTTGTCGCGGAGGAGGTGCTGCTCACGGGGATTACCTCCAACCACTTGGAGTAGGAGTCGACAACCAGTAGGAACGTGGCCCCGCGGAAGGGCCCCGCGAAGTCGACATGGATACGAGACCACGGCCCGCGGGCTGTGTCCCACTCTCTATGGGGTAATCGGGACTCCTCGGGCCGGGAGCTCTGGCAGCTCTCGCACGTGCCCACTAGACGCTCTATGTCAGCGTCTATCTGTGGCCACCAAAAGAAACTTCTGGCTAGGGCTTTGGACCGCACGATCCCCGGGTGACTGGTGTGTAGTAACTTCAGTACCCTTGCCCTTAATTTCTCTGGGATAACCACCCGCTGGCCCCAGAGTAGACAGCCCCTTTCCAGGGAAAGTTCCACCCTGCGCCTACAGAACGGTTTGAATGGTTCCTCTGGGGGAGTAGTGGGCCACCCCTTTTTCACCCATGAACTAACCTGGGCTAGGATCTTGTCGGCCGCCGTGGCTTTGGCGAGGTCGGCCGGGACAATGGGGGGTGAGTCGAGGGACTCGATTAACATGACCTGGTGGTCCTGCTCTACCTCGCATGCGGAATCCCCCAAGGTAGGGAGGGGAGATCGGGACAGGGCGTCTGCGTGGGAGATCTCCTTCCCTGGGCGGTAGACTAACTCGTATTGGTAGGCGTTGAGGAATATGGCCCAACGCAACATCCTGGGGGAGAGAATTTGGGGGGTAGGTTTGCCGGTAGTGAAGATCCCCAGAAGCGGCTTGTGATCAGTCACTACCGTAAACTCGCGGCCGTATAGAAAATCATGAAACTTTTTGGTCCCTGCGATTATGGCCAGTGCCTCCCTGTCTGTCTGCGCGTAATTGCGCTCAGCCTTCGAAAGGGACCTGGAGTAGTAAGCCACCGGGGCCTCCCGCCCGCTCTCTAACACGTGGCACAGGACCGCCCCCACCCCCACCGGGGACGCATCACATACCAGAACCACTGGCTTCCTAGGGTCAAAATGTGTCAGGACCGCATCTGAGGAGAGGAGTGATTTTAGTTCTCGGAAGGCCCTCTCCTGTTTGTCCCCCCACCGCCAAACCGCGTCCTTTTTTAACAAGGCGTGCAGTGGCTCCGCAACCGATGCCTTCCTAGGCAGGAACGAGTGATAGAAGTTAAGGAGCCCCAGAAACGACTGCAGCTCCGGTTTTGCGGTGGGGCGAGGGGCATTCTGTACGGCTGCAACCTTGGACTCTGCGGGCCTGATCCCCTCTGGGGTTACTTTGAACCCTAGGAACTCAACCTCCCTCGCAAAAAACACACACTTGTCCTTCCTTAGTCGAAGCCCCGCTCTCTCGAAAACTGAGAGGACCCCATCTAGTCTTTTAGCTAGTTCTACCTCGCTCCCCGCTGTTATCAGCACATCGTCGAAGTATGGTAGAACTCCTGGAAGCCCCTTTAAAAGGCGTTCCACGAGGGATTGAAAGATCCCGGGGGCCGAGTTCACGCCGAACTGAAGGCGCGTTACCTTAAATGCCCCCTTATGCGTTACTATGGTCTGCGCAGCGGCAGCGGCTGGGGTCACTGAAAGTTGCTGATAGGCCTGGGCTAGGTCTAACTTGGCGAAACACCTCCCCCCATGGAGTGTGGCCAGCAGGTGGCTGACCACGGGCACTGGGTATGCATTTGGCCTAATGGCCTTGTTGATCGTACATTTATAGTCCGCACAAATCCTGACCTCCCCGTTTGATTTAAGGGCCGTAACAATCGGCGTCTCCCACTCTGCCGAATCAACTGGAACCAAAATCCCCTGCCCCACTAATTTGTCCAGTTCCGCCTCGATCTTGTCCTTGAGTGCGAAGGGCACCCTCCTCGGCTTAAGGCGGATGGGCCGGATTTCTGGGTCCAACTCGAATGAAACTGGGGGCCCCCTGTAAGTCCCGAGCCCCTTTTTAAAAACGTCCGGGTGCGCATTGCAAACGTCCTGCATTGGGTCAGTCTCTATGGCATGGATGCCGGACAGTTCTATTCCCAGGGGAGCAAACCACTGCGTCCCTAGGAGGCAACACTTCCCCCCCTTGAGGACCACTAGGGGCAACCTTTCGGAGAAATTCTTGAACCTCACCTTGAATTTCCCCACCCCCAACACTGGGATCCCGTTTCCCTGTACGTCCCGCAGATGGGACCGCATGGCCCGCAACTTGGGCCGCGCCCCTGGGGGGATGCGCAAGTACTCCCTCTGGGACAGTATGGAGTATGACGACCCTGAGTCTATCTCCATTTTCACGGGGCACCCCTGCAACTGTACCTCCACGTAGAATCGCCGGTGCTTCAGGGCCACGCGGTGCACGCCGTCCTCGCCGCGAATGGTGGACACCTTCCTGGAACCGGCCGCCTTCCGCTGGTGGTGCTGGGGGTGGCTGGAACTGCCTTTGCTCTCGGGTCGCCCGCGCCTGCAAACTCGGGCGATGTGCCCCTTTCGACCGCAATTGTGGCACTCGGCCTTGCGGAAGGGACACCTCGTGCGGTCGTGGGCCGCGCCACAGCCGTCGCAGCGGCGGTCCTGCCGCTCTCGGTCTTGCCGCCTCTCCCCGCGCTTCCTTACTCTCTGGACGCCGTCGTCCTCGCTGGTGTAGGAGTCCGCCGTTACGGACGAGTCGTCGGAGGTCTCTGGAGTGCCGGCGGGCGACCTAGGTGCCCGCCAGGCTGCCTTTGCTGGAGTCCGCCGTGCCGCTTGAACGGGGGACTTGGCCCGCTCGGACGCTGTGCTGCGGGCCTTGAACACCTTGACCCCGCTCCTGGCCGCCTCGGCCGCTTGCGCCTCTCGCAACACCTCATTGAACGAGAGGTGCTCGTCGCGGGTCATGAGCTTCCTTTGTAGCTCTTCGTCCCGCAGGCCGCACAGCAGACGGTCTCGCAGAGCCTGGTTCAGGTCGTCCCACTTGCAGTGCACGGCCGCCAGTCGGAGGGCCGCTGCGTAGTCGGACACGGACTCGCCTGAGCGCTGGTCCCGCCGGTGGAACGCGACCCGGGCCGGAAAAATCGACACGGGCGGCTGGAAATGTGCCCTCAGCAGCTCCAGGAGTTGGTCGATAGGCACTGCTTCAACCTTCTTTGGCGCCACCAAGTTCATGAGAATGCGCAGCGTGGCCGGTCCCACCTGGGCCAGGAAATGGGAGCGTATCAACGCGTCGTCGTCGACGCCGGCTGCTTCCATCGCGTGCCGAAACTGGCACTCGTAGAGCTCCCACTGGTCAGGCTCGCTGACGTCGAAATGGTACGTCTTGACTCTGGGATTCGCCATAATCCCATCCTCGTCGCCAATTTGGTGTCTTGCACGGAAGACAATGAATGAGTCGCAATGAGGACTAACACAGGTTTATTGGTTGATGATCAGAACGAACATGTGGTAATGGCGGAGATACATCACATTATATACAGTAATGAAACAATGAAACACATTTGAATCTGGCTGCACGGTGGCTCATTGGCTGCCACCGTTGGGGGCGTCGTCTTGAGGCACGCCCCCCTCTTCTGTAGTTCTTCATGCGGAGAAGTTTCCCGCGGCTGTCCGTGATTTGGGGATTGAACCATGTGAGTATGAACGCTCGCACCCGCCCTTGATGGGCGGCTCGCTCGCGTTCCTTTAGCAGCTGTGATACATTGTGATATGGGGCTGGTTACATTCATTTACTTAAAGCAACAGTGTTCTTGCATACACAACATGGGCCCAACCAGAATTTCTGCTACCGGTCCTGGCGAACTGGTGCAAACCTGCTGATGCCCACCACTAATGATGAACCAATGAAATGGAACATTTTGCTTTGCCATGTGGTTATCTTTGGCATTACGTCTGCCCAATTCTCATCCTTACTGCCATGCATGCAAACTGTGCTTCAATTAAAGAAGACTGAAGGGCACATTCAGCAGATGAGTAGCAGTGTGCATGCTGGGACCTGGTTTGATGAGCTTCCATCAAGCAGGAGGCTCAAGTGTGGATAATTCACTCATGAGCAAATCTATACCTATAAATCTGTGAGTTAACCGTTATAATTTGACAAAGGATCCCGCACCGGGCCATACTATCCCATACCAAGCATTCATGCACTTGCCCGAACTGGGTATGGAGGTAACTGGGGGGTTGAGAAATGCGGCAGTGGGGCAGGAGACCCACGAACACCAACAAAAAGAACTTCAATTCCCAATGTTCCTTGCGCCGCACCGTGCCACAGCCAATCAGGCTGAGAGGTGCGAGCAAAAAGAACATTGGGAAACATGCTGCAGCTAATCAAAAACAAGCCACAGGAAAAAAAAACTGCTACACAAACAGAAACCACAAACACAAAACTACAAACCCCAGAGTCCTGTGTGCCATGAGTGTGCAGAACACTGAGAAAGCCCGTGCGCAAAAAATAAAAATAAAAAACAATGGGAACGCAAGTCCGCTGCAGGTGGATGCAGTGCCTCACAGCCACGCAAACACCCACTGGCCTTCTTTCACGGAGCAAAGGGGAGGAGAGGGATTCCCTCTCCTTCACGCTACCCCACCGAAGACAAGGCGAGACCACCACCGGCCCCAAGAAAAGTTGAGCCGGGGTGAAAAAAAAAACACAAAAACGGGGGGGGGGGTGTTCAAGAGAGGGGAAGGTACTGATGCCTTCGCCCCCCTTGAAAGCAAAACAAATCCTCCGGAAAGGAAAGGCAGCGAATCACGCTCCAGCCACTGCCTTTTCTTTCCGAGTAAGTTTTTCACTTTCAAGGGACGGTGAAGGCATCAGTGCCTTCTCCCCCTTGAAAGCGAAACTATTCCTCCAGAAAGTAAAGGCAGTGAACGGTGCTCTGGCCGCTGCTTTTACTTTCTGATTAAGTGTTTCACTTTCAAGGGAGGACAAAGGCATCAGTGCCTTCCCTCCCTTGAAAGCGAAACAATTCCTCCGCAAAGCAAAGGCAGCGAACGGTGTTCTGACTGCTGCCTTTACTTTATGAGTAAGTGTTATGCTTTCAAGAGGGGGTCAAGGCACTGGTGCCTTGGCCCTCCCTTGAAAGTGAACCCATTCCCAGGGAACCAAAGCCAGCGGAGGGCGCTCCGCCCGCTGACTTTACTTACCGAAAAAGTGTTTCACTTTCAAGCGGGGACCAAGGCACTGGTGAACCCATTCCCAGGGAAGTAAAGCCAGTGGATGGCGCTCCACCCACTGACTTTACTTTTCTTAAAAGTGTTTCACTTTCAAGCGGAGGCCAAGGCACCAGTGACTCCCCCCCTTGAAAGAGAAACAAAACTAAAAACCACAAACAAACACCAAAATAATTAAAATAAATAAACCATTAATTAAAACAAAAACAAAAACATCCAAAATTAACCAAAACCAAAACCAAAAATAACAAACAGAAAAAAACACACAGAAAAACACCAAAAAAGAAAAACAAAACAAACCCACAAAAGAAATTAAACCAGACAACTTACCAGCATGTCCTACCTGCATGACGGCCAGAACTGAAATGAAGAAAGAAAGAGACTAGTTACCGGAAGAAGCACCACCCAGAGGCCAGTAGAGAAAAAACAGTCAAAGTAAAAGAAATACTCAACAGCCCCACCCAGAGGCCACAAGAGATAAAACAGTCAAAAACATAACATTACATCACACATTCACACAAATCACAAACAAATCACAAAATAATAAAATAAAAACATTTCTAAAATACTGTGTAGAGTTTTCACTAAAAAAAACCAAAACATCTAAACACAGTTTAAAAACATTGAATGTAAAAAAAAGTACTTTCACATTTTTAAAATTATTATCCAAGGTACAACTATTAAAAAAATTCACATACTAAAACATTATTTGGTTAAATAAAATAATTGTAAAAAATTATATCATCCTTTCCTCTTTTTTTAATCCACCAAAACAAACCCAAAAAAGCTGATCACAGTGTATAACAGCCTGTGTGTATAAATAAACATTTTAAAAATCACAATTGGGGGCGTGGCTAAGATGGCCGGCGAGTAACATCCTGATTTGTGTGCTCACACTTATCAAAGTGGTAATCAATAAGAATAATGAACTAATGGAGTAAATTATTGAGATATTTTGTTGCGATAAGACTCCTTCTTGCTTGCTTGCCTGTTTGGAAAACTTGTCGCAGGGTGGTCGAAGTTTGGGAGGTATTCTCAGTGGGAGAGGTGCGCGATGGAAGCCACGGTTTCTCCGGCTGAGGAGCCAAGAACGGGACCAGCGAGACGGCGGTGAATCGAGAAAAGTGGGAAATCAGCAAGAAAGTGAGTTAAGTAATTGATACAGCGACGGGAGTTAGAGGGGACAGTGGATTGTTTTGAAGAAATTGGAGGTCACAAGAGTGAGTAGAAGAGGATAGAAGGGTGGTGGATGAGGCGATAATGGCGGCGATCCTGGAATTCGAAAGTGGAGACTGTTTTATGGATAATGGCTTTTGAGTGGCCCAGGGGAACTGTGGAGTGATTTGGAGGGCTTGAAAGTGGTGTAGAGGAAAAGAAAAAAAAGAGATTGGATTTAAGGCATCGGTCGTCTCAGCGCTTTGTGAAGTTGAAGCAAGGAAGAGTGGATTTTTAAAAGTTTGCTGGTTTGGGGAAGAAGGAGGCGATGTTCCTCCCCGAAGCTGCCGCAGCCACTGGGAAAAGGGAGTTACGATAGCTCTAAGAGAGGGTTTTTTGCTTTTTTACTCCTTCGCCGTGTGGATTATAGTTTTTATTTTTTATTTTTTATTCCTCCTTTTTCTTCCTTCATCAAAAGCTTGGAACTTGGGATTTTTTTTCTTTTTTTCCCCTTCCCAGTGGATCTGATACAAGTGGATATATTCGGGCATTTGTCTCGCCGGAAATACAGTTATGTGCCAATGGGATGACTTTACCTTTCTTTCAAGGAGGGAATTCTGCGCAAGATTGGAAGTTTTTAAAGGCAAATTTTATGAGCTTTTGTCACTCGGGGCGTATTGGTTGATTTTGGGGGCAAGTTTCCCATGGATTACAATACTTATTGGTTGTTTTTGGTTTCCGTCTCCTCATGGATTACAATAATTAATTTTTCGTCAGCCCTCCTCTCTTATTCAAGTTATACCACGATCAAAGGATTACTGTCAACTTTGGCTGCACTGGAATAGGTTTAAGTGGAGTGTTCAACGAGAGTATAGTACATTGCAGCATTAAAACTCTTAGTGGATGCCATCATGGATAAGGGCACAAGAGGAAAAGCAAAGGAGGAGGAGCCGGTGGTGAAATCTAAGAGAAAGGAAAAAGCACCATTGGAAGAGGTCCCTCCGTCATCATCACCACCACCTGAACCTTATGATCAAACTCAAATTATGGTGGAACTTGGTAAATTGTTTCAGAAGATTGAGAAGATGGAAGAGGCAAGAGTGAAGGATAAAAATGAAATGTTGAAAAAACAGGATAAGGTGGTAACAACTGTTGTGGATTTCTCCAAAAAAGTAGAATTAAGTTTGCAAAAAAATAGAAGGAAATGTGAAGTTGGTTCAAAATGAGGTGAAGGCTATGAAAGGTGAAATAAAAGGGACACAGGAAGAGGTGAGGGAGAATAAGGTGAAAATTGATGAGTAGGTAAAAAGGATTGATTCCTTGGAAGATATGATGAGAAAGCAGAATATTGTGATACGTCATGTGATTGAAAGGATGCCAGAACAGCTAAGAGATAGAGTTGTCCAGTGGCTAAATAATTTGAGCATGGGAAAGGAATTTGTATAGGAAGATATTGTAAGTGCATATAGGGTGGGCCAAGAAGAGGGAAAGTGGTTCAAAGAAATGTTTTGGTTAAATTTGCAAATTGGGGAGATAAACTTAGAGTAATGGCCTTTTTAAAACAAGCTGGTTCTGGTGCTCTGAAAATCGATGGTTCTGATGTGGAAGTATACAATAATATCTCTATTAAGGAAAGAGTCTGGAGATATAAGATGAAACCGGTAACTAAATTGTTGATGAAAAAAGGTGTAAGGTACAATTGGAGATTCCCACAGCAGTTGAGATTTTTTTTTGAAAAAAAATGCAGTTTATTGATGAGAGGACCGACCCATTGGAGTACTTGAGTTTGCTTGATTTGGTTAAGGTGGGTTCTGAGGAGTGGGTAACCCTTAGAAAAGATTTGTTGGAATCGGGTGCCATAAGAAGGGACTATGAAGGGGCAGATGCCGGTGGTGCCATGGGTGGAGGCCCGCAGGGAAGAGAAGAGGAGGAGTAAGGAGCAGTGAGTAATGGATTATGATGTAATAATTTTTATATTATTTAAGAATGTAGAAAGGTGAGGATGCACGGTGCACTAACTTATACGCACATCTTGCATGTCCCCCCTCTCCCCTCTTTGGAGATCGAAGTATTGCTGACCAGGAAGGTAGATACCTGATCATGAAAGGGAAAATAGATGATGAGGAAATAACTTTGGTGAATATTTATGCTCCAAATGAACATCAAGCAGAATTCCTAGAAAAAGTCTGTAAAATTGTGGTGTTAGAAAAAGTGGTAAAGATGATAGTGGCTGGAGATTTCAATTTGATAAGGTCAAATTTAGATTGTACGAATTTAACTAGGTGTGGAGCAGGTATTAAAGGGAATATTTTGGATATTTGGATGGTTGCATTAGGGCTGAAGGACTCTTGGAGAGAGATTAAGGGTTCGGAAAGGGCGTATTCTTATTTTTCACACGTTCATGGGTCGTACTCTAGAATAGATTATGTATTTTTAACTGAGAACATGGTCAAAAACATTGAGGGGATTGAAATAGGAATTTTTAAGGAATCAGATCATGCTAAAGTGATTTTGGAATTGAGGGTACAAAAGGACAATAGAAGAGGAAGAAACTGGAGATATGATCCTAATCTATTTAAGGACCAAAAATGTAAAGAACAAATTATAGAAAGCTGGATGGAAAGCTGGCAGTGGAACGATAATGAAGAGGTAAATTTTAATGTGGTCTGGGATGCCATGAAGTCGGTTTTTAGAGGGGAAAGTATAAAGTTGGCAAGTAACAAGTACAGAAAGTATAAGGTAGCACAGGATGAAAAAGAAATAAAGCAATTACAGGAAGAACATTCAAAAAAGGAGGATAAAAAAATTTTCGCTAAATTACAAAGACTAAAGGCAGAATTGATGGGTAAGGATATAGAAAAAGTAAAAAGAGATTTGATATATTTAAATAGAGAATATTTTGAATTCAGTAATAAAAATTCAAGATTATTGGCAAGAGCGGCTAAAGCTAAAAGGGAAAAAAGGGAAATTGGAGTTTTGGTTAATAAACAAGGGATAAGGTGTAATAAAGTTAGTGATAAATGTAAAATTGTGAAGGATTTTTACCAAGCACTATATACAAAAAAGAGATAGATTTGGGGAAGCTTAAAGGGATTTTGGAGAGGCAATTAGTGAGTGGAATAAAGCAGGAACATCGGGATAAAATGGAAGAACAAGTTTCCGAGAAGGAGGTAAAGGAGGTAATTAATGGTTTGAAGTTGGGGAAAGCCCTGGGAGATGATGGACTACCGACTGAGTTTTATAAGGTATTTAAAGATGTTGTGGTACCAAAGTTGGTAAAGTTATACAATCATATTTTAGATGGTGGACAAATCCCGACTTCATGGTATAGGACTACAATTGTTCTGCTGCCAAAATCGGGAAAGAATTTGGAAAAAGTGGAATCTTATAAACCAATTTCTCTTATAAATCAAGATGCCAAGATCTTCACAGCAATATTGGCTAATCGTTTAAACAAATTTATGGGAGAATACATAAATGTCGATCAAGTAGGTTTTTTAAAAGGGAGACATATGGCTGATTTG
Organism: Bradypodion ventrale; assembly: GCA_035047345.1. Classification (NCBI taxonomy): domain Eukaryota; kingdom Metazoa; phylum Chordata; class Lepidosauria; order Squamata; family Chamaeleonidae; genus Bradypodion; species Bradypodion ventrale. Next base: position 275,785,804 of record JAWDJE010000001.1, read on the forward strand.
ACTAGGAGGGTGTTAGATTTAATTGATAACGTCAATCAAACGAAGGAAAAGGTGGGGTTAATATCTTTGGACATTTTCAAGGCATTTGATTCTTTACAATGGTCTTCGATCAAGGAAATAGTTAAAAGCTATGGATTTGGGGACAGATTTAGAAGGGTAATTGATCTGTTATATCAGAAAGGGATTGCTAAAATCAGAGTAAACGATGAAGTTACAGATGAGGTAAAGCTTGAGGCAGGTACTAGACAGGGTTGTCCTTTGTCCCCTATTTTGTTCATTATGGCAATGGAAATTTTGGCTAAAAAGATAAGAGAAGATCCAAATATAGAAGGGATAATGGGTAATAAGGTAAGTATGTATGCAGATGATACATTGCTAATGGTGAAGCATCCGGAGGGGGTCATGGATAGGATTAAAGCACAAATAGAGGATTTTGAGGATATAACGGGGCTGATGATAAATTGGGATAAATCGGAAATGATGTTGTGTAACATGGGGGAAGGGGAGAAGGAAAAGATGGCGGGACTATCTAACATACAAATCAAAGATAAGTTGAAATATTTGGGGATAATTATTTCAAATAGATTGGAAGAACTTAAAAGATTGAACTATGATAGCTTGAAAACAGAATTTAAGACTAGAATACAAAGTCTCCAAAAGTTGAAGTTGTCATGGTTCGGGAGGATCGCAATCTGCAAAATGAAGTTGTTACCGAGAATTAATTTTCTATTTGATGCACTTGCAATTCAAATGAAGGAAAAGGAGATTAATGAGTTCCAAAAGATGTTCAATAATTTTTGCAATGGAGGTAAAAAACCTAGATTATTAAAGAAACTGTGGTACCTGCCTCAGAAAGAAGGGGGTTTGAAAAAGCCAAATTTATTAGCATATTATCGTGCATTTCAAATTAAGAACGTTGTGAAGATTTTGGCAAGAGAAAAAGTAATTTGGGAGGAGATCGAGATGAAAGATTATAGGAATATTGGTAAAATGATTTTTTTGGGAGATAAGGTTAAAATGACAGCTACCAGTAATACAATGATGAGGGGACTCGTGAACGTGTGGAAAAGATTAAAAAAGGACTTGGTCCCAGATGTCTCTCCAATTTTGTAATTGGCAGATATGGCATGTTTTCCGATAAAAATAGATAAAAAATAAAGGAAAAATTGGATAAAAATGAGGTTTTCTTGGTGAAAGATTGGTTAAGGACTTGTGGAGATGAAAATAAGAAGAAAAAATTGTTTGAACAGTTAAAATTGGATTGGTTTCAGAAAATGAAGGTCAATAATTGGAATAATAAATATAGAAGAGAATTACATATAGAGAAAAGACAGAATTTGAAGAATTGGTTTTAAAAATTCGAAAAGGAGATAAAAGCATTAAGGGTCTAGTAAGTAAACTTTATGCCTTAATAAATAAGGGGGGGGGGTGAACCACAGGAAGATTTGAAATTGAAGTGGGAACAGGATTTTAATATAAAGCTAGGAAATGATGAATGGAGAAATAAGTGGAAAAAGAGGATAATGAGAACCATGACAGTAAGAATTAAGGAACATAATTATAAAATGTTGTGGCAATGGTATCTGACACCACTGAGGTTACATCAGATTGATAATAAAAAGGATAACTTATGTTGGAGATGCAAAGACACTGTTGGAACCTATGAGCATATGTGGTGGATTTGCAAAATGATAAATGATTTTTGGAGAAGAATAGAAAAAGAGGTTGGGGAAATAATGGGTAAGAAAATTAAATTGGTGTCAGGTACCATTATGCTAACAGATGTGGATGGTATGCATTTAAACAAGGAGGAAAAACAGTTATTAGAAATAATGTTAACAGGCAGACAATGTATTGCTAGAAATTGGAAAAATGATGTAACTATACAGACGGGAGAGTGGTAGAAAGAAATGTGGAATCTAGCATCGAATGATAAATTGACATGGGAGATAAAAGTAAAAAGGGACAAACTGAAGGAAAATAGATTTTGGAGTATTTGGAAGCCCTTTGTGGATCACTCCCTCATGGGCATGGAATGCTGCAGACCTGTACCATTTCAAAGTAGTTTTTGGAGACAATATTGAGACCGAACTCTCCGGGGCAATGTAAATAAACACTGGGTGAATTGTAAGTGAAAATTAGATCTTGATAGTGTGTACCTGAACTATAGTACTACTGAAATGTTTTATGAGTTGGTCATAGCTATAGTGTTAATTTTCAAGTGGATGCTTAACATTATGGGCAGCTACAATAGATAGCAGTTCAATTATCATGTATGTGATCATTTCTTATGTAACTTATGTATTTTCTTACTTTTTATGATGTAATGTTTTGTGTATGTCTGTATATTTTTTGAAAATTTGTTAATAAAAATTATTAAAAATAATCACAATTACAGACTAACCTCATTTGTACAAACATTAACAAAACAAAAACCTTCCAACACAATTTAAAACAGCCCGGCACTGCCGGGCAAAATTTGCTAGTATTTAATAAATTGAGGATTAGATCAAACAACAACAGTCAGAGGGGGTTTGTTTTCTTGGTGGGTTCATAGGCCTGTCTAACTGAAGGAGAAGATGTCAAATGTGTGACAAAGACAGCTCTTCCCTATACATGTGCTTCTCTTTAGGGGATATATCTGTGAGGGAGAAACGTCAAGGAAATAATGGGTGCCCTGCTGTAACTCCATATAGGATTCCCAAATTTTCAATGGGCTCATGCTGTTATGTCACTGTTGAGTCTGGACAAAGAACTATTCTAACCAGCAGGATTGGGTTAAACTCCGTGATCTTTATTCAGCTCAGGTTCCGGACTGGGTAGTATGTACAGGGGTGGCTAATATATATATATATATACAGTGTTCGGACCATTACAAAACAAGATACATTTAGGCAGGCTCCCGGAGGACATACAGAGTTCAGTCATTTCCTGCTTTAACACAGCTTTGAAATGGGCACTTTTGGAAATGGTGCACTTCCGGGTTCCCGGTTTGGTGCAGTTTTACATTTAAACATAATAAATCCTTATACTCAACAGTCACACAGTTGCAACATGCTTAGTTTTTGGGTTACAGTTTCTAGAATTTCCACCATGTTGCTGTGACCACAAAAATTAACCTGGCAAAATCCAAGCACTGCTGCTACTGCAGCTACTGTAGATCTGAAGTATCTGGTTGGTGGTCCCATTTATTCTTGCATGCCATGAAATGCACCTGCTCATGACTGCAGGTCAAAGTGTTGTTAAAATTGTAGAAGCAGTAGGATGGGACTGCATTCTTCCACTCCCAAGGAAAATTGGTAAACCTACTGGTGAATTTAGGGTCAAGTCTTGTTTGTATACCTGTGCAAAAAGCTGGTGTCGGAGATCAGCCATGCTAGATGTGTGCTGAGGGCCTACATCTTACTAAAGGGATTTGTAAGCGGACCTCTGTGGACCTGATCTTTCTCTTTGCAACTCAAATGTGTTTATGCACCTATTAGTGCCCATGCATTCTATGACTAGGACAGCCCAATGAGAAATCTTCTACACAAATGATTTCTTAGTATACAGGTAGCATAACTAATAAGACAAGATAAATTAGTTTGGGGCTTTTTATGGCACTCACACTATTCTTTTCCATGCCTTGCATTGATGTAGATAAGAAGGAAATAACAATATGTCATCAATGATAATACAGCGTTAGTAACCCTCTAAATGTTTCTACAGAACCTTTTAATGTGCTGTTATGTGAAGTGAAACAAATGGTACTACTGATTTACTTTAAGTTCAGCACAGGCAAATGTCTTCCTGTTTTTGGTCTACTGCTTATCTAACTTACTCTTCTCATATTCTGCTAGTCGATTGCAGGAGAGACTCTGATTTAGTGTTAGAGTTGGTGTATAACCAACTAGCTGATGTCTGGGGAAAAACACTACAACATTTATCTCATACCACTAGTAACACCATTACGATCTTCCTGGACTCATAGGAAAATGAACCAATTTGCTTCCCTTTCTCCCAGTATTGGGAACACTCTGAGGGATCTGGGAAATGTAAAAAGCCTTCTTCTTCCAAATTTCATAGGGCCATCCACCTCACCCTTTTCTTTGGAAGAAAGCACTAAGAAATGTAGCAAGTGATCTGGACAGTTGGGCATAGAATGATAGAATGTTTTCTGCCCCAGACTTTCATTAGTTCATGTACAAACTGGTACTTTAATGCTTCTTTTTGCTCTCTTTCTTCACTGACATCACTTCCTGTTACTTCTTCTCTCTAGCTAGAATGAGGCAGACAAGCATCAGGTTTCCAAAATTGCTTCCTAACATAAAAGATAACTCAAAGTGATTCTATCTGTATAAATAAATCTGGATTCCCCCCTTCTGTACTGCACATAAATGGATTTTCTAACAAAATGAACAAAACATTTCCATCTCTCCCCTTCCTAGCACTTCAGCAGCTTAATCCTCAAATGTTCAGTACTAGGCCACTGGATTCTTCCAGGATAAATGAAAATAATTGTGGTTGCTAGGTGAAGAACATCTAATCTTTAAGATCTCAGACCCTGAACCTTGATGGTGTGTATCCTTGAGGTGCTATGGAGGACTCGTGATATCACAAACAGGGTTTAAGCAAGGACTGGACAGAATTGTTTCTGGTCCAGATGGTACAAGGGGAATTTGGCAATATAGGCCCCAAATGTAGGCAAGGCATAACTAAGTAGGCATTGCATGAACCCCAACCTGGGCCAGAAAACTCAATTTTGTGATCCTAGGAAAATGCCAAAATGGATCTAGCATCTGCAGTGGTCATTTTCTTTCCAATAGGACTTGCATGCCATGCGGACTTTACTGAAGTAATTAAAGCACTTTGCTAACCCAGATGTTATATGTTTATGTTGAGTTGCACGCTTCTAGTGTAACAGTCTGAATGTCCAGATAAGATTTCCTTTTCCAATATTTATTTAGCAAGCAAAGCAGAGCATGCATTGTGTGATTATATGTAAAAAGCCTACTTCTGGGGATGGGGGCAAAACACATCCTATCATTCTACTGCCCCCCCCGCCCCGCTCACCATTTAGACCACTTGCTACATGTATTAGTGGTCTCTTCCAAAGAAGGGGTGGGGTGGATGCTCCTATGGAGCTTGGAGGGAAAAGGCTATTTACCTGTTATCACACAATGTATGCTCTGCTTTGATTGAAGAATATATATTGAAAAAGGAAATCTTATCTGGACATTCAGTCTGTTATGCTAGAAGCATAGAACCCAAGTGTGAAGGGGTTCAGAACAAAGGAACTTGCTTGAACTCAAAATGCACAGTATATTTCCTTGGGATATACTATCATTTAAAGTATTGTCACCTGTGACACATGGGTTTCTGAGGTTCCTCAAAGGGGTCTACCTTAGTGTTGGACCCCTATGAGCAATATTCAGATCATCCTTGAAGGGAACTGACAAAGGGAGAGTTTTCCCCATTCCTATACTGTTGCAATATGTAGGAAGATCGCCACCAGCCTATGTGGAGTTTCCAATTTCCAAGGCTACAAGGACTTGTGCAACAAGATAATTTACACTCCACCCTGTACCCTGTTCCAAATGACATAATGGGCTCAATTGCCAACTTTCTTCCTAGTCCTCTATCACTGCCACTAGTTTTTAGAGTATGCTGACATTGTGGAATAGCAAGGCAAAGACATATGCTTCTACGTAGAGCCAGTCAGTTGATATACCAGCTGAGAGTGGATGAAAATGGATGCCTATGATTTTAATTTGCATCAAACGTTAAGAGCAAGCTTCCTCCTCCTCCATTGCCACTCACCATAAGATTTCTCTTCTTGCTTGGTGACCTTAGGTAGTGTGGAAATACCATGAGAATTTAGGAAGCATGGCAATTCCATCTAGAGATCTTGGGATCCTATAAAAAATCCCAGCACCCTTTAGCAGTAGCAGTACTGTAGTAGTAGTAGTTCCTTCTCATACTGTGTAGTTCCTGTCTCCATGACTACAGTATATCTGGCAATGAGACTCCTCGTTTCTTCAGCAAGCAAGTTTTACGGGGCTGGGGTGCCAACCTGACGCCCAACTCGCCTCCTTTCTCATCTGAGTTTGGGACCAGCAATGGTGGAGTTCAGTTCCTGGCACCCTTCGGCTCTGTAGTTAAGAAGCTCGCATTGTTAGCTGGAAGGCTGGCAAGTCGGCAGTCTGAGACCCAGGTACTACATGATGGATTGAGTGGCCGTCTTTGTCCCAGCTCTTGGGGACATGAAAGGAGCCTCATTTGGGCATCCCCTGAGTGGATATTTTTCTTCCACAAAAATCCTTTCAACCCAGAATAATTTCTGACACAAAATTATTACTATTATTACTGTCTTGAAAATTGAGACTGAGGCAGGATCAGCAGTGCTGAGCAAAGTAGATCCGGCAAGAGCGAGAATGAACCAGAGGTGCAGAAGGTGAGAAAGGTGTCCGAGAGGTGGGAGACCAAGGCGAGCCAGCGATGCGAGGAGTGCGGGGGCTCACATGACCGGAAGAAATGCCCGTTCCGGAAGGCAGAGTGCCACAACTGCGGTCAGTTGGGACACATTGCGAAGGTATGCAGGCAACGCAGGAGGCGAGACCCTGACCGGACCAGCCACTACGGACGAAAGGACGAGGCCAACGGCAAAGTACCTGCTGGGGATACCGGGGTGGGACGTGTGTTGGACCGGTGCACCCTTTTTTGGTGAAGGTACTGTTACAGTGGGTTCAGGTTAAGATGGAGGTGGACTCAGGCACCTCCTACTCATAGTTTCGCAGATGGAGTTCCTGCAGATACCCCCTCAGGACTGCCCAAAACTGAGAGCCCTTAGAACAAACTTGCAGGTCGTTCAAGGTAAATACATTCCCATCCTGGGGATGGGGGATTTCACCGTCCAGTTCAAGAACTTCACAAGGAAGCTGGCTCTGGTGGTTCTAAAAGGGGGGGGCAGTTGCCTCCTAGGGACACAATGGTTCTAACCGTTGGACATTGTGTTAACCGGCATCAACGCCGTCCAGACTGATCCAATTCAAGATGTGTGCAATGCGTACCCTGCTGTCTTTGAAAAGGGACTTGGGAAGTACAAGGGCCCCCCAGTGGACTTTGATTTAGACCCTTCCATTTGCCCCATACGGCTCAAGCTGTGAAGAGTGCCTTTTGCACTAAAGGACAACATCAAAGCGGAATTGGACAAACTGGTGCGTCAGGGGATTTTGGTTCCAGTGGACTCCGCAGAGTGGGAGACACCGATTGTTACTGCTATGAAATCCAACAGGGAGGTTAGAATTTGTGCTGATTACAAATGTACAATTAATAAGGCCATTTGCCCCAATGCCTACCCGGTGCCGGTAGTTAGCTATTTGCTAGCCACGTTACACAGGAGTAAATGTTTCACAAAATTGGACCTAGCGCAGGCTTATCAGCAGCTAACGGTCACACCTGTGGCAGCAGCTGCTCCGACGATCGTTACGCACAAGGGTGCATTTAAGGTGACACGCCTCCAGTTCGGCATGAACTCAGCCCCCGGGATATTTCAAGCACTAGTGGAACACCTTCTTAAGGGTCTCCCCGGGGTCCTCCCCTATTTTGATGACATTTTGATAATGGCTGGGAATGAGTCAGAGTTAGCCGTGAGGTTAGATGAGGTTTTAACAGTGTTTGAGCAGTCTGGCCTACGCCTGAGAAGGGACAAATGTGTGTTCTATGCAAATGAGGTTGAGTTTCTGGGATTTCAAATCACCCCCGGCGGGGTAAAGCCATTGAAGTCCAAGGTTGCAGCAGTGCAGAACGCCCCCAGACCAGCCACAAAGCCAGAGTTGCAGTATTTCTTGGGACTCCTCAATTTTTACCACTCGTTCCTCCCACAGAAGGCATCCGTGGTAGAGCCCCTACACTGCCTGCTAATGAAAGATGCAGTTTGGTAGTGGGGAGAAGGTCAGGAGCGGGCGTTCAATGAGTTAAAGTGGCTCCTCTCTTCCGAGGTGATATTAACTAATTTTGACCCCAGACAACCCGTGGTTCTCATGTGTGATGCTTCGCTGGTGGGAGTGGGGGCCGTGCTCTGCCACATGCTTGAGAATGGGAGGGAGGCACTGATTGCATTCTACTTGTGCCAAGTAGGTGGAGCGCAACTACACCCAAACAGACAGGGAGGCCCTCACGATCATTGCAGGGACAAAGAAATTCCATGACTTCTTGTATGGGAGTTCACCATTGTCATGGACCACAAGCCCCTCCTAGGAATTTTCATCACATCCAAGCCCACTCCCCAGATCCTGTCCCCGCGAATGCTAAGGTGGGCAATATTCCTAAATGAATACCAGTTCACGCTGGTGCACAGCCCAGCGAAAGACATCGCGCACATGGATGCGCTTCCCAGGTTCCCCCTTCCAAAGCTGGGAGAGCCCGAGTGTGAGGTTGAGCAGGACCACCAGGTGCTGCTCATCGAATCTCTCGAATCGCCTCCCATCATACCTACAGATATGGCCAGGGCAACCTCAAAGGACAAAGTGCTGTCTCAGGTTGTCATGTGGGTCAAGAAGGGCTGGCCCACAATGTCCCCATCCAAGGGACTTGCAGCGTTCTTTAGAAAACATTTCGAGCTGTCGCTTGAGATAGGATGTCTCCTCTGGGGCCAGTGAGTAGTAATTCCTGAGGTTTTCCAAACCAAGGTGCTCCGGTTGCTCCACACGAGCTACCCGGGGATCGTGAAGTTGAAAGCTCTGGCAAGGAGCTATGTCTGGTGGCCCAACAGAGATAGGGACATTGAACAATTGGTGGGCGAGTGTGAGAGCTGCCAATGCTCGCAGCCCAAGGAGCACAGGTTACCATGGCGGGCCATGGTCGAGGGTTCACATAGACTTTTGGGGGCCTTTTCGGGGAACGATGTTCTTGCTCATGGTTGACGCATTCTCGAAATGGCTGGAGGTCATTCCCGTGTGCAACACGTCCTCTGCAGCCACAGTTAAACAGCTGAGGAGACTGTTTACTTGTTTAGGCCTGCCCAACGTGTTGATTTCAGATAACGCAACCACGTTCACGTCCACCAAATTTCAGGCGTTCCTCAAGCGGAATGCGATTCGGCACATAACCTCCACACCGTTTCACCCTGCCACAAATGGCCGGGTAGAGTGCCAGGTCCGCACAACAAAGGAAGCGCTACGGAGGATGGGTCTGGGGGATCTAGAGCTACAGCTCTGCAAATTCTTCCCTATGTTACAGGGTCACCCCGCTTGCTTCAGGGCAGTCTCCTGCTGAGATTCTGATGCGAAAGAGACCCACGACATTGTTTGATCACTTAGATCTGACCAGGGTGGAGAATAGAGGTACGAATGTGGAAGTGGAACAAAGGAAAGTGTTCGGGGCAGGAGACCCAGTGTACTGCAGGAATTACGCAGCTTCAGGGCCAGGGTGGGAGCCCGGGGACGTGGTGGAACAAACGGGGCCTGTGTCTTACCAAGTAAAGATGGAGAGGGGTTTGTTGTGGTAAAGGCATGCCGACCAGCTTAGGAGAAGAGTCACAGAAGCCACGAAGGGCAGTGGGTATTTTGATGAGTCAGCGTTAGGGTCACCCTCACCTGCGTAACCCAAGGGGAGATACAGGACTCAGCATAATGGGAGGCACAAGCCGGGAGGAGACCGGCAACCAGCCCGAATTGGCGGAACCCCAATTTGATTTTCAGTTACAGGACGGGGGAGGTTTTTTTTGAGTGTTCCCCCACTCATTCGAGTGAGCAGTGGGTTTTGAGTTATTCCAAAGGTCCCCCCATCCTCCCCAGCATGAAGATACCTCATCCCTGTCCTTGCCGGGTTTCGATGGGAGCATTCCCTTTCCCCGGGCAGATGATTCGGGCAGCACAATTGCGAGGTCCAGAGGCGGCAACACCCACGCTGTAGTCTCAATCGCTGAATCGAGCGGCCGGCCACAGCGTGAGCACCGACCTCCACAATGGTTGAGGGACTTTGTCCCATCCTAGGGGGGAGGGATGTTGTGTATGCATGCAGTTCAGCTGCTCGCCATTAGCACAGCTGATGGAGCGTCACATGGCTCCAATTCCTCCAATGGTAACTTCCACAGGAAACCTTCCCGCCACAGGTGAAGCTATGCTAGGTATGTACAAAGGACCGACTACGTCCAAAGGACATCACTATGGCTGTAACCAATGGTGCGCCTCCGGGCCAAATTCAAATGTACTGTGTGATATACTGTGTGACTATGTTACAATAAAGTAGTGTTTAGCCCGCTTGCTGGCTCATGTGCATTCAATCTGCCTACATCAAAGATTCAAACACAACAACAAAGGTAAGGCTGATCCAAGTTATGTTGCTGCCTAAGATAGAACCGTGAATTATTCCTCTTGACCAGCCAAGAAACCTCAAGGTTACGCGAGCCATCAAGAACATAAAATTATTTTGGAACCCAAGATAAAAAATATCACTAGCACTTCCTCACCTCCCTCTGTGGCAGAACACCCCCCCCCCCCAAATAATAATAATAATAATAAAATAAAATAAAATAGCTAACAAATTGTAGCCCTTAAAAAATCTGTATTTGTGTGTGTACTTAAAAGCTCCCATGAGGGGAGCTGGCTAAGATGGCCGCTGTGTAACATCTAGTTTCGGACGCTCGCGCTCAACAAAGTGGTAAACAATGGAAAGGAGCAGAACAGAAAAAATTTAAAGTGGCAAAGCCTAAAGATAAGATCCTTGCCTGTCTCCGTGGAAAGTTTGGTGAGCTTTTGGGGCTGGTTGATCGAAGTTCGAGAGATTCTCTGGCAGTGGAAGCTACGGCGGCAGTCGCGGCTTTTCTGCTGGAGCTGTGGAACGGGATCAGCAAGATTGTGGAGAAGGCGTTTGGAATCGGTTTTGAAAGGGGCAAGAGGAGCCTGAGTGCGAAGTAATTTGCATGTAAGTGCCTGTGAGGAGCTACATTCTCAGTTGCAAGCTATAAAACTAGTTGGGATCTTTTTTTTCTAAAGAAAAAAAAAAAGAGAGCTGAGTCTTTGAAATGGAAAAGGTGGAGGCTTGAAATGGCGACGGTCAGGGAAAACGAAAGTGACTGTGCGAGGGTTGTGATTTTTTTCTATACTCCAGAGGACCGCGCCACGTTTTGACATCAACAAAGGTGGATTAATTTTTGTTTTTTCTCTCTCTCTCTCATCTCTGGGCTGGAATATTGGAGAAACTGTGGGAGTTTTTTTTTTTTCCCTTTCCTTTGTTTAAGCTGCCTGCTCCTTACAGGAAGGGGGGAAGAGGGGGGGCCTCTTCTCACTTAAAAGTTAAGGCACTCGCTGGAGAATGATGCTTTAAATACTCATCTCAAAGGAAGGAATGTATGGCTTTGATTGCTGGTTTCTTTACCGTGTGGATTGAGGAATATCTTGCTCATCACCTCAACTCCTCAGAAGCTGGATTTTTCTTTTCCTCCTGAGCCCCCCCCCCCCCTCAACAACTGGGCTAACTGTTTCTCTGAAGCCTTTTTTTTTTTTTCTGTGGCTGGAAGACGTTTGTTTGGACCGCTGGCTTTGGGGGAAAGGATCTGTTGTGGTCAATAATTTTTTTTTATTTTTAATTTGCCTGCTTGGAGAGTTGCTTCCTTTAGTTCCATTGTTGTGGATTACAGTATTTTGGTACCTTCTGCTGACATAAGAACTTTCCTGCTGTAACTGTGGAACCAATGACTGCAGTGTTGTAAGCCCTACTATATTGACAAATTGTTACAGCGATCTGCAACATTGGGTTTGAAATACAGTGGATTATTATGGAAAAAGTTACAAGAGGAAAAGCGAAGGAGGAAGAACAAGTTGTAAAGTCTAAGACGACTGGAAAAACAACAGTGGGTGAATCTGCTCAACCATCATCTATGTCTACAGTGCCAATGGACCAGACGCAACTTATGGTGGAAATGGGCAAATTGATGCAAAAATTCGAGAAAAGTGAGACTTTAAGGGTGAAAGATAGAAGTGAAATAATTAAAGGGCAAGAAAAGGTGATGTCAACATTGAATGATTATACAAAAAAAATGGATTTAAATTTGAATAAATTTGTGGGAATGCTGAAAGTGGTTCAAATTGAGGTGGATACTGTAAAGAGTGAATTAAAAGGGACCCAGGAGGTGGTGCGGGACAGTAAGCTAAAAATGTTGGAACAAGAAATGAGGATTGATGCTGTGGAAGATTTGATGAGAAAGCAGAATATTCTGATCCGTCAGGTACCGGAACGGACTCCGGATTTGTTAAGAGAGAGGGTGGTTCAGTGGTTAAATGGTCTAAAAATGGGGAAGGAATTTGTTCAGGAGGATTTAGGAAGTGTGTTCCGGGTGGGTCCAAGAAGAGGGAGAATGACACAAAGAAATGTGCTGGTTAAATTTGCAAATTGGGCAGATAAACTAAAAGTAATGGCTCACCTGAAAAGAGCAGGTTCTGATGCGTTGAAATTTGATGGTTCAGAGGTTGAAGTCTATAATGATATTTCATTAAAAGAAAGAACATGGAGGTATAAGATGAGGCCTGTTACTAAATTGTTGAGGAGTAAAAATATAAGGTATAATTGGAGATTTCCACAACAATTGCGCTTTTTTTATGAAAAAAGAATGCAAGTTATTGATGAAGGCACTAACCCATTGGAATATTTGAGTATGTTGGGATTGGTACAAGCAGATTCAGAAGAATGGAAAAATCTTAAGAAGGAAATGATGGATTCTGGAGCTTTGGGAAGGGAACAAGGGAGGGAGGAAGCTGGCGGGGCAACAGGTGGAACACCTCAGCGAGGGGAGGAGGAGGAGGAGCTGTCTTTGATTATGGTGGAAGAGGAGATAGGCAAGGAACAATGAGATCTGGATAGTAGCAAGCTTAAGTACTTAATAGAGGTAGAATAGGCAAATAGCGCATAGCGCCGGCAGTAGGGCACGTCTTGCAGGTCCCCCCTCTCCCCTCTTTGGTTGACAGAGGCGACTTTTCGTTGGAAGGTGGGGAGAGTGAAAATGTGTGTTATATGTAGTGGTATGGTGGTAGGGTTGTTGGTGGCACGCCCGATGGAGAGTTTAAAGTTGGAAGAAGAAATTGGATATGGGAAGTATTAAAATAATATCATGGAATGTGAAAGGTACAGGTTCTGTTCTCAAGAGACGGAGGTTGGAATTGGCGTTGAAAAAAGATAGACCAGATATTTTGTTTTTACAGGAGACACATCAGAAGTCAAAAGATACGAATAAACTTTTTTTAGGTTGGATGCAACACTACGAGATGGCGTTTGGAACATCTAAAGCAAGAGGGGTGGCAACTATGATTTCTAGAAAGTTAGGATTTGAAATCACAAAAAAGATTGTTGATCAGGAGGGTAGGTACTTGTTGTTAAGAGGAAAATTGGAGGATGAGGAAATCTTGTTGGTAAATATTTATGCTCCGAATGACCACCAAACAGTGTTTCTCGAAAAAATTCGGAAAATAGTGGAGTTGGAAAATGTTGCTAAAACTATTGTGGCTGGTGATTTTAATTTGATTAGGTCAGGATTGGATTGCACAAATATAGCTAGAAGTGGAATTGGTGTGAAAGGGAAGGTGATGGATAATTGGATGAAAGTTACGGGTTTGAAGGACTCATGGAGAGAGTTCAAAGGTTTAGAAAGAGCATATTCTTTTTTTTCTCACGTGCATGGGACCTATTCGAGAATAGATTATGTTTTTCTTTCGGAAAATTTAATTGGGGATATAGAAGGCACGGAAATTGGGATTATTAAGGAATCGGATCATGCTAAAGTATATTTGGAATTGAAAGTACAAAAAAATACTCAAAGAGTCAGAAATTGGAGGTACGATCCTAATTTGTTCAAAGATCAGAAAAGTAAAGAGCTAATTATGGAAAGCTGGAAAGAAAGTTGGCATTGGAACGATAATAATGAGGTTAATTTTAACGTCGTGTGGGATACCATGAAGTCGGTATTTAGGGGTGAAAGCATAAAATTGGCAAGTTTTAAATATAAAAAGAACAAAGCAGAGTACACAGAAAAAGAAAGGGAAATAAAACAATTACAGGTAGAACACGCAAATAGTAAGGATAAAAAAATTTTTTTGAAACTACAAGGACTTAAGGCAGAAGTAATGGGTAAAGATATAGACAAAGTTAAACGAGATTTGATTTATTTAAATAGGGAATATTTTGAATTTAGTAATAAGAACTCAAAATTATTAGCAAGGGCAGCTAAGGTTAAAAGGGGAAAGAGAGAAATTGGGGTGTTAGTGGATAGGCAAGGTTCAAGGTGCAATAAGAATAGCGATAAATGTAAAATAGTTAGAGAATTTTACCAGGAGCTATATGCAAAAAAAGAAATAGATAAAGAAAAACTTAAGAAGATATTGGAGAGGCAGTTAGGAAATGGGATAAAACAAGAGCATAGGGAGAAAATGGAGGAAAAAATAACTGATAAAGAGGTTAGGGGAGTAATAAGTGGATTGAAGATAGGGAAAGCCCCGGGGGATGATGGATTATCAACAGAGTTCTATAAAGAATTCAAAGAGGTAGTGGTTCCGAAATTGGTGAAATTATACAATTATATATTGGATGGAGGATCAATTCCGACCTCATGGTATAACACCACAATTGTTCTTTTGCCAAAACCTGGAAAGAATTTGGAAAGAGTGGATTCGTACAGACCAATCTCGCTTATAAACCAAGATGCGAAGATCTTCACAGCAATATTGGCTAACCGTTTAAATAGTTTTATGGGGGAATATATAGAGGTTGATCAAGTTGGGTTTTTAAAAGGACGACACATGGCGGATTTGACCAGAAGGGTATTAGATTTAATAGACAATGTCAATCAAACAAAGGAAAAAGTGGGATTATTATCATTGGATATTTTTAAGGCATTCGATTCACTGCAGTGGTCTTCAATTAAGGAAATAGTTAGAAAATATGGGTTTGGGGATAAATTTAATAGGGTTATAGATTTACTATATCAAAAAGGAAATGCTAAGGTTAGAGTGAATGAGGAGCTAACGGACTTGGTAAAGCTAGAGGCGGGCACTAGGCAGGGTTGTCCTTTATCTCCTATCTTGTTCATAATGGCAATGGAGATTTTAGCTAAAAGTATAAGGGAAGATTCAAACATAGAAGGGATTATGGGTAATAAAGTGAGTATGTACGCAGACGATACATTGCTGATGGTGAAGCACCCGGAACAGGTAATGGATAGGATTAAAGATCATTTACAAATATTTCAAGCTATAACTGGATTAAAGATAAATTGGGATAAGTCTGAATTGATGTTGTGTAATTTGAAAGTGAGCGAGATGGGTAGGACGGTGTCGACACTTAATATACAAGTTAAAGAGAAGCTGAAGTATTTAGGGATAATCATTTCAAATAAATTAGAAGATCTTAAACGATTGAACTACGACAGCTTGAGAATTGAATTTAAGAATAAAATACAAGAACTCCAGAAGTTAAAGCTGTCATGGTTCGGCAGGATTGCTATGTGTAAAATGATATTGTTACCAAAGATTAATTTTCTATTTGATACACTAGCGATCCATTTAAAAGAGAAAGAAATTAATGAGTTTCAAAAAATGTTCAATGGGTTCTGTAATGGAGGAAAAAAATCTAGGCTTCCAAAGAAACTATGGTATATGTCTCAGAAAAAAGGGGGTTTGGGTATGCCTAATTTGCTAGTATATTATCGAGCATTTCAAGTCAGGAATGTTGTGAAGATCTTGGCAAGAGAAAAGGTGATTTGGGAACAATTGGAAATGAAAGAGTACAGAAATATTGGAAACTTGATTTTCCTGGGAATGAAGGATAAGGTGAAAAGGTCAAACAATACTATGATGAAAGGTCTCATGGAGGTATGGAAGAAGGTAAAAAAAGACATGGTTCCGAATCTCTCTCCAATTTTGGAATTGACTGATATGATGTGTTTCCCAATAAAATTAGATAAAGAAAAAATGGAAATATTGGATAAAAATGGGAGGTTGTTATTGAAGGATTGGTTAAAAGCATGTGAAGTTGATGACGAGCGGAAAAAAATGTTTGAGATTTTAAATTTGAACTGGTTTTAGAAGTTAAAGGTGGATAATTGGAATAAAAAATATAAAAGAGAAATAGGGATAGATAGAGTATATACAGAATTTGAGGAATTGGTAAGGAAGATTAGAAAAGGGGAAAGTAGTACTAAAGGTCTTGTAAGCAAGCTTTATAATATATTGAATAGAGGTGCAGATCCACAGGAGGACTTGAAACGGAAGTGGGAACAAAACTTGAATATAAAAATTGGGGAGATTGAATGGAAAAACAAATGGAAAAAGAGAATTATGAGAACAATGTCCGTAAGAATTAAAGAACATAATTTCAAAATGTTGTGGCAATGGTACCTGACACCATTAAGACTTTACCAGATGGATAACAAAAGAGATAAGTTATGTTGGAGATGTAAAGAATATGATGGAACATATGAACATATGTGGTGGAGCTGTAAAAAAATAAGGGATTTCTGGGCAAGAATAGAAAATGAGTGTGATGAAATATTGGGTAAAAGTGTTAAGTTGGTGTCGGGTACCATTCTTTTAACGAATGTGGAAGGTTTGGGTTTAAATAAGGAGGAAAAAGAACTATTGGAAATTATATTGACAACAGGTAGACAATGTATAGCAAAAAATTGGAAAAACGATATAGACATACAGATTGGAGAATGGTATAAAGAAATGTGGAGTTTAGCACTGAATGATAAATTGACATGGGAGATTAAAGTCAAAAGAGATAATTTAAAAGAGAATAGATTCTGGAATATATGGAAACCGTTTGTGGATCACTCTATTATGGCAAGCGATAGTTCAGGACCAGTACCATCACAAAGAAGCTTCTGGAACTGAGTAGAAAATAAACTCTCCGGGCATTGTATATATACACTGGGTGATTATTATTTGTTAAAAAAGATTAGTGCTAGTACAGAAAGTTTTTTCTATCATTTTGGATATTGAAATAATGGTTTTTAATATTTGGTGGTTAAATAGTAGTTAACGAGTATAGATATTGTTATGTGCTAGCATATAGTAATGTCTGTTAGTATGATATTAAGAATTTGTTAGTGTATTGTATCGTTAATGTATTGTTAATGTTTTTTTTTCTTTCGTTTTTTGTATGTCTATTAAAAATTCAATAAAATTTAATAAAAAAAAAAAAAAAAAAAAAAAAAAAGCTCCCATTTCCTCTAAAGCCTAGGGAGGACATTTCCATCAATTATTTTTGAAATAGACATTTGATCCTAAGAATAAAAAAGCCAAAAACCACTGCATTTAAACAAAATGTTTTTCACTTTAAGAAGCATGTGTGTAGGTCTCCTGTGTCACTTTGTGTGGATGCCCCTGGGATGGAAGAGATTGCAAAATGAAGAACTGTTATGATGATTGGCAGCAGGAGAAAAGTTGGACAGAAGAACTTCCAGGCACGGTATTGAATTTTCATTTATTTTCAGTGATGCTTTGGGCAAAGATAGGAAGAGCAGAGGGAATGAAATGAAATGTATGACTAACTCAAAAGTCAAGCAGATAAGTACCTGATAGGTCACTGTTCCTAATCTAAACTTTGAGGCTGTTTCCAGGGAAAGTACTAAATCATTAAAAAATAGTTTTGACTGAAAATATTGTATTGGCTTGAGCTGTCGTGTCACCCGCTGAACACTTTGGCTGTGTGTTCCTTTCCTGTCTCTCTGTGTATCATGTTTAGTGAAGTTGCATGTGAACGTAGGGGCCTTGGGTGGTACTGATGTTTGGTATTCCCACAGAGCAGGGGAAAGTTACTTTTCTGGATTATACCTCCCAGATCCCCTCAGCAAGTATCTATGTTGGCTAGCATATTCTAGGAGTTGTAGTTCTAAAAAGGAACTTTTTCAAACCCTGGACTGTTTATATAATCTTTTAGTATGTATAAAAATGTGGATTACTTGGTTAGGCAGAGGTCTCTCTAAAGGATAAGCTTTGATTACACTTGCGGTAGAGCTGGGGCATTTTTCCGTTTGGGATGGAGAAGCAAAAGATGACAACCACCTTCTAAAATCAAGATGTAGAGTACTGAGAGCAAGTCAGGCTGGTTTGGCTCATGGGGTGAGGGTAGGGAGAATATTCCTTTCTGATAAGTGGTGGGACATCCACTTAACATGGGGCTTCCACTTAAGCTATGTTAGTCATTGGGGAATATGACCAAGCTAAACCTATGGCCCTAATTTCATGCCTAAGGGCTTCCTGTATGCAACTGTTTGGCCATGCAGAAACAAACTGGCTCTTCCTAGGCTCTTACAGCAGGGGTGCCCAAACTTTTTGGGCTGCAGGCCAGTCACATGATTCAGGAGGCCAGTCACTTCAGCTCATGAGCCGGATCTGGCCCCCAATGCCAATTCATCCAGCTTGCAACACCCTTATCACTGCTGAAAGTGGAAGTAAAACACATCACAGGCTGGATGAATTGGCGTCGGGGCCAGATCCGGGCCACGGACCATAGTTTAGGCACCCCTTTGCAGGCGCACCCCCCAATAAAGGACTCAGACACTGGTAAAAGTGGATAACAGCATTGGGCCACATTTATTGATTCATGCCCTAGTCCGAATTATAAATTTCTATTGGTAAAACGACCAATCATAATTCTTAAGGCAAGCAGGCCGAAGTAACACTGGTAAGGTACCACCCCAAAATTGCCAACGGCAATTGGTTACAATGTATCAATTTGTATCAATTTGTTTGTTTACAACAAACAAATTGTTGACCGTAGTCAATATCTAACTAATGACCCCACCCTCTGACGCGTATCCGTGGAATCACGGGGTGATGCATGCTGGCTAGCTATCGCCATCACCCCGTCACCTAGTTCGTCGTTGACCGGACAACGTTTAACCAACTTATGCCTGTCTATTGTTGTCCAGTCAATTGCGAACCTGCCGGATACCTGTGGGTCATAATGTTTACCTTACCAGTGATACCCGCCCATGTGACCAAAGTCAACAGCATCACAGAAACCCCTATATCAAACCATAGCAACAGTGTGGGATGGGCGAAAAAACCAGGACCAGAGAGCCAATTGTGGGTCCCAGCCAAAAATTCCCACCCGGCCCCGAAGCGACCAAAATATCACACTGTTAACTAGGGAGGGGGTGGAGGGGAAAAACTTCTCCGCTCCGTCGCTTCGGAAAATGGCAGCTCGGCTGCCTCATGGCCACCCCTTTTATAAGGGAGCTGGCCACGCCCCTAACTACCCGGATGCCTTCCTCCTATGGGGGGGGGCCGCAAAGGGCGCGGCGGCCATTTTGGTGCCGCGCTTGCATTGCAGGCGCACCCCCCAATAAAGGACTCAGACACTGGTAAAAGTGGATAACAGCATTGGGCCACATTTATTGATTCATGCCCTAGTCCGAATTATAAATTTCTATTGGTAAAACGACCAATCATAATTCTTAAGGCAAGCAGGCCGAAGTAACACTGGTAAGGTACCACCCCAAAATTGCCAACGGCAATTGGTTACAATGTATCAATTTGTATCAATTTGTTTGTTTACAACAAACAAATTGTTGACCGTAGTCAATATCTAACTAATGACCCCACCCTCTGACGCGTATCCGTGGAATCACGGGGTGATGCATGCTGGCTAGCTATCGCCATCACCCCGTCGCCTAGTTCGTCGTTGACCGGACAACGTTTAACCAACTTATGCCTGTCTATTGTTGTCCAGTCAATTGCGAACCTGCCGGATAACTGTGGGTCATAATGTTTACCTTACCAGTGATACCCGCCACACGGGGAGGCTTGCAAAGGCTCACCGCCCCCCCCAAGACCGTCAGCTCGGTCGACAGGCCTGCTCGCCAGTGCAGTAATCCAGAGGTCCATACCTCCCTGCGACAGATGGGCCCCATCCCCTGAGTAAAGCTCGTAAATTTGCAAACTGATGGCGGGGAGGCTAATGACGCATCCCCCGCCCTTGTCAAAGGAACCGGGCAATAGCCCCGTTCACGGGGCGTCGGCTCAGTCAAGAGCCCCGAGGCCGAACGCCCCCCTGTAAGCGTGCCACGGTATCGTGTCCGACCAATTGAGGGCTGTGGCAGGCCACACATAATGTGAGTAGGGCAGGTCACTGCGAACCGCAAGTTTCCGCGATAGGCCAGTGACCCGCCCCAAACCACCGCCCCCAAGGTACGGAACCAGGACATCGGGCGAGCCAGCATCCCTGATGTAGAAAAGGGATGGCAACAGTTCCCGCCATAACATGCCGTGCTTACCATAGCACCCGGGACGTGCGGATGCACCCTGTCCCAGTCGGGCACCCACTCTGTCGCCGCAGCGTAACGCGCTGCCCCCATGCACATGGCTACGGCCCACCAGGCATACTGTCACCGGTGTAAAACGACACCCAGGGTCTGTCAAGTAAAAAAGGGAGGGGGGGGAGGAACAGTGCAGTGACTAAAACTGGTACTCACAGTTGAGGAGGGCGAAGACAAAACTGAAAACATTGTGATCCCCACCCTCCCATGCGGCGTATTTCAGCCCTGGAGTACCCAAAAAACAACTGCAGCATAAGCCGCCCCTAACCTGAACGAACGGGTGCCGCAACGAGCCCCTGAGAGGCCAACACTGTCTAGTGCCTTCCCACCACCCTCCAAATTGGGATTTAGGAATAGAAGACCCACCTCGGTGACAGAAAAAACGTGCCATGGTGCGTGCCACACAGTGCACGGAAATCCTGTAGGGCACCAACCGGACAGATGTCTGTCGAGGAACATCGTAGCAGTCTACTCCACTGCCTACGCCGTGCTGATTCGTTTTAGAGGAGCGTATCCCCAACTGAGCCCAATATTGTCCACACAGACATCTTCGAGTTCCAGTGCCCTACGACTTGCATCCGCCTTATACAGCATCTCAAGCTCGCTGCTGCGGAGCGCTCCAAAAAGGCCACCGTTGTAGCCGCACGAAGTGGGCTGCCTCATTTATCAAAACAGAGGCCAGGCCAGCCCCGGGCCAATTGGGTAAAACACCCCAGGGAAAATTTTGCATCCGCCTTATTCAGCATCTCAGGCTCGCTGATGCGGAGCGCTCCAAAAAGGCCACCGTTGTAGCCGCATGAAGTGGGCTGCCTCATTTATCAAAACAGAGGCCAGGCCAGCCCCGGGCCAATTGGGTAAAAACCCTGGGAAAATCTTGCATCCGCCTTATTCAGCATCTCAAGCTCGCTGATGCGGAGCGCCTCCAAAAAGGCCACCGTAGTAGCCGCATGAAATGGGCTGCCTCATCTATCAAAACAGAGGCCAGGCCAGTCCCGGGCCAATTGGGTAAAAAACCCCTGGGTAAATCGGGTGGCGGTCGCCCGGGAAACGCCCGCGCACGCGCACCCACCCCTCACAAACGTGTCTCACACGGAAGTCATTGGTGCTGTCCACAGACCTCCCACTTTGGCCATAAAAGCCAACCCTGACAGCTGAGATGCTATGGTGCGTGGTGCAAGGCCCTGGGCATACAGGTAAACCATGAACCGCAGAACATGGGCTACTGGGATCGGCCAGGTTCCTGGCAGTCGAAATTGGGTACATAATGCCCTGAAGGAACTAAATGCGTGGTGATACGCCTTACTCATGCATGGCGCTAGTGACAGGCCAATCGCCCGGGTCACCTCTCCTTGCCAACGTTCCATCACTCGTCCGGGAGTGGCGAGGGAAATTCCTCCGCATCCGGGGCCGAGGCACGGAACCGGGAGATCTGCAGGCGGGACAAAGCAGCAGCAATATCATTATCAACCCTTGGGACATGCCTGGCCTTGAAGAGAACGTTGAGGCACAGGCTGCATAACACAAACTAGTGCACTAGGTCAATAACCCCGGGCGATTTGGAAATCTGTGCATTGACGATGCGGACAACAGCCGCATTGTCACGCCAAAAATGCACAACCGAGTTGGCCCACTACTTGCCCCATAGCATCAAAGCACTCAGGATAGGGAAACGTTCCAGATACGTGAGACCATGCAGGCGACCCTTGCCTGCCCAGGATGGTGGCCACCCACCATAGGCCCGCTTCCAATTGAAGTAGATCCCATAACCCAGGAATCCTGAGGCATCGGACTGCATCTGAAAGCAAGGGGGAGCCAGGAGATCAGACCCCAAAATGACACCCCGTTGAACTACCTCTGGATCTATGGCCAGACAAACACGTCTGCCCTGATACCCCGGGTAAATCTAAGCCTATGGTGGGGCCTGGATAATCCTGCCATGGCATCGCACCAGCGCAGAGCAAATGCCCTGCCCGGTGCGACGACCCTGCCAGCGAAATTGGGGTGACCATGTAGCACCAGAAGTTCCCTCAGTGATGCCATGTGCTCGGCCAGCAAGTCCGAGATAAGGGCCACTAGCCTTGACACCTTATCCTTCTGCAACCTAGAATCCTGCGCTACCGTGTCACTCTCCACCCCAGGAATACTAGCTGTGGAGATGGGCCCCCGGTCTTTTCGGGCGCTAAAGGGACACCAAGTTCCTCCATTAGCGTCTGAAATGTGTTGAGGAGACGTGTGTACGTGTCCCAGCCCCGTTCAGCCCTGAATAAAACCATCCAGGGAATGGGCTACAGACCGGGACCCTGACCTGCGGACAAAAGCCCACTCTAGGAAAGTGGCGAAACGCTCAAATACTGAGCCCCAATGGAACAGCCAAAAGGCATGGCATCATTGAAATAATATGCTCCCCGGGACGGGGGTGCAGGGACAGGGCCAACGACCCTGCCCGCATAGACCCTCTTGTCAAAGCTGGCAGCAGCCACCTCCTCCCTCCCCCTAAGGGATAAAAGATTGGGGGCATCCTGAGGGGACCTATCACCCATGAAAGGGATCGGAACCCCTGCCTAGAACCCTGAAGGAGATAACCCGCATCCTCTCCCTTCGGGTACAATGTGAGCCAACGCTCCAACATGTCCACCTTAATTGGGGAGGGAGCCCTTCGGTGGACTATGACCTGTGCTGGGGCCGCCTGCTGGACCGCATGCCCACAATGGTATATCTCCCCGGGCGCAGGGCGCGTGGGCGTCACGTACAAAAGCCGCAGCATCTGGCATGGCTCATCCCACCTAATCTCGGGGTGCGGGGAAATCCGCCTACAGCACTCCTCGTCACAAGCCAACCACGATGGGCCCGGAAAGTAAACCATCGCCCGGTAGACGTTGTCCAAATACTGGACCATTGGAATTGCCAAATCCGGCCGGGCCCTAAGGTACCGCCATGCATATGAGGTAGGCCGGCAACCATTTGGCCCACATACTTGGTGGCTTGCGACGACGTGCCTGCCACTATCCTTCTCATTCTGCCCCTCCCTCTCCTCCTTGGTGGGCTCTCTGTTTAGGAGTGAGAAGATATCCACGTACTCCCCCCGCCAAATTTACTCTCTGGTGGCCTGTGCCAAGTGGTCACTCAGCGGTAAGGAATAGGGGCTTGGACCAACCCGGCCACCCAAAACATTCCCCTCATGGTAGGGAACACCCCCCACCATGGGGCCCTGGGTGGTAGTTGTCATCGCCGGGTGGGGCGTCAGCGGGTGCACCGCCGCACCACCCACGCGAGGCCAAGGCCATTGGAAAGCCCCCCCCAACGTGGCCACGTGTGTAGGTGCACTAGTTTGAACCGCATACTCACGTGCTGCACCCCCGCGGCCGCCCCCACCGGGGGTTCCGGCCCACTGGGGGCGTCGGAGCTCACGACCGCCGCAGAGCTCGTCACTGGGGGCTGACCCGCACCGGTCTGTTGGTTGGGGAGCTGTGAGGCAGTGGCCGAGGTTGTGCCACGCCTCAAGCAGCTCAACCCGTCCCGTCGCCTGCCGCTGCCCAGCAGACGACGCGTCGAAATGAACCCCAAAGGGAGCCCCCAGCATGGCTGGCCCGAGCCAAGGACGCCTCAAGGGCCGCAACACGGGCCAGTAAAACCTCCATGCTTACATGGGGCCAAGGGCCGGCCGGCCCTCCTGCTACAGGCATAGGTACAGGTCCCTGCACCCCGGGACCCGAATAGGGCCATCGCCCCACGCTGAGGCCCGGTAGGGCCGATGTAGGTACCTGCCAGGGCAAGGGGCCACACCCCCCCCCAAGGCTAGAAGGCCCCGGGGTGAGCTGCGCCCCCGCCGCTGAAGGCCCAACAGGATGGAAAACACCAGGAGCGGCGTCCACCGCTTGCGGGCCGCGGGCCACAGCCCTCACTGGACCCATGCTCGGGTCCCCCGCCTCCGGGCGAGGGGGAATAGACCCCATTCCACCGGTCCCGGCGGGTACCAGCAAAGGTGGCTGCTGTGGAGGCGCAACCGCGGTCCTCCGACCCGTATTGCGCCTCCTAACAGCGCGAGCCGCGCTCGCGGCCGCCCTCTTCTTCGCAGGCATCGCGAGGAAATCTAAGGGAAGCCAAAAGAGAAAATTCGCAGCCAAAAAGGCTTCCCTGGCAAGGTAAGAGCGACGGAGACAAGAGGGGAAAAACTTCTCCGCTCCGTCGCTTCGGAAAATGGCAGCTCGGCTGCCTCATGGCCACCCCTTTTATAAGGGAGCTGGCCACGCCCCTAACTACCCGGATGCCTTCCTCCTATGGGGGGGCCCGCAAAGGGCGCGGCGGCCATTTTGGCGCCGCGCTTGCATTCTTACAGCCCAGGAGGCACAAATATTGCACAAGCCCTTTGATGTGAAAAACATTGTCTGAAATCCAATTGCTGATTCATGCTTAAGTAAATGAAAGGCATAAACTGCTGCAAAATAACAAGTGCTGACTGAGTTCCAGGCCCATGCTCAAGTGTGCACGTGCCCAGGAATGCAACCAGCACCTTGTTAATTAGAGGCAACTTGCCATTATGACTCATTTAGGCAAAAGTAAATTGGTAATCAGATTGTCGTTGGCACCTAGGATCATCTGTGGTATTTTGTTGGAAAAGAATAACTGCTGGGGCCTTTACAATAACTCATCTTTTCAAGATGAGCAAAATATGCTGCATACCATTCACATGGGAAGAACTACCCTTGTCTCAGGTCTTCCATTGATGCTGCTTTAGAATAAGACATAATGTTAGTTTAAGAGAGGGTCTATCGGTTGATTGGCATCTATAGCCCTGTATTTCTAATGTTCTCCATATCATACTGTATCAATGCAACAGGTTCATTATATATAATGGAAACTGAACTTTTTTTCAAAAAAAAATTATATAAATTTTATTGAATACCGTGCAGAAAGTAAACAAATAAATAAATACATGAATACATGAGGTGAAACAATCAATGTACAACAATGCAAACATATTTACAATACAAACACAGTGTTGCTCACTTTTCATAGTAGCTCGCATTTGGTACTTGTCTATTAATTTTACATAATCTCTGAAATGGTGTTCACACATTAATTAATTTTCATTCCAAAAAGATAACTGATGCGATGGTGGCTTGTTCCCTTTTCCCCTATTCATGGTATGATCAATAAAAGGCTTCTAGATTTCATAAAATTTATTCTTATTCGTGATGGCTTTTTTAAATATTTATTTCACAGGTAAGTTTGTCATTGAGTGCAATCATCCACATCTGTGCATACCAATCTTCAATTTTCAATGGTTCCTCTCCTTTCCAATTGGTGGCTATACATATCCTTGCATTTGTAATTATAATTGATAACAATTCCACTTGATAATTATTTAAAATCATATTATTGTATTCAAACACTAATACACTAGATGGTTCAAGTTTAATGTTCATCCCCAGTATTTCTGTTGCTTCTTTCCCCACCTTTTTCCAAAATAGTTTTGTAATTTCGCACTCCCACCACATGTGAATATATGTACCAGTTTGGAAACTGAACTTCTCTAATGGGTAGTGTGCACCTAATAAAAGTCTGGAAAATTGCACTGCTATTCTGTGAATAGATCCTAGTAAAAATCTTCTCAATTGCTGTCTATTTACTTAGAAGCATGATGTGGATGGTAAAGCTCTAGCAATGAAAGAAGGAAAATGGAGCAAGAGATGCAAATAAGTGTAACTAATAAATTGCAAGTAAGTGGAAAGTAGAGAGATGCAAATGTAGCTAATGAACATCCACTTTTAAAATATTCATTTAATTGCGGTTTCCTCTGGCACTAGCAGGCACATTTCCCTCCTCTGTCTGTCTCTTTGCTTCTGTTCCCCTTTATTATGTTAATGTTTATTTTTTAAAAAAAAAGCTTATCATTTAATTTCATGATTGAGTTCATTCCAAGATGACATTTGGTATATTTAAGTTGAAAAGAGCAGCATCATTCTTATGAGAAAATGTATTTGTCCCCTTATAGGTTGATAGGATAGAGAACTTTTATGGCAGCAAAATATGAGAGTGGTGCTGCTGAAACAAATCTCATTCCTTTCCTAATTCATTAATCATAAACCCATAATGGCATGTCTGAAATAGTGCTTTTTAAAATTTGAAACGTGGGCAATTTTTTGATATAGTTGTTTCCAGATTTGTTGGATTACCATTCTGTTCATTCCAAACAAGCAATAGCCATCTGGAAGGCACCACTTTAGGAAAGATTGATCCAATGGATACATGACAAGGTATTTCCCTTACTATGTGATACATTGATTGCTTGATTCCCCCACCCCCCCACCCCCACTGTTTAATCCAAAAGGATATTCAGGGCAAAGTATATATAATCAGGGGCGCCATCAAGGGGGGACGAGCAGGAGTGCAGTCCCAGGCCTGGAGTTGACAGGGGCCCGGGCCGTGCTGCTGCCAGCCACCTGAGCCACCGCAGTCCCGCAAAGAAAGGAAGGCCCTCAGCGCCTGAGGTGACGGGCCTCTGCCTGCGGAGAAAGATAAAGGCAGTGCCTGAGTTCTCTGATTTAGGATTCTCCCACACTCAGACTCTCTGGTGGTCTTTAATTTTGACCTTGGCTCTGCTCCCCAGTGGCTGAGTTTGGATTCCTCTTCTCTGACCTGCCTGTTGGCTGTGTGATTCTGGACTACTACACTACCAGAATCAGGAACAGTGCTTTTAGTAGAATGTATGACAGGGAGCTGGAAAGAATAAAGTAAGTAGCAACTCCAGCAGTTCATTTTAAGATCCCGCTATAGTATATCAGAAACACACGAGGAGTCTTCCCTTACAGCCAAGCAATTATTTTATGCATGTCAGTTCTGGCCTATCTTTGTAGGAGCTGATGCACAGCTCTGGTTTTGATGCAAAGCTCTTTGTTAGTCACCCATCCTGAGGATCTAGAATCCATCTAGATTCAGGGCTCTGAGAACTGCTAGGACCTCTGGGTGCCCATTTCATGAGGATACTTCCAGTGGGGACATGGCAAGAACCTCCCTACTCTCATCTTCTCAACCAATCACTGTTCATATGCTAATCCACTTGCCACCAAACTTCCCTATCTATCATCCAATCTTTACACATGCCTCTTGCATTACTTAGTAAGTTATACTACTATGCAAAGAAGCAAACTAGTTTACAATTGTATTAGTTTCAACATAATCTTCAAGGACTTTCATGGAGTTTAAAAGGAAATAACTACTCATATAGTCACATATGGTGTAATGGTAATTTCTGTTTTGAATATTTTGAGATGGTCTAGAAAGGAGAGTTAATAGAAAGATAAATAAGATAAGGTAGATTGAAATTAGTTGGTTTATTCAAACTCATTATTCTATTGATAATTATTATTGGGCTAAGAGGACATGAATTGTGGAATATGGTAATTTAAAGCTTTCTACCTTTATCCTTATACTTTCAGTATATATGGCTACCCTATGTTCATATTTTTCTATGTTCTTGTTTCATTTTCGTATTGTATGTGAATTTTTTTCTTTCTTCTTTTATAAGCATTTTGTATTTTGTATTACTTATTTAAAAATAAAAAAATATAATAAAAAAATTTAAAAGGAAATAACTACTCAGCTCTGCTGCTGATTCCAGACATTTACCTCCCCTCTGGAATTAATTCTCTCTTGTCAATGGGGATCACAGAAAATGGAATTATATTCAGCACTCACAAATCTAGGACCTTGTGTGTCAGACATAATGTACATAATGTAATGTTCCAGCTTCATGGCTAATGTTTTGCTTTCAGTCCCACCATATTTTAGAAACAAACCTCTGGGCTTTGCTTGAATCAGGAACAATCAATTGCTTCTTGGTCTTTAACCAGTACTCTTGTTAGTTTGTTTTATGTTCCCATCAATGTAATTAGCACCGATCTCTAAAAGTCAATATAGTTAATGGGGAAATCTAACAGAATGTACTCAAAGCTTTTCTATTAGATTAACATGCTGGACTTTTAATGGACATCTTAATAAGGCATAATATTAACTGGAACTTTGTACAAATTAAAGTGAGCCCTCCATCAGGTAGTAAATTTGTAGCAGTGCTCTTTATTTTTCACATGGTAACTTTCTTTGTTCACTGTTTTCCATGTGCTTGTTTTCCAGAACATGAAGCAATCTTGGCCTAGCTCACCTGGTTCTCTTGGCTTTATTTAATCAAGCATTTGCTGAATAACAGAGACTCAAAGAAACTGGTACTTAGCTAGGAGTGAGGTCAGATATATGTCTGAATGGTCATACAAGAGTGAATCGGAGAGAGGTATTTTGAGTGTCTTCTTCAGCCCAGCCCATGTAGCAACAGTAGGAAGGTGATATTATTTTTTCCAGGGCTTCAAGCAATTATTGTTCCCCCATGTGGAACAGACACGCTTTATGGCATCCTAGGAGAGCAGAGTCTGGAATGCATGAATTCAAACTATATTGTAGATTCATGGCATAATTATATCCCTGAACGGCTAATTGCTACAAGTGGTCCAATTTGTGCAACAACTGGTGAAACCTCATATAGAAAACAAGAACAAATGATATTTTGAGCAGTGAATGGTTTTCACAGGCCATTGTTTAGAATGCACAGATAGGGTGTATATAATACTTTGGGGGGGGGGGAGCCACACACACAGTACACAAGTCCCTCTTTGTGTTTTGAAAAGGATATTTGAACTGTAGAGCTTTGGTCATGCCATCTGATCTCTACATAAGCCCTTGACTGGAAGCTTCTCAGTCCCCAATTTATGCCCCAAACCTAAGACCAGAGAGATGGGTCCTGGTGATGTCAGAGGGGCAGGACCTTCTGATGTCAGTGAGGAATGGCAGACAAAAGTTGAGAGGCTGACCAGAATTACTTCATTGTGGAAATGGACATGAGAACCTGGATAAATTGACCCAGGTTGTAGATAGAACCTGGCTAACCAGGTGATGAGGCAACAAAGAGCCAGAAGGAGAAACATTTTATGGTAGATGGACAAATGGTAGTGGGCCAGGATACTTAAGAGACCATGTCACCTCAAGGTTTTTGACCCGTCCTATGAGAGCAGACTGCAGGGGCTCCCTAGTGGTCCCATCAGCCAGGGAGGCACATCTCACTGGGACCAGGAGGAGAGCCTTCTCGGAATCTGCTCTGGCCCTATGGAACCTCCTGCCACTTGAACTGCACCTCCAGGTAGAGTTGCTCCCCTTCTGGTAGGCCTTAAAAACATGGCAATGCCAGCAAGTGTGGGGTACAACTGGTACCATAACCCAGCCCTGCTGGCTTATTTAGCCCTGCCTGGTTTTTTTTAATTTACCCTTGTCCATGTGCCCTTCTTTTAAGGGGATTGGGGAGGTTTTATGTGTGTTTTAGAGTTTTATAGTACAGTAGAACCTCGGATAAAGTCCAAAGTCCATTCCACAAGTTTGGACTTTATCCGATTTTGGACTTTATCTGAATCAAATGGGCGATGCATCGGATAATGTCCAAAAATGGACTTTATCCGAGGTTCCTATACCAAATACCTCGGATAATGTCCATTTTTAAGCAGTTTTGGACTTTAGGCAATGCATCACGTGTGCATGAAAACCGCAAATTTATCCGAAATGGACTTTATCTGAATCAGACTTTATCCGAGGTACCACTGTATTTGGTTTTAACTGGTATTGGGTATGGGTTTTAATTAATGTTGTGAGCCACCTTGGGTCGTTTAGGCGAAAAAGGCGGTTATATAAATCCATTAAAAATCCATAAATAAATACATAAATGAATAAAATGTCAAATATATTTAGGATGTGTAATGTTTGCCACAGTTCCCAAGGGTTTTTCATGTGCAGCCTTACCTATAACACATTTATTCTTGCTGAGATAGTCAAGGGGCCCCAACAAGCATCTGCACCACAGCTTGGAATAGTTAATCTTTTTGGACTGCAGATTCCATGGGCAATGCTAGCTGGGTAATTTGGGAAGTTGTAGTCCCCCCCAAAAAAAGCTTCCAATTTCTGCAGTGGACTAGTGGCAGCAGGAAGGGACATTACAAACTATGTTGCAATGGTTGTGTGGATATGTAGCAATACCATTTTATGCATGCAATCTATAGTGGGTTGAAGCCACAAGAAGTGCAAAAGTAAGAACCTTGTATCTCCCTCCACACCAAGAGACAATGAGAGTGAGCGATGGGAGTTATGAGTTGTACATGGAGTGGAGAACTCTGGTCTAACTGAACCTCTGCATACTCAACCCATACCTTAAAAAACATTTACAGTCATGTACAATAGTAAAGATGAAGATGAAGTACTTTGGACATCAAATGAGAGGATTCGCTTGAGAAAGCCTTGATGTTGGGAAAGGTGGAGGGCAAAAGAAGAAGGGGGTGGCCAAAAATGAGATGGCTAGATGGTATTGTACATGCAATGGGCACAGAGCTGGGCGGGTTGAGGACGATGGTGGAGGACAGAGGTGTCTGGAGGGTGGTGGTCCATGGGGTTGCGAAGGGTCAGAATCGACTGTGCGACTAAACAACAAAACATTAGTTAAGGCAGCTCATGTGCCTTTCCCAGCAATTCAGTGTACCTGCCCTGTAAGAGCATTTGCTTTTCTAAGTTGAGCTGAAACTGCAGCCGAACTCACAAAGTGGCTTCTTTCTCCTTCCCTGTTTCACATGGCTCATAAAATATTCTTGAGCAGGATTAAGTGTTGGAAATATAATGGGCCCATTAAAACCCAGTGGAAAGATGTGGGACCATTTCCCACATCATTTGCCTATTAGAGCAGGCCTCGCTATACTTTTTTTTAGAGCTGGGCATTTTAAGGATGGGGAAAAAAGAACTAGATAGAAACAACTATTTCACAGCATCATCTGTGCATGCATATCTGTCTGTCTGTTTCCCTTTCTCTACTTTCCTCCTTCCTCCTCCACAGATCTTTATGCTGTTTGGAAATTCTGTGAAGGTCAGGATTTCTGGAAACAGAATTTAATGTGGACACTTTTTGTAGAGAAACAGGAGATATTTATAGTACTGTTTTTTATAGTATTTATAGTGTTTGTTGGTTTATAAATATATATTTCAACAGGAGGTTGGAAGAGGAAGATCCAAACTTTAAAACACTATCAGGACTGAAAAGCAAGCATCATATTGCTAGAGGTCTTTATTTCCAAATGACCAGTCCACCATAACAATGAGTTTTCTTTCTCCTTTGTCAACTTTTCTTAAAGATAAACTGTTTCTTTTCACCTCACAGCTAACATTTTGTAGCTACTAAATATCAAATAACATTAATTACTTAAATAAACACCTTGGAGCCAGTAACTCCATGGCGAAAGCATCATCAGCAATTGACCAAAGAAATAAGGTCGAGAGGAAAGGTTTCTTATTTGTCTTTGTGTGACAGGGTTAATATCCATTTATATCTACAACCTTAGTTTAAAAAGAGTTAAAACAAATGGGTGAAGGTGGTTGCATGCTACTCCTGCTTCCTTCAGTTGACAGTCTATAGAGGAAACCTTCGGCTATCTGTTAGTCCAATTTGTGGATCTGTATTGTCAAACAACGAATCTAGGTTTATCACAGAGTGGGATTTTTGTTTGTTTGTTTGCTTGTTTTGAAAGGGAACTGCAAGACCCGATAATTGTACTTTCAGGATGCATAGGAGGTAGCTATTTACTCCTCTCTAAAAAGGAGGAATGCAGTATTACAGAAGAGAACAAAAAGATGAAAAAGATCTAAGTAACACATGCACATGACAATTTATATAGATATATGCAAACATATAAATCATTTACCATTCACCTCATCACAGTAAAGAAGATTATGACCAGGTGACCTATGTGCCTGCAAAGGTCCAGGTAATTAAGGATTTATCGGCAACTTCAAAATCCCCACTGTCCCCTTTTTATGGCTTTTTATCATTACCTGACTCTTGGATTGAATCTAGGCAGGCCTTTGAAAAGAGGAAACTTTCAAGGTTAGGTGTGTCTCTTGGCAGCCCTCCAAATAGAGAAATGTTGTCCATAAAACAGGACATATGGCTACCACTGATACTTATATCTCCAACCAGCAGGTGATTGCATCCACACTTTACATTTCCAGTTATGTGATTTCAGAACCTTATGATTAAATAATGTTGTGAGTTCAGTGTTCAGATTTACAAATACTTTTGGGGCACAGTATAATCTCTGCCTAGAATATAAATTTACTATACGTATCTTGCCCTCCTTTCCTCTCTCTTCATGCATGACGTATGGCTCAAAACACACCTGGAATGGTTCACAGTTTGTTTTCTATGAAATAAAACACCTGCAGAAAACAGTTTTGAAATGCCTTAATATAGTTTGAAATGCCTTAATATAGTTTGTCATGAGCAATTAATCTAATCTGTGGATTTTACAAGTCCTTTTTCCTCACCAAAAAGTCAAAATAAGGAAATGTAAACAGTAAAAAAACAGAGTGCCTTGCAATCAGGATACACACAGTAGATCTTTATTTTCCTCAGAAACAACATATCTTTTATAAATGTCATCCATCATTTGTAATAAGAGCTGTCTGGAATATTTAACTGAGAAGCAAGTACTTGGTATGCTAATAGGGGTCTCTTAGTGAATTCATTTGGTTCTGCTGCATGACATTAATGGTCTTCATAATCTAATGAATGATGTGGTGAGGCCAGGGGAAACGCTATTCAGAAACTCACAAAAGAACTACCTCTAGTATATTTTATATACACATATGACACCCATTCCAGTTTATGTGCTTTCAGGGGAAACGGTAGTTCAAAGTACTACTACCTATATATCCCTTTGTTTTGAAAAAGGAGTCATGTAAGTCTCTAGGGGTAGGAAGCTGTGGGGGCAAGGATGAGGAGGACTCTTTTCAGAGTCAGTTGATGAGTTCAATACTTTTTGGAGTATGAGTGAAAACTGTATCTGCCTTCTCTTTCATCTTAAAATAAAGATTGTCCCTCCCCCCAAATAATTTATTTTAAGCTTTTCCTTTTAGTATACAGTAAGATTAAATTTGAAGCTAGTACTTGTAAAACAACAACAACAATGGTGTTGAGGCATGCTTATTTTCTCTGTCCTGCTGTAAAAAATAAAACCCACAAAATATTGCAAAGTAGAGTACTTTTATTTACTTTTATTTAGAATTGCAGCCACTCTGTTCCATTGTGTGCGCTTTCTTTGCATCTTTTCCCTCCCTCAGGGTGCATAATGTGATCACTGGGCATGCTCAATCCTCCTCGGGTTATTCTGGACCTTCACCTTTAGCATTTTTGATACTTCTGGGATCATTCAGATCCTAAGGATACCTCTTTCTGTGGAATAGATGGTGCTGATCTTAATATCAGTAGTAGAAGGAATGAATGTAGGCAAGGGTTTCTCAACCTTGGGCCTCCAGATGTTCTTGAACATTAATTACCAGAAGCCCAAGTCAGCACACCTGCTGATCAGGGCTTCTGGGAATTTAAGTCAAAGAGCATCTGGGGGCTAAAGGTTGAGAAACCCTGATGTAGGCCAAATGCTATGGCATTACAGTGGGAATACCAAGTCCAGTCCTATGATGGAGGGTTTTGGATATAGGATATAAAAGGGCACTCTATTGAACATAGCAGCAGGGTTGTTTGAGGTTTAGTAGTAGGACACTTCTTTGTTTAACAACAATAGCTGCAATCAGATTTCCTTGGAGTCACAGCCAAAACACCTTCTAGAATCATATAATAACTGAGTTGGAAGGGGCCATTGAGGCCATTGAGCCCAACCCCTTGCTTAATGCAGGAATATAGTTCAAAGTAGATCTGACAGATGGTTGCCCAATTTGATCCCCCATGCAGAGAAGGATCAAACTAGTGAATTTCCATCACTAGATATGCTCAAAGGTTGAATTTTGGAAGAACAACGTTTCCTCTGCTTGGGGAGGTTCTCAGTGTGATTTATGTGGCATCAAGTGGAGAGTTTCTGTTGTTAAAGAAGGCTTTCATCTTCAGAAAATTGCCCATTGTAATTACAAAGCAATGAAATTGTGTATAAAGAGAGGGGGGAATTGGTGTGCTCTACTTATTTGCCTATTTATTCTACATGGATTTTGAACATCCACCGACAGCTGTTGTGTAAGAATGCAATATTACATCAAATGCCCTAACTTGATCTTATCTGAAACGGTGAAAAGCGATAAATGTTTATATCCCTCCAATTTCATCTGGTGTGTGATTGTTTATGGGGTTGCAAAGGGTCGGACTCGACTGTATGACTGAACAACAACATTTTATTTCAGTATTAGAAACCTGATGTCTGGCTACATTTGGAGCATTTACTAGAAGAACTGAGTATAAGGTTTCCAAATGCTTTGCTTATATTATTAGGTGAATTTAATGCCAGATTTGGAACAGTACAGGTAAAAAGTTGCAATGAAGTGTGGAATTCCAGATGATGATCTTTTATATCTGAATTATTTGAAATCCTAGGATTTTAAGATAAATAATGCAGGTGTGAACCTGTTTAGGCTGACATACGGATGGGCCGAGTATAATTGGAAATAGCTATGATACTACTCCTTACTGTTTTACTTATTTATATCAAAGTTAAGGAAGTGTTGTTTATGTTTGTAGTCTTAGAAGCAAAGGCCAACTTATTTGTCAGTGTGTGTGTGTGTGGGGGGGGGGCATGGCATGGAGACGACCTGAGCAGCAGCGTTTATTCGTCTCTGCATGGAAAGGGGAGCCACAAATGTGGAAAAATGTGCATAAGCTTTTTTGAATGAACAATTGAAAGCAGTGCCTAATGTTGTTAGCGGTCTGAAAATTCCTAATCTGGCCAAGAATTCGTACTGCAAAAACTGCGGAGCCCAAGGCTGAGTTGGAGCGCCCAACCGCCCAATCGCCAGGTTGTGTGCCTCGGAGACCCGGAGGCTCGAAGCCCTGGAGGATTGAAACCCCGAAGTTCCAAGTGGCATCTCAGCAGTATTGTGAGTTGTAATTTCTCCGGGGGTGTTCTGACAGTGCGATTAATAAGTGGGGTGAAGTAAAGATTAAAAAAAAAGTAAAAAAGACTATAAGACTGCTTGCACTGCGTTAGTACCCACAGTTGGAGTGGAGAGGTGAAATGGAAAGGAGAGACATGGCGGGCAAAGTGTAAAGGCAGAGCGTGAATCGAAATGAAGAAAGTTGGGAAGACAAAGAGGCTTTCGTGGAGAGTTTGGACCCGGGCTGCTAGAGCAAGAATTGCTGGCTGGAGTTAAGGGCTGAGGGAGTTGAGCGGGTCTGTGTGGTTCAATCTCCCCAGTAGTTCCTATCTCCAAGTGACCGCTTTGGGTAGCCCGAAAATCAAGAGCGTTTTGTCACCTGAATTTTTATTCTGCGAGCGGTGAAGAGTGGTGAGGGAGTGCAGTCTCTGTATGCATTTGAACTGCGGTTTTGGAATTCACAGAGTACTAATTGGATTTGTTTTGCATTTTGCCTTGTTTGGTTGGCTTTGGTAGCCCTGGCTACCTTGGAAAGAAGATTTTGCTTCCCTATTGGCATTCTTACTAACTACTAACTATTTTGAATTGACAAATCAAAAAGGCACCTTGCCTCTCTGTTCAACTTTGGTTACTGTAATACTGTAAGATTTGCGTACTTTCCATTTGAGTAAGGTGCTGCTGCGAGTGAGGAATAAAGTTCTGTACTGGAACTTCTTCTACTTGTTGTTAAGAAAGAAGAAAGTAGAAGAAAGAAGAGAGTAGAAAAAAGTAGTACTGTTCCTCAGACAAACATTGCAGCACATTACAGCTGGTGGTTCCAGGACTTCATTAGACTCAAGGATGCTTCCTTGCCTTATCTTATCTTAAAATGCAGCTGTGCTACAAAGTTATTTTGAATGTGTCAACCTGAACTGAATGCTAAGCACTCTTAGAAATAAAGTGGAAATAGAAAATAAAATAAAAAGCCATAGAAGAACTTAATATACATTAATACACTTTAATACACCTTAATAATAAGCAAGGCAAGCAGTTGGCTGTGTTGTTTGTATATATAGGTGTATAGAATATATATCAGTAAAGAGTTTACAAGGGTTTAAGGGTATTAGTGAAGTCAATGTATTGCAAACTGTTGGGTAACAAAGTAGTGTAGTTTTGGTAAAATTATTTTCTAAAATATTCGAATGAATCATAGAGAGAAGGGCAAGCTATTAAGGCAAGTGATAGAATTAGACCCAGTCTGGTTAAGGACAGGTAGGTTAGTGAGAGCTGAGGGCGAAGGCAGGAGAAAATCTTTACAGGACAAAATCAGAGAAGTTGAAGAGCTAAGATTACTCAGAGCAGATATGCAGGCAAGGAAAAAGTCTCAAGAAAAACAGCAACCTAGGCAACAATCAGAAGTAGAACAGATTGAGCCGGTGAATACTGAGGAAGAAGACAGAGTGCAGGGGGCCATAAAAAAGAAGGTAATAGTAGGAAAGGTGCTTGAAACTCAGTAAAGGGATAAGTTTCAGGAAATAGATATGAATGATTATAAAAGCTCCATTGAAGTTAAGTTAGCAGAACTTGAGAAGTTTCTCCAAACAAAATTTGAAACGTTAGAACAGCAGTAAGCTCAGGACAATCAGGAATATATTAAACTACAACAAGAAAGTTTTGAAGCATTTCAACAAAAAATGTTGATGATGATGACAGAAATGATGGAATCCACAAAAAATGAGGTAGCAAGTGTTATGAAAGAAGTTTCTGAACTAAAAGAGCACAAAAGAGGTTGAAGTTCTGACTAAAGAAGTACAGGGGGTGCAAGAAAAGGTTAAGGAAGAGGAAGGGAAGATAGATGATCATCAGGCAAGAATAGAATTTTTGGAAAATCAATATAGAAAATGTAATGTAATAATTTGAAATATTCCTGAGGGTAGACCGGACCAGTTAAAGATTAGATTATTGAGTTGGTTAAATGATCTAAAGATGAAGAAGAGTTTTGTGGCCGAGGATATAATAAATGTACACAGGTTAGGTTCAAAGAAGCACACTAATGGGAATCGAAGTGTGTTGGTGAGGTTTGCGCGTGAAGGTTTGAAGTTGACCTTAATGCAACATATTAGGAAATCTGGTTCGAATGCACTGAAGCTAGAGGGAAACAACATAGAGGTTTACAATGATATCTCTGTTGAACGACGGACTTGGCGGATGCAGTTAAAACCAATTACAAAAAAACTAAGAGAAAAAGGGATCCGTATTTTTGGCTCTCATCAAAAAAATTAAAAATTGTAAATTCCGGAAAATCATATATGATAAAAGAAGGATTATATGTTCTAGATGTCTTAGTGGATGCAAAAATAATTGAGAGTAACACCAAGGAATGGAAAGACCTTAAGGAAGAGCTGATAACATCAGGAATGTATATGACTCATGATAAGAATTGTTAAAAAGAAAAAATGTCTAGGCACAATATGCGTGAGTTATGTTTAGCACACAATAAGATGAGTGATTGAAATATGTATATGTGACATAAAAAACATTGTTTAAAATGCATGGGATGAATGGTAGCTATGCTTATAGATTGGCTCACTCCCCCCCCCTCCTCCTTGATTTTCAAGGGTGTGCTTCGCAAGAAAGGTGGAGAGGGTGAAAAAGTATTATTATATGTTTTATGTTCAATTTTTGTGTTACTTGTTGGAAGGGATATGGAGTAAGTTGCATACATATTTGTTGGAGACAGAGGTTACATTAAAGGAAATTAGAAGTTCAACTCATTTAATTGTGAAGGTCTCTTTGGATTTAATGTGCACACAGTCAAAAGTAAATGTTGATAAGTATGATAATGGTTAGAGTTAAAGGCTTGGGATCCCCAATAAAAAGAAAACGTATTGAAGCTGCAATTAGAAGAACTAAACCAGACATAATATTTCTTCAAGAGACACACCAGAAAAATGAAAAAGTTAATAATTTAAAATTAACTTGGATAAATAATTATGAGAGAGCATTTGGAACATCTAATTCAAGGGGTGTGGTGGTATTAATATCAAAAAGGTTAGGTTTTTTCAAATTAAAAAGTATTATTGACCCTGAGGGAAGGTTTATAATAATAAAAAGTTTGGTGGATGAAGAGGAAATTTTGTTGGTTAATATTTATGCAATAAAATTTAATAATTTTTTTTAAAATTGTCAATGTGTGTTTTGGCATAGCAGTATATCGAAGGAAAGATAGTGGTCATCAGCCTATTACATTGAAAATATTAGCTAAATCTAACGTAAGAAAAAGCATCTTTTTCAGATTAATAGCTACCACAGAATGTAGAAAAATATCGAGAAAGGAGATGGAAATGGCTAAAAAGCTACTGTATACAAAATAGAAGATTATCAAAATCAATCATAAGTACAAAAACAGAAATATACTGGTAACTTTATCTTAGATTCTAATATAAACCAAGCATTGGAAGCATGCCACTATGTCTGTGAGAAATGGCTTTTTAAAAATCAGATGCAAATTCAAAGCCAGATAGATCTCACAAAACCTCCATGGTTAGACAGAGAATGTAGAATATTGAGAATGCAAGCGCGGTGCCAAAATGGCCGCCACGCCCTTTGCGGCCCCCCCATCGGACGAAGGCATCCGGGTAGCTAGGGGGCGTGGCCAGCACCCTTATATAAGGGGCGGCCACGAGGCAGCCGAGCTGCCATTTTGCGAAGCGACGGAGCGGAGAAGTTTTTCCCTCTTACCTCTGTCGCTTTTACCCTTCACCGGGAAGCCTCTTGGCTGCTGATTTTCCCCTTTTTCGGCTTCCCATCGGCTAGCTGCAATGCCCTCAAAGAAGAAGGCGACTGCGAGCACAGCTCGTTCTGCGCGGAGGCGCCAGCCAGGTCGGAGGACGGCGGCTGCGCCTCCCCAGCAGCCTCCTTTGCCCGAGCCCACCGGGACCGGTGGGATGGGGTCAATTGCCCCTTGGCCGGAGGCTGGGGGTCCGCGTACTGGCCCAGTAGGGGCCGCGGCCCTCGGCCCGCAAGCAATGGCCACTGCTCCTGGCGTGGCCCATTCTGCTGGGCCTTCCTCCGTTGGTGCGCAGCTTCCTACGGGGGGTTCCAGCCTTGGGGGGTGGTGGGGTCCCCTCCCCTGGCAGGGTACTCCCCCGGCCCTACCGGGCCCGGCCTTAGGATCGTGGCCCTATACGGGCCCTCGGGTCCAGGGACCTGGACCGGCGCCTGCAGTTAGTGGGCCGGCCGGCCCTTTGCCCCCCTTGGCTTAGGGGGCTACGTTAATGTGGAGGCCCTCCTGGCCCGCGTTGCGGCCCTTGAGGCATCCCTGGCCCGGGTTAGCCACCCTGGGGCCCCTTTTGGGGTGCAGGTTGATGCATCATCTGCTGGGCAGCGGCAGGCGGCGGGACGGGTCGAGCTGCCTGAGGCGCGTGGCCCGGCATCGGCCACTGCCTCGCAGCTCCCCAATCAACAGGCCGGTGCTGGTCAAGCCCCGTTGACGAGCTCTATATCGGCCGTGAGCTCCGACGCCCCCAGTGGGCCGGAACCCCCGGTGGGGGCGGCGCATGGGGGTGCAGCATGTGAGTATGCGGTTCAACCTAGTGCACCCACACACATGGCCACGTTGGGGGGGGGGCTTTTCAATGGCCTTGGCCTCGCACGGGTGGTGCGGCGGTCCAGTCGCCGACGTCCCATCCGGTGACTCCAACTATCACCCAGGGCCCCGTTGTGGGGGGTGCTTCTTACTCAGTCGGGAATGTTTTAGGGGTGACCGGGTTAGTCCAGGCTCCTTTCCAGATGCCTGCAGTTTCCACCGTTCCTGTGTCGGCTTTGCCGACAGCAGGGTATTCCTTGTCCCTGGGGGACCATTTGGCTCAGACTACCAAAGAGAAGATCTGGCGGGGGGAGTATGTGGACATCTTCTCCCTTCTTAACAGAGAGCCCACCAAAGAGGAGAGGGAGGGGCAAGATGAGAAGGATAAGGAGCAGGCGCGTCGTCGCAAGCCACCACGTACGTGGGCCAACTGGTTGCCGGCCTACCTCATATACATGGCGGTCTACCTCAGGGTCCGGCCGGATTTGGCAATTCCGATGGTCCAGTATTTGGACAACATTTACCGGGCGATGGTTGACTTCCAGGGCCCGTCGTGGTTGGCTTACGACGAGGAATTCCGTATGCAGATTCCCCTGCACCCCGAGATGAGGTGGGATGAGCCCTGCCAGAGGCTGTGGCTTCTGTATATGACTCCCACGCGCCCTGCGCCTGGGGAAAGATACCATTGTGGACACGCGGTCCAGCGAGCGGCCCCAGCACAGGCACCCTGCCAGGTGGCGGGGCAGGGGGTTCCAGCCCGCCTGCTGTGCTGGACTTTCTCGTCCAATGGTTCCTGCAACAGGAAGAATTGCAAGTACAGGCATGAGTGTCCCTCCTGTGCTGGCCCCCATGCGGCCTCCGCCTGTCCCAGGCCTGGAGGGATGCGGGGCAGAGGGAGGGGCAGACAAGGGGCTGGCAAAACTGCCGCAGAGGGAGCTGGTTCACCGAAAGGCCCCCTCCCCAATTAATGTGGACATGTTGGAGCGTTGGCTCGCATTGTACCCGAGGGAGGCGGACGCGGTTTACCTCCTTCAGGGTTTTAGACAGGGGTTCCGTATTCCTTTCATGGGTGATAGGTCCCCCCAGGATGCCCCCAACCTTTTGTCCCTTAGGGGGAGGGAGGAGGTGGCTGCTGCCAGCATTACTAGGGAGGTCGATGCGGGCAGGGTCGCTGGCCCTTTCCCCACACCCCCGTTCCCCAACCTTAAGGTATCACCCTTGGGCTTAGTGCCCAAAAAGTCACCGGGCGAGTTTCGCCTGATCCATCACTTGTCCTACCCAGCCGGCCGATCGGTCAATGATGCTATCCCTGATGACCTTTGCTCGGTCAGGTATACATCTTTTGACCAAGCGCTACGCATGGTGCGCTAATGTGGCCCGGGTGCGCTGTTGGCTAAGTGCGACATTAAGTCGGCATTTCGCCTCCTGCCGGTGCACCCGGGTGACTTTGAGTTGCTTGGTTTCAAGTTCCGGGGTGAATATTACTTTGATAAGGTCATGCCTTTTGGCTGTTCCATATCATGCTCGGCCTTCGAGCGTTTCAGCACATTCCTACAGTGGGCTTTCGTCCGCAGGTCAGGGTCCCGGTCTGTAGCCCATTACCTGGATGATTTTTTATTCGGGGGTGAACGGGGCTGGGACATGTGCACACGTCTCCTCAACACATTTCAGACGCTAATGGAGGAACTCGGTGTCCCTTTAGCACCCGAAAAGACCGAGGGCCCATATACTAAGCTAGTATTCCTGGGGGTGGAGATTGACACGGTAGCGCAGGCTTCTAGGTTACCGGGGGATAAGGTGTCAAGGATAGTGGCCCTTATCTCGGACTTGCTTGCTAAACGCAAGGAATCACTCAGGGAAATGCAGGTACTACATGGTCACCTCAATTTCGCTTGCAGGGTCGTCGCACCGGGCAGGGCATTTGCTCGGCGCTTGTGCGACGCCATGACGGGCTTATCTAGGCCCCACCATAGGGTTAGACTCACCCGGGGTATCAGGGTAGATATGCTTATCTGGCTCCAGTTCCTGAGGGAGTTCAATGGAGTATCATTTTGGAGGTCTGACCTCCTGGCTTCCCCTCGTTTTCAGATACAGTCCGATGCCTCGGGATCCCTGGGTTATGGGATGTACTTCGATGGGAAGTGGGCCTATGGTGGGTGGCCACCAGCCTGGGCAGGCATGGGTCGCCTGCGTGATCTCACGTATCTGGAATTTTTCCCTATCCTGGGGGCTTTGATGCTATGGGGCGAGGAGTGGGCCAACTCGGTCGTCCATTTCTGGTGTGACAATGCGGCCGTTGTCCACATTGTCAACTCACAGACTTCCAAATCACCCAGGGTCATGGACCTAGTGCGCCAGGTTTGTGTTGCGCAGCCTGCGCCTCAATGTCCTCTTCAGGGCCAGGCATGTCCCGGGTGTCAATAATGATATCGCTGACGCTTTGTCCGGCCTGCAGATCTCCCGGTTCCGTGCCTTGGCCCCGGATGC
This sequence comes from Bradypodion ventrale, assembly GCA_035047345.1. Classification (NCBI taxonomy): domain Eukaryota; kingdom Metazoa; phylum Chordata; class Lepidosauria; order Squamata; family Chamaeleonidae; genus Bradypodion; species Bradypodion ventrale. The sequence goes on from JAWDJE010000001.1 coordinate 275,828,100, forward strand.
GGAGGAATTTCCCTCGCCACTCCCGGACGAGATATGGACCATTGGCAAGGAGAGGTGAACCGGGCGATTGGCTTGTCACTAGCGCCACGCACGCGTAAGGCGTATCACCATGCATTCAATTCTTTCAGAGCTTTCTGTACCCAATTTCGGCTGCCAGAAACCTGGCCGATCCCAGTGGCCCATATACTTCGGTTCATGGTTTACCTGCATGCCCAGGGCCTTGCACCTCGCACCATAGCATCTAGGCTGTCAGCGTTGGCTTTTATGGCCAAAGTAGGCGGTCATGTGGATAGTACCGCTGACTTCCGTGTGAGACATGTTTTGGAGGGGTGGGTGAAGGAGCGTGGCCGTTGCCCGGACGACTGCCACCCGATTTCCCCAGGGGTTCTTACCCAACTGGCCCGGGGCTGGCATGGCCTCTGTTTTGATAGGTACGAGGCAGCCCTATTTCATGCGAGCTTGTGATGCTGTCTAAGGCGGATGCAAGTCGTAGGGCACTGGAACTCGAGGATGTCTATGTTGCCAAAGACTGGGCTCAGTTGAGGATACGCTCCTCTAAGACAGATCAGCATGGCGTAGGCAGTGGAGTAAGACTGCTACGGTGTTCTTTGGCAGACATCTGTCAGGTTGGTGCCCTACAGGAGTTTCTTGCACTGCGTGGCACGCACCATGGCCCGTTTTTCTGTCACCAAGATGGGTCTCCCCTTACTAAATTTCAATTTTGGAAGGTGACCGGCAAAGCGCTGGCCAGTGTTGGCCTCCCGGGGGCCCGTTACGGCACCCATTCATTCAGGATAGGGGTGGCTTCCACTGTAGCTGCTTTTGGGTACTCCGGGGCTGAAATACGCAGCATGGGAAGGTGGGGTTCGCATTGTTTTCAGTTTTATGTTCGCCCTCTTCCACCGTGAGTACCAGTTGCGTCACCGCACCTTTCTCTTCCTCGTTTTTTCCCTTTACAGACCCTGGGTGTCGTATTACACCGGTGACAGTATGGCTGGTGGGCCATAGCTATGTGCACAGGGCAGCGCGTTACGCTGCGGCAACAGAGTGGGGACCCCGACTGGGACTGGGTGCATACGCAAGTCTCACATGGTATGGTAAGCCCGGGATGTTATGGCGGGAGCTATTGCCATTCCTTTTTTCAGGCCGGAATGCTGACCCACCTGACATTCTGATCATACACCTTGGGGGCAATGATTTGGGCCAGGTCACCGGCTTATCGCTAAAGCATGCGATTTGCGGCGACCTCGCCTACCTGCATTACGTGTGGCCCGCCACAACCCTCATTTGGTCGGACATTGTCCCGCGGCACACGTACAGGGGAGGTTTCGACCTCCAGGCCCTTGACCGTGCTAGACGCATGGTAAACAGGGCTGTTGCCCGGTTCCTTGTCGACAAGGGTTGGGGGCGGGTCAGTCGTCACCCCGCCATTAGTCTGCAAAATTATGACCTTTATGCAGGGGATGGGGCCCATCTGTCGCGAGGAGGTATGGACCTCCTGTTGGGTGATTGGCGAGCAGGCCTGTTGACCGAGCTGACGGTCTGGGGGGGCGTCGAGCCTTCTTTGAAGCCCCTCCGTGTGGCGGGTAGCACTGGTAAGGTAAACATTTATGACCCACAGGTATCCGGCAGGTTCGCAATTGACTGGACAACACTAGACAGGCATAATTTGGTTAAACGTTGTCCGGTCGACGACGAACCAGGCAATGGGGTGATGGCTACAGCTACACAGCATGCATCACCCCGTGATTTTACGGATACGCGTCAGAGGGTGGGGTCATTAGTTAGATATTGACTACGGTCAACAATTTGTTTGTTGTCAACAAACAAATTGATACAAATAGATACATTGTAACAATTGCCGTTGGCAATTTTGGGGTGGTACCTTACCAGTGTTACTTCGGCCTGCTTGCCTTAAGAATTATGATTGGTCAATGACCAATAGAAATTTATAATTCGGACTAGGGCATGAATCAATAAATGTGGCCCAATGCCGTTATCCACTTTCATCAGTGTCTGAGTCCTTTATTGGGGGGTGCGCCTGCAAAGAGGTTGAAGAGACAGTTCTGAAAAGGCCATGCTGTGTCTAGTCACGATATAAACAAAGCACCATGTTAAGACTTAGACATAACTATAAACAATCAATGATACACAAGAAAGCACAGTTTCAGAAATTTGTTGGAGCACAGCAACATGATTAAATAAAACACATCTCTGGCCCTTAGTTGCTGACAGGGTAACTGAGGAAAAAAAATCTACTTTAGATAGCTCTCTTTCAGGTGAAAAGTGGGAATCACATTATTCGGAACTATTTGACAAGCAAAAACATACAAGAATAGCAATTAAACCATCTCAGGTACAGGATGCAAGGAGCTAAATGATGTTTAACCACTTCTCCTATCTACACAGTCATGAGCTGCCAATTGGGCTGCTGTAGCCTGCTTTATAAAAAACTTATCTAGATGATTGCTGTTTAGATGCATTGCTTAGAATGATGAAGGGGAGCTAAGTGATGCATCGAAACATTGATCATAAACATTAAAAAAAACCATGGCTGCAGCAGCTTGATAGACATCACACGGTTATAGCAACTGTTTCCCAGTGGATTGGCCATAGCACGGCTGCTGATAAGCAAAAAAATGGCAGCTACAGGTGTGCTGCTGCCAATCAGATAGGCAGACATCCATTGGGTAAAGCTCATCCTCGCCATGAACTGAATGGCTGCTTGCCATTTGGGCAACCATTCATAAATTCTTTGAAACCAATTTAGCTGCTGACAGTAGGTAGGTCACCACCTTTGCTGTTTTTCTGCTAGAAGGAAATGGCACCCCATACAGATGTTATGCTTAGGTGGGATACATGTATTAGGGTTCTCTGCATTGCCTCTGTTCCTCCATCTGACAGGGTTAGGTGGCTATATCAGGTAGCAGCATATGAAGATCAGAGCAATGGGTATAGGAAATCAAGAGAATTCTGTTCCGTTACTAAGACTGAATTAATATTAATTAATTCAGTCTTAATTAATAGGAGGACTGCAGTAACATCACTTAATCTTTTGCCACAGGTAGCAAAAAGCCCTGGGTTAGCCCTGCCTAGATCTCTTGACTAGTTCATTCCTCTCTCAGTGTAGTAAACAGGAAAATGTTGACTGAAAATAGCAAAGGTTAGGAAGTTGCTTTGAAAAGGTGATTACTACCAATTTACTTCCAAGGTCTCAAAAGTAATTTGCTACCACCTTAATTATTTTATATATTGAAAAATAACACTCAACTTTCTTATATTTAAAATAGTTGTCCTAAAATAATCTGAACACTACAAGACACTCCCATGAGTACGAAAGATACTTTCCTCACACCCAGCTCAACCAAGAAACAAAGTGCATGGCAGTTGCTTGAGACATGGCCTAACCAGACTTCAACCAAATGTTTTTTCCCTTTTCTGTCACTAGTAAAAAGCAAGGTTGATTTGAAACATAGAGCTGAGTATTGTAATGGTTAGAGGAATGGACTGAGTCTTGATGATCTAGATTCAAGTCCCCTCTCCCCAAGCCATCAAACTCTTTAGGTGAGCTTGTCACTCTCTTGGGCTACCTCATTGGGCTACTGTGACAATAAAGTAGGGGGAAGGGGAGAGAGCGAGAGAGCAAGAGTGAGAGCGAGAGTGAGAGTGAGCAAGAGAGAGAGCTATGGAGACTGCTTTTAGTTCACTGAAGGACAAATGGAATTTTAATATACCAAACAAAAAGCTTTACAAACAGGTATCTGGAAGTCAACATTTTTTTGGTGTTGCTGCTTGAGTGTTGTGTATTAAGACCTTGCAATTATCCTGAATACTGGCTTGGTAAATCATTTAACAATGCAGTAATAAAGTAATAATGATTTATTTTCAAAACCTTGAAAAAGGTATTTCTTAAGGTGTTTTTTTTTAAAATAACTTCTGATGCCAACCTTGTCAATTAAAATTAATGCAACTCATCAATTAAGATTCTTGCACTGAATGATAGCTCCTCTCCAAAGATCTCACTTGGCTCCTTTTCATATACAGTTATTTTATTAACACCAAGTACTCAGCTTTTGGATTTCATTTGGTAGTAGTGAACAGCCAACGCCGCAAGCGTTTGAGCCAAGCTTGTGATTTTGGAGAGACAACTTTAAAACCGTCTGTTACACCTGATCACTTCTGAATGATGACTCCTTTACACTACATCAATTTAACCCTCATTTGTGGTTTGATCTGGGACTGATTTTGTGATTTGTGTATACCTGGTAAGAGTTACCTGGGAGTTACCTGGGAAGCACAGCACATCCATTTCTCTTATTTAAACCAAAAATGTAAGGCTGCTGCTATACTCTAGGATAGCAATTTTACCAATAACACATGCTATTTGGACATGCCAGCCCTTGTTAAGTGCCTCATTCAGTCCCTTGATGGTGGCCCTGTAATGCACCAAGGTGTTTGCTGACTTTTGAAACTACTCCACGTCAAGCTGAAGACTAATGTAAGGCTTTGATATCATTTCCCATTTCCCCCAGGTCTCATGAGTGACTGACTGAAAGCATCTGCTGTTTGATTGTAATGTGGCACCTGTGGTGAACATGGAGGTGGAGGAAATATGGCAGAATTTTCTCAGTATGAACGCAGGTCTATAGCATGCAATATGACAAATTGGGGTACTCCGCTCTCAGTGTGGGCTCAGTTTTGCCTCCCATTACACCTAATGGAAGAGAGGCTGCTAAGCATTTTGAGGAGTCTGGGAAAGACAAGTTCAGCTGAGAGATGATATCAGTTGTGCTGGCAGCTATTCTTTTTCCTTCTTGGCATCTGTGCCAGTCATTGTGAACTTGCCATGTGAGTTTGCTTATTTTCAGTATATGTTCTCCCATATTAGTCATAAGCTTTATTGTGAATCTTTGTTAAATTTTAATTCTTTTGGGTTTAATACAATCCCTTTGTGACTAGCGTGATATACTCAACCCAATCTATATAAATGCACACTATTGCCATGGTTCAAAGATCCATTATGGGCTTGCATTTGTACATGTGTGAATTCATACATGTGCTAACAGCATACCCAGTATGAGGATGAGACAAATGAGGTGGTGATGGGGTATGGGCATTATGCCCATGCCTCGCCACTGCTTTGGGAGCTGCACTGGTTGCCAGTGTGCCTCCAGGTGCAATTCAAGTTGCTGGTGATTACTTTTAAAGCCCTACATGGTAGTGGGCCAGGATACTTAAGAGACCGCATCACCCCAAGGACATCTGCCCATCACACCAGACCAGACTGGAGGGGCTCCTTGATAGTTCCATCCACTAGACAGGCTCGCCTCTCCAGCACAAGAAGGAGGGCCTTCTCTGTGTCTGCTCTGACCCTGTGGAACCTCCTGCCAACCGAACTTTGCCTCCAGGCAGAGCTTTTATCCTTTCACAAAGGTCTTAAGACCTGGCTGGTGCAGCGGGTGGGGGTGGGGGCGGTGGCTGGGGAGTAAGCCACCATGGGCTGGCTTGTTTAACTATTGCCCGGGCTGTCAGTTTTAGTATGCAGCATTGGGAAGGCATTTTTTTAAAAAAAGATTAATTTTTTAAATTTAAACAATCCAATTTTAATGCTATTTTTAATGTTTTTGTAAGTTTCTATTTGTTGTAAACCGCCCAGAGTCGCCTTGGTGAGGGGGTGGCAGGAAAAATGCAAATAATAAATAAATAAATAAATAAAAATACATCCTGGATGGGGGTCACTGATTGCAATAGTAGGAACACATCTTATTCTTCTTTAATCTCCTACAGTCTCTTTTTAGTGGTAGTTCTGGGACAAGTGCTAACAGCAACAACAATGTAATATTTTGTGTCTTTCCTTTGGGTGGGTAGGGATTATGAAGGCAAAAAGATGGCCACTGACACCACCACTTAGACCAAGGGTTCACAACCTACTGCCCATGGGCCGGACACAGCCCCTGACACCATTCCATCCGGCCCACAGTGATGACCCCAGAAGTGGATGTGTTTATGAAAGCTGTAAATGTGCCCACCGTAGTTTACGGCAGCATTTGTGGCAGGGAGAAACCATGTGTCCAGTCCACACAGCTGTCTGAGTTGTCCGGCCCATAGCATGAAATGGTTGAGAAGCCTGACTTAGACACATTTAAAAATGGTGGTGAGAATTGCACCCAGTGGCCTCCTTTTTACTAAAGGGTTGAGAAAAAAGACAACACATGTTGTAAGAAGGGGGAGCAGAAGCTGCACAAGCTCCATTCATGGGGGAAGAAAGCTATGGGAAGGATGAGACCCCCAGGGAATAAGCCTTCCAGTGTAGGCTAACCCAGCTGGAGCCACTTAATCAAAGGAAGCTGAGCAAGGCCAGGGAGATAGGGATGAAACAACAGGGAGAGGCAGGCAGGGAGTAGGGTTGTTGACATCAGTAAAAGAAGGACCAGATGGGTGAACAAGCAGATCTGAAAAAAAGAAAAGTTGCTGGAGCAGCTTCTAGTGTCTACTTAGCTTGTCAGCACAGAAGCTGAGGATACTAACCATTACTTCGAGGAAGCTTCTATTTTACTCAAGCATGAAAGTCAATGGGAAGAGGCCTAGCCAGGGAGGGGATAGGCTGAAGGAAGCTCCAGAGTCTGTCTTCTTCCATTTGCAAATGGCTTACCCCTTCTGGAAGCTTGCTTCCAAACCCTACCTCCAAGCCCTTAGCTTTAGGAAAACCCCATTGGAGCTAACTGGATTCCTGAACGAAGAGGTGCTCTAGGAGCTAATTAATTTAACAGCACTCTTGAGACTATGAGAAAAGGGACTGTGAGCACTGATGAAGAAACCTTAGTAAAAGTTGTTCTGAGCAAGAGAACAGCCAATGTTCTGAGCAAGAGAACTGCCAAGCCAATGGAGTTTGTCTCAGGGGACCCTGGCTGTGTCAACCCTGGGGAGGCGGCTGCAGCAGCTGTGGAGGCACACAAATGTCTTCTGAGAAATATCATATGAGCAATCCAAGTTAATGTTCTATATTGAGCAGATGCTTCTCTGCGTCCTTATTTCTGGAAGTATCCAATCAAACCTCCTTGCTTTAAATGAAACAAGGAAGACATAGAAATGATCATGTAGAATGAAGTTGGTGCAAACCTTTGGTGTAGTGTCTTTGTGAAACTTTTTTATTCTTTGAAATAAAGATTATAAATGGATTTTCCATTTCAGAACAGGAAAAGCTTGTGCTGGATGTCAATGATTGTTCTTCCCCTCCATGGAATTGGTTTCCTTATTGAAAATCTTTTTAGAATTAATTACTGTTTGGAAACAATGTACCTCATTGTTACAAATGCAGCTGTCTGAGGTGTGTGTGTGTGTTCACAGATGGTTTTATTATTTTGACTGATTTACCGATGCTATTACATTCTCTCAGCTTTTGAAATAATGTGGGTTACAGGGATAAAATAACAGGCAAAGGCTGTGTTGCATTAACAGTTTCAGAGCAATGAGTTTCTGCCACATTTATAATTCACAGCAGGGTGGGATGAGCTCCTGTCTTTGTCCCAACTCCTGCCAACCTAGCAGTTCGAAAGCAAGAAACTGCAAGTAGATAAATAGGGACCACTTTGGTGGGAAGGTAAACAGTGCTCCATGTGCTCAGGTGTCTAGTCATGCCTGACACATGACCACAGAAACGTCTGCAGAAAGCAGACAGTGCTGGCTCTTTGGCTTTGAAACAGAGATGAGCACTGCACCTTAGAGTCAGATACGACTGGCTTTCGAGCAAGGGAAACATTTGCCTTTACCTTTGCCATATAGCATTTTTATCTTCATGAATGAAGGCTACATGAATGAGAATATACTGTACAAAAAAGGATGCCTTTGGTATGTGAGTGAGCTGAAGTCAAAGAAACCATAAATGGCTTGGCTAAAAACCACAGTAAGCCTTGCTAATGCTGTGTTTGGAGTAGAGCGATCCAGCTCCATTCAGGACTCTCTTTTCAATCGCTTTAGTGTTCAAGGAATGAAGAAGCAGACGAATGAAGTAGTGAAATTCAGCTCGTTATTAGTGGGGTTTGAATACAGTTTGGATGGGGCAAAACTCGGACTTATATACACCATAAACAGTAACAGAAACAATAATACAACAAGCCCATTGGCTAACAGAGTGTGCACATTTTTCGATTCACTTATTTGCATAAGAATAGATACATGAGAAAAGATACATTCCGCTCCTGTCAGAAAACACAGTTAACATACATAACATTCTTCCCCTCAGGTAAAAACAAAATCCTTTAACCAGGATGGTGGTCTAGTTTCCCTTCTGGGTCAGACGCTTGGCTGAGCTGGCTCAGGAGCTCGTAGGATGGGTGATCTGACTGGAGTGAGGGATTGACTAGAGGGGGAGGATTGTAAACCCAAATTAAAGCCCTGTTTGTCAGATGGAGGAGCAGGGGATTGCTCAAAACCAAAATCTAATTCTGTGGATGAATAAGACAAATCAGGGTCCCCCCCTGTGTGTACTAAGAGTGGAGGGCGACTTTGAACAAAATTGGTCATCATCAATAAAGGAATCCAGAGTGCTAGGCTGGGACAGTGTAGGGGTACACATGGCCAGAGTAGGGGAGCATTCCACAATTTCCCCTTGAAGTCAGTTCCTAAAACACACTTCTGGGTCAATGTTGGCTGGCTGCTATTACCTCTGCCCCCTGGGTTTAAATGGGTGGGGGCCAACCCTAACATTGAGTGTCTGTATTCGTTCTGTGGGTCCAGTATTGTGGGTCTCATTTGATCTGCGTGCCTCCTCCAGATCAGACCAGTGGCTGTTTGGATTCTGTAAGAAACAGGACCAGTCTGATCGATCACAAACCCAGGCACCCACGTAGGACTACCAGCTGCATAATTGCGGCAATGTACAGGGTCTCCCGGAGAAAAACCCTTCTGGTGTTGGATCACTATATTTGTGCTTTTGTCCTCCAACCTAGAGGGATCCAATCTGTCCAGCAAGGATGACAGTTTCCTTCGCTGGGGCAATTCAGCAGGGGACAGCCCTGAGGCAAGGGGGGTGAGTCTATATGTGAAAAGAAACTGGCATAGCTGGAGCTCCAAATCCCCTTCACCAATACACCAAAGTGCATCTTTAGTTGTACGCACCTGCCGCTCCACCTGGCCATTGGTAGCTGGGTGGAATGGGGTGGCAGTGATGTGCCTAATTGCATTCCTTTCCATGAAGGATTGGAATTCTGCAGATGTGAACATGTACGCATTGTTGGACACCAGCAATCTGGAAGTCCAAATGCTGCAAAGAGCCTTCTCAAGTGCATTATCGTGGTGGCTGAAGTGGTATTAGGCACTCTAATCACTTCCAGCCACTTAGAGAATGAGTCTACAATCAACAAAAATAGGGCACCCCTAAATGGACCTGCAAAATCTATGTGCAACCTGGACCACGGGCCCCTGGCAGAATCCCATTCCCGAGAGGGAAGGTGGGATTGCTCTGGGCGAGAGGATTGACAGCTGGCACAAGGGCCGACCATCTGCTCTATGTCTTGGTCCAGTTGAGGCCACCAAAAGTAGCTATGGGCAAGGGCTTTGGAACGTACAATTCCCAGGTGACTTGTGTGAAGTAAATGTAAAACCTTTTTCCTGAGTGTGACAGGAATGACCACCTGCTGGCCCCATAGAAAGCATCATCATTCCACTGACAATTCCAAATGCTTGCGGTGGGATGTTCTGAATTCCTCGGCTAGAGGAGAGACAGGCCAGCCTTTTTGTACCCAAGGTATTGCTTTAGTCAATGTTACATTCTTGGCCGTAGCTTTGGCTATATCTGAGGGGATGACCAGGGGTGAGTCAAATGCCTCAATCATGAGGACCTGGTGGTCGCTTTCGATCTCACAATTGGCTTCCCCGACCCCTGGCAGTGGAGAATGTGACAGGGCATCAGCATGGCTGATGTCCTTGCTGGACCTGTGCACCAAAGTAAAATCATATGCATTTAGGAAAATTGCCCAATGTAACATCCTTGGGGACAGAATTTGAGGCGTGGGCTTCCCGTTCACAAAGATTCCAAGGAGGGGCTTGTGGTCAGTTACAATGGTAAAAGGCCTTCTGTAAAGGTAATCATGGAATTTCTTAGTGCCTGCCACAATTGCCAACACCTCCTTGTCTGTCTGAGTGTAATTTTTCTCACGCTTTGAGAGCGAATGGGAATAGAATGCTACAGGGGTTTCCGTCCCGTCACTTAGTACATGGCAAATCACAGCTCCCACCCCCACTGGGGATGCATCACACACAAGTACAACTTCTTTGTTAGGATCAAAATGAGTTAATACAGCATCTGAAGATAGCAACCTTTTGAGTTCTAGGAACACTTTCTCCTGCCCATGGCCCCAGTGCAAAAGAGTATCTTTCTTAAGAAGCCGATGTAATGGTTTGGCAACTGAGGCTTTGCGATGGACAAAAGCGTGATAGAAGTTTAACAATTCTAGAAATGATTGCAATTCGGCTTTACAGTTCGGCCTGGGTGCATTCCGCATGGCCGTCACCTTGGAGACAGAGGGCATCATGCTGACTACAAGTGTACCATCAATAAAGCTATTCGCCCAAATGCATATCCTGTGCCCATGGTAAGCCACCTTCTTGCCTCCTTGCATGGAGGAAATTGCTTTGCAAAACTTGACCTTGCCCAGGCTTACCAACAATTAACTCTGTCTCCTGCTGCTGTCATAGCCCAGACCATAGTAATGCATAGGGGGGCATTTAAGGTAACTAGACTACAATTTGGGGTGAATGCGGCCCCCAAAATATTTCAATCTCTTGTAGAACATATTTTGAAAGGGTTGCCTGGTGTCCTGCCATATTTTGACGATGTCCTGATTACCGCTAAGGACACCGTCGAACTAGCGGCCAGGCTCAATCGAGTCCTGTCACATTTCGAGAGGGCCGGTCTACGTCTCAGAAGAGACAAATGTGTGTTTTTGGCATGGGAAGTGGAGTTCCATGTGGTACCCCAAGAACTCTGCAGATCTGGTGGATTGTTGCTCTTGTATGTCTCCTATCTTGCTCCAGATGCATTGAACACTGTTTCAACTTCCCTTGCTGACAACATTATGGTCAGCTGGAAGCCTGGTTTGCAAATGTCCTCTACTCGAAGTAATATTGCACCACATGATATTTCTCAATGTGTCAATAAGCCCATTACTCACAGCCTACTTGAGAGTTAGATTGGAGGATAGCAGTTGCTCTCTGAAGGGCAAGAAAGTCTGGCAGTGGATAGCTTTGCCATGTAAATGCAAACTTTTTGGAGCAGAGGAGTATTTGAAGAGGCTCACTCTGGTGCATCAGCATTGAAGAGGTGCACTTAATAGTTTTGTAGCAGAAACGTAGCCATCGCCATCGTGATGGCCATGGAATTATTAGCGACACTTATAAGAGAAGATAGAAAGATTGAGGGAATAGAAGGAGTAAAAATTAGTTTATATGCTGATGATACAATGGTCATAATGAAAAACCCTGTGAAAACAATGGAATATATCCAGGTACATTTGAGGGAATTTGAGGAAATGACGGGTTTAAAAGTGATTTGGGATAAATCTGAAATGATTATTTGTAATGGAAATGAAGAAGATCAAAAAAAGATAAAGGAAGGATATAATATACAAATTAAAGATAGTGTGAAATATTTGGGAATTAATATTGCAAATAAAATAGAATAATTTAAGAGACTAAATTATGATAAACAAAGAATGGAAATAAAGGGGAAAATAAAGCAATATAATAATTTAAATTTGTTTTGGTTTGGTAGGATAGCTTTGTGTAAAATGAAATTATTGCCAAAGATTAATTTTTTGTTTGATGCCCTACCAATTCACTTAAAAGAAAAAGATATAAAGATTTTTCAGAGCATGATAAGAATTACAAAAAGTTTATGGTAGATATTGCAAAAAGAAGGTGGATTGGGTATTCCAAATATTAAACACTATTATAGAGCATTTCAGTTAAAAAAAGTTGTAAAAATTATAACAAAACCTGATGTTATTTGGGACGAGATAGAAATAAAAGAATTACAACAATTTGGGAAGGCAATTTTTTGGATAAGGGGATGAAAATAAAGGTAAATAATCCATTAACAAAAGCAATGATGGAGGTTTGGAAAAATATTAAAGAGAAAATAGTGCCGGGAATTTCCCCGATAATGGATCTGGAAGATGTTAAGACTTTCCCTTTGAAAGTAGACAAAAGAATAAAGGATATACTTCTGAGAAATGATGTGTTTCTGTTAAAAGACTGGATAAAAATGATGGATAACTTGGAATTAAGAGCTGAAGTGTTTAAACAGATGAAATTGAACTGGTTACAAATAATTTTGGTAAAAAAAATGGGGGAAGAGATATAAAGAGGAGTTCAGCTTACAGAGAGGGAAAACAGAATTCGAGGAGATGATTTGTAAAATAAGAAAAGGAGAAATGGAGATAAAAGGTTTAGTAAGTAAAATATATAGAATTTTGAATAAGGATGAAAGCTCACAAAGTGTGTTGAGAATACTATGGGAAGAAGATTTAAATATAAGAATTTCGGAATCACAGTGGAAGAGTAAATGGAGGAGAAGAATTATGAAAAATCTTTCTGTAAGATTAAAAGAACATAATTATAAAATATTGTGGAGGTGGTACCTGACTCCAGTTAAATTGTATCGAATGGATAATAGTAAATCAAGAGATTGCTGGAGATGTAAAAGTGAGCTTGGAACATATGAACACATGTGGTGGAGTTGTAAAGTGGTTAAGATTTTTTGGAAACTAATTGAGAAAGAAATTTCAGTGATTACTAAAGTTGATATAAAACTGGAGCCAGGTATCGCCTTGCTGATGGGATTGGATGATATAAATATGAGTATAAACAAAAAAGAATTGGTGTCAATAATGTTAACGGCTGCAAGACTGTGTATAATGAGAAAATGGAAAAGTGATTTAAGGTTAAAAATTGATGAATGATATAAAGAAATGTGGGAAATTGCATTAAATGATAAATTGACATGTGAATTGAATGTGAAGGAAGGTATTTTAAAAGAGAACAAATTTTGGGAAATATGGAAACCATTTGTGGAATTTGTCCTTGTGAGTGATAAAGGGGATAAGCTGGTACCTCAACATATGAGTTTCTGGGAAAATTAAATTAGAAATTCGATCCTCATGGTTTGTAAATATCACTGGGTGTTATAATTTGTAATACAACAATTTAATGTAATGTGATTTTCTTTTTTCTGATTTGTAATTTCTTGTATTTGTTGTATTTTTGTATATATCATTTGTATTTTTTGAAAAACTTAATATTTTTTTTAAAAAAAGAAACATAGCCATCTTGTGTATGTGTTAGGAGTCACTTTTGCCCCCTCCTACCTCTACCTTTGGTTTGATCTGGTGTTAGAATGATTAGCCAACAAGGTTGCTGCCCAGCAAGAGAATGACCCTTGACATCCTCTGAATGGATATGAAATAGGGGTGAAAGAATTAAGATATTAAGATAATATTAATTCTGTTTTAAAAGTAAAAAATATTTTCTCAGTACTCTGTAAAGTTAAACAGATCAGATTGACCTATCATACTGAACTGATGACAAGGCTAAGTAAACAGAGGGCTTTATGTCCACAAGCTCAGCACAGTTTGTACAGCTGACAGTGAACCGTAAATAATATTTGTGTGACATGACATGATGTGACATGAGACATGTTCCTTATATGACATGATCTAAATAACAGTTACGGAATGTTCTAACCTGAACTTAATGAAATGTCAGAAGATTAATTAATAATTTTGGCTTATCCCATAATGATGTAATGTGTAGAAAGTTCCAAATTTTATGCTATAAAAAGATGGCTCTGAAAATGTATATTCATTCAGGGAATATTAGCTTGGTAAAGCTTTCCTGAATCTGTTTGGCCAAATATTAACAAATAAAACTCCTAAATCTGTCTTAGCGTGTGGAATGCGATTTTGTCTAGTTCAGTATTCCATAACAGATACGAGCCTCAAATTTGCTGGCTCAGATCCAGGAAGAGCTTTGTAGCACAAACAAACAGTCTTGAGTGTTCACAAGAACAAATGCAAGCGCGGCGCCAAAATGGCCGCCGAGCTCTTTGCGCCCCCCCCCCGGACTCAGACATCCGGGTAGTTAGGGGGCATGGCCACCCCTCTATAAAAGGGGTGGCCACGAGGCAGCCGAGCTGCCATTTTGAGAAAGCGACGGAGAGGAGAAGTTTTTTCCGTCGCTCCCTCCCCCTTTTCACCTCTTTCCTCTGTTCGAGGCTTCGTTTTAAGAGGCTTGATTTTGCTAGCCTCTGTTAGAGGCTTTGTTTTCTTCTCGCCCCTAGAGGCTCGATTCTTTTAGAAGCAACGGGGCGGAGAAATTTGCTCCGTCGCTTCCCCCTCTGTCAGCCTCTGTCGAGGCTTTTTACCTTGGCTTGCCTCTTTGCAAGAGGCTTGATTTCGCTCCTATTTGTTTCCTTTTTGCCTGTAACCGAGCAGAACTGCTGGATAGCTCAGTGGTTTAGGAATCTGGCTGCAAAGCCAGAGGCTGGGAGTTCGATTCCCCATGGTGTTTTCTTGCTCGTAGGGGGATCGCGGTGGCTCAAGTGGCTAAGACACAGAGTGTTAAGTGCCTGAGACGCTGACTGGGAAGTGGAAGGTCAGTGGTTTCACTTCCTGCCTACTGCAGGACAGAATGAGCTCCCGTTTTCAGCCCCGGGCCGGCCCTTCAGAGGATCCGGCCCTCGGCCCACAGCTGCCGGCCATGGGCCGGAGCGATTGGGGGGAGGGCTTGGTGCTGGCTCACAGCACGTTTTACCCCATTAGGGGCCAGAGTTTTGGGCATGGCCCTATTCTGGCCCAGGCTCTCAAATTAGGGCCTCTGGCCCAATACCTAGCGGGCCGTCCGGCCCACCTGGCCCATCCGGCCCACCTGGCCCACCTACTAGGGGTTTTCGTGGCAGGGGATGCCTGGTTAGCACGTTTGGCTGTGCTGGGGGCATCCTTAGCTAACCGGTTGGTGGGGGCCCCTTACCTAACTACGGAGCCCCTTTGTGTCTGCCGGCTACTTTGACTGCTGCCACTATGCAACTGGCGGCCAGCTGGGTCGAGCTTCTCGTGACACTCCGGCCTGTGCCCGCCGCTGTCTCGCAGCTCCCCGTTTGTCCAGAACTGCGGCTGGAGTGCGTTGGAGATCGCCCCAGAGCTCGATTTCGGTCGCGAGCTCCGACGCCCACCGTGGGCCGGAACCCCCAGTGGGGGCGGCTCACGGGGGTGCAACTAGTGAGTATTAGGTTCAAGTTGAATGCACACACTCACAGTCCATTTCCAGCGGTGGGGTTCAGTGCTCTTTGCCTCGCCAATTTGAGGCTGGTGGGCATCACTTGCCATCCTATCCCAGTGCCCCTTGGTTGCATTCAGGCACAACGTTGGGGGTGGAGGTTTCCGCCCCCAGGGCAGTACGTGGCATCACAGGGGCTGTCCAGGTCCCGCTGTGTATGCCCTGTGTACATCATGTACCGGCAATGGCATTGCCGACGACAGGTGATTCATGGCCCCCCAGTGATCATCTGACCCAGGTCATGAAGGAAAAGATTTGGTGGGGGGGGAGTACGTGGATATATTCTCACTAGGAACTGAGATCCATAAGGATAGGAGGTACGGACAGGGGGACAGAGACATTGTGTGGTCCCGCTGTAGTAAGCCACCACACACTGGGGTGTCCGCCCCCGGGACAGTGCTGGGCATCGCAGGGGCTGTCTAGATCCTGCTGCGTAGGCCCCCTTTATACAGAACGTGCCGTCAAGGGCTTTGCCGATGGACGGCTATTACTTGCCCCGGTTGATTATTGGCCGCAGGCCATGAGGGGTAAGGGCCGAAGGGGGACATGTGGATATTCTCCCTATTGAATTGCGAGCCCACTGGGAGGGGAGAGAAGGACAGGACGGCTGAGACAAAGAGATGTCCCATCGTCATTAGCCACCGCGCACCTTGGGGCCAACTGGTTGTCAGCATACCTTGTACGTATTGTGGTATGCTGCAGGGCTTGACCTGTTTGGGCCATCCTGATGTCGATCGGATGGGCCCATGATGGTTGGCTCATGGTGAGGAATGTGGACGAGGGTGGCTCTATATCCCGAGGGGAGGTGGGATGAGTCCTGTCAGCAAGTGTGCTCGTGTACATCATTCCCACGGGACTGGTGCCTGGTGATGGGTACCATGGTGGTCATGCTGAGCAGCGGGTTGTTCAGACACTGGCTCCACGCAAACTGATCGGGCGGGGGGTTCCGGCCCGCCTACTGTGTTCGGCCTGCTCAGCTGACGATGTGTGTACTAAGCACCACGGTCGTTACCGACTTAGTGCCCCCTTTTTGCGCTGGCCCTCACGCCGCCTCCGCGTGCCCGCGGGTTGGTGGGTTGCGGGGCAGAGGTGGGGGTGCACAGGGGCGAACAGAGCTCCGTCTGAAGCAACTAACTTTGTCATGAGCCCCCCCCCCCGCCCCAATTATAGTCAGCCTGGAGGGATGTCACTCAGTTCATCCAAGAAGGGATGGGGCGAGAGACCTGCTAGAGGGTTTTCAATGGGGCTTTTGTATCCATCCGGGGGTGTTGGGGGCCCCAGGATGCTACTAATCTGGTTCCCTTCTAGGGTAACGGAGAGGGGGCTCCACTGTCCACAGTTAAGGAAGTTGGGGGCTATGAGAGTAGCAGGGGGCCTTCTTGGAACCACCTTTCCTTAGTCGAAGGTATCCCCCATGAAGCTCATACTGAGCTAGAAAAAGGGTGAATGTAATATAATCCTCCATTCAGCTTACCCTGTGGGTGCTCCATTCAGGGATGACCTTCCTGATGACCTTGTTCGGTCAGGTACTCGTAGTTGCCTCAGCTACTATGGGTGGCGTGCTCACGCAATTCTGGTGCTGTTTTGGCACAGTGTGATATGCACTCGGCTTCCAGCTTTTTGCCACTGCACCCCATGATTTAGACCTATCGGGTTTTTAGGTTTTGAGGGGAATTTTAATTAGATAAGGCCAATCCCTTTCTGAATGCGTTAATTCAGGTTCAGCACCCGACCGATGTGGGACTTTCATTCAGTGGGCATTTGCTCACAGGTTGGGGTCTCGGTCTCCAGCCCATTACCTCGACGACTTTTGGGTCCGGGGTTAAACGGGGCTTGGACATGTGTACACGTCTCCTCATCACGATTCAGACACTCAGGTGGGAACTGGGTGTCCCCTTGGCGCCTGAATAGACCGAGGTCCCATGTTCTAACATCACATTTCTGCCTCGATGCTGTCACGCGGGCATCCAGGTTAACCATTGACACGGTGGCTTGGATGTCCATGGCAATTTTGGCATTGATTGCCAAACATCGAGTGTGCCCTTGGGAATTGTAGTTAATTCATTGCCCCCCTTAATTTGTTTGCTCTGGCTCAAATTACTCCTGGGTTTAGAGGGGTCTCTTATGGGAGATCAGACCTAGTGGTCTGCCCTAGATATCTAGTACGGTCAGATACCTCCGGCTCCCGGACTTATGGGGTTTACTCCGAGGGTGGGTGCACAGATCGCCCCGCGATCTTACCTTCCTTGCGTTTTTTCCCATTTGGAGAGCACTGATGCTATGGTGCAAGGAGTGGGCCTACTCAGTGGTCCAATTTCGGTGTGACAATGCGGCAGTGGTGAACATTGTCAACACCCAGACATGCAAATCCCCCAAGGTCATGACATTAGTCCGTCTATTCTCTTGAGAAGCCTACGCCTAAATGTGCTGTTCTAGGCCAGACATGTTATGGGTATTTATAATGACATTCTGCTGCTCTCCACCACCGCAGATCACCTGGTTCCGTGCCGTACTCTGGAAGCAGAGGGATTCCACTCGCCACTTTTGGCTGAGGGTTGGACGTTTGGCGAGGAGAGGGGAACCGAACATGTCGTTGGCACCTCGCACGCGTAAGGCGTATCACTCTGCATTCAGGCGTCGTGTTTGGGAGGGGTGGACACGGGAACGTGTCCGCCGCCCCTACGCGCGTCACCCCTGTTCCCAGAGTTTCTACCCACATTGCATGAGGCTGGCATTGCTTATGTACAGATAGGTGTGAGGTGGCTCTTGGCCACGCAGCTACCACGGTAGCCTTTTTGGAGCACTCCGCATCAGTGAGTGGGTGTCAGAGTTGGTGCCACCGGTGTAAGGCGGATGTGTCTCGTAGGGCACTGGAACTCAAAGATGTCTCTGTCACACATGAGTGGGCTCGAGTGGGGATGCGGTCCTCACGGGTTATTCAGCACGGGGCAGGCAGTGGTGTATACTGCTACGAAGTTTTTGAGACATCTGTCCGGTTGGTGCCCTACCTGAATTTTCCACAGTGCCTGCTGCGCGCCCCAGCCTGTTTTCTGCCACCGGGATGGGTCTACCCTTACCTTAGTACAGTCCCTGAGGGTGACCGGTGCCGCGTTTTGCGGTGTGGTGCCCGTTTTGGCACCATTTACTTAAGATAGGCGTCGCGTTGATCGCGGCTACGTTTGGGGTACTCGGAGGTGGATATGCGTCTACGCGCAATTTCAGATATGTACGTCCCCTCACTGTACAAGTACCTAGTTATGTCCTTCACCTTTTTTCTCCTCTTTTACAGATCCTAGGGGTCTCAGCACACCGGTGGCAGGGGGCTGGTGGGCCGCAGCTATGTACACTGGGCAGCAGTATATGCTGCAGCGACAGAGAGTGGACCCTGGCTGGGCTGTGTGCATCCGCACGTATGCTATGGTATGGCACATGGGGGCGGGAACTGTGGCCATTCCTGCTGTCTGACAGGGATGCTGGACCACCCAATGCTTTACAGGTGCCTCGGCGGCAGCGGTCTTATATGGATCACTGCTGTTATTAAACTGTCGAGGGGCTGTGACCTGGCATTTTGTATCACGTATGGCTTACATACGATCGCTATGGTCTAACATCATGCCGAGACACCAATTTAGGGGAGATGCGGATCTCCCTAGTTCGGACTGTTCCGGCAGTCAGTGGACGGGGCTGTGGCTCCGTCCCGTTCAGAGCATGGCTGAATGTCCGGATTATAGGCTTACAAAAAATTTTGCTGGTAGGTAGGAGAAGGGGTCCACCTGTCGGTCAGAGGTATGTACCTCGTTCTGGATGTGATGCAAGCAGGCCTGGCGACTGAGCTGACGGTCTTGGGGGGGGCGGTGAGTCATCATGGATGCCTCCCCGTGTGGCGGGTAGCACTGGTAAGGTAAATATTTATGACCCACAGGTATCGGGCAGGTTCGCAATTGACTGGCCAACACTAGATAGGTACAAGTTGGTTAACGTTGTCCGGTCAACGACGAACCAGGCAATGGGGTGATGGCATGAGCTATTCAGCATGCATCACCACGTGATTTTACGGATACACGTCAGAGGGTGGGGTCAGTAGATAGTTGATTGACTACGGTCAACAATTTGTATGTTGTTAACAAACAAATTGATACAAATGGATACATTGTAGCCAATTGCCGTTGGCAATTTTGGGAGGAACCTTACCAGTGTTACTGCGGCCTGCTTGCCTTAAGAATTATAATTGGCTGAGTACCAATTGAAATTTATAATTCGGACTAGGGCATGAATCAATAAATGTGGCCCAATGCCGTTATCCACTTATACCGGTGTCTGAGTCCTTTATTGGGGGGTGCGCCTGCAAACCAATTTAGAAGATGGAGGAAGGAGCTCACTGGGCAAGGAACATCATTAAAGGATATACAGGTAGCTGAGGAACTCAACTTCTCCTACATCACTTGGAGGACTCTGAATAGGCTAAGGGTTGGAATGCCTAAATGTAAGACTAACATGCTCAAGTGGGGGCTGTTGGCAGACAACAACACATGGTGTGACTATGGAGAATTACAAATCCATCTTATTTACTGGTCAGCAGATTACTGTCAGAAACATGCATCTTAAGTTTGGCCAACAATAAAGCCAACAAAGTGGCTTCATTTTGGCAGTCCAGGGTTTGATTAGGACATGAAAGAAGAAGGAGAACCTCCACCTTGCCTATAAGCATTTGTATATGCTAATTCCCATTTACCTCTGTTTCTAGAAGACAGGAGATGGTCTTTAATGGCCTGGCCATCAAGGAAATTGCCCTGAGATGGCCCAGCCATCAAACTGGCTTAAGTCTGTGAAAGATGGACAGAGCTCAGGATGCAGTAACAATGGAATGTATGCTTTCTAAATAATCTGCCTTTTGCTTTAGTCTATAAAGCTGCCTGAAACAGCATTCTGTGCACTCTGGTGTCTGGCATGCCTGCCGCATGTCCATGGAGACATCTGCAAATGCAGATAGCGCTGGCTCTTCGGCTATAAACAGAGATAAGCACTGAACCCTAGAGTCGGATATGACTGGTTTTTGAGCAAGGACGACATTTACCTTTACTTCTGAACTGCTTGTCTTCTTTTCTTTTACCCACCTCTTAGAGGAGGGTGAAGAGAAGAGGGACCTTTTGCAAAAGATCTTTTAATAAAGATTCTTTCTGAATTTATAATTTGGAGTTTTAAACATTTTTATTCCTTTTGGTAACCCACAGCCACCTGAGTGGTGATTTACTCATTGTGGCAATCAACCAAGCTTCAGCGAAAGGAACACCATTGAAGGGATAAGGGGTTGCCAGTAGAATACGTAAAGGGTATAATCTGGAACTCTTCCAGGATCACAACCTCATGGTAAGGCCAGCCTGTCTTGTAACCTTATAATCAGATTTCCTGTCATCAAGATGGCTTAGTAGTGGATAGGAGCATCAAAGTTGCTTCTAGCATTTCCACTAGCATTTACTTGATAATGTATCATTGGAACATTTGCTTCAACCCCATTCATAGCAAGCAGGCTGAAATGATTAAAGTCTATGCAGGGATGAAAAACAAGAAAACCCCAGAGGTTTGGGAGGGGAAAGAAGTGTGCCTGATAGTAATAAGAATGAGCGCAGGACCAGATGTGAACAAACTTAGACACATCTGGTCTGAAGGAAATATACTACCGCAAAAGAAGTGTCATCTCTGCTTTTGGAAAATAAACAAAAAGACAAAATTATCAGCATAAGATATGAATTTGTTATTGCAATTGCAGCATTATTGTACAGCTTCCTAAACTAATTCGTTGTTACCTGATGAAGGAAAGAAAAACCTGTCTCCAGCATGTCACCTTTCATTAAAATTGTGTTTGTCTGAGATTTTGTTATTTGCAATTGCTCATCTGTAAAATTAGAAGTTTTAATTCTTCACAGTTTGTCACCTTTTTTAATTCTGCTCTGTTGACACGTTCCTTTTTTGTTCAACATAATGCAGGGAAGGGTTGGAAATGAAATTTAAAAGAAAATTAACTGATGTCGGAACTGCTAAACGAAGCACTTTTGTTGCTGAAGTTCTGTGCAAAGAGTAAGAGTCCAGGAATTTTACTTAAATTGAAAGAAAAGCTGGATGTTGTGAAGTAATTGTCTCCAGTCTCAGGGAAAATAGGCACATACTGTTTGGAATTGAGACTATTTGTTCGGCAGAGTATGGCCTGATCAAGACATTGAGAAAAGTCACTTCACAGAGGGCACTCCCAATTTCAGAATCAAGAAGTACATGCTTCAGTTCCCTTTTGTATGAAAAAGTGCTCTACTCAGAGAAAACCACCATGCGAGTTGAAAAGTATGGATTGGCCCTGTTTCATGACATACTAGCTTCCTACAGGCAGATATGCAAATTGTCACTAGATATGTGAAAGGCAATTTTTTTCATCTCGGTGTTGTTTTGGGTTCTCAGAGGTGTGCTTTTTTCTTCATTTCATTTTACACAAAAGGGAAAAAACCTCTTCCACGTGGTTCAAATCAGCTTCCTTCTTTGTGTTTATGGGCGCTCCAATAACCTGTAAAGTAACACTAAGTCCATCTCCACATGAGAAAACCAGATCCAATTCCCCACCATAATATGTGCCTTTAACAGAATAAATGCACATAATAGCTTTTGAAAAAATTAAACAGGAAACCAATTTCCCCTCCATACAGAGAATAAATATAGCAAAATATAACCCTCTCTCCCCAAACCAAGAAAACAAGTAAGTGGAAGCAAAGACAACAATTGAAGCCCCCGATTCATCAAGCCAAAACTACTACAATAGGGGGAGATTTCTTTCCCATCTACCACTTCACACTTTCTCTTGTGGGGCTGCAGTAGCTCAGTTGTTAAGAAGCTCGCATTATTAGCTGGAAGGCTGGCAAATCAGCAGTTTGAGACCCGGGTACTGCATGATGGATTGAGCACCCATCTCTCTCCTAGCTCTTGGGGACATGAAAGGAGCCTCATTTGGGCATTCCCTGAGCAGAAATAAGTCCGCAAAAATCCTTTCAACCCAGAATAAACTCTGATATGAAATTATTATATTCCCTTATTTGAATCCAGCAGGAAGGCCAGGTATCAGCGAAAATAGTCTGACACAAGAAAAGTGTGGGAAATGGTAGGGGGGAATAATTCTCAAAGAAATCAGAGGGAATTTAAAAAATCTTAAGGAGGCAGGGAAGATGTCTGGCAGCAGCAGCAAAAATAATTAAAAAAAAATCGGGAGGAAAACCATCCAAAAAACAGGAAAAAAGCAAAAACGGAAATTATCCAAGATAGAGGCATAGATGCAGACAGACAGGGAGGCACAATAATAATATAAATGGAGACCACCGGGACCTCTGCACATCCTAATCTTCTCCCAAAAGGAAAGACCAGCAAAGAGCACTCTTTATTGGGTTCCAACATCCAGATCATTTTACAAACTCAACATTCCCTGTCCTCTCCCTTCTGACAGCCCTCATCAGTTGCACCACTTGGTCTTTGCAATAGCCCTCGCAATACTCTTAGATGAAAAACGTCTCAGGTAATTTGACGTACAAAGGATGAAACTAAGAATGAAATGAAGGGAATCAAAAGGTTATAGAGAGAAGATGAGCAAATGTGACACTTTCATGCACCCCTCTTTCATTAATGGAAATCATTGCAGAGGCTCTCTTTTCAGTCTTCAACAAAAGAGTGCAGAAATGAGCTTCTCTGATGTTTGGGGTCATTCATTAAAACGCAAAAGAGCCATCCTATTTTTCACTTGCTTTCTGCACTAAAATTACCCTCTGCCCTAGAGGATTGCATCATGATTCTTGGGAAGATGTACATACTTATTTTTTATTTCTATTTATATACTGTTCTTCTCTCCAAAGGCAACTAGAATGGCACACAACACAGAAACAATACATAAACAACACACACAATAAGATACATCATGTAAATTATAAAACACAATAAAATTAGCAATAACACAGACATCTTTATCTTGCCACAGTTATATATTGATATTATGTCATGTATCATTGACATTCTTGCAATTGTTAAAAAGATTTTATCTGCATCTTCTCCTTGATTGGTAGGTTAATTATTACCATATTTGCCAGCATATAAGATGAATCAGAGTATAAGATGCACCCTGTTATTACCAAAATAGCCCACTATATGCCACTATATACAGTACAAGACTCACTCCATTTCCCCAGTGTATTTTAAGGGGAAAAAGTGAGTCTTCTATGCCCGCAAATAAGGTAATTATATTAATACAGATGCTCTTGTTGAGGAGTTGCAAATTCAGAGTCAGAACTGTGCCTCTATGCGAGGTGTTCTTTCTGTGGGCTCTGCTGTGGAATTATGAATTATAGATGCTGTGAATCTCTTTCAAAATACACACATTCCTTTTCTTACCGAGGAAAGAGTGTTTTTCACTTGAGGATTCATTAAATAAAGCGTCTGTTGTATAATTTTACAAAAGCTCTACACAACTGTTTCTCACCACTCCATTCTTTTTATATTGAGAGGACAAAGGTCTCCTGTCTGCAGTGCTTTGAACAGCCTTTATCTAGCATCCTTGTATAAAGGCCTTTGGGTACTGTTTTAGAAGACAACATTATTATTTTAAGAACATTTTGCCACAGTTATATTTTACAGAATATAGGCATCTAACATTGGGAGCTGTGTGATATATTCTTGGTTGAACTGGAGATCTTTATGTGTGCTCCTGCTTGTAAAGGTGTCTGGATTAGGGCTCGGTGGGAATTATCAAAACAGTTTGACAGAGCATTTTTATCTGTTTCAAGCACCTACAAATAACCTGTGGGATGTAGAAGAGCAATTGGTGACTGGAATGTGTCATACTGGAAGTTCTTTGAAGAGGTGTAGCTAGCTGGATAGCTCAGTGGTTTAGCACTGAGTTATCCAGTCACCTGCACCTGTTCAAAGAACAAGCAAAATATATTAATGTTGACTTGCTTGTAAATTAGTCACCATGACACTGTGTGTGAAGTTATCTGTGCATGCTGTTTGTGGCCTATCTCTGTGCAGTGGCCTTGCTCTGACATAGTAGTCACGATGAGCATTTATTTCAGGGCAACTTGGAAGGCCCAATCAAGTCATTCATGCATGGGCTGAAGTCTGTAAATCCCAATGGATGACCCTGGTTAGGAAAAAAAATTAGAAGGTCATAGCACTGCTGTTGTGATAAGGCCATTGGCATGAAAAGGGACAGGAAAGTATAAAACACAATTATGGGAATGACTCTTCTCTATCTGGTCTGCGAGAGATTGCTAGACAGGGAAAGAAGTAGCCCTGGTATAAGGTGTTTTTCTATGTGCTTTCTGAATATGAAGATGGTAAGATTTGGAATAAGAATCTTGTGGGAAACTGAGCTACATTGTAGGGGTGATATGATAAATCAGAGCTGTCATGTTGCAGGCTGGATACTAGTCATCCGCTGTTAAATCTCTCTTGCAGCAGGGAGGATAAAAGGAACCAGTGGGCTCGAAAATGCTGCCGCCACTGCAACGCTGCACCTCCCCACCCCCTCCACCGGTGCGAAGGATAAAAAGAGTCTTTGGGCTCGAAAACGCCGCTGCCATGATGCTGTGCCTCTCCACCCCCTCCACTGTTGGGGAGGATAAAAGGAACCCTGTGGGCCTGAGGACGCTGCCCAGGCTAGTCCCATCAGCACGGTCAGCCATGGGAGGTAGGAGTCCAGCTGTGGTTCATCCCACAGCGGGGCTTGAAAAACTCACTGCCAGTTCCATCGGCGGACCCCTGTCCACGGTGAGAGCGAGGGGGGAGTGTCTGGCTCCAGTTGTGGGGCAACCAGTGCGGCTTTCCTGGTCCGGCATTGGCCGTGGGGAAGTTGAAATACCTGGGCTCCGTGACACTGCGGGTATATGAACTTCTGCTGCCGCCACCTCATTTGAGCTCCTTCCCCGATCCAGCATTGGCTGCTGGGAAGTTGGAGCACCTGGGCTGTGATGTAATTGATATTGTGATATGCTGAACTGTATTGGAATTTTATATTGGAATTTTTTATGGTGTTTCTGTATGGTGTTCTGCTATTTATTGATATGTTTTTGTTATTTATATTGACTTGTGTTGACTGCTTTGAGTTGCCTTCTGGTGAAAATAGTGGTATAGAAATGCTACCATAAATAAATAAATAAATAAATAAATAAATAAATAAATAAATAAATAAATAGGATCTCCATTCCATCTTTGATGCTGCTACATGCTCACCTTCTACACCTCTTGGGCCAAGGAAGACCAGCTGTGTTGCCTGGCAGATGAAGGAGGAATGGAGCAACACATGACTACATTGCAGAAGGAAGGGAGAGAGAGAGAGAGAGAGAGAGAGGAGCTGTAGCCATCTTCTCTTCTCTCCCTTGGGTGACATAAAGGATGATGAATGGCAGAAGATAAATGGTGTCTGTGTTGCAAAGTGGAAGCCCTATATGATGAATTATTGTCCCTCCACCTGCCTTGACTACGTATTGCTCTTGAAAACTCTTCCTGACTTGTTATTTTATCCCCTGTACAAATGGACACCTGCCATTCTAGGAATGGCCACAGGGAATCTTCTAACATACATGGAAGTGTCAATTACAGTTCTTACGTATGTGTTTGTATGGAGGCTTCAAAAATGATACCACAATAATCTATAAAATGGTGCGTTAACCATTGGAATGTGACAAAGGATGTTGCACCAGGCCCCACTAGCCCCGTCCGAGCCTCCGTGCACTCGCTCGAATGGGGTTCGCAGGTAACTGTCGGGTTGAAATTTTTGCCCAGGGGGCAGGAGCCCCCCGGATGCAAAGAAAAAAAGGGAACTTCA
Organism: Bradypodion ventrale; assembly: GCA_035047345.1. NCBI lineage: Eukaryota > Metazoa > Chordata > Lepidosauria > Squamata > Chamaeleonidae > Bradypodion > Bradypodion ventrale. The sequence goes on from JAWDJE010000001.1 coordinate 275,854,276, forward strand.
ATTCCCAACATTCCTTGCGCCGTGCCACACCAGAGCTTATCAGGCTGAGCGGCGCAGCAAAAGGAACGTTCGGAAACCGCCGCAGCCAATAAAAAAAAAAAAGCCGCAGGAAAAAAAACGTTGTAGTAACCAAACACGTGCAGGCAAAACTACAAGCCCCAGCGTCCTGCGTGCCATTAGCGCACAGAACGCTGAGGCAGCCGGTGCGTGAAAAATAAAAGTAACCCCCCCGCCGCTGCTGCCCTTCCTTCCCACGGGCAAGCCAGCATGGCCTGTGGGAAATAAAGCCCCCCCGCCATTGCCCTTCCTTCCCATGGGCCAGCCTGCATGGCCTGCGGGAAAGAAAGCCCCCCCCGCCATTGCCCTTCCTTCCCACGGGCCAGCCAGCATGGCCCATGGGAAAGAAAGCCCCCCCAAAAAAACACAGACCAAAAACAATCAAAAACACTCAAAAACAAAAATCCAAAAAGGAAACACAAAAACAGCCAAAAACAAACAAGAAAAAACACACAGACACTCCCCCCCAAAAAAACTAACACCCCTGAACTGGTGCAAGCCAGGGAAAACTGTAACTTTGGTAGAACTGTAATCCAATGCTACAAGAGAAGAATTTGGATTTGAAACTTCAGAATTAGAAGTTATGTGTGACCATAGGTTGCAATGGAACATCTCTTTTCCCTTAAGATGGCTAAAAATGCTTATTTGTTGGCTTGAAATAGAAGAGTGTCACTAGAAAGATGACAACATCTGCATACAAGTGATGGCATATGTGCAGATATAACAATTTAATAAGAATATATGTGGTAACCTCCTCCTAGGCCTGTGATGGCAAACTTTGGCACTCCAGATGTTCTTGGACTTCAATTCCCAGAAGCCCAAGCCCCCGTGAATCCACATGAAGGGGTTTACTGTAATTCATCCAGCCTGCGCGCCCTCGTCATACGGGCACATTTTACTTCTGCTTCCAGGAGCGATGAGGGTGGCGTGGGCTGGATGAATCACAGTAAACCCCTTTGTGTGAATTCATGGGGGCTTGGGCTTCTGGGAATTGAAGTCCAAGAACATCTGGAGTGCCACGGTTTGCCAGCATGGCCTAGGCCATCCATGGGCAGGAGGAATCCAAAATTACTAGATTACTAAAAATCAATTACTAGAAATGTTTTGAGTGCTTAATCTCATATATGGTCCCAGGAAAGCTTTAGACCAAGCCCTTCAGCTACAAGTCATTTGAGCAGACCTGTCATGGTCTGCACTAGAGTGGTTGCAGTCACTTTTGAGGAACAAATTCTTTCTCCTGTCTATATTCCTTTGCTAGTCCATAATCCCCCAGGTGGTTCATGTCACCCCTGAAGTCACTGTTCTCTACAGGTGACAGCTACTTGGTGTGGCCTCTGCCTTGAGTCCAGTTATTGCCAACACTATTTCTTGTACCTTCATGGCCTTCTCTGGTTGTCAAATATCTGGAAATTCTGTTTGCCTCACCAGTGGTGGAACTGGATGGGAGTTGGATACTCTGGGGACGCAGCATCACATGGTTCTTGTTTGAAGATAAAAAAACACCCTGCAATCATGGGCATCCCTTGTGCTATATCACTCCGGGTCTGGACTGGTGCAGTTGGCTTGGGCTTCAAGGGCAGGTCTGTCAGAGTACCAAGTATACAGATGCAACAAGAAGATCTACTTTCACTTTTGGCATTCTTCCTCTTCTTGTGAAAACCTGCTTCCTTCCTTGTAGACAATTTCTCCCTGTTTTTCAAACCACCCTCTATATTCTCCTCCGTTTACCCTATCTACCCTTGCTCTCCCCCTCCCTCAACCCACAACCTGCATTCAGGAAATCTGCAGTCCTTTATCTGGATAATTTCTGAATAAAAAAAGGATGAAATCTGTTAAGTAAATGCTTTGATACAATTCCTGCTACTTTGGTAATGATGCTAGCATTAATTATTCCATTTTGAGTGATTTCCCACAGTGGCTCATCCTCACTAGAGTTTCTTATTCAGCAATTATTTTAAAAAGAAAGAAAGGGGGTATTGCAGAGAATAGTCTGCTCACATCCCAGAAGTATATGAAGTGAATATAATTCTATATCTTGGGTCATCACAGTAGTTATGTGAATACCTGGTGACTCTATTGCATTAGTAATATGCCTCCACATATCCTGAGCATTATCTCTCAAATGGTAGTGACTGGGTCTCTTGAGTCATTATATGAAGTTTTTGTCTAGGTTCTATTTAGGAGAAAAATATTGGAAAGCTGCAGGGTCTTTTTGTTCCTTGCAAAACTGCCCCTTAGTTCAATACACCATATATAATATGGCTGTGTATAAAACCCTTTTTTTCTTGGAAAGTTTAAACTTTGTTTTGGGACAAGAGATTGTAAGAACCCTTCCACCCAATTTCTTTAGTAGAAGAAAAAAAATTGTGAACATTTTGTTTTCAAAATTGCAGATGACCATTTTACTGTAGATCTGTTGTTTTCCACCCAAAAAGATTTTTTGTTCTGGCATTGTAAGTAGCAACAACACAGGTTATACAATTACTTGGGCTGGCTACCGTTTTGCTTACTGCATAATGTTTCAGCCATAAAAATAAAAATAAAATTATAAAAAATATTTTCCCCCAAAGACTTGTTAAACAGTGTGATCTTCTATTTATAGGAAAGTAAAAGAGGAAAAGATTCAGAATATTTTGCACCTTGAAGAATGTATTCTGAGAAATTTTGGGTCAGCATTAGTTACCCTTCAGGGGTCAGTCCCTTCCTTAAGCTTTACAAATGTTACACTTCTAAGGCACTTTAAGTATATCTATATTTTTGGGATGATTTTTGGATTTTTAAAGGGATTTTTAAAATTGCAAATCCTATAATTCTCCACTCTTGGAATTCTACCTAATAGATGCCTTCTTCTTTTTCAAATGCCGTATCTGAATCAGAATATTTGCAGTCATCATGGTGATCAGCCACGAAGACTGTCCCGAGAATATAATGAAGTGGACTTTCTTCTGCCTTCTATATCACAGCATGATACCCATACCACTGATGCAGTGGTGGGGCTTCAAATTTTTTACTACCACTCTGTGGGCATGGCCTACTCTGTGGGCCATGTGATTTGCTGGGTGTGGACATACGACTGGGTGGGCAATCTAGTCATGCCTGCCACATGACCATGAAAACGTCTGCAAACACAGAGAGCACTTGCTCTTTGGCTGTAAATGGAGATGAACATTGCACCCTAGAGTTGGCTATGACTAGCTTTTGAGCAAGGGTGACCTTTACTAACCACTTGCAACTAAACAGGGCCAAACTTCACAGCAAATTTGAATAACAATCAGGAATCTTCTGTTACTAGGTAAAGGTTGCCCTTGCTGTAAAGCCAGTTGTATCCAACTCTAGGGTTCAGTGCTCATCTCTGTTTATAGCCAAAGAGCTAGTGTTGTTTTCTCGGTCATGTGGCAGGCATGACTAGACACCGGAGTGCACGAAACACTGTTTACCTTCCCACCAAAGTGGTCCCTATTTATCTACTTGCAATTTCTTGCTTTCAAACTGCTAAGTTGGCAGGAGCTGGGACTGAGATGGGAGCTCATTCCATTGTGCAATACTTAGGGTTGCCATATGTCCCGGAAAACCAGGATTTTCCCAGATTTTTATTGTCCCAGCCAGTTCCGTAAAAATCATTGAAAAGTCCCAGATTTGCAAGGTTTCAAACTAAGGGGCATGCTCTTAGTTTGAAAAAAATTCCTCGCCTTTTTCTTGCTGCCATGGAGCAGCGCCGCTACTTAAGCACCAGCCAACATCTGTAGCAGCAGCCACAGCAGCTTGGTGGCTGAAGAAAAAGGAGATTGGGTTGATCAGCGTGGCCTGATCAGCGGTAAGTGGAGGTCCACAGCGGCAGTGGGGGGGGGGGGGCTTCGCTGAACCCACCTCCCAGATGACAGGCAGCTTGGCGATGGGATAAATTGAAGGTCTCTGAAAGGAGAATGAGGAAAAGGAGGAGAGCATGGGGGGGGGGAGGAGAACGAAGGCGCTCCAGTAGGTCTCCTCAACAGCCCCATCCAACACATGCACAGTTTGAAGAATGCAATGACATCACATGGCTGTCCCAGCAGTACTTGGGTCTCAAACTGCTGATCTGCTGATCTTCCAGTCATCAAGTTCAGTGGCTTAACCACTTGCACCACTGCAGTTATTACCGGTTGTAAAAATCCACACTGATTTGTAAACTTATCTGTTATGCTAGCCAGCCATTGTGTTCCCAGTGTGCTCGATCCACAAAAGCGCACATTAAAATACAGCAGTTAGTATTTAAGGTACCACAATGTGGTTTGTTATGGGAGAGCCTAAGGGGGTTTCCCTGGGAGGAGGGAGGGGGGAGGAGGGCCGTGGAGCTCCTTGGGCCAGCTGCAGTCTACCTTGGAGCAGCAGTTAGTCTTTAAGGTGCCACAACATTTTTGTTTTTTGTTTTGTTTACTTCCTGATATGCTTGAAACACAGATTAACATGGCTACTGAACCGGTGCAAGCCAGTTGAAGCCCACCACTGCACTGATCTAGTTCCACAAATCACTTTCTGTTTCTGAGGCTTTTTGGTACACAAAGTCCTTCTCAGCCCCAGGCCAGTATTGATGAAACTGCTGCCTTCCATCAAGATGGATTCAAGTGGGATTTAATCCATTTGTGGACCTTCACCCTTCCCTGTGGACATAGACACCCAAGGTTGCTCGTCCTCAGGGTTGTCAAGTTAGTTAACTGCCGCCTGACACATGGCATTTAGTTGCTGGCAATATGGCAGGATAACCTGGCCAGACTCGACACCTTCTCTCACCTGGGAGAAAAGCCCTAAACCTGAATTCTTTGAGGCTTAGCTAGACATAGCCACTTTCAAATTTGTTCTTGCTATTGTGCTAGCTGGGAGCAGAACACATTTAGATATCTGTAAGGTATGTCATGCTGAATGTCCAAAATGGAGAATTATGGAACTCACCTTTAATAGATTTCTCTCTCTCTACTGTGATGCTTATAATATACCTTCTTCTTGCAAACCCTGTTGTAGATTATGAGAAGGGGCAAGAAAAATATGAAGTGAATGCTGTATCATAACTTGTTCTCCATTTCCTTCAAAGTTTTATTCTGTACAAAAGAGGTTTAAATTTTAATGCATCTGCAAACTTATTTAGGATTTATTTTGGTTGAATTGTTTACAGAGTCACAACATTACAAGACAGCTAAAGCTGAATTCTCAACATGAAGATCCTGCAACTCACCTACAAGAATTTCTCCAAATCCTGTTTTTGAGGGGAATTTATTTCCCATTAACTTGACTAAGAATGGTAAAAAGTCTTACAGGAATTTATGTTTGCTCACTACGAAGTTACCTGACAGAAATATTACAGGCATGTCTACCATACAGATCAGTAGAAATCATTCAAACTGAACATTATATCCATGATTAAACGACTGAGTGATATTTTTACCACAGTACATTTTATTCACATAATTCAAGTTTGCCAATCAAAGCAAACTTATTCAAAGCTAGTTGAATAATTTTAACCATAATATGAATTTATGTGCCAGGTTCCTTTGTCATCTTTCTCGTAAAACTGGGATTAATGTCAACTTAACTGAAAAGTATGCAGATGGAAACATAAAAGGTTCATTATTAAAACAAAATTAAACAAATTATAATATTAGTGTGACTACATTGACAAATAATTCAGGAAATACTCTGGGACTGGAATGGTCAGATTCACATTCATTCCCAATGATTACACAGTGTCAAAGTCAATGCAAAGAAGCCCAGAGTCCTCCCTTTTCCTGATCCATAGTATTTTCCTCTGCTGCTGGGACATCTACTTTAAAAAAATCAAATGGATTTGCATTAGGTTAGACAATGTGATTGCTTAAGATGATGGTTTTTTTAAAGGTTCCCCTTGCTCGAAAGCCAGTTGTATCTGACTCTAGGGTGCAGTGCTCATCTCTGTTTCAAAGCCGAAGAGCCAGCGCTCTCTGCTGTTGCAGACGTTTCCGTGGTCATGTGGCAGGCATGACTAGACACCGAAGTGCACAGAGTGCTGTTTCCTTCCCACCGAAGTGGTCCCTATTTATCTACTTGCAATGTCTTACTTTCGAACTGCTAGGTTGGCAGGAGCTGGGACAAAGACAGGAGCTCATTCCATCCTGCAGTACTCGGGAATCGAACCGCTGACCTTCCACCTCCCAGTCAGCATCTTAGGCACTTGAGCCATTACTTAAGCTGATGTGAAGGAGTTTGAGGCCATTTGAAGCCATTCAGCTGTGAGAGAGGCAGGGCAGCAGAGTTAAACAAAACAAAAACAAAAAAGAGAGAGATGGAAAAGTGAGAAATTAGCTGAGAGACTGTTGTGTCCAAACGTTATATTGCTTTAAATATTGTAAGCGTGGCGCCAGAATGGCCGCCGTGCTCTTTGCGGCCCCCCGCCACCGGACGAAGCCATCCGGATAGTTAGGGGCGTGGCCAGCACCCTAATAAAAGGGCTGGCCACGAGGCAGCCATGCTGCCATTTTGGCGAAGCGACGGAGCAGAGAAGTTTTTCCCTCTTACCTCCATCGCTCGTTTCCTTCCAGGGGAAGCCTTTTCGGGCAGCTTTTCTTTTTCTTCGGCTTCCTAGCTAATCCAGCTATGCCCTCTAAGAAGAAGGCAGCTGCGAACGTGGCTCGATCGGCGTTGAGGCGTCAGCTGGGTCGGAGGACCGCGACTGCGCCCGCCCAGCAGCCACCTTTAGCGGAGCTCACCGGGACCGGTGGGATGGGATCGGTGGCCCCTTGGCCCGATGCGCGGTGCACCCAGGCTGCCCCGGACGGGGCCTCGGCCCTTGGCCCACAAACAGTGACGACTGCCCCCGGCATGGTCCGTGCGGCTGGGCCCTCTTGCCCGGGCGCACAGTTCCCCATGGGGGGAGCGAGCCACGGGGGGTGGTTGGGTTCCCTGCCTTGGCAGGGCGTGCCCACGGCTCCCCAAGGGCCGAGCATGGGCTCTTGGCCTTATCTGGCCCCTGGTGCCCAGGGATCTGGACAGGTACCCGTGACTTATGGGCTGGCTGCCCATTTGCCCCCTGTCGGGGCTGGGGCCTTTGTTAACGTGGAGGCCCTTCTGGCCCGTGTAGTGGCCCTTGAGGCATCCTTGGTGAGGGCCAATCAAACGGGGGCGTCTCTCAGATTCCAGGTTGACCCTTTGGCTGCCGGACAGCGGCTGGTGACGGGTCGGGTTGAGCTGCCTGAGGCGCGCGGGCCGGTGGCAGCCACTGCCTCGCAGCTCCCCACTCAGCAGGTGCAGCAGTCTGGTGCTGATCTGGCCCCGTCGACGAGCTCAGCTTCGGTCGTGAGCTCCGACGCCCCCAGCGGGCCGGAACCCCCGGTGGGGGCGGCACGTGGGGGTGCATCGGGTGAGTATGCAGTTCAAGCTAGTGCACCCACACAACTGACTTCCCTGGGGGGGGGGCTTTCCAGTGGCCATGGCCTCGCACGGGTGGCCCGGCGGTCCAGTCGCCCCCGGCCCACCCGGCGACTTCATCCCTGACCCAGGGCCCGGGTCGGGGTGGCGCCCCCTATGTGGTAGGGAATGTGTTGGGGATCCCCGGGCTGGTGCAGGCCCCCTTTGCTTTGCCCGCAGTTCCCTCTGTGCCGGTGTCGGCATTGCCGACAGCAGGGTATTCCTTGCCCCTGGGGGACCATCTGGCCCAGTCCACCAAGGAAAAGATCTAGAGGGGCAAGTACGTAGACATCTTCTCCCTTCTTAATAGGGAGCCAACCAAGGAAGAGAGGGAAGGGCTGGATGAGAAGGATAAGGAGCATGCACGTCGTCGTAAGCCGCCACGCACGTGGGCAAATTGGTTGCCAGCGTACCTAATTTACATGGCCGTTTACCTCAGGGCTAGGCCGGATTTGGCCATCCCTATGGTCCAGTATTTGGACAACATTTACCGGGCTATGGTTGACTTCCCGGGTCCGTCGTGGCTGGCTTAACGATGAAGAATTCCGCATGAGGATTCCACTGCACCCAGAGATGAGGTGGGATGAGCCCTGCCAGAAGCTGTGGCTTCTGTATATGATCCCCACGCACCCGGCGCCTGGGGAGAGATACCATTGTGGACATGCGGTCCAACGAGCGGCCCCGGTACAGGTTCCCCGCCAAGTGGCGGGGCAGGGGGTTCCAGCCCGCCTGCTGTGCTGGACCTTCTCGTCCAATGGTTCTTGCAACAGGAAAAATTGCAAGTACAAGCATGAGTGCCCCTCTTGTTCTGGCCCCCATGCTGCCTCCGCCTGTCCCAGGCCGGGAGGATTCAGGGGCAGGGGTAGGGGTGGACAAGGGGCAGGTAGGACTGCCGCTGAGGGAGCGGGTCCACCGAAAGGCCCCCTCCCCAATTAATGTCGACATGCTGGAGCGTTGGCTCGCATTGTACCCGAAGAGGGCAGATGCAGTGTACCTCCTTCAGGGTTTTCAACTGGGGTTTCGTATTCCTTTCACGGGGGATAGGTCACCGCAAGACGCACCCAACCTTTTGTCACTTAGAGGAAGGGAGGAGGTGGCTGCCGCCAGCATTAATAAGGAGATTGATGCGGGCAGGTTCGCTGGCCCTTTTCCCGCGCCCCCGTTCCCCAACCTTAAAGTGTCTCCTCTAGGACTAGTGCCCAAGAAGTCCCCGGGCGAGTTCCGCCTGATTCATCACTTGTCCTACCCAGCCGGTCACTCGGTCAATGATGCTATCCCTGATGACCTTTGCTCGGTCAGGTATACATCCTTCGACCAGGCATTGCGCATGGTGCGCTCTTGTGGCCCGGGTGCACTGTTGGCTAAGTGTGACATTAAGTCGGCTTTTCGTCTCCTGCCGGTGCACCCGGGTGACTTTGAGTTGCTGGGTTTCAAATTCCGGGGTGAATATTATTTTGACAAAGCCATGCCTTTCGGCTGTTCCATATCCTGCTTGGCTTTCGAGCGTTTCAGTACATTCCTGCAGTGGGCATTTGTTCGTAGGTCAGGGTCTCGGTCTGTAGCCCATTACCTGGATGACTTTTTGTTCGGGGGTGAACGGGGCTGGGACACATGCACACGTCTCCTCAACACATTTCAGACGCTAATGGAGGAACTTGGTGTCCCTTTAGCGCCCGAAAAGACCGAGGGCCCGTCTAATAAGTTAGTTTTCCTGGGGGTGGAGATTGACACGGTAGCGCAGGCGTCTAGGTTGCCGGGAGACAAGGTGTCAAGGATAGTGGCCCTTATATCGGACTTGCTGGCTAAGCGCAAGGCATCCCTTCGGGAACTGCAGGTGCTACATGGCCACCTTAATTTCACTTGCAGGGTGGTCGCACCTGGCAGGGCATTTGCTCGGCGCTTGTGCGACGCCATGGCAGGCTTATCCAGGCCCCATCATAGGGTGAGATTGACGCGGGGCATCAGGGCAGATATGCACATATGGCTCCAGTTCCTGAGGGAGTTCAATGGGGTCTCATTTTGGAGGTCCGACCTCCTGGCTTCACCTCACTTCCAGATTCAGTCTGATGCCTCGGGATCCCTTGGTTATGGGATGTACTTCAATGGGAAGTGGGCCTATGGTGGGTGGTCACCAGCCTGGTCAGGCACGGGTCGCCTGAGGGATCTCACATATTTGGAATTTTTTCCCATACTGGGGGCTTTGATGCTATGGGGTGAGGAGTGGGCCAACTCTGTGGTGCATTTCTGGTGTGACAATGCGGCCATTGTACACATTGTCAACTCACAGACCTCTAAATCTCCCAGGGTCATGGACCTCGTGGGCCAGTTTGTGTTGCGCAGCCTGCGCCTCAATGTACTGTTCAGGGCCAGGCATGTCCCGGGGGTGAATAATGATATTGCTGATGCTTTGTCCCGCCTGCAGATCTCCCGGTTCCGTGCCTTGGCCCCGGATGCGGAGGAATTTCCCTCGCCACTCCCGGAGGAGATATGGACCTTTGGCAAGGAGAGGTGAACCGGGCGATCGGCATGTCGCTGGCGCCACGCACGCGTAAGGCGTATCACCACGCGTTGGTTTCCTTTCAGACTTTCTGTACCCAATCCCGGCTGCCAGATACCTGGCCGATCCCAGTGGCCCACGTCCTCCGTTTCATGGTTTACCTGCACACCCAGGGCCTGGCACCCCGCACCATAGCATCTAGGCTATCAGCACTGGCTTTTATGGCCAAGGTGGGAGGTCATGCGGACAGTACCGCTGATTTCCGTGTGAGACACGTTTTGGAGGGGTGGGTGCGGGAACGTGGGCGTAGCCTGGATGACCGCCACCCAATTTCCCCGGGGGTCCTTACCCAACTGGCACGGGGCTGGTATGACCTATGTTTCGATAGGTATGAGGCAGCCCTGTTTCATGCGGCTACAATGGTGGCCTTTTTTGGAGCGCTCCGCATCAGCGAGCTTGTGATGCTGTCTAAGGTGGATGCAAGTCATAGGGCACTGGAACTCGAAGATGTCCATGTTTGCAATAATTGGGCTCAGTTGAGGATACGCTCCTCTAAAACAGATCAGCACGGCGTAGGCAGTGGTGTAAGACTGCTACGATGTTCCTTGGCAGACATCTGTCCGGTTGGTGCCCTACAGGAGTTCCTTGCACTGCGTGGCACGCACCATGGCCCGTTTTTCTGTCACCAAGATGGGTCTCCCCTCACTAAATTTCAATTTTGGAATGTGACTGGGAAGGCACTGGTTAGTGTGGGCCTCCCTGGGGCCCGTTATGGCACCCATTCGTTTAGAATTGGGGCGGCCTCTACTGCGGCTGCTTATGGGTACTCCAGGGCTGACATACGCAGTATGGGGAGGTGGGGCTCGCAGTGTTTCCAGTTTTATGTTCGCCCACTCCCACCGTGAGTACCGTTTTAGTCACCACACATCTCTTCCTTCCCTGTTTTTTCCCTTGACAGACCCTGGGTGTCGCATCACACCGGTGACAGTATGGTTGCTGGGCCATAGCTACGTGCACAGGGCAGCGCGTTACGCTGCGGCGACAGATTGTGGACCCCGACTGGGACTGGGTGCATACGCAAGTCTCACATGGTACGGTAAGCCCGGTATGTTGTGGCGGGAGCTCTTGCCATTCCTCTTTTCAGCAAGGAATGCTGACCCGCCTGACATTCTGATCATACACCTTGGGGGTAATGACTTGGGACAGGTCACTGGCTTATCGCTGAAGCATGCGATTTGCGGGGACCTCGCCTACTTACATTACGTATGGCCCGCCACAACCCTTGTTTGGTCAGATATGGTCCCACGGCACGCTTATAGGGGAGGCTTGACCTTCAGGCCCTGGACCGCACTAGGCGCATGGTGAACAGGGCTGTGGCCCGATTCCTTTCGACCAAGGGCTGGGGGCGGGTCAGTCGTCATCCCGCCATCAGTTTGCAAAATTATGGGCTTTATTCAGGGGATGGGGTCCATCTGTCGCGAGGAGGTATGGACCTCCTGCTGGGTGATTGGCGAGCAGGCCTGTCGACCGAGCTGACGGTCTTGGGGGGGGACGTCGAGCCTTTATTGAAGCCTCTCCGGGTGGTGGATAGCACTGGTAAGGTAAACATTTATGACCCACAGGTATCCGGCAGGTTCGCAATTGACTGGACAACACTAGATAGGCATAAGTTGTTTAAACGTTGTCCGGTCAACGACGAACCAGGCGAGGGGGTGATGGTTACAACTAGACAGCTGGCATCACCCCCTGATTTTACGGATACATGTCAGAGGGTGGGGTCATTAGTTAGATATTGACTACGGTCAACAATTTGTTTGTTGTCAACAAACAAATTGATACAAATAGATACATTGTAACAATTGCCGTTGGCAATTTTGGGTGGTACCTTACCAGTGTTACTTCGGCCTGCTTACCTTAAGAATTATGATTGGTCGTTTTACCAATAGAAATTTATAATTCGGACTAGGGCATGAATCAATAAATGTGGCCCAATGCCGTTATCCACTTTCATTTGTGTCTGAGTCCATTATTGGGGGGGTGCGCCTGCAATGTAAGCGTGGCGCCAAAATGGCCGCCGCGCTCTTTGCGGGCCCCCCCCACCGGACAAAGCCATCCGGGTAGTTAGGGGCGTGGCCAGCACCCTAATAAAAGGGCTGGCCACGAGGCAGCCGTGCTGCCATTTTGGCGAAGCGACGGAGCGGAGAAGTTTTTCCCCTCCACCCCCTCCCTAGTTAACAGTGTGATTTCTTGGTCGCTTTGGGGCCGGGTGGGAATTTTTGGCTGGGACTCGCAATTGGCACTTGAATCCTGGCTTTTTTGCCCATCCCACACTGTTGCTATGGTTTGATATAGGGGTTTGTTCTGTGCTGCTGTTGACTTTGGTCACATGGGTGGGTAGCACTGGTAAGGTAAACATTGATGACCCACAGGTATCCGGCAGGTTCGCAATTGACTGGACAACACTAGATAGGCATAAGTTGTTTAAACGTTGTCCGGTCAACGACGAACCAGGCGAGGGGGTGATGGTTACCACTAGACAGCTGGCATCACCCCCTGATTTTACGGATATATGTCAGAGGGTGGGGTCATTAGTTAGATATTGACTACGGTCAACAATTTGTTTGTTGTCAACAAACAAATTGATACAAATAGATACATTGTAACAATTGCCGTTGGCAATTTTGGGTGGTACCTTACCAGTGTTACTTCGGCCTGCTTGCCTTAAGAATTATGATTGGTCGTTTTACCAATAGAAATTTATAATTCGGACTAGGGCATGAATCAATAAATGTGGCCCAATGCCGTTATCCACTTTCATTTGTGTCTGAGTCCATTATTGGGGGGGTGCGCCTGCAATGTATTATTGCTTTAAGTCTGTAGACACCATTAGGTTGTAGTATGCCTGCTCATATGAAATTAGCTTAACCTTTCCCAATGGGTTTGCTCACTAGCACATGGGCTTGAGCACACAGGCTTTGATGGAAAGGTGATTGGGGTGCGGGCTAAATTAATTGGCATAATTCATAAAAGCCCTGGCTGGAGGTTTAGGGGAGCAAAGGCAAAAGTTAAAAGCTGCTGACTCCAGGGTAGAATTCGCCCTTCCGTTTCTGGCCATGGATAAGGCTGGGTTCAGTAACTCACTGAGTCATCAGCTAAGGAAGTTGGCTTCACCGGAGACCAGATGGGCTCCGAGATAGGTGAGTACAATGAGTGTCCCTGTCTTCTGTTTACTGTGGGTTGTCTTTTAACCTCCTGACTCATGTCAGGAAACATGTGTTATCTTGACCAACAGAAATGCCACACAAAGCCTTCTGTTACTGAGTGATGTCAAACCTTGGCACTCAAACTCCTGCAGGAGAGTATTAAACGGACCACTCAGTTGAGACTGGGACTGGACTTTGCCACCACACATTTGTCTCATGTGCCTCCTTGCTGCAAGTCATTCCAGCCCCCATGGGCCATTCCAACATATGGTGACCCCGACGTGATATTCTTTGAGAAGCACAGTGTGACATGGTCCTCAGCCAGAGACCGCAACCATGCAGCAAGGAAGGCAACACAACCGCAAGCTCGGCGGCATCCGAAGCAAGCATCATTTGAACGGATGTGTTCCACATCGGGGTGAGCTGTGAACCCTGACATTCATCGGCAAAGGCCGCAGGACGCCCGCGGCAGCAAGAAGCCGCGAACCTACTCAGACCCAAGGCCACGTACTGTGCACCACATCGCCCGACTTACTGCCTGAGGCGTGCCAACTCATCCTGAGAGGGAACCTCTGATCAGGTATTATGTGGTCTTGCTTGGAGGGGCAAGATTCATCCATTAGGCGAAGAGCTCATGGGGTTGAGCTCAAGCGCCTGGCCAGGCTAAATCATTGCATTCATAGCAGAAGCCTAACAGAACTCATGGTGCATCTGAGGGAGCAATATTTGCTCTGCCCAGAAGTAGGCACGCTGGAAGTAACTTGGGATAGGGTAGGGGCCTGCCAGAGAGAACCCCGAGCACTTGCTAGGATCATAGGGGCACAAAGCAAGTGTAGACAGATCATTTCAGCTGTTAGTCCAGTCCGGGTAAAGACCAGAAATCCACCAGTTTATGCCGCAGTGTGTTTCTACCCGATCATCAAAGGTCAGCATGGGGGCTGGGAGGACTTAGGAAGCCCAGAGGCTTTAAGGGCAGCCAGGAGTCCTTCCTGACAAAGGAGTGAGGCAGAAGTATGCAAGGGGAAAATGCCAGCAGCAGAATTAGAGGAAAAGCAGTTAATGTGTCCAGTCTGCCCAGAGGCAAACACAATTTTGGGCAGACAGACCATCACCCACATGCTCATCCTGCGCAAGCTACTCACCGAGACCCAGCTCCAGAGCAGATCTATTAGGGAATGCAGGAACAAAGCAGCACAAAAGCCCAAAGGCGCTTGCTACCAGTGCGGGAAGATGGGACACCTTTAAAGGGAATGCCGGTCAAAACCAGGCAGCAAAGGGAGAGGCGCCCCCTGCTAAAGGGGGGAGGCAGCTCCTCAAAGGGCCATCCGGACAAGCCAGCTACCATGTACCCTCAATGCCATCATGTCTTTCATTGGGCCAGGCAATGTCCACCCCACTCTGGCAGCGCCAGAAGAAAAATCCCGGCAATAATTACCTCACACATTTCTGAGGTGCAGGCAGAAACCAAGGGCAGTGCAGGATTAGACCCAGAACACCAGGCAGACATTACATGCAACCTGCCAGGCACAGCCCATTCAGTTGATTCACAGCACAAGAACCACCACTGCCAAAAGCACAGTGGAACTTGTCTCGCCTCAAAGTAGCGCAGAAAAACTCCCTCCTAAGCAGAGAAGCCCAGAGTGGCTGCAACCAGCCCTCTGAGAATCACCTAAATTAGGCAGCAAGGAATCATTTCCTCATGGGTTAGAGCAAAACACTGCAGACCTGGGGAGGGGAAAATCCCCCATGGAGGAATGTGGATATCTAAGGTGTGAAAGGATCATGTGAGTGACTGAATGGCGCACCAGAATGTTTGCTGAATGTTTTATATATGTGATGTGTGTTTGCATGGTTATTGTGTCACAATGTTGCAACATTAAATGTGAAATGCCAGGTATTGTGTTCTAAAAGTCACAAGGAAGGTGACAGTTAACCCTATTCATGTGTTAGATACAATGGCCACTAAAAGGTTGCCCCAGTCCTGATTAATTCACAGTCCTGATTAATTCACAGCAGGCTGGGGAAGGTATGAGAAAGAGTGGTGGGAAAAACTTCTTTGCCTAACCATTTGCTTATCAGCCTAAGCAACAGGGATAAAGGAGGAAGGAGGAGGGGGGAAACTCGAGCCCGAGAAAGGGGCCAAAGCAACCCCCCTCCTTCCCAGTCAAACCGGTTTTTAAATGAGCAAGGGAGGCTTTTTCTTCTTCAAAGAATTAAGCTGTAATTTCCGCATTCTCAAGCCTGTTTGGCAGACAACTAATTGGAGAGTAAAAATGGGGAAAAATTGGTTCATTGACATTTCAAGAGACTACGCTGGAAGACACAGTTTTTTAATGGCTTCGTGACCCAGGAAAAAATTGTTTCTGAAACTTTATTCACCCAGCGGAAGTGCTCCCAAAAGGAAAAGGGAAAAATCTCATTCACCCTCATAAGTCATCTTCTTCCTTATATCGTATGAAATTGAGGTCTTCAACAGGCCAAATTCACAGGCTCAGATTTTTGCATTGTGTCTGACCCTGGCACTTAAGTCAAATGGAATTTTTGATCCAGGAACTTTGTTACTAACTCTTTGCTTTATGAACAAATCTCACGACTTGAATTTATTTCCACAGTGATGCCTAATCCATTTAGATGACATGAATAATGCCTTTGTTTTTGCAAACTTTTCTCCAAAGCACCACGTTTCAATGACAATTTATTTCCTTGCAGTCTTAACATGCCTGGGAGCAAGCCCAAACCTTTTGTGTATGGTATAATGTTTTCTCCCCAGCTTCCTCAGTTAATTAACTTTCCATTGACAAGGGTTGCTATTTTTTTCCACAGCGAAAGAAATTCAAGAGAGTGCTAACTGATAAGAAGGTGTTACATTCTCATTGAGAAGTTAATCTCTGACTTTTTTTCATCCTTTGACTCTCTCCTTGTCATTAGAGTATATTGTATGAAATGTTTAACATGTTTCTTCATTCTAATATTTTCAGCCAAGATTGTCTTCTTAGTTTGTTTGTTCTTCTAAAGTTTTAGCCGGTCATTTTATGGTTACTAACTGCAGTGCCACAAATTAGGCAGCTACACATTCTTTGCAAACCCCAGAGTACACAGGGGGAAAGGAAGAATTAGCCTAGCTCCTGAGATAGTGCAGAGAGCAAAGAAAACTTTTGCACCACCAGTTTTGCCTAAGATCCATATTAAACACTCAGAGTACTCCAGCAAAATTCTAGGGAACATTAATTGGACAAGGCCATATTTTAAATAGGCACAAATCGTTCAAAGCCATTTTTTCTCGCTGCTCACCCAAGGAAAGCAGCAGGCCCATCGGAAATACATTCCGTGCAAGGCTAAGCAGGCACTCCAGGCAGTGAGCCACATTCTCAGCCTTCCATGGGTGGGCAGGGGAAGCGGGGGGCCACACGCCCCCATCCTAAACCTGTGCCTTATTAAAACAGCAACCATGTTTGCAGAAGCACTGGGTACAGACCCCAGCGCACATTTCAGGACACGATTTAGCCAAAATGATTGTGCCAATCAATAAAGGGCTTATGCCATAGCTAATTCAACGATGTAGTTTCATTGGCAGCACTGCAGAGAGGAGCTGTATGTAGCCCACATTAGCCCCAAAGGGCAACAGTAGAACTGATGCAGTTACAAAAAAAAGAACACCAGATATTCATGACCCCGATCCAAAGCCATGTGTTCTTCCACCGGAAGGCCCAAGTATTGGCAAGGCAGTTTAGTCTGCCATTGTTCACGCACGCCATGCACAGGAAGCCCAAAGGGAGCCTAGCATGAGTTAACCAAAGGACCCCAAATTGGTCCTACTTCAGACTTAATTTAATCAAATCATAGAGAATACTGTCCCTGATTCCACTCCAAGGAGTCAAGGCAGCATAAGTTCTCACTTGACACAAAAGCCAGGCTTTGAAAACAGATAGTCAGTGTGTACTTCTAATTACAGATTTTTCCAACATTCACAGCCTTCCTCCAGACATGGAGGATTTCACAAGAATCCCTTCTTTCTGGACCTCACATTCTTACTTTCTAGCAGGAATCAGGAAGTTCTGCGTCTAAATGGCATTTTTATAATGCCAGGTCAAGCAATTGTGAAATAAGCTAACCTGCACTGTCTTTTCTTTTAGTTAAAAGAGAAAGGGGGTGGGGGAAAGCCCCCGGTCTACAGCTATCCTCAGCTATATAGTTACAAAATAGTTACAAAAAACTAACTCTCTCAGACCTTTTTATCTCCAAGGCTGCACTCACAGCCAGTCCTCTCTCCTATGCAGGTCTATTTCTGGGAGCCCAATCCAAGACCAAGTGCAGCCAGCACAGACATTGCCAAAGATGACATCAGCCATCGCAGATGACATCAGCCCAGCTGTCCATTCTTCCATTCATAGATGATTTTGACATGCCTATTTTACCCAATGGGGGGGGAGGGTTTTGGGATCCACCATGTGGAACCCTGCACGCACACACACACACAAGGACGCTCAATGTTATTTCAAAGGACAAAAAACACAACCTTGCTTTTGCCAGCTTGGACTGCCATAAATACTGACTCTTCAAGTTGTCAATGGACACATTGAAAAATACAATTGGGACGTTCATAAGCTCCATCATCAAGAGAAGCCACTGCATGTTTGCTATTTTTATAATGTCTTTGCATATCATTGATTTCCATGCCTTTGTATAACGTTCCAGGGGGGAATTTCAAGGGACATCTTTGCACACACCCTATTGCATATTACCCCCACATCTGCCACCCCAACAACCCCTGTTGTTAGGAGAACATATCTTTGCCATGGGTGGGGGAAGAGGCCCAGCTGGGCCACATCTACAAAGGTTGAGCATCCTGCAACAAAAGAAATCCCTGCCTATTGTGATTTATTTAATTACCTATTGTTTGCCTCTATCTGTGTCAATCACACCTCCTCTATGTGTGAGAAGATGCTAGAGAAACCACTTTGCAGAGTAGTTTAGAGGATTACCTTAGAACAACCATTTATGTCACTGGGGGGCAGAAGGTAGCACCCCAGTGAAAGATCAACTGCACGCCTTCTCAGCCACCTCAGCCATTGCCATAAACTGAGTGCAGGCAAGACTGCGACATGATCCTAGAGAGCCACACAGCAATTGCCTATTTGCTGCTTGAACTCCATTTGGATTGAGAAGCTGTTCATGACATGTGCTGTCGTCACTTTATGGATACAACTCACAAAATCTAGGGCCAGGTAACCAGACTTGACCCCACAGTCAAAAACACATAGTTGGGCTATATAGTCCTGGGTCCCTTTAAGGTGGGTGCAGACGATGCCCCATATCATAGTCATCCTTATTCAGCTTTGCTACTTTGCACAATGCATTCCTTCACTCTTGCCAGGGTGCCCCTCATATCGGGACCCCAAGAGACAATCACGCCCAAACAAATTATGCCCTACATCTACTGAGCTTTCAGCCAGGCTCATTTAAAAATTAATTAAGGAGGGAATGTAGTATGCCCGCACATATGAAATTGGCTTAACCTTTCCCGATGGGTTTGCTCGCTAGCACACGGGGTTGAACACATGGGCTTTGATGGAAAGGCAATTGGGGTGCAGGCTAGATTAATTGGCATAATTCATAAAGCCCTGGCTGGAGGTTTTGTGGAGCAAAGGCAAAAGTTAAAAGCTGCTGATTCCAGGGTAGAATTCGCCCTTCCGTTTCTGGCCATGGATACGGCTGGGTTCAGTAACTCACTGAGTCATCAGCTAAGGAAGTTGGCTTCACCAGAGACCAGATGGGCTCCGAGATAGGTGAGAACAATGAGTGTCCCTGACCTCTGTTTACTGTGGGTTGTCTTTTAACCTCCTGACTCACATCAGGAAACATGTGTTATCTTGACCAACAGAAATGCCGCACAAAGCCTTCTGTTACTGAGTGATGTCAAACCTTGGCACTCAAACTCCTGCAGGAGAGTATTAAACAGATCACTCAGTTGAGACTGGGACTGGACTTTGCCACCACACATTCATCTCACGTGCCTCCTTGCTGCCAGTCATTCCGGCCCCCATGGGCCATTCCAACAATTAGGTCTTTGCAGCTGAAGCGTACCCTTTCTTTAAAGCACTTAAATTGTATTGCTTGCACCTGCATCTGATTGGTTCTTGAACAGGTTTCCCATGTTAGCAAAAGCCTGGGCAAATGTATCCATGTAACTGCCATTTTGTCTGTATATAAGTAGCTACCTCGTCTCTGTTTTCCCCAGTCCGATCAATTCCGATTTACTCCAAACTGAGCTGTAATAAATGACTTGTTGGTTAACCCCCAATCTGCTGTTTCGTTCCAATTAATACTCAGACTCAACAGAGACAGGAGGAAGTTTTCAATCAGCCTTGTTTCCAGGTTATTAAAGTAGCTCTGCTCTGTGCCTCCTGCAAATCTGGATGGCCTGCACAGAGCAACCTTAACAAGCTGAAAGCAAGTCTGACTGAAAACTTCTTTCTTTGTCTGCCAATTCCTTACTCTTCCTCCTTCTCTTCTGTCACCTGGCTGACGTAGCACTTGGGCAGCAAACCTCAAAACAAAATGAAGTAAAGAGAAACAAAATGAAGCTAAACAGGATAGAAAGGGAAGTGGGAAACAAACTGACCCAGACCAAGTGTAGGGAGGATGCAAATCGTTAACATGCTGCAAAATCATACCGAGTTTTTTCTCCCCTCTCTACCAAATCCAGCATGGTTGGCTAAAGTGAATTACCCCAGGGGAACTATATTTCATAGTAGATCCATATGCATTTTCCTGCTGTGTAGCTACACCCTTAGAAAACTATTCATTTGAAAAGCAGTTTAAAACATATGAATGAGATGCAGGAACAACCTGTATTTTATCTGAATGATTTTCAAACAACACAGTTTGAGTCAAAAACAATTTTATGTGTAGAACAACACAAATAGTCAAGCTGATTGAATTTCACACTTCTTTACCATTTTCAGCTTAAAATTGTCCAAACCAGTCATATAGAGATGGTTACCTATTTGTGACACTAGTGTCAATTTGTTTTCATTTTCATATTTTTTTTTTTGGGGGGGGTACTGAATCTGCAAGTACTTCTAGCCGTCTCTTCATTCCCCATGTGAAAGCTGTTCCATAAATATATCTTGGACAAAAGCTGTAGTTAGAAGTACTCATTTTGACAGCTGTTCCTTGATGTTTCTTATAAATATTTTCTAGCTTAAATCTTATTGATAGAATTATATGGCTATACATTCTGAAGAACTGTCAAGGAGGAAAACAGTAAGAAAATTCTTAAGGGAAATGAAAGGAGAAAAATAGGTGCTGAAACCTACAATCTACAGAAGGGGAAGATATGGACAAGGGACCCAGCACATCATTGATAATACAGGTTATGACAGAACAATACTCATAATGGAAAGCCTTTATACCAGCATCCAGCTACAGAGATCTGCAGGTATCAGCAGGCATCCACATAAATATCTTAGTTGTATCGGGAACTATGAGTAAATGTGTCTGTGGTTCTTGTCTAGTTGTGCTGAACTGATTTCAGTGGAATATGCAGTAAAAAAATTGATGACATGACTCACCAGACATCATTCACAGAGGGAGAGCATTTAGGCAAAAGTCTTGCGAGGTGTTCCTGTGGTTGTTAAAAAGCCTTGGTCTCTTTCTGATGGCAGCTCATGTCACTTGCAGCATGTGGGTGTTTTCTTGACTTTGGTTTTGTGAATCAAATCCTCAATGAAATCAGTAGCTGTCTCACTTTCCCCAATGGTTGAACGAGTCCTTTTAGAATTGCATGCCTATGAGTAAAAACCTAAGTGGTCAAGATGACCAAGGATCAATGTAGTTGACACTGGGCCAGCTGAAGCTGTCAACACGACACGGCATGACACAAATTACACTTATTTACTGCCCCAAAGCACTTAGTGCACTCTATGGGCAGTTAACTAGTATTTTGCCCCCTACATGCTGGACACTCATTTTACTGACCTCAGAAGGATCCTTGATCCTTGTCAGGATTGAACTCACAATGTTTTGGCTGCAGTAAGATAAAGATAAAGGTTGCCCTTGCTTCAAAACCAGTGGTATCCTACTCTAGGGTTCAATGCTCATCTCTGTTTATAGCCAAGGAGCCAGCACTGTCTGCATCTGCAGATACTTCCACGGACATGTGGCAGGCATGACTAGACACCGGAGTGCACAGAACGCTGTTTACCTTCCCAACAAAGTGGTACCTATATATCCACTTGCAATGCCTTACTTTCGAAGAGCTAGGTTGGCAGGAGATGGGAAGATGGGAGCTCATTCCATCATTCAGCACTCGGGTCTCAAACTGTCCATCTGCAGACCTTCTGGTCATCAAGTTCAGTGTCTTAACCACCAAGCCACACAGTCCCCCTACTGGCTGCAATTCAGCAGTTTAACCACTTCACCACCACGTCTCATTCAATACAACACGACAGGGAACACCAAGATAAATAGACTCCTAGTCAAGAGATGTTAGATGTTAGGGGCCATTTTCAAGCACTGTCTGAGTAATTTGCCTTGCCATCTTCCGGCAGCTTTGGATAAGCAGGAACCACTGACCCCTATGAGATTGCAGTCATGTTGGCCACAGATTGACCCAATGATGAAAAATTGCACAAGGTAACAACAAGGTAACAGTGTTCCGTGCACTCCGGTGTCCAGTCATGCCTGCCACATGACCACAGAAACATCTGCAGAAGCAGACAGCACTGGCTCTTTGGCTTTGAAACAGAGATGAGCACTGAACCCTAGAGTTGGATACGACTGGCTTTCAAGCAAGGGAAACCTTTACCTTTTACTAACAACATTGTGCCAGCAATCTGGAGGGCAGCATATAAATGTAAATAAATAAATAAATAAATAGGTTGATGGATAATATCAGTGGTAGTAGATGCCCAGGGAAACAAACCCCAGTGGTCCAACCACAGTTGCTGTATTTATTTATTTATTTACAGTATTTGTATCCCGCCTTCCTCATCTCAAGATGACCCAAGGCGGTTTCCAACATGGTCTAAAAACTTCAGTTAAAACATCAATTAAAACCCAGATTAAACATATAAAAACTCATTCATACAAACTATCTAAAAACCATCCCATATCCTCCCTAACCCATTAAGAAAAAAAAGGCAAGAGGAAAGAAAAGAGGGGTTTGTGTGTAAAGCAGACAAACAAAAATTATGCGCAGACCCCCTTAGGCAACTACACAAGTCAGCGGGATTGGGCTGTTAAACCTGTCATACCCCACACCCACTGGCATAACCAGATCTTCAATGCCTTCCTAAAGGAGAGGAGCTCTGTCTGGAGGTGCAGTTCAGGTGGTAGGAGGTTCCACAGGGTCAGGGCAGACACAGAGAAGGCTCTCCTCCTGGTCCCCGTCAGGTGTGCTTCTCTTGTAGATGGGACCACTACTGAGCCTCTCCATAGTATTCAGGAAGGGCTAAATACTATGAGGTGACATAGTCTCTTAAGTATCCTGGTCCACTGCCATGAAGGGCTTCAAAGGTCAACACCAGCACCTTGAATTGCACCAGGAGGCACACTGGCAATCAGTGCAGCTCTCGAAGCAGCGGTGAGGCATGGGCATAATGCCCACACCCCATCACCACCCAGGCAGCCGCATTTTGGACCAGCTGCAGCGTCCAAATTGTTGTCAAGGGCAGCCCCATGTAGAGCGCATTACAGTAATCCAATCTGGAGATGACCAGAGTGTGAGTGACTGTGAGCAAGGAGTCCTGGTCCAGGAGCAGGTGCAATTGGTAGATGACACAAAGTTTTGCAAAGGCCCTCCTGGCCACGACTGCCACCTGCTCTTCGAGCAGAAGTCGTGCACCTATGTGCATCTACTGGCTCATTAAGAATGGGTAGCAGCACACACACACACATACACCGCCCCCCAGACAGGAAAGCAAAGTGATGGTGTACCAGACAATGGAGTCTGGATATGTTTGTGTCCAAGGAGACTTCCTTGAGATACATGGTGACTTGACTAGTAGAATTGTTTCATGGATTCTCCCTGACCATGTCAGTTTGACCAGATGTTTATCACCACCCTATCATCACTCATGTAACTGGATTAAATAAGACTTCATGGAATGACCAGGTGGGCAGAGACAGATCAGGGTGGCAGGGACAGCAATCTAGGTTGCTTGGTAAGGATTGCTCTTATAGATTAACCATGGGGTCTATATGAGAATAGCTTAATTCTCTTTACCCACCCCTCCTCAATAGCTACAACTGTATATGGTTAAAAAAAGTCTTGAAGCATTTTTATGTAGGAAAATGGTATTGCTATTTATACTTAC
This sequence comes from Bradypodion ventrale, assembly GCA_035047345.1. Lineage (NCBI taxonomy): Eukaryota > Metazoa > Chordata > Lepidosauria > Squamata > Chamaeleonidae > Bradypodion > Bradypodion ventrale. The sequence continues at coordinate 275,877,762 of JAWDJE010000001.1, forward strand.
AGTCTCTAGGGAATTTCAGGGGAAAAATAAATGAAAGAAATCTCAGAACCATGTACAGAATATTGACTCTATGTGACTGCTTTGTCAGAAGGTTAAAAAAAAAGAAAGCAAACAACAGAAGCAGATATAAACAAGAAGAGAACGGATAAAGAAACTGGAGAAACCATCGCTCGAGCCAACAATATTGGACAACTTTAGGCCTGTATCTAATGTTTCCTTTTTAGGGAAGCTATTGGAAAAAGCAGTGGCATGACAGCTCCAGGGGGTTCTGGATGAAGCAGATTATCTGGAACCTTTTCAGTTAGGATTCAGGCCCAGATATGGTACTGAAACTGCATTGGTCGCACTTGTGGATGATCTCTGGCGAGAGCAGGACAGGGGTAATCCTTCTGTCCTCACTCTCCTTGACCTCTCAGTGGCTTTCGATACCGTCAACAGGATTGGGGGCTCAGGGCACTGTGTGGTCCTGGTTGTCCTCATTTCTGAGGGGCCAGATCCAGTCGGTGTTTGTTATGTATTGAATGAATGTTGCAAGGTTCCCTTTAACAGAATGTAACCAGTCAATGTATCCAATTGTATCTAATCAAAGACACATTGTAGCAAGCTGTATAAGGATGCGAGCTAAGTGACCACAGGTGGCAGTAGTGAACATCCGGCTCACATGGTCCAGATTCCCAGAATACCTGAAGAGCGGGAAACCTTCTTGCCACACCACACCTGGAGAAGATGGGCATGATGATCTATGACGTCACGCAGACAGTAGCCAATGAGCTACCACCCGGGATATTCAAATGTACAGTGTACTATAAATAGAGCTGTTTTGTCCGCCATTACCTCATGTTCACCCTGACCATCATGCAATAAAGTTGTGTTTAGCCCTATTGCAGCTCCTTCTTTGTCTTCCGTGCAAGACACTAAAGTGTTGTTGGAGGGTAAGATTCAAGCCCTAGGCCTCTCCATTATGGGGTATCACAGGGCTCGGTATTCTCACCTCTCCTATTAAACATCTACACGAAGCCGCTGGGTGAGATCATCCGTTCCCACAGGGTGAGGTATCATCAATATGCCGATGATACCCAACTGTATATCTCTGCCCATGGGAACCCAAGTGATGCAGTTGAAGTCCTATCCAGGTGCCTGGAGGCTGTAAGGGTCTGGATGGGGGACAATGGGCTTCAGCTGAATCTTGGAAGACTGAGTGGCTGTGAGTTCGGGGGCCCGTGTTATCCTGGAGCTACCATCTTTGGTTCTGGATGGGGCTCTTTTGCCCCAGACAGACCCGGCACATAATTTGGGGGTCCTCCTGTACTCACGACTACTGCTCGAAGAGCAGGTGGTGGTTGTGGCCAAGAGGGCTTTTGTGCAACTTCGTGTCATCTGCCAATTATGCCCGCTCCTGGACTGAGACTCCTTACTTTCGGTTACCCATGCTCTGGTCACCTCCAGACTGGATTATTGTAATGCGCTCCACATGAGGCTGCCCTTGATGACCATTTGGAGGCTACAGCTGGTTCAGAATGCTGCTGCCTGGGTGGTGATGGGGTGCTGTCATTATACCCATGCCTCACCACTGCTATGGGAGCTGAATTGGTTGCCAGTGTGCCTCCGGGTACAATTCAAGGTGCTGGTTTTGACCTTTAAAGCCTTTCATGTTAGTGGGCCAAGATACTTGAGAGACCACGTCACCCCCAAGATTTTTGACTTGTCCTACAAGAGCAGACCATAGGGGCTCCCTAGTGGTCACATCAGCCAGCTAGGCACATCTCACTGAGACCAGGAGAAGAGCCTTCTCGGTATCTGCTCCGGCCCTATGGAACCTCCTGCCACTTGAATTGCACCTCCAGACAGAGTTGCTTCCCTTCAGGAAGGCCTTAAAATGTGGCTATGCCAGCAGGTGTGGGGTACAAATGGTACCACAACCCAGCTCTGCTGGATTATTTAGTCCTGCCTGGGTGTCCTTCTTTTTAAGAGGATTAGGGAGGTTTTATAAACACTTTTAGATAGTTTTACAGTCTTTAGTTTTAATTAGTACTGGGTATAGGTTTTAACTGATGTTGTGAGCAGCCCTGGGTCACTTAGGTGAAAAGGGTGGTTGTATAAATCTAATAAACAAACAAACAAACAAACAAACAAACAAACAAACAAACAAACATTTCCTTCAAATCTCAGGAGTAGGAAGAAGTTTACTAATTGGTTAGTGGCAAAAGACAGAATCATGATAGCCCTTAAACATCACTCCCATTATACCCAGGGTTAGTAAGATGCAATATTATTATAATTACCTTGTGAACTGCACAGAATGCACTAAGTGCCATTGGGTGGTATATAAGTGCACACCAATTCCCCCAGATAATGCTAAAACTTGGTTCCATGAGTCTTAGCGTTATCCAATTTTTAACATTATGCGATACATTTATCGCACAACATTAAAAAGAAGCCCAGTTCCCTTTCCAGAGAGAAAAGGGAACTGGGGATTGATCCACCTGCCTCTTTGGAAAGAGAAGCAGGAATTTGATGTGTGGAATCCCTGTTGCCCTTTCAAAAGAAGCAGGCAGATCAAGCCAAGCCACAAAGTCATCAGGACTGGTCTCCGCCTGGGAAGCACCTTCCCAGGTGAAGACCAGCCCTGCTGACTTTGGGGCTGGGCTTTCTGGAGAGTGTTGCCTTCCCCGAAAGGGAGCCGGCATTTGGATCCACTCTGGCAATCAGTGTCAAACCACCAATTTCCTTTGGGGGAAGATCAGATACACACACATTCCCCTAAAGGAAACCGGCACTCCAATGCTTCGACTGCTGGTTTCCTTTGGGGAAGAGTGAATGTGCACACATTCCCCCAAAGGAAGCCAGCAATCAGAGCGCTGGAGCACCAGTCTCCTTTGGGGGTATGCGCATGCATCTGCTCTCTCCCAAAAGAAACCAGCAGTCAGAGCGTTGGAGTGCCTGTTTCCTTTGGGGAGTGCATGTGCGTCCGCTCTCCCCCAAAGGAAACCAGTGGTTGGAGCATCAGATTCCTTTGGTGGAATGCACCCCCTCCAACACTCTGATCTCCAGTTTCCTTTGGGAGAGAGTGGATGCATGCACATTCCCCCAAAGAAAGCCAGCGATTGGAGCATCAGATAGCTGGTTTCCTTTGGGGGAATGCGTGCCTGCTCTCCCCCAAAGGAACCTGGAGATCGGACAGTCTGATCCCTGATTTCCTTTGCGGGAAAGTGCATACGCGCACTTGACTGCTTTCCCCGAAAGGGAACCGGCGATCAGAGTATCCGATCCCGGTTTCCTTTGGGGGAAGGCAGACTCCCTTTCCCCAAAGGAAGCTGGCGATTAGTGCATCCAAACGCCGGCTTCCTTTCGGGGAATGGAGGCGAGCATCTGATGCCCGGTTCCTTTAACCAGGGATTGGATGCTTGGGTCTATGGAGGCCCCCTTGTCCTCCCCAGCAAGGGGGTCTCCGGAGATCTCTGCCCCAAAGCCTGCAGGGAGAGGCAGAGATCAACATCAGGAAATTTGACTTAATGTTGTGCAGTGCAAAAGTGTTCCTCAAATTCCCCGATGTTATCCGGTTTTAGTGTTAACCGGTGCATTCATTAACCGGAGTACCACTGTAATTGCTATTGCTCTTATCTGAACAGATTTCTTCTGCTTGCTTATGTGTTTGTGTCATGGCAATCTCATAACCATTGCTGTTCCTCTGGCAGCTCTCCTTTAAATGAACAGGCAAGGACTGACTGGCATTGTGTGAGTGATCACACAAAGCAGAGTGCACCAGAAGGGAAGAAAATGCTATGTAATTGCACTTACCTATGGGTAAAGCTTGAGTAGGTTCATATTTTTGTGATATACAGTTTATTTAAGTTCTGTAGCTGCATCAGCTCACAATTTTTTTTTAAAAAAGTCAGCACATAATTTCAAACCCATTTTTAGGTACAGTACATTTCTTCTAATGTACACTAAGTGAGTTTACAAATTAAAGTATAGATGCCCAATTTCACTGGTATGCTATTTTTCTTTCATGACTAATGGAAAATTGTTGATGGAAGTTATATCAAGGAATTAATGTACATGGAGGACTATGTAGCCCATTTTGGTCATAGTCCAAAATTTTACCTTTTTGCTTTCAGGTGATTGTTGAAGCTAAAATTGACATCAATTTTGGAAGGCTAGTTTTAGTCTCATAATGGTGGTTCTAAGGTTCCTCCCTCATGAATCTGTGATGAGCTCAGTTATGTTGCTCTGGGAAAAGGGGAGGTGAAGTAAGGCAGTGATTTAGGTCTTTTGGTCTTCTCTGGGAGTACTGAAACAGAAATACCAGTTGCTGCAAGCTTTGGAAATTGCAGGTAGGTGAAAAACAAATTGCACAAGTTACACACACTCAGAGATGCTCTCTGGAACATTTTAACTGTTGACCTGTCTTAAATGCCTTAAATGGTGTAACCTGCTCTGCTTTTGGGGGAATATGGAAAAGGCCTTTCTGTTCAAGTATTCTAATGATGTTTTCCCAATTCTCGAAACTCACATTTGGAGTTGTTTTTCTTACCACAAGGGGAGGGCAAAAAACTGAACAAGAACTTCTGCTGTCTCTCTCCAGAATGGACATAACAGTAGCAGAAAGCTGCCAATTTGTATTTTCATTGCATTGCTCTGAAACACATTCTTGTCCCATACAGATTTTATATTAGTTTATATTGGTTTGTGAGGAACTCTCTTCTCCTTTATACATTGTAATTCATGCATATTCTGGCAGTCCTTTTCTTAGTACTGTATTAGCAGAGGTGCCTGGCTCTGCCCGGGTCGCATGTGGGGTGCCCTGTCCTACCTTCCAGAGCAGAAGTTCTGACAGTGAGGTTTCTCTTCAATGAGTTGGTCTGCCTTCCTTTCCCAACCCTGTGTGAGTGTGAGAACTCCTTGATTCCCTCCCTCTTCTCTTTTTTTCTTGGCATTCTGCATGTAGTGTATCAGGCAGAGAAGGGTTGGGAGATGTAAGGTGTTCTCTCGTCCATGCTGGGTTTAAAAGGAGGAGAGACCAACTCATTGAAATTTTTTTTTCCATCAGGACTACTGCCTGGATCTTATACCTAAGACTGGGATGCAAGTTCTCCCTTGCCTTTATCTGCCAGTGCATGGCAGAGAACTGTTCACTTTTCACCCTCCTCTCCCTTTTGCCTTTCCTGCCTTGGTGACCCAGGCAGAGAAAGAGAAGGGGGTTAAAAACAAACTGTTCTGTTTCCTGTGCTTGCACGTTGCTGTAGTCAGTGGTCCCTTCCAGGCTGGCTGGAGACTGTTAGAAGGCTGATTGGCAGACCTTGCAGTCACCCCCTTGGCTGGGCACTGATGGATTCTGGCCCGGTAATGCAGGCCCCGCTGAGGAGGCTATGTGAGTTCAGGGATTTCACGGCCCACTCCTCCCCCATCCTTCCTTCTGTCCTCCCATGCTGCCACTGTCAGCCAGTCAAAAAAAGCAGCAGGGCCCACACTTGGCTCCTGGGCTGTCCGGTGACAAGTGCGGGGCCGGCTGCTTTTGTGCTTTGGGGCCTGGCAGCCAGCAGCGATGGGGGATGGATGGATGTGGAGAAGAAGTTGTAGTGAAATCCCCGTCCTCACATAGAATCTGTGGCATGGCCTGTGGGGCTGGGGTAGCACTGGTTGTTGTTCAGTCCAGGATGTGAATGTGAGTTGTGGTGCCGATGGGCCTGGCCGGCAGCAACGGCATGGGAGGGCGGCGGCCGTTGGTGCATTTTGCGTGCATGGCTGTTGCCCCACCCTCCATGTGCACATAAGCCTCCCTGATTGGCTGGGGCATGCCGCTGGGGGCTCTGGGACTTGTAGTTATCCCATTTTGTCCAATTTGTGGGGTGCAGGCCCCACCCTTGGCCTGTGGACCCTTGCCATGTTTGCTATCATTCCGAAAGGTACATGTGTGCTAGGTATTAAGGGATATGCTCCAGGGGTGTGGAAATGCATTCTGCATACGTATGGCTGCATCTCTTCCTTATAGGTATAGATATGCACTACTTTGCAATTTACTTAGCAGCTAAAATATATTGGTGTGCATTGTTCAAATATACACAGTTTGCTCAGGCATGTCTTCCCATTTATAATTTGAAAAATGGAGGGAAATCACAATTTCTTTTTGGTAATTAAACACTAAAAGATGCATGCACAGTTGATAATCCCAGTAATGTGATTCTGTCTTGCATGTGCCATCAGGCAGACCATTCCCTCAGGCCTGCCCAGTTTTCTTTGCACATGCACGCCGGCTGTCCCACCTCCTTCGCGCTTACATCCTTTAGCCTGATTGGCTGAGGGGTGGCGCGGCATGTAGGACCCTGGGAAGGGTAGTTTTTTCCATTCGTGGGGCATTGGCCCCACTCTCGGTCCCCAGACCCGTGCAGCGATGGTGTCTGGGATGTAAGGTAGATGTTCACGGCACATTACGGGATAGGCTGGGTGGGCACACGCATGGCCCATCCCATTCTCACAGGTAAAGATCACAGCCTTTTTCTAATGTCTGTTCTGGGGTCAGTATTATTTGGTGACCAAACCCCAGAAGTACATTATCGACAGAGGTGACCAAATATATGCAAAGGGATTCCCTAACGGAATTTCAATTTAACATCTTGTTTGCCATGACAGTTGCCTATGTGGAACAAAGCTGTGAATTTCTGAAGAGCCCTTCTTAAACTACTGTTGGTATGAGCAAATAGAGCTATAGTTTTAAAGACATTATATTACAATTTTGGTTTATGCTGTTTTCCAACTTTTCTCTTACATTACTTCAACTCTAAGTGTGTCCTGGTTGGTATCTGAATAGGCCCAAGATTGTGTCTTGCATGTGAGAAGTAGGTTGATTAATTGAAATCATTCCCCCACTAATCTTTGACATAATGACCCCCCCCCCCTTTTCTCCCTTCCCTGTCCTGTACGTTTAATGGCCAATGAACTCCCTAGAACAAATTGTGGCTGATTATAATGGAGAAGCTGAAACTTTTAAAATTGCAACATCAGGCAGGAACAGCTCAGCTATAATTACTATGCTAATGACCATGTCATATTTTAGCACTCCTGGGTGAATTTCCAGTATTTTTTAGTACCCATCACTTATACCCTGCAGAAGGTTTAAGGGCTGCTACAAATCCCCTGCTGGTTTTTCATGCAGAGTTACTCATTGCCAATGCTCTTGTTCCTTTTCACTGCCACTGCCTGGACTCTTGCCATTTTCCTCTCTGTCCCATATACATTGTGATGACACAGAGATTCAGGGGTTGATAATTCCAGCCAAAACCACCCATGGAGTCAGAAGGAGCTGTAATTGGTCTTATACCATGGGTTGCAGTGGCTGGCTCAAGTGGCTAAGACACTGACTGGAAGGTGGGAGGTCAGCAGTTCAATTCCCAAGTACTGCAGGATGGAATGAGCTCCCATCTTTGTCCCAGCTCCTGCCAACCTAGCAGTTCAAAAGCAAGAAATTGCAAGTAGATAAATAGGGACTACTTTGGTGGGAAGGAAAACAGTGTTCTGTGCACTCCGGTGTCTAGTCATGCCTGCCACATGACCACAGAAATGTAATGTTGAGCTGCAGCCCTACTTTGGTACTTTCTTCTTTCACTTTGACTAAAGTTATTTCAAGGCAATGCTGTTTTCTGCCAGCAAGACAGTGTCATCTGCATATCTTAAATTATTGATGGTTCTTCCATCAGTGGCAACAAAGATAGCATGATGCAAAGACATTTCCATAAACAACAGAAGCTGAAAATACTGTTCTGTTAATTGCTGTAATTGGAAAACTGTAATTGTGAAATTCATATCTCCAAATTTTTCAAATGAGAGTGAGTAGTAAGGTAATGAGAAAGAGAGAGAGTGAGTGAGAGAGAGAACAGCATGGGAAAAATAGCTGAGTTGGAAGGAGGAGGAAAACACATGTAATGGTATTTGACTGTGAAAACAGCTTCTGGGGTAAAGCAAATACATTCACTGATAAATTGTCAGCCATCTATCTTGAATGTTAGTTATGTAGAATGTTTTTTTCAATTAGGAAACAGTGCATAAGTCTGGCTCCCCAGAACTGGCATCTAAACAGGTAAGATCCCATCCTTTGAAATATGTAATGTTCATTTTTGCGGTTTAGGGTTGTAAAGGAACAGTATCACTTTAGAACAAGGTTCAAATATTAAGTAGAAAAGGACAGAATGAATTTTAGTTCTTTTAAAACCTCATTTTCATCTCCTGAACAAGAACTTGTTTTATTAATACTAATGATAGGGATAGAACTGAAGGCGGAAATAGTGATTTAAATTAGAACAAAGGATTTGAACTTGGTAGCGAGGGGCTTATTGTCCCTTAGGCAGTACAAAGCAGACAGGATGAAGAGAAGCTTCCAGCATTAAATTATGTCCTGCTGGTCTAGCCTTCGGGTTCTGCAGACTTACTGAAAGCCTGGTTTTCTGTTTTCAGTCAGATAAGCAGGAAGATAAAGAAGAAGATAAAAGAGAAACAAGAGGATTCTGTTCCTACAGTATGTATTGCCAAACAATAAAGTGGGATTACAAATCTGAGCAGTTATCAGCATCAGGCTCATATGTTTCTTTCTTCTTCAACAATATTATTATTATTATTATTATTATTATTATTATTATTATTATTATTATTATTATTATTATTATTATTATTATTATTATTATTATTATTATTATTATTATTATTATTATTATTAAACTTCCATTCAAATCCCATCCTTCTGGGGTTACCCCCACTCTGGGCGGCTAACAACAACACATTAAAAACACATAATAAAATAAAACATGCCATGATGAGAAACATCCAACCTCAATTTATAGCACTCCACTGTTGCCATTTAATCCACAAGCCTGTGATTTGTGCCCAACATATTTGCTTATAAAACCAGGATTGTAACACATTCTAATCATGGGTTGTGCTATGCTATGGATTATACAAAGCAAACTATTGGCTGTCTTTTGATGAAGGCATGCTCATTAGGTATGATGAATGCAGGCTACTGATTTTACCTAGTGGTCTATAAACGTCTCTATAGCACTCTTAGGAGGTTGTCCAAGAACCATACTTGCCAACTTGACAGTGCCTGTATTGGTTTGCTGAACAGTGAGTCTAGACTCAGTATTTGAAGGGAGGAAGGGTAGAGGAAGAACTTTCCAAATCATTTGGTTATCCTTTGCCACAAAGCAAACCTCCAGCTTGGGAGAACTTTGGGAGAAGGTTCTTCTTCCATTTCTAGGTCAGATGTGAAACTGCCAAGTTCCCCTCAATGACACCTTTTCCCTCCTCTTCATCTCTTGAACCCTTTCCACTTAGTCCCTGAGCTTATCAAGTGGAAGTCTAGACACCTGAAATTCTGCATCATTACCTAGAAAAGTAAACTTCCTGGCAGGACCCTCTGTTTTCTCATCTGCCAATGAGACCCCAAGGTCCTCACATGCTGCCTGAAAGATTTTTAGCAACCTCCTACACTCCTTCTCACCTTTACCTGAGCTTATCAGAAAGTCATCCAAATAATGGACTATGTCCCTTGAACCTGACATCTGCTTATACACCCATTCAATAACAGTCCTAAAGCATTCAAATAGTGTACATGAAATGGCACACCCCATTGGCAGAGCTCTGTCCACTTAATATCCCTCCTCAAACCTGAAACCTAACAAGTAAAAATCCTCCGGATGAATTGGTAACAGTCTGAAGGCAGCTTTTATGTCACACTTTGTCATGAATGCCCCTTTTCCACATCTGCTCACCATTGCTACAGCCGAATCCAGAGACACATACTTAACCCAACATAACTCACCTGGAATGGCATCATTAACTGAACCCCCATAAGGAAATGACAGGTGATTTATAAGCATGTATTCCCCTTCCACCTTTTTGGAAACAAACCCCAATGAGGACAAATGCAAATTAGGGATGGTCTTATCCTGAAAAGGGCCTACATTCTTTCTCAACTTGATCTCTTTAGTTATTTTTTCCTTAACTTTTTCCTCATTCCCAAAACAGACTTCAAATTCTTAACTCCTGGTGGGCCTAAAACACCTTTAACCAGTATCCGAAAACCAAACCTAAACCAATCTAACAGCAATTTAGTATCTTTCCTGTTAGGGTAATTCCTGAGCTAAAATTCCAATCTGTCTACTTTAATTGGACTGGGGCCCTTTTCTAGCTGCTGCCACCATGCCACCACTCTGTCTCCTTTGTAAGTTCCCATCCCTCCTCCTTGCTCCCCTGAGGCATGAGATGATTGGGTGTAATCCTCCACATTGTGAGCAAAACCCATGTGAGTTGAACTCCTAGCAGACCATATGGGACAGAACCAACTGCCGCCCGTCGAAGCGAGGGGTAACAGATGGACTACCCCTGGGCACCAAATGCCCACTATTGTGCCTATTCCCCATCAAGGGCCTGACTGGTGTCATGCATTGCAACCAAAGCTGCAAATATGGCTCATCGCACAGCATTTCTGGGTAAAGCTCTGTGCAGGACCAGAAAGATTCATCATACCTCATCCATGCCACTTCTGCAAATCTGTGTATGCCCGACAGATCAAGTCAAGGTACTTCAATAGCTCCATAGCTCTGTGAGGTTTTTCATTGATAATAACCCCCATGCAAATGATGTAAGCCGGCAACCAACTCCCCCATGCCCTCAGTGGCTTTTTTCTTTTAACCAGCTCCTTTCCCCTCTCATCCAAGTTCTCATTCTCCTTTACTGCCACTTCTCTGTTCAAAAGATTGAAAGGGTCCACAAATTCCCCTTTTGCAATTTTTCCTCATTGCCTTTGACAGATGCTCACCAAACGGTGTTTCCTTTGCCATTTGCACAACTACCCCATCCTTTTCTCCCCTTACTACAGCACCTTCCTTCTCAGGTGCTTGCACAGCCTGCATTCACTCACTTGTCACTTTTGAAACCGCCCCTTCCCCAGCACTTTCAGCCACTGTGCTGAAGGCCCCCTTACTCAAAACCACCTCCGTTTGCACTCTTGCTTCAATGCCCTTCAACATGCCTCCTCCCAGCACCACCCCTGTTTCTGAACCAGCAATCCTAACTCCTCTCCCTTCTCTCCATTAGCTCTATCCAAGTTCCTTCCGTCAGTCTCCGAATCGCTCTGAACAATACTCTCCCTGCTCCCAACTCCAAGCTTCTGTACATTCCCCACTCCCAGTTGACTACCTTCCCCAGATCCCAACATCCAATTGGCCACCTGGGGAAACATTCCAACAGGGAAAGGAGGGCAAGGCCATGGAAAATTAAAAGACCATGGCCAGTGTAAAGGTACTCCCTGGGATACGCTCTATTCCTCCAACATTGTTCCCTGATGACTCACCCATGCTGGACATGGTCACTTCCAACTTCCACAACTCCTTCCCGCACCACCTCCCCTCCTTCTGCCATGTCCATGCAGCTGGCCACTGCTACCTCTACCTCCTGCTCTCCTACCTGCCCTTCTTCAACCTTCTCTTCCTCCCTAACTCCTTCCACTGGAAAAACCTGGCAGGAGCTCACCACTTGCGATGGAGGAACCACCTTACTGCTCGCTTCCAGCATGGACAGCCTTCATTAAATCCCTAACTGCTCCTGCCTGAGCTGATCTCATTCCCCTCCCCTGCCTAGCCATGCTAGCAAAGGGCTGGTGCTCACCAGAGAAACCCTCCACTTTCTCCAATGCCTGTAGTTTGGCAGCGAGGTGGGCCAAATCCATCACTGCTTCTTTGTCAGAAGACTCTAAAATAGCTTCGGCCCCTGATGTTTTCTTAGAGGGAATGGACTCATCTCCCCACAATCCCACTCTGCCCCCTCTTCCTGGACATCCTCTCTCAAAGTTTCCAATGAAACAGTCCCACAAACACATCTTGCTACATTGCAAACCAAAACCCCACAGAACTGAAACCAACTGCCCTACACTCAAACCTGCTCCAGCTCCTCCTCATCCCCTTCCTAGCTAATCACAGGCTTCCACACCGATGGTGCCATTATGTAACCTAGGTGTGGCAAAAGCCTCTCGCTCTGTGCAGGCGCACTCGTGAAATGTACCCTTCCAGTTGTCAAGTTCAGCATCTTAACTTCTAAGCCACCACAGTCCATATTAATGCCCATATCATATCCTTAAATCTGGCTTGTAGAAGCTATTGTAAATATTAGGATTTTTCTATAGCTAGATTGTTTATGTGCATATGTAAATCTCACATTATTTACCATCTCTCATGTGTAGGAAAGTTTTTCCACAAGTGACTAGTCTTCCAGTTGACAAAATGGAAACTAGCTAATAGGTAAAAGGAGTGAAAGGGATGTTCAGCTGACAGGCCAACAGAATCCAGAATGAACTTCCCTGAATTTTGAGAATGGACATGTTTTTGTTGGGCCTGTGAAAGTAGGATCCATGGCCTGTTGCTACAACAGTCGTGGTCTTTCTTCTATGCCCAATGTAGATTGCCGGGCCCTCCACTTGATAAGAAACAGGGTCAAGGTGAGAACCTTAAACTAAACCTGCCGAAGCACATCTGAGCAACCCCCCATAATGACATGGCTCTGTGGGTTGAAATTTAGACTCCCTCCTCCCATTTGAAGAAATTTGGAGCAGTATCATAAGGCAGAACATGACACAGCACTGGCAGCGTGAAAGGAAATACATTAGCAGCTCTCATTTGTGGGTATTTTATTTTTGACAGGAAGAGAGCCGTCTTTGTCAGCTAAGTGGCAGAATGCTTAATGGGCCAGAGCGATAAATTGAGTAGGCCTCTTGTGCTTGACGATAAAGTGCACTGTGGGCCTTTTCTCTAAGCAATGGCCAGGGGATTTACATGCCTGACTCCCATTAGTGCTAATAGTAGCTTTCGCACATAAATCCCACAATGCATCAATTGCCATGTAAGGCTTCCACTCTCTCACCATGGGCAGAAATAGATGCGTTCTCTGCATACTTAGGCAGGAATGTAACTTCCGTTTGGTCATACAGAAAAGCACTTTGCATTAAACATTTACAATGAGGGTTTTAGTCTGCTCTAAAAGGCCACTTAAATGTCCAAACTACTCTGAAACCAAACCGGAGCGTCAACATTTGCGGTTGCAACTGAGCTAAATCTAGGTCATAAACTCTCTTTTGCAAAGTGGAGGCTGTTTGGCTCTCTTTTTGAGGAAGCTTTCTGAACAGCACTGAGAGTTTTCTTTTCACCAAGTGGCATGGAATCATTGGAAGGCAATGTTGGACTAACAGAGGATTTTTTGGTGTGTCTTTTAAAAAGAAGAAAAAAATTAAGTGAATACACCAGGAGCTGAATAAATGAAGAGGAAACTCCAGGAAAGTGATTTAGGCTGTTCTGTGGCTTATGCTCAAATTTTCAATGCAGTGACATCAACAGGGAACTTTATACTACTACCACATGGTGTTCTCCCTGCATGCTTGCCACAGCCCAGCAAATAGTCTGCTATTTGAAGAAAGTGGTTTTCGTGGGGAAAATCCACATGCTCACATTAAATATCATGTCATTTATGCTCCTTGCATTCAGCGGGTAGCTTTCACTCAGCAGGCAGCCATTCATGTTCCTTTCTTTCATTTTCCACATGGGTAACTTGAACTATGGAATGATCTGGTCTGTCATAAGCAAAATCTTATTCCTCGTTAAGCAAAGCTAGCCAAAGGCATGTGCTGCTTGAGGCAAAGGACAACATGATCCCTCTATTCCAGGCTCAGAAGCTGATCCAATTACCAGCTGGCTCCACTTGCATGAACATATAGGTATGTCCATTTCCATTCCTCAGTGCCCACTACTGGAGGCAGGGGAAAATATTGTCTAGAACCTTGTGCTGCAAGACATACCTTCTAAACCCTCCTTTTCTGTAGAGCAGAAGTGCAGAATGTTTTGGTTCTTCAGAAGTTGTCAGCTGGCAGCTCACATCTTCCCTCCCCATTGACTGTGCTGGCCAGACCTGCTAAGAGAACAGGCTCATAACACTCACAAGGGCTTTACCTTCCTCCTCTAGTTAGCCATCTATTCAGGGCATTATGCTATGAACATTTATGAAGATTCCACCATTCTTTAGCCCACTGTGGTGATTTTTTGTCCTGCTGTAATGGTGACATCTATGTGGGTGCAAAGATCAACTGCAATGGCTTAGATACTAACTGTGGCTGTGACATGCTCAAAAGAGAGAGAGAAAAAAGGAAAGAGAGAGAGAGAAAGCTGCTCTCAGGAGTTCTACATTCAGGTACCTCCAAATCATATTTTTTGAAACACATAGGGATGGGAGAATGTTAGTTGCATTCTTTTGGTTGGCTTTTGGCTTTGGTGAAAGCCAAATGTGTGAAGATGATGAGAGACAAGAACACATGGAAGTATAGGTAGAAGAGACTTTACTCTTCAGAAATTTTGTTTTAACATGAAGGTGTGGGGCTAGCATGTTTTCCTCATGTGTTTAAACCAGGAGTTCTCAACATTTTAAAGTCAGGGGCTGGATCACGCTCGCTCAGACAGCTTTGGGGGCTGGATGGCCATTTTGCCCTTCCTACACCCCATGGTACTTACTGGTGTGATGGAGGCAGTGGGGTGCATATGGCCCACAGGCCATAGGTTGAGAATCCCTGGTTTAAACAACATGCATTGACAGTACCCAAATATGGCTGATAACTTGATTTCGAGGGAAGAGCCATTCCCCAGTCCTCCTGCTACCAGAACTATCCTTGGTGAAAACACAGAAGAGAAATTTCTGGGCAGCTGCTTCCAAGCTCTGAACATTTTTGCCAAGAGAGTTTAGGCTGGGGCATTTAAAAATTGAAGCTGGCCTTTGGCATTTAAGATTAGTTATTGCTTGGGGGTTGTCTTTTATTCCTACTTTCTCTCTTCTTTCTTTACTTCCTTTTTTGTACATTTGTAATTATCTTTGCAATCTGTTTTTGGTCAAAACCCTCTTCAGAACCCCCCTCCCCCCCCACATTTGAATAAAGACATTGGTGGTTTTTCCTTTAGAGTTTTCTGTGTGTCACACAATTCTTCTCCTGAACTGTGAAAGTTGCGCAGTGACCATTGGCAGCACGGGAAGTCTCACTTGTGAAATTAGCCAGCACTGGGATTCCAATGGTCTTCTATGGCTTAATAGTATGCCTGTTTGAACTTCTATCATCTCCTTTGAGTATCTTTTTTTTATAGAGTGGTTACAAACATAACATTTATGAAAATAATAATGACAATGGAAATTGGAGCCTAAAACATCTAGAGATCATCATTTTGGAGAGAGTTCAGCTACTTTACAAGAGGGGACTGACTAGAGTAGCATTT
The DNA here is from genome assembly GCA_035047345.1 of Bradypodion ventrale. Lineage (NCBI taxonomy): Eukaryota > Metazoa > Chordata > Lepidosauria > Squamata > Chamaeleonidae > Bradypodion > Bradypodion ventrale. Next base: position 275,893,052 of record JAWDJE010000001.1, read on the forward strand.
TTTTATTAAAAATTGAACTCCAGAATCTTTTTCTTTTACTCTGAATAACCATACTTTATGACATTTTTGTTATCTTTTCCTCTACTGTCTAGAATGCAAAACAACATTTAGAGAAATGTGGTCATTCCTGGGATATAAAAACTGATCACTGGTGGTAGGAGGAGGGAAAGGAAACATTTTGTGCTTAAATGAATGCTAAACATTAGCAATTGGGAATAATTTTGTACCGCCTCAGTCCTTGAAGTCTTCAAGTCCTTTTGAGATTTGGGATCCCACGTTGCTTCCAGTAAGAGGAATGGGCCCCCTGCAAATAGTGGACTTCTGGAGTTCTCTGAGTGCACAGCCTACAAACACTTCTGTGCTGATTCCCGAGTGGAATTTTGAGCTTGTTATTTAAATTAATGTTTTTCAGCTTGTTATATAAAGAAGCATTTGAGTTCTCCCAGGCCTGAGCTCTGGCATGGTGAATAATTCAAAGGAAGATTCAAAGGGTGTCTTTTCAATTTGCTTTCCATCTCCCTGTAGCCTCTGATATCAGGGAGCCACTTAGCCCCTAAACACACTAAGAGCTTCAAAACCTTGTTCTTCTGAAGACCGATTTAAGTATCAGTGTATTTTTATATAATCATGACAACCTTCTGTTTGAACAACATGATGAGATTCAGATTCTTTAAAAAAAAACTCTTCTGAAAGTATTTATCATACACAGATTACTAAATAAACAACCACATCCCTTAGAGTTAATAGGCAACATTATTAGTCCGTATACATCATGTAACATTATTGGCAGTACCATGGAGGTAGTGGGCTAACTTCCAGAATTAATTACACAGTTCCACCTGTCTTCTTTAAGTCTGTGAGCAGCGGCAATAGGAAGGAAAATACCTTCCAATCAGTTTGTTTTTCCATCTGGATGCTGTTGCAAAATTGTCCCAGAAGGAGAGGACTGAAGTGACCTAGAGGAATATACAGGTAGTTGGGGCCACCCAAGTTAAAAACAAAAAAAATCAGGTTCCTTGAAATCTCAAGGCCTAAGCCTTAAATGAAGGTGTGGGTCTTACTGATGCCAAAGAGCTTGGCAGGCAAGGTTAGGAAGAGAAGGAGACCTGGGTGAGCTGATTGAGAAAATGAGTACAAAGGAAAGTCAGGTGGAGGGAGCCAGGATCTAGATCAGTGTTTCCCAAACTTTAGTTTGTGGACTTCAATTCCCAGGAGCCTAAGTCTATTCCCCAAAGCACTGGTCAGCCAGTGTACTGACTTAGGCTTCTGGGAACTGAAGTCCTTTATGGGGCGTGTGCCCCACTTTGGGAACCAATGATCTATATAATCGACATATGGCAACTAGAGTTGTGGGAGAGAAAAGAACATCCTTCACAATATTCCTCAGGATGATGCATTTGTGTGGTCTGGAAAAACCACTCCACATTTTTCATTATCTCTCCTCTCCACTCTCTTAAAAATATGGTATGCATTCTGTAGCTTCTGAGAGACATATGAGATTTTTAAAGTACTTTCAGGGGTGATGGTGGGAGGGGTGTGTGGTTTTTTTCATTTTTGTTTTTCACAAGATGAGAAGGCGTCGGCATGTCTCTTGTGAAAAAACATTGAGGCACCCCTCCCAGTTTCTTTCTACTGCCTGCTGGCCGACCTTTAAATGAGGTAGCTGGAGAATGTGTGCTTCACAAAATAAAATAAAATAAAATAAAATAAAATAAAATAAAATAAAATAAAATAAAATAAAATAAAACAAGTCTTCGTATGCACAGGACATGCTAGCATGCCTGTTGCACTGTAATTATATCTTCATCTATGTAAGGATTGCAGTGGCTCAAGTGGCTAAGATGCTGACTGGGAGGCGAAAGGTCAGCAGTTCGATTCCAAAGTACTGCAGGACAGAATGAGCTCCCGTCTTTGTTCCAGCTCCTGCCAACCTAGCAGTTCGAAAGCAAGACATTGCAAGTAGATAAATAGGGACCACTTTGGTGAGAAGGTAACAGCATTCCATGTGCTCTGGTGTCTAGTCATGCCTGCCACATCACAGAAAAGTCTGCAGAAGCAGACAGCGCTGGCTCTTTGGCTTTGAAACAGAGATGAGCACTGAACCCTAGAGTCAGATACTACTGGCTTTTGAGCAAGGGAAACCTTTACCTTTACCTTTATGTGAGCAATAAGAGACAAGATTCTTTCCTTACCCACTTTGATGTTCAACATTAACAAATATGAAAGAATGAGTGGACAAGTGTAGTAACCAAATTTTAAGAAGTTACCTCTGCCAAAGACCAGACATAAGAGTAGTGATTTTAGGAATGTAAGACATTGCCTTATGCTGAGTCAATGTACTTTGCTCAGTATTGACACACAGTGATGCTGTCTATGCTGATCATACATGATTCTCAGATGGGTCTTTTCCACACCTCTCAGAAGATATGAGAAGGACCAGGCATAAAAAAATAGGAATGGTGCTGGGGTCTCCTAAAGACAACGCAAGTGTTCTGCTACTGAGCTGTCATCTCTTCCTTGTTATTTCATGGTTACAGCCCAGAAAACGCTGCAAAAAGGCCACAGGGAAGCAGTAGAGCTCATGCTTTTTACAAAGAGTATTTCCAACTTCAACTTGTGGCATCCAGAAAAGACTCCTGCAGGAAAGCCTGAGGCTGCAGGCAGTCATGAGCTTGAGAGACTGATGGCATGATTTGTTATAAAGCAGATTCCTATTTTCTTGTGTGGATGTAGTAGTAGGAGATTTCTCTATGTGAGAAAGCTAAATATATATATATCTTAAGGCTGTTCAGTTTAGTAGCTGCTAGGGTCATTTAGGTAAACAAGATAAAACAATAAAAATTACAGAGTGAAACGAGCACACAGGCCTTCTGATACAAACCAGTCAGCCCAACATTGTTAAGCTTCATGTAGTTCAATAATTGCACAAATTATTTTGAACTTCATTTCTTATAGTCTTTAAGCTCAAATCTAGCATCCATTACCCATTTTGGATAGTATTCCCTCCCTTGCCTGATTAATTTCATGCAAAGACAGGAAATGAAACACAATTTTGTGATTATTAATGTTAAAATAATTCCAACTTAAATTACTAGCAAAATGAGCAATTGCCCTTGATTGCTCTCCAGAGAAAACCAGCTGGAGCACCTAACAAATTAAACCCCCCCAAAAACAAAAAAACAAAAAAAGTCATTACTATTAGCTAAATGCAATCAGTGTGTATCTGTGTGGAAAACTTCCATTGAGAGCTTTGTAAGCTCTGTAAAAGTCATTCATGAAAATATGTTTGACTCCCGCAAGAGTTTCTTTAATATTTATTCTTTTTGTGTCTCATAGGCAAAAGATCATGCTACTTTGAAAAAAGTGGCTATGCTCAACTATTTCTGCTACTGCTTTATGGTTAAAAATTGCATATCCCAGGATGGGAGTGTGGCCAGGAGTCAAACTCTTCAAGATGATTTGGTAAACACCACTCCTGACAGCTTACAGCTACTAAAACATCAAACAGCATAAACAATAGAACAATAAAACAGTATCACAATAAAGTAAAACATACCAGACAGGCATGAGACCTTCATAAAAAACAGCTAGAATAGATACCCAAACCATCTCTCCAACAGTGCACAACAGTCGATCCAACTGACAATTGGCATATTAAGAACGGAAGGCTTCACGGAACAAAAATGTCTTTAAGATATTCTGAAATCCCAGCAAAGCTGAGGCAGATATAATTTCTTCTGGCAATCTGTTCCACAGCCTCAGGACTACAGTGGGAAATGCTCTGGTTCTGAACACTTCCTTTCTTACCTCTTTAAGGGTGACCACCTGAAGTTTAAACATTTGGGTGGAATGGGCATGATTCCTAAGGAAGAAGTACTCCCTCTGATAGCATGGTCCCAAACCATTAAGAGCTTTATAGATGAAAACTAACAACATGAATCTGGCATAGAACACCATGGGTAGCCAATGCAGACTAGCCAGACATGGAGTGATATGGTCAAACTAACTAAAACTAACAATTTGCCAGGCTGCCGCATTCTGCAATTGCTGAAGTTTCCATGTCAGCCTCAAGGGTAGGCCCACACAGAGAGCATATTACCAGTGCATAGATCAATGTTGCCAGGGAGTTATTGTCCAGGAATGAATGGAGCTGGGCAATGTGCCATAGGTGGTAAAATGCAGACCCGACTGTCACTGACATCTGTTGTTCCATTGTCAGAAGCCAGTTAAGCTGCATATGAATGTCTTTCCTCAATGGGAGAGCAATAGCCGTTAAATTCAAGGAGATCAACTTGACCTGAGACTGATTGTCCCCAATCAACATGACCTCCATATTGTCCAGTTTCACTTTCAGCCTCCATCCACACCATGACTGCCTCCAGGCACTCCTCCAGGTTCCAGTCAGCAGCCTCTGCTGAGGTGGAAAAGGAGAGATAGAGCTGCATATCATCAGCATACTGATGAAAGCAGGCCTCAAACCTGATGACCTCATCCAGCAGCCTCATATACTCTAGATGTTAAACAGCATCGAGGAGATCACCAAACCCTGAGGTACTCCATATTGTAGCATTCAGGGTTCAGGCAGATTCTCCCTGAAATGCACTCTCTGGACACACTCCTCCAGATAGGGTCAGAGCCACACAAAATTGTGGCCTGTGATATCTATCCCAGTAAGACTGTCCAGGAAAATACTGTGGTCAACAGTATCAAAGGTCACCAAGAGATCTAAGAGGACCAACATAGACGGCTGCCTCCTGTTGACTACCTTCAGAAAGTCATTGAGTAGGGCAACCAATACTGTCTCAGTACCATGGAGAGGCCTGAACCCAGACTGGCATGGATCAAGGTATCCAGAGTTAAACTGGTCTGTGTCCACCCTCTCTACCACCTTGCTCATAAAGGAGATGTTAGTGACTGGCCAATAGTTGTTGAAATAAGTGATCATGTTGGATTTCTTTAGATTGAGCTGTTTAACCATCTCCTTCAACTGGGCTGTCATTATGTCATCCTGGAGAGAGGCATTAAATATTTTCTTGACCTATCCTGTCACCCACTCCCTGGCTGCTTTTATCAGCCAGAATGGAACTTTGAGCCAAAAATTCAGACAGTTGCTTGAAAATTTTACAGTACTGTATTATTAAAACAAGATGGGAAAAAAGGTTAAGAATGCAAAAGACAAAAAAATTCTATGCGGTTACAAAACATTTCCTCCAAAAATGAAGCAACTTATGGAGGCATAATTATGAAAATTCCAGGAGAATACACCATCAAATAACAAAAGTAGATAGCCTATTTAATACTCACACATTGGCAGAAAGATAGGTAAATCTTGGACACATACAGCATACATATCTTCCTGGCATAGCATAAAAGAATGGTAAGATGGATAGTGGATGGGCCAGCATCCTCCTAAAAAGGAAATTGCAGGCGCACCCCCCCAATAACGGACACAGACAACATTGAAAGTGGATAACAGCAAAGGGCCACATTTATTGATTCAATGCCCTAGTCCGAATTATAAATTTGTATTGGTAAAACGACCAATCATAATTCCTAAGGCAAGCAGGCCGAAGTAACACTGGTAAGGTACCACCCCAAAATTGCCAACGGCAATTGGTTACAATGTATCAATTTGTATCAATTTGTTTGTTAACAACAAACAAATTGTTGACCGTAGTCAATAACTAACTCATGACCCCACCCTCTGACGCGTATCCGTGAAATCACAGGGGTGATGCATGCTGGTTAGCAATCGTCATCACCCCATCGCCTGGTTCGTCGTTGACCGGACAACGTTTAACTAATTTATTCCTGTCTAGTGTTGTCCAGTCAATTGCGAACCTGCCGGATACTTGTGGGTCATACTGTTTACCTTACCAGTGCTACCCGCCCATGTGACCAAAGTCAACAGTAGGAACGCAGAAAGACCCCTATATCAAACCATAGCAACAGTGTGGGATGGGCAAAAAAGCCAGGACCCGAAGCCAATATGGGTCCCAACCAAAAATTCCCACCCGGCCCCGAAGCGACCATAATATCACACTGTTAACTAGGGAGGGGGTGGAGGGGAAAAAACTTCTCCGCTCCGTCGCTGAGGCAAAATGGCAGCTCGGCTGCCTCGTGGCCACCCCTTTTATAAGGGAGCTGGCCACGCCCCTAACTACCCGGATTCTCTGTCCTGTGGGGGGGGGCCCGCAAAGGGCGCGGCGGCCATTTTGGCGCCGCGCTTGCATTGCAGGCGCACCCCCCCAATAACGGACACAGACAACATTGAAAGTGGATAACAGCAAAGGGCCACATTTATTGATTCAATGCCCTAGTCTGAATTATAAATTTGTATTGGTAAAACGACCAATCATAATTCCTAAGGCAAGCAGGCCGAAGTAACACTGGTAAGGTACCACCCCAAAATTGCCAACGGCAATTGGTTACAATGTATCAATTTGTATCAATTTGTTTGTTAACAACAAACAAATTGTTGACCGTAGTCAATAACTAACTCATGACCCCACCCTCTGACGCGTATCCGTGAAATCACAGGGGTGATGCATGCTGGTTAGCAATCGTCATCACCCCATCGCCTGGTTCGTCGTTGACCGGACAACGTTTAACTAATTTATTCCTGTCTAGTGTTGTCCAGTCAATTGCGAACCTGCCGGATACTTGTGGGTCATACTGTTTACCTTACCAGTGCTACCCGCCACACGGAGGGGCTTCACAGAAGACCTGACGCCCCCCCCCAGACCGTCAGCTCGGTCAACAGGCCTGCTCGCCAGTCACCCAACAGGAGGTCCATACCTCCTCGCGACAGATGGACCCCATCCCCTGCATACAGGTCATAATTTTGTAGACTAATATCGGGGTGATGACTAACCCGTCCCCAAGCCCTGGTGGCAAGAAACCGCGCCACTGCCTTATTGACCGCGCGCCTAGCGCGGTCAAGAGCCAGGAGGTTAACGCCCCCTCTGTAAGAATGGCGCGGAACAATGTCCGACCAAACCAGGGTTGTGGCAGGCCAGACATAATGCAAGTAGGCGAGTTCCTCGCAAATCGCATGCTTGAGCGATAAGCCGGTGACCTGGCCCAAATCATTGCCCCCCAGGTGGATGATTAGAATGTCAGGCGGGTCAGCCCCCAGGCCAGAAAAAAGGAAAGGCCGCAGCTCCCGCCATAACATCCCAGGCTTACCATGCCATGCGAGACTGGCGTGGTCACCCAGTCCCAGTCGGGGTCCCCACTCTGTCGCCGCAGCGTAACGCGCTGCCCTGTGCACATAGCTGTGGCCCACCAGCCATACTGTCACCGGTGTAATACGACACCCAGGGTCTGTAAGAGAATTGAGAAAAAGGGAGGTAAGGTGACTGGATTGGTACTCATGGCGGGAGTGGGCGCACATAAAACTGAAAACATTGTGAGCCCCACCTCCCCATGCTGCATATGTCAGCCCCAGAGTACCCAAAAGCAGCTGCTGTAGAGGCTGCACCAATACGGAACGAATGTGTGCCATAACGGGCACCTGGTAGGCCCACCCTGGTGAGGGCTCTGGCTGTCACCTTCCAAAACTGAAATTTAGTAAGGGGAGACCCATCTTGGTGACAGAAAAACGGGCCGTGGTGCATGCCACGCAGTGCCAGGAATTCCTGTAGGGCACCAACCGGACAGATGTCTGCCAAAGAACACCGTAGCAGTCTTACTCCACTGCCTACGCCATGCTGATCTGTTTTAGAGGAGCGGATCCTCAACTGGGCCCAGTCTTTGGCAACATAGACATCTTCGAGTTCCAGTGCCCTACCACTTGCATCCGCCTTAGACAGCATCACGAGTTCGCTGACGCGGAGCGCTCCAAAAAATGCCACCGTTGTGGCTGCATGAAAGAGGGCTGCCTCATAATGATCAAAACAGAGGCCTGGCCAGCCCCGGGCCAACTGGGTAAGAACCCATGGGGAAATAGGGTGCCGGTCGTCCGGGCAACGCCCGCGCTCGCGCACCCACCCCTCCAAAACATGTCTCACACGGAAGTCAGAGGTGGTATCCACATGACCCCCTACTTTGGCCATAAAAGCCAACGCCGAGAGCTTGGATGCTATGGTGCGAGGTGCGAGGCCCTGTGCATGCAGGTGAACCATGAACCGCAGAACATGGTCCACCGGAATAGGCCAGGTCTCTGGCAAGTGAAATTGAGTAGCAAAAACCCTGTACGAATTGAATGCATGTTGATACGCCTTACGCGTGCGTGGCGCTAGTGACAGGCCAATCGCCCGGTTCACCTCTCCTTGCCAATAGTCCACATCTCGTCCGGGAGTGGCGAGGGAAATTCCTCCGCATCCGGGGCCAAGGCGCGGAACCGGGAGATCTGCAGGCGGGACAAAGCGTCAGCAATATCATTATTAACCCCTGGGACATGCCTGGCCCTGAACAAGACGTTGAGGCGCAGGCAGCGCAGTACAAAATGGCGCACTAGATCCATAACCCTGGGCGATTTGGAAGTCTGTGTATTGACAATGTGTACAACGGCAGCATTGTCGCACCAGAAATGCACCACTGAATTAGCCCACTGTTCGCCCCATAGCATCAAAGCCGCCAGAATGGGAAAAAATTCCAGGTATGTGAGATCCCGCAGGCGACCTGTGCCTGCCCATGCCGGTGGCCACCCACCATAGGCCCACTTCCCATTGAAGTACATCCCATAACCCAGGGATCCTGAGGCATCAGACTGGATCTGGAAATTGGGGGATGCCAGGAGGTCAGACCTCCAAAATGAGACCCCGTTAAACTCCCTCAGGAATTGCAACCAGACGAACATGTCTGCCCTGATACCCCGGGTAAGCCTGACTCTGTGGTGGGGCCTGGATAACCCTGCCATGGCGTCGCATAAGCGCCGGGCAAAAGCCCTGCCCGGTGCGACCACCCTGCAAGCAAAATTAAGGTGCCCATGTAGCACCTGCAGTTCCCTCAGGGATGCCTTACGCTTGGCCAGCAATTCAGAGATAAGGGTCACTATCCTGGACACCTTATCACCCGGCAACCTAGAAGCCTGCACTACTGTGTCAATCTCAACCCCCAGGAATACTAACTTGGTCGATGGGCCCTCGGTCTTTTCGGGCGCTAAAGGGACACCAAGTTCCTGCATTAGCGTCTGAAATGTATTGAGGAGACGTGCGCACGTGTCCCAGCCCCGTTCACCCCCGAATAGAAAATCATCCAGGTAATGGGCTACAGACCGGGACCCTGACCTGCGGACGAAAGCCCACTCTAGGAAGGTACTAAAACGCTCGAAAGCCGAGCAAGATATGGAGCAGCCAAAAGGCATGGCCTTATCAAAATAATATTCCCCTTTAAATTTAAAACCCAGCAATTCAAAGTCGCCCGGGTGCACCGGCAAGAGGCGAAAAGCTGACTTAATGTCGCACTTGGCCAGCAGGGCACCCAGGCCACACGAGCGCACCATGCGCAGCGCATGGTCAAACGATGTATACCTGACCGAACAAAGGTCATCAGGTATAGCATCGTTGACCGATCGGCCTGCTGGGTAGGACAAATGATGAATAAGGCGAAACTCCCCTAGGGACTTTTTGGGAACCAAACCCAATGGCGAGACCTTAAGATTGGGAAACGGGGGTGCGGGGAAAGGTCCAGCGACCCTGCCCGCGTCAAACTCCTTTTTAATGCTGGCCGCAGCCACCTCCTCCCTTCCTCTGAGGGATAAAAGGTTGGGAGCATCCTGAGGGGACCTATCACCCATAAAAGGGATACGAAATCCCTGCTTAAAACCTTGAAGGAGATACTCCCTGTCCTCCCCCTTCGGGTACGATGCGAGCCAGCGCTCCAGCATGTCCACCTTAATTGGGGAGGGGGCCTTTTGGAGAACTAGCTCCATCCGTGGCAGCCTTGCCAGCCCACTGTCCACCCCTCCCTCTGCCTCGCGCCCCCCCAGGCTTGGGACAAGCAGAGGCTGCGTGGGGACCAGAACATGTGGGACACTCATGCTTATACCTGCAGTTCTTTCGATTGCAGGAACCATTTGACGAGAAAGTCCAGCACAGCAGGCGGGCTGGAACCCCCTGCCCCGCCGCCTGGCGGGTAACCTGCGCTGGAGCTGCTCGCTGGACCGCATGTCCACAATGGTATCTATCCCCCGGGGCAGGGCGTGTGGGTGTCATATACAAGAGCCACAGTCTCTGGCACGGCTCGTCCCATCTCATCTCGGGGTGGAGGGGAATCCTCATACGGAATTCCTCATCATATGCTAGCCATGAGGGGCCCGGAAAATCGACCATCGCCCTATATATGTTGTCCAAATATTGGACCATGGGAATAGCTAAATCCGGCCGCGCCCTGAGATATACCGCCATATATATTAAATAAGCGGGGAGCCAGTTGGCCCAGGTACGCGGCGGCTTACGGCGGCGTGCCTGCTCCTTATCCTTCTCATCCTGACCCTCCCTTTCCTCCTTGGTGGGCTCTCTGTTCAGGAGTGAGAAGATATCTACGTACTCCCCTCGCCATATCTTTTCTCTGGTAGCCTGTGCCAAGTGATCACCCAATGGCAAGGAATACCCTGCCGTTGGCAAAGCCGAAAAGGGGACAGCCGGCCTATTAAATGGGACCTGAGCTAACCCTGTCACCCCCAGGACATTCCCAGCAGTGTAAGGACCGAGGCCCACCCCAGTGGGCATGGTGGCAGTCGTTGTCGCCGGGTGGGTCACCAGCAGCGTGGCCCCCGCACCACCCGCGCGAGGCCAAGGCCACTGAAAGGCCCCCCCTGTATTGGGAATGTGTGTAGATGTACTTGCTTGCACCGTATACTCACATGCTGCACCCCCGCGGGCCGCCCCCACCGGGGGTTCCGGCCCACTGGGGGCGTCGGAGCTCACGACCGATGTAGAGCTCATCACCGGGGCTTGACCCACACCAGGTTGCTGGCTGGGGAGCTGCGAGGCAGTGGCCGGAGCCGCGCCACCCGCCTGCAGCAGCTCAACCCTCCCCGCCGGCTGTTGTCCTGCTGCCGACAGCGCCTCAAAAGGTACCCCGAAGGGGGCGCCTGCCTGACTGGCTCGGGCCAAAGACGCCTCCAGGGCCGCGATGCGGGCCAGTAAGGTGTCCACGTTGACCATGGGCGAAGGGCCGGCCGGCCCGCCTGATCCTGGCATGGGGACAGGTCCCTGCGCCCCAGGGGCCGTATATGGCCATTGGCCAGCGCCAAAGCCCGGTAGGGCTGGTGAAGCAACCTGCCAAGGCAGGGAGCCGGGCCACCCCCCAAGGCTAGAGGGCCCCGGGAGAGGCTGCGGCCCAAAAGAAATAGGCCCGACGGAATGGGCAGGAGGGGGAGCGGTGTCCACCGTTCGCGGGCCGCAGGCCGAAGCGCCCTCCGCGCCCGCACTCTGATCGGGCCAAGGGGCAATAGACCCCATTCCACCAGCCCCGGCCGGGGGTGGCAAAGGTGGCTGCTGAGGAGGCGGCACCACGGTCCTCCGACCTGGGTTGCGCCTCCTAACAGCCCGAGCTGAACTCGAAGCTGCCTTCTTTTTCGAAGGCATCTCTCCTGAAGCAAAAAAGGGAAGCCAACCAGGCAGAATCGCCACCAAAAGGCTTCCCGGTAGCTAAGGAGCGACGGAGACGCAGGGGAAAAAACTTCTCCGCTCCGTCGCTGAGGCAAAATGGCAGCTCGGCTGCCTCGTGGCCACCCCTTTTATAAGGGAGCTGGCCACGCCCCTAACTACCCGGATTCTCTGTCCTGTGGGGGGGGGGCCCGCAAAGGGCGCGGCGGCCATTTTGGCGCCGCGCTTGCAATGTGTCTTTAGGACAATCTGCCTTCTCCTTCTGAGTGGGACAAAGCCAACTCATTCACTCAATGGCTCCTTTATATACCTGTACCTTACAGGACCATTCAATTCAACACCTTGAATAGACATGAGTTATGTATAGAGACACTTATCCTTTGGCTTCTTTTTTTCAAAAAGCAGTAACCTACTGCCTTATTTGCATGTCTCTAGTCAAGGAAGCCAACTGGCTTTTGAAATCACATATAAGCCTGAGGTGTTAGCCTCATCTGAGACCTTCACTTAAAGTCCCTTTCCAGCAGAAAGTCAATTGAAGGGATTAATTGCTCATTCCATTCAAGCACATACTAGCTCACATCTGGTGCAGTCAGTTCTTCTTTTTGTTGTTCAGTCGCCCAGTCGATTCCGACCCTTTACCACCCCATGGACCAATTTCCTCCAGGCTCCTCAGTCCTCCATCATCCTCCTCAGCCCGCCCAGCTCTGTGCCCACTGTGTCTACAATGCCATCTAGCCATCTCATCTTTGGATGCCCCCTTCTTCTCTTGCCCTCTACCTTTCCCAGCATCAAAGCCTTCTCAAGTGAGTCCTCCCTTCTCATTTGATGTCCAAAGTACTTTTGCTTCATCTTCACTATTTGTCCCTCCAATGAACAGTCAGGTTTGATTTCCTCCAGTATTGACCTATTTGTTCTCTTTGCTGTCCAAGGGACTCTCAGAACTCTCCTCCAACACCACATTTCAAAGGCATCTATTCTTCTGCGCTGAGCATTCCTAATGGTCCAGCTCTCACACCCATACATTACCACTGGCAATACCATTGCTTTGATTATGCGAATTTTTGTTTTCAAGGTGATGTCTCTGCTTTTCACTCATCGCTTGTCTCCCCATAATCAGTTTTATTTCATGGCTACAGTTGCCATCTGCAGTGATCTTAGATCCCAGGAAAGTAAAATCTGTCACTGCGTCTACTTCTTCCCCATCTATTTTCCAGGAACTGATCGGACCTGTTGCCATTATCTTGGGTTTCTTAATATTGAGACTTAATATTAAGTCTCAAGCCAGCTTTTGCACTTTCATCCTTCAATCCAATCAAGAGGTTCTTTATGTCTTCCTCACTTTCTGCCATTAGGGTGGTATCGTCTGCATATCTCAAATTATTGATGTTTCTCCCAGCAATTTTGATCCCATACTGTGATTCCTCCATCCCTGCATTGCGCATTATGTGCTCTGTGTATAGATTGAACAAGCAGGGTGATAAAATGCAGCCTTGTCTTACTCCTTTTCCTATTCCAAACCACTCTGTCATTCCATGTTCTGTCCTAACTGTTGCTTCTTGGTTCGTGTACAGATTTCTCATGAGGCATATGAGGTGTTCTGGTATTGCCATCTCTTGAATTACTTGCCACATTTTGTTGTGGTCCACGCAGTCAAAAGCTTTGGTGTAGTCAATAAAACAAAAGTATATTTGTTTCTGGTATTCCTTTGTTTTCTCCATGATCCAACGTATGTTGGCAATGTGATCTCTAGTCCCCGTGCCTCTTCTGAAACTGGCCTGGACCTCTGGTAGTTCTCTCTCCATATGTTGCTGAAGTCTATCCTGTATTATTTTGAGCATCACCTTGCTGGCATGTGGGATGAGCGCAATTGTTCGGTAATTTGAGCATTCTTTGGCATTGCCTTTTTTGGGGATTGGAACATACACTGATCTTTTCCAATCTTGTGGCAATTGTTTTGTTTTCCAAATTTGATGACATAATGAATGCAGTATTTTGATTCCATCATCTTTTAGGGCTTTGAGAAATTCAACTGGAATACCATCATTTCCACTAGCTTTATTGTTTACAGTGCTTTTTAGGGCCTTTCTGACTTCACTCTCCAGAACGTCTGGTTCAAGTTCAAATTTCTCATTATTGTTATTTTCAGGAGTGTTGAGGTCCTTTTTGTAGAGTTCCTCTGTGTACTCTTGCCATCTCTTTTTGATCTCTTCTGCATCAGCTAACTCCTTTCCATCTTTGTCCCTTATCATGGTCATTTTTGCTTTAAAAGTTCCCTTGATTTCCCCAATTTTTTTGAAAAGATCTCTGGTCTTGCCTCTTTTGTTGTTTTCCTCCATTTCTTTGCACTGTTCTTTTAGGTAGTTTTCCTTATCTCTCCTTGCTTTTTTTTAAAAAATTCTGTGTTCAAGTGATTGTATTTTTTTCTTTTTCCCTTGACTTTTGCATATTTCCTCTGCTATTTTAAGAGCCTCATCAGACAACCACTTTGCTTTCTTATGCTTCTTTTCTTTTGGTATGTTTTTTTTTGCTACTTCCTGCATGAAGTCCCGCATCTCTGCCCATAATTCTTCTGGCACTCTGTATATCGAATCTAAGCCATTAAATCTGTTCATCACCTCCATGTGCATTATTTAGGGATGTTGTCTAGGTGATATCTGTCTGGTCTCCTTGTTTTCCCTATTTTCTTTAGTCTAAACCTGAATTTTGCAATCAATAGGTTGTGATTTGAGCCACAGTCTGCTCCAGGTCTTGTTTTTGCTGACTGTATGGCGGTTCTCCATCTTTGGCTGCAGAGTATGTAGTCAATTTGATTTCGGTGATGTCCATGTGTAAAGCCGCCTCTTGTGTTGCTGGAAGAGAGTGTTTGCTATGACCAATGCGTTCTCTTGGCAGAACTCTATCAGTCTTTGCCCTGTATATCAAGACCAAATTTGCCTATTATTCCATTCACTTGTTGATTTCCTACTTTGGCATTCTAATCTCCTAAAATAATTTGAACATCATTTCTTGGTGTCTGTTGAATGAGGTGTTGTAAGTCCTCATAGAACTGGTCCATTGTGGCTTCATCTGCACTAGTGGTTGGTGCATATATTTGAACCACAGTGACATTGAAAGGTTTGCCTTGAATTCTGACTGACATCATTCTGTCACTGATTCCCAAGATGTCAATGCTTATTCTTTCCATCTCATTTTTTACCACTTCCAGTTTACCTTGATTCATTGACCTCACATTCCATGTCCCTATGCAGTATTGTTCCTTGCAACACTGTATTTCTCATCCCCCTTTCCTGTCCCTCCCCTTCCTCCACTCTGTTGTGCTAAGCATCCTGTATCATCTAAAACTGCTCCTTTGTTTTGCCTTTTGTTTTGGTCAGTTCTTCTTAGTCATATACATAGAAACCTCTGGAGCTTCTAATAGAGAATTTCTATGTTCTCTGTGCCCCATTTTCTCAATTACTTGACATGTGTGCTGATTTGTTTGATGCATGTGTGATGTATGTAACTGTGACTTCTGTGCCATATTTTCATTCATCCTGCACAGAATGAGACACCACACAGGATAGGACATACTTAATCAGTACAGGATGCTCAAATGGATATTTTCTTATAGGGAGTTGACCTGTGAAAAACACCATCTTGCATATGAGTTGGACATTTTTCTTTTGCACAGAACACTTTAAGCAAATGACAAGTGCTGTGAGATCTTTCCACTTCCTTTGGGTGATTTCCACTTCCTTTGGGTGGAAAGCAAGAACATGAAAAAGGGCCATGCAGCAGAATGAAACAGCTGGGGGTGGGGGTGGGATTGCAGAGGTGGAAGATTTGGATAGATGCCTGAAAGAAGCATGAACACTTGTGTGCTGGTTGTAGTGTTGTGGGGAGTAACATCTAGGCTGGCGTTGGCTCTTCCCACCTCCCCATAAGATATACACATCAGAATGAGGCTCATCTATTAAGTATGCTATTTTACCAAAGACTAATCACAAGGTATTTTTTTCTTCCTTGTCCTCTGCTACCAAAGGTGGCATGTTATCAGGCTATTTGGCATTAGATGTGTGCATCCCATCTTCCAGGTTCTTCAGCCAATAAATCACAATAGGTAAACAAGTAAATAAATAAAAATATTAAAACAATAAAAAACAAAAAAGAAAGATGTATAGGTGAAGAAAACTGGGCAGTACGACACACATTTTTCACCACTCGACAGGTACTCTGCAGGAAAAACCATGATAAATGTATCAGGCATATGGAGATGTCATTATGCATACCTCCTCTCCTCTGCCTGTGATGTAAACAAGCTGAAATCATGCTACTTTGCTCTTTGAAGCAGCAAATCATCTGGGGTAGGAATGGCACATTATTGACATGGGAGGATAGCATGCTCAGCAAGCCACTGTTTAACAGGCTGTGGGGAGTACAGTCTCTGTGGAGAAATTTGACAAATCGTAGCAGGAGGGAAAGTGGCAGAGCTTTGGACACCTGAGTAGGAGGTGCCAAAGACCTTGGGGGGCTGAATTTGCTCCTAGGTTGTCCACATTTGCTTTCTATCATAAAATCCCTCCCTGTAGATGCAACCTTGTCAAACAGAGATGCTCTACTCAAATCTTTCAAAACTTAGAGCTCAAGATGTTGTTGGATTGCATATCCCAAAGACCAGTGGTGGTGAACCTATGGCACATTTGCCAGAGGGGGCACTCAGAGCCCTCTCTGTGGGCACGCACACTATCACACCAACACATAGTTCGCTCCTCTACCCAGCAGACCAATGACAGTGCTCTGTCCCTCCCCCAGCAGAGTTTGTCCTGCCCCTCTGCTCAGCAGCCCAATGGGAGCGCTTCCTCCCTCCCCCAGTACAGAGTTCGCCCCACCCCCTGTGGTGCAGATGACAGCCTGTTGAGTTTGGTCACTCGGTCTCTGAAAGGTTTGCTATCTCTGTGATAGATCCTGATTATTGATCGTGATAGCTAGAGTTTCTAGAAGTTGCAAACCAAGACCATTTTGGGCCCCAAAATTGAGATTTGTTACTCTAATCCCCCATTCACCTTTCTGCTACCGAAGGTTGCACATTATCAGACTATTTGGTTTCCTATTTGGAGGAGCGATTTGAGCAAAAGTAAAAGAACATTTTCAGTTTTACACTAGACCATTTCTACAGCCTGAAATGGTACATTGTGAGGAAAGTTGCACCTCATATCTCCCCAAAATATGGAGCAGTTTTAACATTCCCCCCAAACACTGCTCTTTTGAACAACTGCCATGTGTTTTCAGTGTGTTAAAAAGGAATATCTGAACAATGAAGGAAATAAGGCAGTGTTTATGTATTTGTAAGCTTCTGTAATATCTTCTATTTTGCTCAGATACAGATGTCAGGCAGTTTGGATAAGGAATATACATGTGTTGACCAATATAGTCAAGATTTTCCACCGTTGCTCTCATGCGTGATGAATAAATCTTATTTACTAACTTTGAACAGCAGAAAGGAAAAGAAAGATTCTATTTTTTTGTTGTCTGTGCATATGATACTCCCAAGTTGTATGTGGACAAAAATAGGGAGAGTAATAAAAGGAAAGCAAGCAAGATTTTATGGACAGCCACTCTGGTATTCAATATTTAATGAGTGCAGGATTTGCAGTCTTCACAAACACATTTATAACTGCAGACATGTCAATATATTTAAAGGTCAAGTAGGATTCTTCACATTCCTTGTAATTACAATCTCCAGTCTAGAGGGACTGTGACTCAAGGTGATCTCATTCCATAACCTTAATGCTGAAGTTCAGCACTCTGTGGGATTTTTTTCCCAAAGGATCTGACTGCTTCAAAAGAAATTGCCTCGTGAAATTTCAGTTAATCAGCAATTTTAATATAAACAACTCATGTAGTCAGGGAAAGCTCACCCCCCAGCCAATACACTTTCTCTCTTTAGGTAGGATGTTCACAGTTTTCTCTGTTTACTCAGAGCTTACCTACACAGCTAGGCCATTTGCAATCTTCTTTAAGAGATTATTGACAGAAGGTGTGATCTGAAATGTGCTTCTGAGGGCAACATCATTAGACAGCAGCTATTACCATTTCATGGAATTAGTTTCAGGAAAGTAATTTGAGTTTGTGGCATTTTTACTTAATTACTGAACTGGCTTTTCATTTTAAGAATTTTATTTGTTTATTTAGCACACTTTCATACCACCCACCTGGAAAGGAATTTCCCATTCTGGCAATAGCAATTACACTCATATACCACCACACAGCACTTAGAGCTCTCTCTGGGCTGTTCACAAGGTAATGCCCTCAACATGCAGGGTACTCATTTTCAAGACCATGGATAGATGGGGGGCTGTGTCCTGCTTAGTTCTCTCAGCATCTGCTGCTACTTCTCTCCTTATTTTAGGGGGAGTGATATCAACAAGAGGATATATCTTCTCAACTGGTGTAGGTTTGACTCTCCTAGGCCCCTGCCATCGGCAGGGTCGCTGGCCCCGCCTCCCTCCAGCCCTGCCTGACCGGAGGGATAAAGAGGCACCGGAGATGCCGACAACAAGCCTTGTCGAGACTGTCCTGGACCCCTGCCAGGGGCCTGGGATGGGGGTCAGCTGCAGTTGCTGGCCCTGCCTCCCTCCAGCCCTGCCTGACCAGAGGGATAAAGAGGCTCCGGAGACGCCGGAGATGCCGACGCTGAGCCTCATCGAGACTCTCCTGGGGCCCTGCCATTGGCCCGGGATGGGAATCAGCTGTGGTCACTGGCCCCACCTCCCTCCAGCCCTGCCTCCCTCTGGCCCTGCCTCCCTCCAGCTTTGTCTGACCGGGTGGAGCTGTCGCCATGGAGCCTTTCCTGGAACCCGGGCTGTTTTGGGGGGGCATGGAGTCCGGGCCCTGAGGACTCTGCCGCCCACCCTCTGACTTGGCCCTGGTTGGGGCAAAGAGGCCTGCTGGCCATGAGCACTTGGACTATCTCTTCTGCCGGTGCACCTTGCCCCCCGTCACCCGGAATGGACTTGGAAGGGTTTGTGTTGTGGGGCTTTATTGTGTATTGTGACATTGCTTAATTCTTTATTTATATTCTGTATTGTATTTTTGCTTATTCTGGATATTTTGATTGTATTAATTGTGCATTGTTTTTTTGTATTTTATTGTATATTTTGTTTTGTTGTTGCCGCCTTGAGTCACCCATTGGGTAGAGAAAGGCGGGGTACAAATTAAACTTGATTGATTGATTGATCCTGTCACTATGCATTTAGTTTCATTAACAGCAATGTTAACTTGTTTCATCTGTGCAGATATGCTCCATACTGGAACAGCATACTCTGCTGTGGAGATGCTCAGGACCAAAGCTGATGTACGCAGCATGGATTATTGAGATCCGCATGTATAGTTGTCAATTTCCTGATGATATTGTTCCTCATACTAACTTTAGCCTTGATATTCAGGCAGTGCTGCTTAAAAGAGAGCATACTGTCCAGGGTCACGCCAAGGTAATTTGGTGCTGAACAATGCTGTAATCAATTCCCTTGCCACATAACATCCAGCTGATTTCAAAGGTGGAAAGCACACACTTAAGTTTTGCTCAGGTTAGGCTTCAAATGATTACTAGTGTAATACTATTTCTTCAAGTGCTCCAGTAATTTTTCCAACTATTTCATCATAAGTTGATACTTGTATGGCCATAGCTATGCTGTTTGCATAGATGAACAGTTTTGTATTTTCAGGAACTGGTTGATCATTCATGTATATATTACACAGTGTTGGAGACAATACTTCTTTGTTTCTTTTAATATTTTAATTGATTTTTAAAAGTAAACACATATAAAAAATAAACATCATCAAAACAAACAATATGTATCAAAATAATAATAAAAACACATTTATACTAAAAATAGTCCAACGTTACATAAACAACATAATTATGCCAATTACTTTTTTCTCTCCCATTCATCTTATCAATTACATCCTTTTTAATAAACAACATTTATATTATCCACCACAGATAAGTCTAAATTAATATTTCTATCATTTCCTTATATTTGTCTATAATTTTAATATTATATCAAGAAATATGTATAAATTTATAAATTTATTAAACAGTACAAAAATAATTCTAGAATATGATATATACAAGCCTTAAGGACCACAATTTTTACCATTCTAGTCTTTCCAAAAACTCATATACTGTGGTACTGGTTTATCTCCTTTATCTTCAATTAATACATATTCCACAAAAGGTCTCCATATTTTCCAAAACTTATTTTTTTAATTATTCCTTTTTTATATTCAATTCCCATGTCAGTTTATCATTTAATGCAATTTCCCACATTTCTTTATACCATACGTCCATTTTTAAAGTTAAATCATTTTACATCATCTTACAACAGATAACATTATAGAAAATAATTCTTTTTTATTTAAACCTATATTCATGGTATTTTTTTCTGTCAGTAAGGCAGCACGTGACTCCAATTTTAGGTCCACTTTCAAAATACCCGCAATCTCTTTCTCTATTTGTTTCCAAAAAACACTTGTCACTTTACAACTCCACCACATATGTTCATAAGTCCCAAGATTGCTTTTACATCTCCAACAGTTTTTTGATTTAGTGTTATCCATTTGATATAACCTAATCGGAGTCAAGTACCACCTCCAAAGCATTTTATAATTGTGTTCTTTTACCTTAATTGATAAACTTTTCATAATTCTTCTTTGCCATTTATTTTTTTAATTTATTTCAGAAATCTTTATACTTCTTTGTGGCAGTCCATTCTTCTGAAACCTCCATCTACTGTTCTTGTCATTCATCACCACATAGAATCTCCGATCATGGAGGAAGCTGCCAATGATCCTAAGTAAGCTTGTCAGAGCAGATAGGACTCATGAGGAGTGCCGAGGAGGAGGAGGAAAAATGTTACCACTAGTGCCATAGTATCTGAACTGATGGCCTTTGGCAGCCCTGCCCAGTTTGATTTTTGTGACCTCCAAATTTTGGCACTTTGGGGCAAAGCTACAGATGCTCATCCTAATTATAGCTCTGCTTGATTGCTATATGAGCCATTATTTCATGAAAGCATTAAATTGGTGTAAATTAGATTGACATCTAAAACCTACAGGCGAAAAGAAAATTTTAGCCAATTATCCTTTACTTTAAGTAGAACACAAATTAAATCATGACAAATGAATTGTTAGTAGATACTGTTGAAGATGAATCCTTTCAAATTACAATGTTTTTGCTCTTTGGAAAATATCTCCTTCATTGATTGTTCTTTGAAGATGGTAATTAGGAGGGTGTGAACATCATCTGTTTCTATTTGTCTCAAATTATTTGTCTTAGAAATTTATATCAAGTCACTTTGAACTGATTCCTCACCCATCCAACATACGTTGAATCATGGAGAAAACAAAGGAATATCAGAAACAAGTATACTTTTGTTTTATTGACTACACCAAGGCTTTTGAATGTGTGGACCACAACAAAATGTGGCAAGTAATTAAAGAGATGGGAATACCAGAACACCTCATATGCCTCATGAGAAATCTGTACACAAACCATGAAGCAACAGTTAGGACAGAACACAGAATGACAGAGTGGTTTGGAATAGGAAAAGGAGTAAGACAAGGCTGCATTTTATCACCCTGCTTGTTCAATCTATACACAGAGCACATAATGCACAATGCAGGGATGGAGGAATCACAATATGGGATCAAAATTGCTGGGAGAAACATCAACAATTTGAGATATGCAGATGATACCACCCTAATGGCAGAAAGTGAGGAAGACATAAAGAACCTCTTCATTGGATTGAAGGAGGAGAGTGCAAAAGCTGGCTTGAGACTTAATATCAAGAAAACCAAGATAATTTTCAGTCCCTAGAAAATAGATGTGGAAGAAGTAGAAGCAGTGACAGATTTTACTTTCCTGGGATCTAAGATCACTGCAGATGGCGACTGTAGCCATGAAATAAAAAGACGACTGATTATAGGAAGACAAGCTATGAGAAACCTGGGGAATAAAGTGAAAAGCAGAGACATCACCTTGAAAACAAAAATTTTCATAGTCAAAGCAATGGTATTCCCAGTGGTAATGTATAGTTGTGAGAGCTGGACTATTAGGAAAGCCGAGTGCAGAAGAATAGATGCCTTTGAAATGTGGTGTTGAAGGAGAATCCTGAGAATCCCCTGGACAGCAAAGAGAACAAATAGGTCAATATTAGAAGAAATCAACCCTGACTGTTCATTAGAGGGACAAATAGGGAAGATGATGCTAAAGTACTTTTGGACACCAAATGAGAAGGGAGGAATCACTTGAGAAGGCCTTGATACTGGAAAAGGTGGAGGGCAAGAGAAGAAGGGGGCATCCAAAGATGAGATGGCTAGATGGTATTGTGGACACAATGGGCACAGAGATGGGTGAGCTGAGGAGGATGGTGGAGGACAGAGGTGCCTGCAGGAAAATGGTCCATGGGGTCGCAAAGGGTTGGATTCGACTGTGACTGAACAGCAACAAAACATACAGGGACTGTGTTGGCTTAGTGGTTAAGATGCTGAACTTGATGACCAGAAGTTGGCCGGTCAGCAGTTTGAGACCCAACTGAATCCCACCACTGCCTGTGACCCTGAGCTCAATAGACATGAGGATCAGTTGTTCCTGCAATCCCCCTGCCCTCAGTTTTCCTCCCTTGGTCTTCAACTGGCTTCCTCCTAGTCCTAGCAGGGGTGGTGGGAGTAAAGGCAGCATGAGGGGTGCTTGTGGCAAATGCATGTGTCCCTCCTCCTGCTGTCAAGGTCCCTTCCAAGCCACCTTGTGAAAGGCAGGGAAGGAAGGAAGAGCTCTCTGAAGTTCCATTTTAACAATCGGTTCGCCAAATTCAACAAAAAAATTATGAACTGGTTCTACTGAACTGACTGGCTGACATTCTGAGGAGGCAATCCCAGTCTGCAGAAGAAGAAAACCCATGTACAGCACTGAATGGAAGATACTGAGGGTGGGGGTGAGAGCATAGTACTGTGAAGGAGGCATTAAAATGAAGAAACATCTGAAGACATGGTGGGGGAGATCACTTTGGTCCTATTCAGTGGTGGGCATCAGCAGTTTCACACCAGTTCGCCAAAATCGGTAGCAGAACTTAAGGCTGGCCCCACCCATCCAAGTTTTGTAATAAAGTAGTCCTAATTTGGGGGGAACACAGGGCTTTCCTCCTGGCCACGTCCACTATGCCACGTCCACAGTGTGGTAGTAAAAGTTTTTGGAGCCCACCACTGGTCCTATTCCTAATGCAACTATGACTTACTCCACTCAAACCTCACACAATAGACTCAGATGTCTATGGCTCAACCACACGCAGAAACATTGAATTAACTGGATACTAAAGTGACTTAGTGGTTAAGAAGCTGAACATCACAACCAAAAGTTTGGCAGGTGAGTAGTTTGAGAAACAGGTGCTGCATGATGGAGTGAGCTCTGTCCCAGCTCCTGCCAACCTAGCAGTCTGAAATAAATAAATTGCACATGGATAAATAGGTACCACTTCGGTGAGAAGGTAAACAGTGGTCTGTGCAATCTGGTGTCAAGGCATACCTGCCACATGTCCAAGGAAACATCTGCAAACACAGACAGTGCTGGCTCTTTGGCTGTAAACAGAGAAGAGCACTGAATCCTAGAGTTGGATATGACTGGCTTTCGAGCAAGGGCAACCTTTACCTCTACCTAAAATGAAATGCAGAAAGAGATCTGCAGGTGCCTGACCCCCCCAAAAAACAACAACAACAACAACAACCAAGAACAACAACCTTCACTTCACTTTCAAACTACAGTACTGAAAATGAAAGCAGTATGAATAGCAATATGACACTCCTTCCTCGCCCTATCAAGACATGAAATGGCATCTGATGGCTGTAATAGAGGAACATCCCTGGTTGATCAGAGCCCAGCTGATTCTCTGAGGGTCTCTGTGGCTGGTTTTCCAAGACAGCTTGGGCTCTTTATTGGTGCTGAAGCTATCGATCTTCTTCTGCCTTGAACTTCATGGTTTCATAATGCTACTGGTTCCATTTTCCAAGTGAAATTTGCTGGCATCAAATTTCTCTTCAGTTTTTACCATATTTAACCTCTGAAATGCCAAAGCAAGAATTCTGCACTTTTAATGGCTCATGGCCGGAGCCAAAGATCTCCCCTGACTTTCTCAATTCACTATGGATTTGTTATGAGGAAGACAAAAACTTCTACTTTCTTTTCCAAATCAATTCAGAATCAGAAGAATATCCCTCGTGGTAATGTTTTGATTAGCACATATCAACCATTAGCAGCCTCTCATCATGAATAAAAAATATCTGCACTCTTTTTTTTTGGGGGGGGAGAACAAATGCTTAGCCATCTCTCATGCCTAAAAGGGGATTTATTCTTTTGCACAGAGGGAATTCTCTAATGCCAGAAAACTAAACCTTGGGGATGAAATGACAGTGCTCTGCAAAAATTTCATTCCAGCTGTTTGAAATTAATTATAGCCAGAGGTGAAGCCAAAGCTGAAATGGTCTTCTCTTGAGTTGGGAGTCAGATTTCTAACTTAATGCAGTTACATTGTCTTTTACACAAATTTTTTTTCCTAACAGTCCTTCAGGAATTCATCAAGTGATTTAAATGCCCCCCCCAAGTGACTGTTTACATGGCCATAATTGTTATGATACTTATTTCATCATCTGCTTTGTTCAACAGCGCGAGAGCAAGTTGCAGTTTGGAGTCAGCTGAAAGAAAGCCAGTCATCTAGTGCTGACTGCTGAGCCCCTAATCAGCATTTCCTTTTGGTAAAGTAGCTAGAGTGAATGTCCATACCATAAGGCTGGGGTGGTATATAAGTGTAATAGCTATTGCTATGTAGTGAGTAATTTTTTTTCTAACTTGTCTTCGAAGCACAGATAGGAAGTACTATTCAAACTACAACTGTGGAAATATCCCAGACTGGTGTACACCAGAAATTATACTATGTACTCCTTTTTTAAAAAAAATAACTTTTATGGTAAATTTAAAAAGAAATACATATAACAATGCAGATAAACGAGTCAGTAAAAATTCTGTACCACAGTAACTTTTTATCATATAAAACAATTATGGACTCTTCGTTAAGTGAAAAGCCATGCAACATTTGAAATACTGTATATTCCTGAAGTATAGTTATTCCCATTGCTGCTTAAAAGTCATTTTATAGATGTAGTACACTGGTGAAATTTAAGGCTGTAAAAAGTTTCTCTTCCTTTTTGTTTGGCCTCTCTTCCCTGCCACTCTCTCCTACATGTGTGTGTGCGTACACACACACACACACACACACACACACACACACACACACACACACACACACACACACACACACACACACACACACACCTAATAAAACCTACACACACAAGCTCTGGAGAATTTCAAGCTCTCCAGAGCACAGAAAGTTGGCCCTGGTTCCCAGCCCAAAAAATCGTGAAACAAAGTTAAGGCTTTTCCTACCTTTCCCCCTGCTTCCCCCCATTTTTCTTTTCTATTTTTTTATTTTTAAGCAAAGATGCTCCTTTCCCCAAAGGCAAACACCTATGATTGTGTGAGAACACTGGATCTACTCTGAGTTTTAGTAGAAACTGTAAAGGAGCTATCCAAAGTGCTGAAATTACTTGGGAGGAGAGAGTTCAGTTTGTGAAACACTCACACCAAGACTTGGAGTAGTTTCACACACACCTAAAATTGGTGACTCCATTGTCCCAATTACCCCCCCCCAAAAAAAAAAAAGATAGAGGGATTGGAACATTACTTTGGAATATAAATATAAACTGGGATTCTTAGAAAGCTTTTTGAAATATGTTTTGATATGGCTAGAATATAAATGACTCAGTGAATATCAAATCACATTACCATTGTTCTAAAAGAAAGGAAGAATCATTTTAAAATAAATAAATGTAATATTTAACAGCAGGACTGCAAGAAAACATTTATTCTCTAATGAGTTAGGCTTTCTCAGCTTGTAAACTATTTGTAATCCTGCCACTAGTTTTCTGAACAGCCTTTGATAATTAAATCAAGTTCTGCATATTAGCAGAAGTGTAAAATTATAAAATAAACAAAATAAAACAGTTGCCTTTTGTAAACAAAAGGTCTGAGGAAAAGGTTATCTGTTCTATAAACTGTATAGTGATGCAACATCTGTATTATAAAAAAAAGTATCTGTATGAGGGAGCTTGAGAAAAGATGCAGGCATTTGAACAAAAATATGAAAACAGGGAAATGGATTCTACAAGTGTTTGAAGTGTTATGTCCTCAAAGTGCATAAAATGCTAAACTTTTTTTAATTTCAAAGTTATAGTAACTAACACTAAAGTAAGAAACTAAATTATTTAAATATGCAATATTTTTGTTGTTGTTCAGTCACACAGTCGATTTGGACCTTTGGCAACCTCATGGACCATTGCCCACAAGGGACCTCTTTCCTCCACCATCTTCCTTAACCCATCCAGCTCTGTGCCCATTGCTCCTTCAGCACCATCTATCCATCTCATTTTTGTCTCATTAGTTGTAAATTATTTGAAAAATAAGTTTTGCTGGTTCTTATCACAGCGCCAAGGCCATTTTTCAACAATCAGTTCTCTTGGCCATTGTAAAGTATCTGTTTGTTGTATCTAACTCTTAATCAGAAAGCATCAAACTATGAGCTAAATAGAACTCTATGCTTTCTCTCACTCTGTTACATTTTTTCTTTAGATTATGCTGGTAGTGCCATTTTGTAGCCTGTCTGGTTTTGATTTTGTTCCACTTTTTAATGGGATAGGCAGGGTTTCTCAACCTTGGGCCTCCAGGTGTTCTTTGACTTCAATTACCAGAAGCCTAAGTCAGCACAAAAGCCCATTGTATCTGACTCTAAGGCGCAGTGCTCATCTCTGTTTCAAAGCTGAAGAGCCAGTGCTGTCTGCTTCCACAGACGTTTCAGAGGTCATGTGGCAAGCATGACTAGACACCGGAGTGCATGGAATGCTGCTTACCTTCCCACCAAAGTTGTCCCTATTTATCTACTTGCAACTTCTTGCTTTTGAACTGCTAGTTTGGCAGGAGCTGGGACAAGGACAGGAGCTCATTCCATCCCACAGTACTCAGGAATTGAACTGCTGACCTTCCGCCTCTCAGTCAGCATCTTAGCCACTTGAACCACTGCAGGTTATCACATAGCAAATCTCTCCTCTAAGAGCAATAAATAACTCTAGGTTTGCCACTGTTTTTGATCCCTTTTGAGCATCTTAGCCTACAGTCAGAGCTAGTGCTTGGTTTTTCATTATTCCCAGTATGATGTCTACTGTTTACTGACCACAGTCATCATTATTACAGTAATGGCTACTTGCTCGCCTATCTTCCATTACTTCTACTAGTAGTCTTGGTCAGTGTTCTATTCAAGAAGCTAGTCGGTTCACTGACATCAATGGCCAAATTGTTCATGTAATGGTTCCCCTGTGCAAAGCAGTTGCATTGATTTACTGCCAACTATCTCCTACACCACTTCCAAAATAATAATCAAAACAGTTTTGCTTAAACTCTTCCTAAATACAGTAATACCTCATACAACATCCAAACTTGGTTCCACAAGTTAGGACGTTGTATGAATTCCGACTTTGTATGAGGCATGCAAAATCCTATCCGCGATGCCTCATACAACGTCCAAATTATTGCCACTGATGCTTTGTATAATGTTGTTCCCATAGGTGAGAGCGGGGAGGCGGGAGCGAGAGGCTGGCCTCAGCTATAAGGCGGCTGGCGACGGTGTATGAGGCATCTTTTTTCCAAGAATTGGGCGACGTTGTATGGATCCGACATTGTATGAAGCGGATGTTGTATGAGGTATTACTGTACTGTGAGAATTCCACTTTTTCCTTTTGGGGTTTTATATGGTTTACATTCTTCACTGGGGAAAAATCTCTAGTTAATGTGTTCCAGTCCCAGCCATCTCAAGATATTTTGTTGCTGGGGAGAACAGCAAACACCCCTCTCCCAGGTTGTATACGAAAAGCCATGTTACCGTATTTGTTTGTTTTGAGGTAGAGAATCTCAGAAATACCTCTTTCATTTCAGTAGACAATGAAGATTCATCTGTAACAAATTAAATAAGCAACATTGGCTACCCTTTGATTTCCCTACAAATCTAGCTGGCTGAGGGAACACCATGCCTTGGCCTTTTACAGGTATACAGAAGGCAGTTGAGAGTGGGGAGATGAGACCTACATCACTGTTGCTTGTACTTTCCTCTCACCAATGCTCAAAGCTTGTGTAAGAACAACCCAACCTTTTAAGCACTTTGTCTATTTCTAAGTACAATGTCCTTCCTCAAGACCTCCACCTTCATTTTACGTTCTCTCTATATTAAAAATACCTTAATGCCACACCTGTCACATTGAGAAAAGTTAACGTTCCAATAATAGCCAGTAATAAAAGTGTAATTCAGTAGGTAGATCCCTCTACAGCAGTTTCATGTCTGCCAGAGGCTGTTTCTGACAGATACAGGCTGATGAGTTCCAGTAGCTCAGAAGTACATTACCTGCCATCAGTGTTCATGGCTTATTAGGTTTTATAAAGGTGATTAGTGAGTGATTTGTGAGTAAGATGTACTTTATGGCTTATGCCACATATAAGGAGCCCACATCTCTCTCTTTCTCTCTTACACACACAGAGGGAAGCTTCTCATCTTGTACTCAAATTTCAATAATAAAAGAGAAAAATGAAGTGCACTGACCACTGCACAACATTGCTTTTCAAATCACCCACTTGTTCTCTGTTTACCATTAGGGGGAAAATGCTGATATGTAGAGTCTTACTCATGCTTGCTGGCTCTTTGGATCAGAGAAAACAAACAAGCTGATGGAAGTGGCCAGACAAGTAAATATATGGCCAAAAAGGACTAGCATTCAGCATACAGCCACCAGTGGCATCGTGGGCAGTGGTCACTTTCAGGTGACATCAGCCATGGATCCCAGCCTTTGGGGTGACAAGCTGTGTGTCTTATATGCATGTCATGTTGGAAATATAGGCAAAAAGTAAGTTGTTAAGAGGTTCTACTCCAAATACTTCTCCATTTAACTAATAAAGTACCTTTCCTTCAAGGATGTCCTCTAAGGCTAGATACATTGGCCACTCCTCATTTTATTCTCGCAGCCACCCTGTGTGCAAGTTCAGGCTTAGAGGGAATGTCTGCCACAAAGTCACCCAGTTTTCATGAACGAGGTTAGGAAATCAGTCCATGGTGTGGCTTCATGTGGTTTAGCAGATGCACAGTAGATACCCAAAGGCAAATAAAATATCACTCTGGACTGATACAGGGAATATAGATATTGTGTTGCAGAGGAACCTTCTTTCTTAGAGACTTCCCAGACTAAAAAAAGAAGAGCTAGCAAAATAAAAAAGTACTTAAATAAATTGGGACTTCCTCTTGAACTGGGTTTGAATCAGTATTTTGGAAAGTTTTATGGCATAAGTGGTTAGGTTTCCACCCTCCCCTACAATGTTTTGAAATAAACAGCAACACATAAATGAAATGGTTGGCTTAACCTAAAAGCAATTTTCTAATCAGTTAGTTCCTTCCAGAAAATAGGTTTTTGTTATTTTAGAGGAAGATTTATTTTTTTATTTTCTGTTGCATTTCTTTCAGTTTTTAAAACTCAAGGTCCCTCGCGGTTGGGATAGCATTCTTGAGTGCAGCACAGGAAAGACAGCAGGGCTCAAATCATAGCTGATTAATGAAACCTTTTATGCTGCATTTTTACAACACAGGCAGTGTAGCTGCAGAAAGACAGAACACATGAGAGAAGGCTGTGGAATGGGTTGCGCAGTCCCTTCTGCTGTGACATGTGGAAACGGATCAAACTGTTAAACAAAATCTTTCTCTGGTTCCACATCACCTCACTGTTTTGTCACCCAATCTGCCCCAGGAAGCAGACGGCAAACATCTGTTGGTCAAAACATGGGCCACTTTATTAATAAACATAACCATACAATATTAACATGACCTACAATGGTGCATCCTAGTGGGAAAATGGTATTAACTTATGGGTATATCTACCCATATCTGGATTATTGATTATGAATTTGTAAGGAGTGATGACGTCTCACTCCATACCTCTTAGATCACTATTGAGCAGGGGGTTAGACTCAATTGCCCAAAAAGCTACTTCCAACTCACGTATTCTATTGATTATGACTTTGTATGGAGTGATGACGTTTCACTCCATACCTCTTAGATCACCATTTTCTTCAGACTAACAAGCCTGCTCCCTTGTAATTGAGGGTTCCTTCAGATGACAGTAGACACCTCTGTCCTTCTGTTATAGTCAAGAACCCCCATTACGTATGCTCAATTAACATAGTTTTGATTACCATTTACCCCACTACCACCCCATTGGGTTTACATCACTTACCTATAGTTCCCCCTCGTAAGTATGGAGAGGGTGAAAAACATCATCACAAAAGGCCTATCAGTGATGATGAAAAAATTCCCTCTCGGTCCCGAAGTGACCACAAAATGCTATACTTAAGAAAAGGGAGGGAGGGGCTTTTGTCAGATTACGAAGCAGAAGAGAGAAGGCGAGTTGGGAAGGAGACACACTCTTATAAGCTCCTTCCTGAAACATCGGAGGCCTCTGGGTGGTTGCTGCCTTGGGGCAGATGGGCGGCAAAATGTGTGCATGCTAGTTCATGTGCCCTGGCCATTGCCACCCAATCCACCCCAGGAAGCAGATGGCAACCATCTGTTGGTCAAAACATGGGCAACTTTATTAATAAACATAACCATACAATATTAACATAACCTGCAATGGGGCATCCTAGTGGGTAAATGGTATTAATTCATGGGTATATCTACCCATATCTGGATTATTAATTTATGGGTATATCTACCCATATCTGGATTATTGATTATGAATTTGTATGGAGTGATGACATCTCACTCCATACCTCTTAGATCACTATTGAGCAGGGGGTTAGACTCAATTGCCCAAAAAGCTACTTCCAACTCACGTATTCTATGAATCTATCATTCTATGAAGCTGGAACGATTTGCACGGCTCCTTCCCTAAATGTCTCTGTATCCAAGAAAGATGTCATCTATTGCTGTGGTCTAGCTGAACTTCCCATCCTATGACTTTCTGCAAATTTTCCTGTTTGAGTGAATCACAAAATTAAAGGATGGATTACTGAATATGAACAATGACAATAACAAATTCTTTATTGGAGCAAGAAGAGGTTCATTTTTTCATTTGCACTCAGTTGTAGGATAGCCAGAAATAACTGGACATGGAATGAAATAACTTAGCTGTCTGTGTTTGCCTCAGGGGAAAGGACGGAAATCCTTGCCTATTTTTAAAAAGCCTGTACTCTCAAATAAAGCTTCTTATAGTACTATGCTTAAAAAAGTGCACTAGAAATAACTAATTAACTTTTTGTAGAACAGTGATTCCCACCTTAGAGATGCTAACAGCATTAAACTATAACTCCCTGAAACACAGAGGAATAACTTATGTAAGGTGTTATATTCTAATTCCATCTATAGTTTCTCACTTAGCCTTACCCTTTGGTAAGGGAACAAGTGAATGATATGTACAGGTATTCCCTACAGAGAATCCATTAAATAAAGCCTCAGATTACCATGTTAATACTGCTAATTTAATGAGTTAGATGTTTCCAATTTTAAATCTTGATACTGAGCGAAACAACTGGTTAAAGTGCTCTCATTTTAAACAGACTACAAAGAAAATTTAGCATGGCCGGTTGAAGAGTTATTCAACAGAGCAAGCCACAGCTGAGCAAAAGTGAAACCAAAAGGTCAAACTATAGTTTTTAGGGGTTAAATTAGATTACACATTTAGGACCTTTACCGTTGAGTAAAATGAGTGGTGAAAGATGTTTATTTGTCATAACATGTGATTTTCCTGACCCGCATCTCTTTCATTGAGTGTGGTTTAGTTAACATCGGGCAGGATGGGCTTAATTTGTAAATCTGATCACCGGAGCTGAAGGGAAAAAAGAATGAACTGGTGGAACTACACATTCCTGTTAACATCTGGTTTGGTGCTACAGAACCTCCACCTTGGGCACACTTGTTTAAAACAGTAAATGATGGTTTAATTGCAAATGTTTCTGGAGTTTTCTTAGGCTCACTGTAGTTTGTGCGCATTAAAACAAGGTATGTTTTAACATTGCAGGCGCACCCCCCCAATAATGGACTCAGACACAAATGAAAGTGGATAACGGCATTGGGCCACATTTATTGATTCATGCCCTAGTCCGAATTATAAATTTCTATTGGTAAAACGACCAATCATAATTCTTAAGGCAAGCAGGCCGAAGAAACACTGGTAAGGTACCACCCAAAATTGCCAACGGCAATTGTTACAATGTATCTATTTGTATCAATTTGTTTGTTGACAACAAACAAATTGTTGACCGTACTCAATATCTAACTAATGACCCCACCCTCTGACGTGTATCCGTAAAATCAGGGGGTGATGCCAGCTGTCTAGTTGTAACCATCACCCCCTCGCCTGGTTCGTCGTTGACCGGACAACGTTTAAACAACTTATGCCTATCTAGTGTTGTCCAGTCAATTGCGAACCTGCCGGATACCTGTGGGTCATAAATGTTTACCTTACCAGTGCTACCCGCCACCCGGAGAGGCTTCAATAAAGGCTCGACGCCCCCCCCCCCCAAGACCGTCAGCTCGGTCGACAGGCCTGCTCGCCAATCACCCAGCAGGAGGTCCATACCTCCTCGCGACAGATGGACCCCATCCCCTGAATAAAGCCCATAATTTTGCAAACTGATGGCGGGATGACGACTGACCCGCCCCCAGCCCTTGGTCGAAAGGAATCGGGCCACAGCCCTGTTCACCATGCGCCTAGCGCGGTCCAGGGCCTGAAGGTCAAAGCCTCCCCTATAAGCGTGCCGTGGGACCATATCTGACCAAACAAGGGTTGTGGCGGGCCATACGTAATGTAAGTAGGTGAGGTCCCCGCAAATCGCATGCTTCAGCGATAAGCCAGTGACCTGTCCCAAGTCATTACCCCCAAGGTGTATGATCAGAATGTCGGGCGGGTCAGCATTCCTTGCCGAAAAGAGGAATGGCAAGAGCTCCCGCCACAACATACCGGGCTTACCGTACCATGTGAGACTTGCGTATGCACCCAGTCCCAGTCGGGGTCCCCAATCTGTCGCCGCAGCGTAACGCGCTGCCCTGTGCACGTAGCTATGGCCCACCAGCCATACTGTCACCGGTGTGATAAGACACCCAGGGTCTGTCAAGGGAAAAAACAGGGAAGGAAGAGATGTGTGGTGACTAAAACGGTACTCACGGTGGGAGTGGGCGAACATAAAACTGGAAACACTGCGAGCCCCACCTCCCCATGCTGTGTATGTCAGCCCCGGAGTACCCATAAGCAGCCGCAGTAGAGGCCGCCCCAATTCTAAACGAATGGGTGCCATAACGGGCCCCAGGGAGGCCCACACTAGCCAGTGCCTTCCCAGTCACCTTCCAAAATTTAAATTTAGTGAGGGGAGACCCATCTTGGTGACAGAAAAACGGGCCATGGTGCGTGCCACGCAGTGCAAGGAACTCCTGTAGGGCACCAACCGGACAGATGTCTGCCAAGGAACATCGTAGCAGTCTTACTCCACTGCCTACGCCGTGCTGATCTGTTTTAGAGGAGCGTATCCTCAACTGAGCCCAATTATTGCAAACATGGACATTTCGAGTTCCAGTGCCCTACGACTTGCATCCGCCTTAGACAGCATCACAAGCTCGCTGATGCGGAGCGCTCCAAAAAAGGCCACCGTTGTAGCCGCATGAAACAGGGCTGCCTCATACCTATCGAAACATAGGTCATGCCAGCCCCGTGCCAGTTGGGTAAGGACCCCCGGGGAAATTGGGTGGCGGTCGTCCAGGCTACGCCCACGTTCCCGCACCCACCCCTCCAAAACGTGTCTCACACGGAAATCAGCGGTACTGTCCGCATGACCTCCCACCTTGGCCATGAAAGCCAGCGCTGACAGCCTAGATGCTATGGTGCGGGGTGCAAGGCCCTGGGCGTGCAGGTAAACCATGAAACGAAGGAGGTGCGCCACTGGGATCTGCCAGGTATCTGGCAGTCGGGATTGGGTACAGAAAGTCTGAAAGGAAACCAACGCGTGGTGATACGCCTTACGCGTGCGTGGCGCCAGCGACATGCCGATCGCCCGGTTCACCTCTCCTTGCCAAAGGTCCATATCTCCTCCGGGAGTGGCGAGGGAAATTCCTCCGCATCTGGGGCCAAGGCACGGAACCGGGAGATCTGCAGGCGGGACAAAGCGTCAGCAATATCATTATTCACCCCCGGGACATGCCTGGCCCTGAACAGTACATTGAGGCGCAGGCTGCGCAACACAAACTGGCGCACGAGGTCCATGACCCTGGGAGATTTAGAGGTCTGTGAGTTGACAATGTGGACAACGGCCGCATTGTCACACCAGAAATGCACCACAGAGTTGGCCCACTCCTCACCCCATAGCATCAAAGCCCCCAGTATGGGAAAAAATTCCAAATATGTGAGATCCCTCAGGCGACCCGTGCCTGACCAGGCTGGTGGCCACCCACCATAGGCCCACTTCCCATTGAAGTACATCCCATAACCAAGGGATCCCGAGGCATCAGACTGAATCTGAAAGTGAGGTGAAGCCAGGAGGTCGGACCTCCAAAATGAACTCCCTCAGGAACTGGAGCCATATGTGCATATCTGCCCTGATGCCCCGTGTCAATCTCACCCTATGATGGGTCCTGGATAAGCCTGCCATGGCATCGCACAAGCGCCGAGCAAATGCCCTGCCAGGTGCGACCACCCTGCAAGCGAAATTAAGGTGGCCATGTAGCACCTGCAGTTCCCGAAGGGATGCCTTGCGCTTAGCCAGCAAGTCCGATATAAGGGCCACTATCCTTGACACCTTGTCTCCCGGCAACCTAGACGCCTGCGCTACCGTGTCAATCTCCACCCCCAGGAAAACTAACTTATTAGATGGGCCTTCGGTCTTTTCGGGCGCTAAAGGGACACCAAGTTCCTCCATTAGCGTCTGAAATGTGTTGAGGAGACATGTGCACGTGTCCCTGCCCCGTTCATCCCCGAACAAAAAGTCATCCAGGTAATGGGCTACAGACCGAGACCCTGACCTACGGACAAATGCCCACTGCAGGAATGTACTGAAACGCTCGAAAGCCGAGCAGGATATGGAACAGCCGAATGGCATGGCTTTGTCAAAATAATATTCACCCCGGAATTTGAAACCCAGCAACTCAAAGTCACCCGGGTGCACCGGCAGGAGACGAAAAGCCGACTTAATGTCACACTTAGCCAACAGTGCACCCGGGCCACAAGAGCGCACCATGCGCAATGCCTGGTTGAAGGATGTATACCTGACCGAGCAAAGGTCATCAGGGATAGCATCATTGACCGAGTGACCGGCTGGGTAGGACAAGTGATGAATCAGGCGGAACTCGCCCGGGGACTTCTTGGGCACTAGTCCTAGAGGAGACACTTTAAGGTTGGGGAACGGGGGCGCGGGAAAAGGGCCAGCGACCCTGCCCGCATCAATCTCCTTATTAATGCTGGCGGCAGCCACCTCCTCCCTTCCTCTAAGTGACAAAAGGTTGGGTGCGTCTTGCGGTGACCTATCCCCCGTGAAAGGAATACGAAACCCCAGTTGAAAACCCTGAAGGAGGTACACTTTGTCTGCCCTCTTCGGGTACAATGCGAGCCAACGCTCCAGCATGTCGACATTAATTGGGGAGGGGGCCTTTCGGTGGACCCGCTCCCTCAGCGGCAGTCCTACCTGCCCCTTGTCCACCCCTACCCCTGCCCCTGAATCCTCCCGGCCTGGGACAGGCAGAGGCAGCATGGGGGCCAGAACAAGAGGGGCACTCATGCTTGTACTTGCAATTTTTCCTGTTGCAAGAACCATTGGACGAGAAGGTCCAGCACAGCAGGCGGGCTGGAACCCCCTGCCCTGCCACTTGGCGGGGAACCTGTACCGGGGCCGCTCGTTGGACCGCATGTCCACAATGGTATCTCTCCCCAGGCGCCAGGCGCGTGGGGGTCATATACAGAAGCCACAGCTTCTGGCAGGGCTCATCCCACCTCATCTCTGGGTGCAGTGGAATCCTCATGCGGAATTCTTCGTCGTAAGCCAGCCACGACGGACCCGGGAAGTCAACCATAGCCCGGTAAATGTTGTCCAGATACTGGACCATAGGGATGGCCAAATCCGGCCTAGCCCTGAGGTAAACGGCCATGTAAATTAGGTACGCTGGCAACCAATTTGCCCACGTGCGTGGCGGCTTACGACGACGTGCCTGCTCCTTATCCTTCTCGTCCAGCCCTTCCCTCTCTTCCTTGGTTGGCTCCCTATTAAGAAGGGAGAAGATGTCTACATACTCGCCCCTCCAGATCTTTTCCTTGGTGGACTGGGCCAGATGGTCCCCCAGGGGCAAGGAATACCCTGCTGTCGGCAATGCCGACACCGGCACAGAGGGAACTGCGGGCAAAGCAAAGGGGGCCTGCACCAGCCCGGGGATCCCCAACACATTCCCTACCACATAGGGGGCGCCACCCCGACCCGGGCCCTGGGTCAGGGATGAAGTCGCCGGGTGGGCCGGGGACGATTGGACCGCCGGGCCACCCGTGCGAGGCCATGGCCACTGGAAAGCCCCCCCCAGGGAAGTCAGTTGTGTGGGTGCACTAGCTTGAACTGCATACTCACCCGATGCACCCCCACGGGCCGCCCCCACCGGGGGTTCCGGCCCGCTGGGGGCGTCGGAGCTCACGACCGAAGCTGAGCTCGTCGACGGGGCCAGATCAGCACCAGACTGCTGCACCTGCTGAGTGGGGAGCTGCGAGGCAGTGGCCACCACCGGCCCGCGCGCCTCAGGCAGCTCAACCCGACCCGTCGCCAGCCGCTGTCCAGCAGCCAAAGGGTCAACCTGGAATCCGAGAGATGCCCCCGTTTGATTGGCCCTCACCAAGGATGCCTCAAGGGCCGCTACACGGGCCAGAAGGGCCTCTGCATTAACATAGGCCCCAGCCCCGACAGGGGGCAAATGGGCAGCCGGCCCATAAGTCACGGGTACTTGTCCAGATCCCTGGGCCCCAGGGGCCAGATAAGGCCAAGAGCCCATGCTCGGCCCTTGGGGAGCCATGGGCATGCCCTGCCAAAGCAGGGAACCCAACCACCCCCCGTGGCTCGCTCCCCCCATGGGGAACTGTGCGCCCGGGCAAGAGGGCCCAGCCGCACGGACCATGCCGGGGGCAGTGGTCACCGTTTGCGGGCCAAGGGCCGAGGCCCTGTCCGGGGCAGCCTGCGCGCACCGCGCATCGGGCCAAGGGGACACCGATCCCATTCCCACCGGTCCCGGTGGGCTCCGCTAAAGGTGGCTGCTGGGCGGGCGCAGTCGCGGTCCTCCGACCCGGCTGACGCCTCCGCGCCGATCGAGCCACGTTCGCAGCTGCCTTCTTCTTAGAGGGCATAGCTGGTTTAGCTAGGAAGCCGAAGAAAAAGAAAAGCTGCCCGAAAAGGCTTCCCCTGAAAGGACACGAGCGACGGAGGTAAGAGGGAAAAACTTCTCCGCTCCGTCGCTTCGCCAAAATGGCAGCACGGCTGCCTCGTGGCCAGCCCTTTTATTAGGGTGCTGGCCACGCCCCTAACTACCCGGATGCCTTCGTCCGGTGGGGGGGCCCCCGCAAAGAGCGCGGCGGCCATTTTGGCGCCACGCTTGCATTATGTCAATTTCTCAAGCAACCTATAATTTCAACATATTGATATTGTGCTGAGGAAGTAGGTCCTTTATGGCAGAGATGGGCCCTGTGTAATCTCAGAGCAGCTTGTAGCCCTGGTAATTTTTACCTCCTACTATCTGGTGTCTCTCATACTACACTTTTTAGGTCTGTGGTGATGATTTTGTGATGTTTTGAGGGATCTCATGCCTTAATTTTTATTTTATTTTTATTTTTTTACCATGAGAGGACACAAAGAGGCTGTTTCAATTATTAAAACCTCATTTTTGTATAACCCATTTTCAGCTAACAAAAATTCATTGTAGCAACTTGCCCTTGCTCGAAAGCCAGTCATATCTGATTCTAGGGTTCAGTGCCCATCTCTGTTTATAGCCAAAGACCCAACACTGTCTGCTTCTGCAGACATTTCAGTGAACATGTGGCAGGCATGCCTAGACACCGTAGTCCATGGAACACTATTTACCTTCCCATCAAAGTGGTCCCTATTTATCTACTTGCAATTTCTTGCTTTCAAAGTGCTAGGTTGGCAGGAGCTGGGACAAAGATGGGAGCTCATTCCATCATGCAGTACTACATGACATTAATTTTTTAAAAATTAAATAATAATGCAAATTACAGTTTTTAGTCCTTTGCTCCTTGGGAGTCTATTTCTCATCTTCCCACACAACAAAAAACCTTACCAAATGGCAACATCAATTAAAAAACAAATAAAGCCAGAATTCATAAACTACCAGCTCATATTCTCTTAGGATATACAGCACTGTATTCCCAAAGGCTCCTTTGGTGTAACCAATTATTTGAACTTTAGGAAAAATGGGGCCTGGCATACCCCTAAAGGAAGTTTTCCACATTAGAATGGGTCTACCACTGAGACGGCATGATTACTTGTTGCTACCATTCTCATCTCTTTTTGCACAGCCACTCTCAATAATGTGGATTTTGAGGAGCATATGAAATAGGTAGTCTTTCTTTGGAAGAAGCATTTATTATATTTGCAAGCTTATAAAAATTCTTTAAATTTTTTACTCCATGATAGGAACCATGTTTTCTCTCTATATCTATCTATCTATCTATCTATCTATATCTATATCTATATCTATATCTATATCTATATCTATATCTATATCTATATCTATATCTATATCTATATCTATATCTATATCTATATATCTATATATCTATATCTATATCTATATCTATCTATCTATATATATATATATATATATATATATATATATATATATATATATATATATATATATATATATATATATATATATATATATATATATATATATATATATATATATATATATATATATATATATATATATATATATATATATATAAACACTATTAGATTTAAACATTGAAATTAAAATTAATGGGGAATACCTGAATAACATCTGATATGCTGATGACACAGTGTTGCTGGCCACATACCTTGCAGATCTTCAGTTGATGTTGGATCAAGCTAAAGCTTCAATTGCAGGATATGGTTTGGATCACAACACCAAGAAGACTAAACATCTTGTTACAAGCCAAGCACCAACTCAAGACAAGTGAATGGCAGGAACACAACAAATAGAAAGAATGGATAAAACTGTGTATTGGATTTGATTATGAATGTTACGAGATTAATTTTTAATGTTTCTTTTTCTCTTTGCATTTTCTTGGTATTGTTTTTATATGTTTATTGTTAATTAGTTAATGTATGTTTTATTTTTTATTTATTTTTATATGTATTCTTGCAAATTCTCAATAAAAATTTAAAAAACCTGTCTATTGGGGGAGTATGTTAAATGAAAAGTGGGAGCCCGTGGTAGAGATTAAAATACGAACAGAAAAAGCAAGATCCATCATTATAAAAATGTGACACTTGTTATGCAGTAGATATCTAACTTTTGCTCTTGTTGTTCAGTCGCACAGTCGATTCCAACCCTTTGCGACCCTATGTACCATTGATCTCCAGGCACCCCTGTCCTCCACCATCCTCCTCAGCCCGCTCAGCTCGGTGCCCGCTGCGTCCACAATACCATCCAGCCATCTCATCCTTGGCCGTCCCCTTTTTCTTTTGCCCTCCACCTTTCCCAGCATCAAGGCTTTCTCAAGTGAATCCTCTCTTCTCATTTGGTGTCCAAAGTACTTCAGCTTCATCTTTACTATTTGACCTTCTAAGGAGCAGTCAGGACTGATTTCTTTCAAGATTGACTTATTTGTTCTCCTCGCTGTCCAGGGTACTCTCAAAACTCTCCTCCAACACCACATCTCAAAGGCGTCTATTCTTCTGCGCTCAGCCTTCCTAATGATCCAGCTCTCGCATCCATACAATACCACCAGGAATACCATTGCTTTGACTATATAGATTTTTGTTTGCAAGGTGATGTCTCTACTTTTCACTATGTTCCCCAGGTTTCTCATGGCTTGTCTCCCTAGAATCAGTCGCCTCTTTATTTTATATGTATTCACCATCTGCAGTGATCCTAGATCCCAAGAAAGTAAAATCCGTCACTGCTTCTACTTCTTCCCCGTCTACTTTCCAGGTGCTGATAGGGCCTGTTGCCATTATCTTGGTTTTCTTGATGTTAAGTCTCAGGCCAGCTTTTGCACTCTCTTCTTTCAACCTAATCAGTAGCTTCTTTAAATCTTAATCACTTTCTGCCATTAGGGTGGTATCGTCTGCATATCTCAAATTGTTGATGTTTCTCCCAGCAATTTTTATCCCATATTGTGATTCCTTCATCCCTGCATTGCGCATTATGTGCTCTGTGTATAGGTTGAAAAGGTAGGGTGATAAAATGCAGCCTTGTCTTACTCCTTTTCCTATTCCAAACCATTCTGTCATTCCGTGTTCTGTCCTAACTGTTGCTTCTTGACTCTTGTACAGATTTCTCATAAGACATATGAGGTGTTCTGGTATTCCCATTTCTTTAAGCACTTGCCACATTTTATTGTGGCCCACGCAGTCAAAGGCCTTGGTGTAGTCAATAAAGCAGAGGTATACTTGTTTCTGATATTCCTTTGTTTTCTCCATGATCCACCGTATATTAGCAATGTGGTCTCTAGTCCCCCTGCCTCTTGTGCAACCCAACTGCACCTCTGGCAATTCTCTCTCCATGTGCTGCTGAAGTCTATCCTGTATTATCTTGAGCATCACCTTCTAGCGTGTGGGATGAGCGCAATTGTTCGATAATTTGAACATTCTTTGGCACTACCCTTCTTTGGGATTGGAACGTAGACTGATCTTTTCCAATCCTTTGGCCACTGTTTTGATTTCCAGATCTGCTGGCATACCGAATGCAGTAATTTGATTCCGTCATCTTTTAGAGCTTTGAAAAATTCAACTGGGATACCGTCATCTCCACTAGCTTTGTTGTTTGCAGTGCTTTTTAGGGCCTTTCTGACTTCACTCTCTAGGATGTCTGGCTCAAGTTCAATGTTCTCATCATTGTGATTATCAGTGGTGTAGAGGTCCTTTTTGTAAACTTCCTCTATGTATTCTCTCCATCTTTTCTTAATCTCTTCTGCATCAGCTAACTCCTTGCCATCTTTGTCCCTTATCATGGTCATTTTTGCTTTGAATGTTCCCTTGATTTCCCCAATTTTTAAAAAAGATCTCTAGTCCAGTCTCTTGTGTTGTTTTCCACTATTTCTTTGCACTGTTCATTTAAATAGATTTCCTTGTCTCTCCTTGCTTTTCTTTGAAATTCTGTGTTCAAGTGACTGTATTTTTTCTTTTCTCCTATGCCTTTTGCATTCCTTCTTTCCTCTGCTATTTTAAGAGTCTCATCAGACAACCACTTTGCTTTCTTATGCTTCTTTTCTTTTGGTATGGTTTTCCTTGCTGCCTCCTGCATGATGTCCCACACATCTGTTCATAATTCTTCTGGCACTCTGTCTATCAATTCCAAACCATTAAATCTGTTCCTAACCTCCACCGTGTATTCCTTAGGAATGTTGTCTAGGTCATATCTGTCTGGCCTGATTGTTTTCCTTATTTTCTTTAGTCAAAGTCTGAATTTTGCTATTAGTAGGTTGTGATCTGAGCCACAGTCTGCTCCAGGTCTTGTTTTTGCTGACTGTATGGAGGTTCTCCATTTTGGGCTGCAGAGTATGTAATCAATCTGGTTTCGATGTTGGCCATCTGGTGAGGTCCATGTGTAAAGTCGCCTATTGTGTTGCTGGAAGAGGGTATTTGCTATGACCAGTGTATTATCTTGACAGAACTCTATCAATCTTTGCCCTGCTTCACTCTGTGTTCCAAGACCAAACTTGCCTGTTATTCCATCTACTTTTTGATTTCCTACTTTGGCATTCCAAAGATTCCAAACTTTTGCTACAAAGATCCAAATAGTGAGATATTATATATTCTTAGTGTTGCTATATGGAGTAGAATCTTGGACATTGACTGAAGCATCTCAAAAGAAAATCAAAGCTTTTGAAATGTGAATCTACAGATGGCTGCTAAGGATTTCATGGGTTTATCATGTGACTAAAGTAGAACTGTTGTGCCAGATGGATAAAGAACAAAAACTGTGTAAGACTATTAAAGAAAGAAAGCCCCATTGCCCGCCCAACCGGAAGGGAAAGGCTGCAGCTGAAGAGGGCTGGCAGCTAATAATAACTGTGATGCCTGGACCTCTACCCATTGCCCACCTGACCAGAGGGGAAGAGACAACAGCTGTGGTCCGGCCGAAGGGAAGAAGACCCAGCTGCAGGGGGCTGGTGGCTACAAGAACTATGCTGCCGCCACTACCATCCATTGCCCGCCTGGCCGGACGAGAAGTGGCTACAGTTGTGGACGGCCGGTAGTCGCTTCTGCAATGTTTTTGCAACGTTTTTTGCAATTTTTTATGATGTACACTGGTGTTTTATTTTACTGTATTGTATTCTATTATATTTTATTGTACAGTGGTACCTCACTTAAACACCATAATGCGTTCCACGGGATTGCTCTTTAAGCAAGTTTGCTCTTTAAGCAAAACACCATTGTAGTGACCAATTGTGACTTCTGGTGGGGGGATTGCGAACCCCAATTTAGTTGTTAAGCGAATTTTAGGTTGGTTTTAGTTGTTAAATGAGGTGACCATTCAGAGAAAATTCAGAGAAGAATGGTAGGAACCAAGTATGTGCTAATTTCTTATTATAAATTGCATACATGCTTAAAATTTTGATATTAATATGTCTTTTTCATGCTTTATCCTACTTTTAAAACTTTTTTTTAACTAGCAGAATAAGTTGCATATTTATTTATTAGTGGTTGTAGATTAACCCCAATGGAAAAAAATCTTCACAGATGCCAGGCACAAAATAATACAGTACACCTTCTGGTATAATTCTGTTTCCTACCTAAAATTTGAGATTGTTATTAATCTCCCCTCATTAATTAAAGAATAACTATAGGTCACTCTGCCATATCCAGAGGTTCATTATCCACGGTTTCAGGAATCCATGGATCTAAAAATATTCAACCAAATATCCCTGAAATACATATCAATTTCTATGGTGCATTACCAGATTTAGGCATTGGAGGCCACTGTCTGCACTGTAAATATACAATTCACATTATCTGCACTTTCAGGTAGCCATAGTAGATCTCACTGCACATCCCCTGCAGATAAGCGGGTGACAACCTGTATCTTAATTGGTGGTAATAGAATGCAACCAATATGGTTCAACAGATGTGTCACAGGATGCTGTCTTCAAGAGTTGTGAGTGCCAAGGCAATTTGGAGTTAGGGTAGGTATCCTTTTAAAAAAAAGCAAACTAACTTAAAAGATAACTAACTGTTTTAGATATGGGAAAATGAATTGTTGCTCCTTAAAAATTCAAGAATGCTGAGCCACTAATGGATCAGTTAGAAACTGTAACTGCATCAAATATCTTTTAAAAAGTAACTTTTGAAGTGCTGCTCTTTCTATCCAAATCCCATGGTAGATTCCTTCTTAAAATGGAGCCAGGTTGTATAGCGGTTGCGATTATGTCAAGGCTGTAGGAAGCTTGAATGGCATACTGAAAGGCTTCTGGAGCATCAAGCGAATGTATCTTTTTATCTGTCTGTACCACAGCTCAAAGGGTATAAGACCTAGAGCTCTGAAACTTGACATGGAGACTATGGAGATGATAGAGTGTGTATCTCATCCTCAGAATGTTATTTGGTTATCGGGAAGGAGAGAGATGAGGAAAAATGAGAGGAAAAGGCAGGAAAGAGTGGATGAACAGACAAGGTTTGCAACAGAAGGGCAGTTTATATTCTGAACATGAGGACAAAATGAAACCATCACATCATCTTCAATTACTCTGGTGGTGATTATATGGGCAGGCTACTCAGTGAAGTG
This sequence comes from Bradypodion ventrale, assembly GCA_035047345.1. Taxonomy (NCBI): domain Eukaryota; kingdom Metazoa; phylum Chordata; class Lepidosauria; order Squamata; family Chamaeleonidae; genus Bradypodion; species Bradypodion ventrale. Next base: position 275,936,745 of record JAWDJE010000001.1, read on the forward strand.
GCCTCTTGTTAGGAAAATCTCTTTGGAGATAAGTTTTCTTAATGAGCAAGATCCACATTTGGAGGGCTTTTGAAAAAGTGCCTGCAGATGAGGAGTCTGAAAGTTCAACTTTAAAGATGTTGATTCTGGAAAAGAAAGTTACTAGAATTATCATCTATGATAGACCTTAGACTTTATCAACACTTTATTGGAATGTCTTTTTGCCTAAATAGGGACTGCATTTGATCATCTATATTGTCCTTACCTGCTGTCTGGTAGGGTTTTGGTACATTGAATCTTGTATTGTCTTTTCATCCCATTTTTAGAATGCTCTTGCATAATCTGCTGCTCTTTGTTGGCTTAGACCAGGAGTGAACAAACTTTTCAGGCTGTGGGCCAGTCATGTGGTTTAGCAGGCCGATCATGTGGTTTAGCGGGCTGCTCACATGGTTCCTCCCTCCAGAAGGATGTTTTGCAACAGGATGAGATAGATTTTTTTTAGGCTGCCATTTTCTCTTGCTTAAACCAGGGGTATCCAAACTACAGCCCGTGGGCTGGATACGCCCCCTGACACTAATTCATCTGGCCCATTACAACCTTGTCACTCTGGAAGTGGAAGTGGAAGTAAAACACGCCCTGACCGGCGTGTTTTTCTTCCACTTCCAGGAGTGATGAGGGTGTCGCGGGTTGGATGAATTGGCTTTGGGGTCCAGATCTAGCCCACAGGTCATAGTTAGGGCACCCTTGGCTTAGACATTGTTCTTGAAACATGTGTGGGTTGAAACAGGCCATAGAGAACAAACGGGCAGAGCGGAGAACACACTGGAGAGGGAGAAAGAGCCCCTCTCTAAATTCATAGATATGTACATTAATAAATATGCCAGAGAAACTCCATCATTTGTACAGGATTCCACACATTTTATTACATCTCTAGAAGGTATAACTATACCCTATGGATCAGTCTTTGTGACTCTACATGTGGAATTGCTATACACCAATATACCTCATGAGGCAGCCAGGTTAGTAATTCAAGATGTCCTTGACACCAGGAGTAGTTTATCACCTCCCACACACTTCCTTATTGATATATTGGAAATTGTTATTGAGAATAATTACTTTCGATTTGGAGACACGTTCTATCTCCAAACCAGAGGAGTGGCCATGGGTAGTGCCCTGGCGCCCAGTCTGGCAAACATATTTATGATAAGCTTTGAAAATTTGTATCTTTATAACACACACAATAACCCATTTTTTAAGAACATGGTCATATACAAAAGGTACATTGATGACCTCTTTTTAATTATGGACTCTGCAGATATGTTAAGTGAATTTATAGGTTGGATTAATGTGCAGGATTCAAACTTGAAGTTTACACATCGAATAGAGCATCATAGAATACCTTTCTAGATATGGAAATATATAAATCACAAGATGGAAAACTTAGCATCAGCCCTTATAAAAAACCAACAGATAGAAGTCCGTATTTGGAATATGGTTCTTACCACCCTCATCATGTTACGAATAATATCCCATATGGATTATTCGCTAAAGCAAATGCAACATTCTTTTTTTAAAAACAGCTCATGACATCAGCTCTACACTTAAAAATAGAGGGTACCCTAACCATATAATTAACAAGAGTTTGTCTAAGGTAAAGAGCAAGCCCAGGCAAAATCTATTGCAATGCAAACAACGGGGTGGTAACCGAAACATTTTCTTTTCTATAGAATTCCCCCCGACCCTCCGGCCAATGACATTAGGAAACTTATCCACTCTCATTGGCACATAGTACAACACATCACAGGGTGCAAATCCCCCCCGAAGATTGGCTTTAGGAGGACTGCATCTTTAAGCAACATTCTTATTAAGTCGGACCACACAGCACGTATTCCTAAAATTAGGTTACTGGTAGTGGGGCATTATCAATGCCACGGCTGTATTTCATGTAAACTGTGTTGGGAAACCAAGGAAATATTTATCCCCGCAAAAAATTACCATCATAAATTTAAACAGTTCACTAATTGTAACAGCAAAAACTGTATATGTCTTATAGAATGTAGCTGTCAGAAGCAGTATATCAGGAAACTGGTCAGACTGCTAAAAGTCAGGATATGTGAGCATAAGTCTAAAATTCGAACACAGGACCTTAGTGCTCCTCTGGTGTCACATTTTATGCAAATGGGTAAAATGGAAAGTGACTTTAAATTCACAGTATTGGAACAGGTCTGCCCCAAGCCTTATGAAAAAATAGATCTTAATAAACAACTTTTACGCAGAGAGGCTTTTTCTATACATCTCTTTGATACGGTAACACCTAAAGGGTTAAATTTAGAATTGGATATGTCTCCCTTTTTGTTAAACTACTCTAAGGTAAATATGTAAGGATGACATAATGCGAGAATGCAGTTAGTTATCATTAATCTCTTTAATAATTTTCACCTGACAGCGATTAGAGACCTATTTATTCTAGCAAGTTTCCTTTTGAATCTAACGTCCGCTAACACTAAGCAGATCACGCAAAGAGGCAAGGACGCTAAGAGTTAAAGCTTATCACACGGACACTTTGGATCACTAGTTCTCAGGTAAGAATATCTCAGTAATACTTTTAAAATCTTTTAAATAATACCTTTAAACTAATACCTTTAAAATAAATACCTTTAAAATAATATTTTATATACCATTACGACCCTTGTCATTGTTCAACATATTGTTTAATATACTGTTTTAAAAAGAACCATTTACAATACTGTTTATATTATATGAAATACTGTTTTATATATTGTCTAAAATACTGCTAAAATACTGCTTAAAATACTGTACAAAAATACCTATTTAAATACTGTATATACATCTAATAATAACTTTGCATGTAAATAATGTATATACTACATGTATCACTGCCACTGTCTCTTTTTAAGCATTGCACTTTAGTATTGTATGTTTGCACTATATTGTTCCAACATAAGCTCATTCTAATTCAGTATTAATTAATTAACCCTGATGAAAGGGTTAATACCCAGAAAATCTCATTATTTTACCGGAATAGCTTTGGAAATTGTTCGGATATTATTCTCAAGTATGCACCTATAAAATTATTGAAGAAAAATTACCCAAGCCTTGGACTCAATTGACTTATTTGGCTAGAGTTTTACAGTTGCTACGGACATTTATTGTGCAGTAGTGTTCTTCGCCAGCCACGAGCGGGTACTCTTTCTCCCTCTCCAGTGGGTTGAAACAGGACCAATGGGAGGCCAGAAGGAAAGGCAGAATAAGCTCAGGACTGGATGAAAACAAAAGCAGAGTGCAAAGGGAAAAAACAGAAAAGAGCAGAGGAAGAGGGGGAAAGTCACTGGGATGAGGACTTCTAAATTTTGTGAAACTGTCATCTCTCTACAGACTCCATAAAAATAAAAGATAATGTTTATGTCTATGTCTATGTCTGTCACAGTTCCAGGGCTGTGAGACTGATTGATCTTAATCAGCTAAAATGATTTGTAGCCACTATTGCTTCAGCCACTAGATGGCATACTTTCTCAATCATGACACATCCTTTTTAAGGACAATAACTAAAGGTTGCTCTGGGAATAATTAATCACAAGGTCTGAGACAGTGTGTGAAAGGCTGTGTGCAGTGACCAGAGACTCCTGCACAACAGGAGGCAAAGTGAGCAGCAGTGGCTAAAGAGAAAATCTACTTCTGTTGAGGAAAAGAAAACTATATACCCTCCTACAATCCAAGCTTGGATTATAGTTCCGAGCTATTAATTGTAAATAGCTCAATGCCATCTTCTTCTTCTTGTTGCCATGCAATAAAATGAGAAGAAAATGAAACCCTCCATAGCCATGCTTCAACGGTGACAAAGTTCAGTTGCTCCAAATCAATGGCTACATATCATGGAAAGGCAGCAGGCACACTCACAGGTTCCACAATTCATAACTTCACTCAGAACATACAGATGTTTTCATCTTTGACAGTACCACAAGATTGTTTGAAGCCTTTTATAAAGCTGACTGAATGGATTGTCATTGCCCATGTGAATCTGGTTATTTTTTTAACCAGTCCTTCACATTTTTAATGGAAAAAAACTTGATCTGATCTCTATAGTTTTGAATTGTAGAGCTTTGGCAAATATATAGTCTGTAACAAAAGTGTCATTCTAATTACCATGTCATGTCAATTGCCTTTGATGTTAATGTTCCAATTATAGCACAGTCAACATTCAGCATGATTGGACTAAACAATTAGGATAAATTGAAGTACTGATCCACTTGGATCATTTCCATCTTAACATGCCATGTTCGTCTGGCTTCATTACTTGGTAAATTAAAACATAGAGAAGACAAGTGTTGAAAACTGTTATTGCTATTATAGAAGCTTTTGAACTAAGTATGTGCAATTGAGATAAAGTGACTGCCCGTGGAAAGAAGACTTCAGTAACAGAAGTGTTTTGTTGGCTTCAGAACTGCTATGGGTATTAGACACCTATTCTATTAAGAGTCACCACCTACAATGTGAGAAGCATGATTATGATCAGCCTGCTATTAACTAGAATAATTTTAAGGGTTATGTAAAGCAAGCAATTTGTATGATATGTGGAGCACAGCAAATTTAGATTGGACATCAGGAAGTACTCCCCCATCAGTAAGAACACCTGAGCTATGGAACAACTTTCCCATCAAAATTGATGAGCCACAACATTATTTTCATCTCAGTTCAGCACCAAGTTAATGTGTTGATCATGTAAAAAACAGCCGCCGCCACCCTTGGCTGACAAGTGGCTTCAATGCTTGCATGAATATGTGCCATATCAAATATTTTTAAAAAAATAATCTGTTTTATGTCTCTAAGTTTTTTAAAGTAATAATATGAATTATTATGTACCATCAAGCCAATTCTGACTTATGGTAACCCATTTCAGAATTTTCTAGCTAGAGAATACTCAGAATAAGTTTATCATTCCCTTTTTTGAAAGCATCTTGCACTGGTCACACATCCTGGCTGTTCTAACACGGAGCAGGGTGGGGAATCAATCTCCCAACCTTTGGCTTCCAATACAGAAATCTAAATTACTAAATTGGAGACCAAGACCAAGATTATCCACACTCTTGTATTCCCAATTATTATATACTGGTATGAAAGCTGGACAGTAAAGAAAAGTGATAGAAAAAAAGTTGATTCATTAGGAAAATATGATGCGAGAGGAGACCATTGCAGATGAACTGGACTAACAGAAAGAGAAACAAATGGGTCATAGAGAAAATCACACCTGAACTATTGCTGGAAGCAAAACTGATGAAATTGAGGCTGTTCTACTTTGGACACCTCATTTGTAGGCAACGCTGAAGTCAGAAGCCTGTGTTAATCACAGCTGGCATTTATCTCAATAAAGGGGTAAATCCATAAAGAAACCAGATAACCATTTCTGATCATACCAGAATCTGGGTTTCAAGGCAAAACTATTTTCATTGTTTCAATAATTTCAGGCAACACCAGCTTGTCTATTTCTACAAGCTTTATTTATCTATGTTGCTTCTAGGTTACATAAGCACAACAATGTTTCAAATTTGTGAAAACATCAAAACATATTGCAGCTATGAAAAATTGTAGGCACAAATGGTTTAAAATATTTGAACCCCAAACTTTTATTGTAGGCCAATACTTAAGAATTCAATCCAAAATACCTAAAGGTTTTAGTCAACACTGATAATGTAGTTAATCATAATGTTCAGAGTGTTTCATATTTTTGTCACCCTAATGGAGAAAAAGCAATGACATGGGGGTAAAAAAATAATGCTGAACTAGTTTTGTGAAGGTTTAGACTTTAAAACCAAAAGTCAGGTCATACTCACTGACTATATCATCTCATGTTATTCCTATTGTGAATGTAAAATATACCAGATTTTTTGGCCTCTTTTCTTTCTTCCAGTTCTAAAAAGTTGTTTCTGAAGATCAAAAGACAATTCCTGAACAACACTGAGGGAAGGAAAAGTTCACCAAGTCTCCAAGCACATGTAGAAGAAAGAACTTCAACTCATGTACAGGGTTGTGTGGATTGCATTTATTACTATGATTTATACTCCTTATTTGACCGTATAGTAGTTTAAGTAGTTAATAACAAGCACTATAAAACAGCAGTAACAACATGGAGCAGATGATGCAGTCTTTAATAGCTAGCCATGGTAGAGAAGGCTTCGCCTGACAACTTTCTCTGTGTCTATTAAAAGCATGGCAACTAAGCCAATGCAAGTGCGGCATCAAAATGGCCGCCACACTCTTTGCGGGCCCCCCCACCGGACTTGGGCATCCGGGTAGTTAGGGGGGCGTGGCCAGCACCCTTTAAAAGGGGTGGCCACGAGGCAGCCAAACTGCCATTTTGTGAAAGCGACGGAGAGGATAAGTTTTTAGCTCCGTCGCTCTCCGTGCTGCAGGGAAGCCTCCGTTCGGGCAGCAAGCAGTTTTTCTTCGCCTGCTTATCAGGCTTCCCATTCACGATTGATGCTTTCCAGAAAGAAGGCGATGGCGAATTCAGTTCGCCCAACAAGGAGGCGGCAGCCGGGTCGGAGGACCACGACTGCCCTCCCTCAGCTGGCCCCCTTCGCGGGGGCAACCACCGGGACCGGTGGAATGGGGCAGATTAACCCATGGCCTGAGGCTGGACAGCCCCAGGCCGGCCCAGCGGGGGCTGCGGCCCCCGACCTGCAATCCTCGGCCATGGGCCTGGGACAGGTGGGTGGGCATAGCGCCGCTGGGCCTCCGGCCCCTGGCCTGCATCCCCCGGCCATTGTTTTTTCCCAGGAGGGTGGGCTGGGGCCACTTCCTTGGCAGGGTATGCCCCAGGTGCCTCAAGGGCCGGAGTTTCGGCCATGGCCATACTCGGGCCCAAGTGCATCTGCACTGGCCCCAGGCATGGCGGCCAGTGGGTCGCACGCCCCCTTGGCCCCCTTTGTGTCGGGGGCTCCGTGAACGTGGACGCCCTTCTGGCCCGCGTGGTGGCCTTGGAGGCATCCATGGGGGTATCCACTCCATCAGGGGCACCTTTTGGCCTACAGTTCACCACGGCGCCGGCCAATCTTCAGCAGGTTGCCGGCCGGGTTGAGCTGCTTGAGGCCCGCGGGCCGGTGCCCGCCGCGGCCTCGCAGCTCCCTGCGCAGCAGGTACCTCCAGCTGGTGGTGGTCGGGTGTGTCCGCCGAGCTCGGTTCCGGTCGTGAGCTCCGACGGCCGCCGTGGGCCGGAACCCCCAGTGGGGGCGGCCCACGGGGGTGCAACTTGTGAGTATCCAGTTCAAACTAATGCACCCACACCAACATCCACTACAGGGGAGGGCCCACAGTGGCCGTGGCCACGTCAGGTGGGGACTGGGGGACAACAACCTCCAGCGTACCCAGGTACGGCTTTGCCGACGGCAGGCCACTCATGGGGTGGGGGTCCTCCTGTTATAGGGAGTGCTGCGGGGGTTTCAGGGCAGGTTGCAGCCCCATTTTTGATGCCCCGCACTGTTAACGTGCCGGTGTCGGCACTCCCTACGGTGGGGTACTCTTTGCCCCTTGGGGATCATTTGGCACAAGGCACTAAAGAAAAAAATTTGGCGGGGGGAGTACGTGGACATTTTCTCCCTGCTGTACAGGGAACCCACCAAGGAAGAGAGGGAGGGGCAAGACGAAAAGGACAAGGAGCAGTCCCGCCGTCGTAAGCCACCACGCACATGGGCCAATTGGTTGCCCGCATATCTCATATACATGACGGTGTATCTCAGGGCACGGCCTGATCTGGCCATTCCGATGGTCCAGTATTTGGACAACATTTACAGGGCAATGGTTGATTTCCCTGGCCCGTCGTGGTTGGCTTACGACGAGGAATTTCGAATGTCAGAAGCTGTGGCTTCTGTATATGACCCCCATGCGCCCTGCGCCTGGGGAGAGGTATCATTGTGGACATGCGGTCCAGCGAGCCGCTCCAGCGCAGGCAGGTGGCGTGGCAGGGGGTTCCAGCCCGCCTGCTGTGCTGGAGCTTCTCGGCCAATGGTGCGTGCAATAGAAAACAGTGCCGGTACAAGCACGAGTGTCCCTCTTGTGCTGGCCCCCACGCCGCTGCTGCGTGCCCACGAGTGGGCGGGTTTCGGGGGAGGGGTAGAGGTGGGCAAGGAATGGGCAGACCTGCCGCTGAGGGTGCTGGTCAATCAAAAGGCCCCCTCCCCAATTAATGTGGTCATGTTGGAGCGTTGGCTCGCAGCATACCCAAGGAGGGGAGATGCTGCTTACTTGCTGGAAGGTTTCCAGCGGGGGTTTCACATTCCGTTTGAAGGGGATAGGTCCCCCCAATATGCACCCAACTTATTTTCCCTTAAGGGCAGGGAGGAGGTGGCCGCCCTCAGTATCACCAAGGAGGTCAATGCAGGTAGGGTGGCTGGCCCCTTTCTAGCCCCGCCCTTTCCCAACCTGAAGGTTTCCCCTTTGGGATTGGTCCCCAAAAAGACACCGGGGGAGTTTTGTCTCATTCACCACCTGTCTTACCCAGCTGGCCATTCGGTCAATGATGCTATCCCTGATGACCTTTGTTCGGTCAGGTATACATCATTTGACCAGGCCCTGCGCATGGTGCGCTCTTGTGGCCCAGGTGCACTGTTAGCGAAGTGTGACATCTAGTCGGCGTTCCGACTGCTGCCTGTGCACCCGGGCGACTTCGAGTTGTTGGGTTTCAAATTCCAGGGCAAGTTTTATTTTGATAAAGCCATGCCTTTTGGCTGCTCCATCTCATGCTCGGCATTTGAACGCTTTAGCACCTTTCTCCAGTGGGCCTTTGTTCGCAGGTCGGGATCTCGGTCTGTAGCCCATTACCTCGATGATTTTTTGTTCGGGGGTGAACGGGGCTGGGACACGTGTACGCGTCTCCTCACCACATTTCAGACGCTAATGCAGGAACTCGGTGTCCCTTTAGCGCCCGAAAAGACCGAGGGCCCATCCACCAAGCTCACGTTCCTGGGTGTCGAAATTGACACGGTTTCGCAGGCATCCAGGTTGCCCATCGACAAGGTTTCCCGGATCACTTTGTTGATCTCGGCCTTGCTGGCCAAACGCAAGGTGTCCCTCCGTGAGCTACAGGTACTGCATGGTCACCTTAACTTCGCTTGCAGGGTGGTTGCACCTGGCAGAGCTTTTGCTCGACGCTCATGTGACGCCATGGCTGGCTTGTCCAGGCCCTACTATAGGGTCCGACTGAACAGGGGCATGAGGGCCGATCTGCTGATATGGCTTAAATTCCTTAAAGAGTTCAATGGGGTCTCATTTTGGAGATCTGATCTCCTGGTGTCGCCTTGTTTCCAGGTTCAGTCGGATCTATCAGGGTCCCTGGGTTATGGGATTTACTTCGAGGGGAAGTGGGCATATGGTCAATGGCCACTAGCTTGGAAGGGCACGGATCGCCTACGCGATCTCACATTCCTTGAGTTCTTTCCCATTCTGGGAGCTTTGATGCTATGGGGTGCGGAGTGGGCTAATTCGGTCGTCCATTTCTGGTGTGACAATGCTGCAGTTGTGCACATTGTCAACTCTCAGACTTCAAAATCACCCAGAGTCATGGAACTGGTGCGCCAGTTTGTTTTGCGCAGCCTACGCCTCGATGTGCTATTTCGGGCTAGGCATATACCAGGTATTAATAACGACATCGCTGATGCTTTGTCCCGCCTGCAGATCTCCCGGTTCCGTGCCTTGGCCACGGACGCAGAGGAATTCCCCTCGCCGCTCCCGGACAACATAGGGACGTTTGGCAAGGAGAGGTGAACCGGGCGATCGGCATGTCGCTGGCGCCCCACACGCGTAAGGCATATCTCCATGCATTCAGTACCTTCCAGGCCTTTTGTCCCCAATTTCGATTACCAGGGCTCTGGCCTATACCAGTGGCGCAGATTCTTCAATTCATGGTTTACCTACACAGCCAGGGCCTAGCTCCCCACACCATAGCATCCAGCCTGTCAGCACTGGCATTCATGGCCAAGGTGGGGGGTTATGCTGACAGCACAAATGACTTCCGTATACGACATGTTTTGGAAGGGTGGGCGCGGGAGCGTGGACGCTGCCCAGACAACCACCATCCAATCTCTCCAGGGGTACTTACCCACCTTGCACGGGGCTGGCATGACCTGTGTTTTGACAGGTATGAGGCAGCCCTGTTTCATGCGGCTACCACGGTGGCCTTTTTTGGAGCGCTTCGCATCAGTGAGCTTGTGCTACTGTCTAAGGCGGATGCGACGCGTAGGGCACTGGAACTCGAAGATGTCTATGTTTCTGATGAGTGGGCTCAGTTGAGGATACGTTCCTCAAAAGTTGATCAGCACGGTGTAGGCAGTGGTGTAAGACTGCTACGATGTTCAATGGCAGACATCTGTCCGGTTGGTGCCCTACAAGAGTTCCTTGCACTGCGTGGTATGCGCCCCGGCCTGTTTTTCTGCCACCAAGATGGGTCTCCCCTTACTAAATTTCAATTTTGGAAGGTGACCGGTAAGGCATTATCCAGTGTTGGCCTCCTCGGGGCTCGTTACAGCACCCATTCTTTTAGAATAGGAGCTGCTTCTACTGCAGCTGCATTCGGGTACTCTGGGGCTGAGATACGCCAGATGGGAAGGTGGGGATCGCAGTGTTTTCAGTTTTATGTTCGCCCACTTCACTTGTGAGTACCAGTAAGTCACTGTCTTCCCCTTTTTTCTTTGACAGACCCTGGGTGTCGTCTCACACCGGTGGCAGTATGGCTGGTGGGCCATAGCTATGTGCACAGGGCAGCGCAGTATGCTGCGGCGACAGAGTGGGGACCCCAGCTGGGACTACGTGCGTCCGCATGTCTAAGGTGGTACGGTAAGCGCGGGATGTTGTGGCGGGAACTGTTGCCATTCCTTTTCTCCATCAGGGATGCTGACCCGCCTGATGTCCTGGTTATACACCTCGGGGGTAATGATTTGGGCCAGGTCACCGGCCTGTCGTTGAAACATGCGATCTGCGGTGACCTGGCTTACTTGCATTATGTGTGGCCTGCCACAACCCTGGTTTGGTCGGACATCATACCGCATCACGCTTACAGGGGGGGGGGCATTAACCTCCAGGCCCTTGACCGTGCTTGCCGCTCGGTGAACAGGGCGGTAGCCCGGTTCATGTTAGACAAGGGTTGGGGGCACGTCATATGACACCCCGATATTAGTCTTCAAAATTGTGAACTTTACGCAGGGGATGGGGTCCATCTGTCGCCAGGAGGTATGAACCTCTTTTTGGAAGATCTGCAAGCAGGCCTGTTGACCGAGCTGACGGTCTGGGGTGGGGCGGTGAGCCTTTATTGAAGCCTCCCCGTGTGGCGGGTAGCACTGGTAAGGTAAATATTTATGACCCACAGGTATCCGGCAGGTTCACAATTGACTGGCCAACACTAGATAGGCACAAGTTGGTTAACGTTGTCCGGTCAACGACGAACCAGGCAATGGGGTGATGGCACGAGCTAGGCAGCATGCATCACCCCGTGATTTTACGGATACGCGTCAGAGGGTGGGGTCAGTAGTTAGTTTATTGACTACGGTCAACAATTTGTTTGTTGCCAACAAACAAATTGATACAAATCGATACATTGTAACCAATTGCCGTTGGCAATTTTGGGAGGTACCTTACCAGTGTTACTGCGGCCTGCTTGCCTTAAGAATTATAATTGGTTGAATACCAATTGAAATTTATAATTCGGACTAGGGCATGAATCAATAAATGTGGCCCAATGCCGTTATCCACTTTCACCAGTGTCTGAGTCCTTTTTTGGGGGGTGCGCCTGCAATGCAAGCACGGCGCCAAAATGGCCGCCGCGCTCTTTGCGGGCCCCCCCCACGGACTTGGGCATCCGGGTAGTTAGGGGGCGTGGCCAGCACCCTTTAAAAGGGGTGGCCACGAGGCAGCCCAGCTGCCATTTTGTGAAAGCGACGGAGAGGAGAAGATTTTCCCTCCACCCCCTCCCTAGTTAACAGGCTTCGGGGCCGGGTGGGAATTTTTGGCTGGGACCCACAATTGGCTCTTGGGTTCTGGCTTTTTTGCCCATCCCACACTGTTGCTATGGTTTGATACAGGGGTTTATGACTGTTGACTTTGGTCACATGGGCGGGTAGCACTGGTAAGGTAAATATTTATGACCCACAGGTATCCGGCAGGTTCGCAATTGACTGGACAACACTAGATAGGCACAAGTTGGTTAACGTTGTCCGGTCAACGACGAACCAGGCAATGGGGTGATGGCACGAGCTAGGCAGCATGCATCACCCCGTGATTTTACGGATACGAGTCAGAGGGTGGGGTCAGTAGTTAGTTTATTGACTACGGTCAACAATTTGTTTGTTGCCAACAAACAAATTGATACAAATGGATACATTGTAACCAATTGCCGTTGGCAATTTTGGGAGGTACCTTACTAGTGTTACTGCGGCCTGCTTTCCTTAAGAATTATAATTGGTTGAATACCAATCGAAATTTATAATTCGGACTAGGGCATGAATCAATAAATGTGGCCCAATGCCGTTATCCACTTTCACCAGTGTCTGAGTCCTTTTTTGGGGGGTGCGCCTGCAATAGGAGAAGTGATGACCCTATGAGGAAAGTGATACTTTGCATCCATCTTCTTCATTTTACAGACTTAACACCGAGTCTCTCATCCAGCCCTCCCCAATCTGTTTCTCTTCATGGTGACTGATGGATTTTGGCAGATATAGTCCAACATATTTGGAAGATATCATATTGAGAAGGGCTGCTTTTTTCTTTCTTCTTCTGCTGTATCTGAATCCGAATATAGGTGATCCTCATGGTGATCAGCCATGAAGACTGTCCTGAGAATATAAAGCAGTGGCTTTTCATCTGCCTTCTGTATTGCAGCATGACACTTGTACCACTGATCCAGTTCCATGAGTCGCTTCCTGGTCCTGAGCCTTTTTGTTTCCAGTATTGATGAAGCTGCTGCCCTCCATCAAGATGGATTCAAATGGGATTTAATCCACTTGGGGACCATCACCCTTCCCTGTGGAAGGCCATTAGTCTTCAGGGTGGTCAGGTTTAGTTAACTACCACCTGACACTTTTGGTATTGAGTCACTGGCAGTATGGTCTACTCTATTACCATAGCAGAATAACCTGGCCAGATCCTAAGGGCTGCCTTGGCCCCAGATAATAATAAGCACATCTAATCTCTGTCCTAAAAGTTTCTTCTGCAAAACAAAGTCAAGGTATGTGGTTCTTAGAGAAATTATTGTGTTTTTGAGTTAAAATGTTTTCCCCTGAGTCTGAGCCCTCAACACACCAGTCACATTTCAAAAAAGAAGAGAGTAACTGCTGATTAATGCCTGGATTATTCACTGGTAATTTGTTTTAAAAGTAGTAGAAAATTCTTGGTGCTTTTCACCGAAAAAAGCCAATCAACCCCTCACATCCTGGTGTTCATAAAAATGGCAGCTGGCCATGTTTACGACCATATCAGAAACATAAACAGATTGGGGGTGTGTCAGGAGCACTTAGCCATCAGCTGCTCTGCATAATGGGCCCTGCCAAAACTGAGGCAGCTCTACCAAATAGTGCAATAATCTTCTATGGCTGTGAACTAACTGGGAATAAAACTGCTTTATGGATATGAAGTTTTAAAAAAGAGAGATAGAGAGAGACCAGAGGAAATTCAGTGACAAGTTTTCAGTGTGTTTTAGCAAATCCCATTCCAGGGGCCTTTCTGAGAAAGGTCCTCATTTCCCTTCAATGTCTCAGTTCATTTGTTTTACTGTCTTAGTGGCTTAAATGTTTGTGTCTGACAGAATTTTGTTCTCCTCTTTGGTTTTTGTTCATTAATATGTTGTTAACTAGATTTTATGTGTCCATTATCAATATTTTATGAATTTTGTAAGCTGCCCTTAGGGTTTCTTTTTCCTCTCACAGGCAGTCTGTAATCATCCTTGAATAAAGGAATTACTTCCAAGATGAGGTCCTCCCCCCTTTTCCACACACCCAAACACACTTACACATTTTAGTGATTAAAGTTAAGATGTTTGGTGAATGTTAACATTTACTTGCACAAAGTCACACAATGTGTCTTTTACAGTAAATATTGCAAATTGGGTGAGTGTTGATATTTACTTGTAATCCCTAACATTTCAGGAGCCCAGCAAGAAATGTCAGAAAATGACAAAATCTGTAATGACTATATTTTGTCCTTGTTTTTAAAATATCATGGGGTGCAATTCTACTTTGGGCGTTCCCTTAAAAGCTACAGTGGTTCTTTTTCTTCTTTGCCATCTTCATTGTAATCTTCGTCGTTGTCTTCATCATCTTCTTTTTCTTCTATGTTATCATCGTCGTCGTCATCATCTTATTATTATTATTTGAAGTTGAGATATATAGAGCATATATAGAGAGACCAAATGACTTCCTTTGGGAGTCACTTAATCATGATGACTATCTTTAAACTCAGTGCTTCTACTCCATCTGTTATCATGTGTGAACCCAACCCACTGTCCTCAATAGCCAAGCATTCTTTGCCAACCAAGCTGTGTTTGCGCACAAAGCAGAAAATCCCATAAGCACCCCTCTCCTTCCCTGGCAGTAAAATTACAACAACAATGAATGAATTACAAATTATTTGCAGCCTTCACTCCACCTAATTGCAGGGCCGGCACTGAGGGTTCTGAAGTTTGCATTTGACATTTCCCACTATTGCTGCAGAATAATAAGCATGAAGAGTAAAATTTAATACTCCCTGAGGTTCTGACATTTACTGTGACACAGACACAGATATGAATTCTATACGCCAAAATAAATCTTTGATTATACAGTCTGCCATGCATAAGACTAGGCTCACATGTAGTGCTTTTTTGCCTCAGAACCTACAATGTAACAATGCAAACACAATTACTAGCTATATGACTAGAGTTGTTGTGTAGTTAAAGCGACCTCATCATGTAAGTTTGACTCAATTCACTAATTAATTTATCTATAATACACATATGAAAAATTGATACTTTATTTATAAAAATAATTTTATTCTGCACTACTAATATCTAAATGTTACTCAGGAATGTTAAAAATTTCCAAAATCACAATAACAGAAAAATAATAAAAACCCAACAAAGGCAGAGCAATCACAGATAAACATTATTTCCATTATTAAGATGCTGACTGGGAGCTGGAAGGTCAGCAGTTCAAAACCTGAGTACTGCATGATGGAACGAGCGCCTATCTCTGTCCCAGCTCCTGCCAACCTAGCAGTTTGAAAGCAAGAAATTGCAAGTAGATAAACATGTATGACTTTGGTGGGAAGATAAACAGTGTTCCGTGCACTTGGGTTGTCTAGGCATGCCTGCCACATGTCCACGGAAATGTCTGCAAACGCAGACATCACTGGCTCTTTGGCTATAAATAGAGATGAACACTGAATCCTAGAGTCAGATATGACTGGCTTTCAAGCAAGGGGAACCTTTACCTTTACCTTCCAGACATTGAGCAATCATGTGTCTTATGTGCTCAGTAATATAGCCAGGAAGGAGGCCACTCCACCCTATGTATCAAAGTTCTCTAGGTACTATCTGGACCCTTTTCAGTCAGGATTCAGGCCTGGATATGGTACTGAGACTGCATTGGTCATGCTCATGGAAGACCTCTGGCGGGAGCGGGATGGAGGTAACCCGTCTATCCTTGCTCTTCTTGACCTCTCAGCAGCATTCAATACCATCAACCATGATATTGGGGTGCCACAGGGCTTGGTACTCTCATCCCTCCTGTTCAACATCTACATGAAGTCATTGGGTGAGATCTTCTTTTCCCACAGGGTGAAGTGTCATCAGTGTATACTCAATTATATATCTCGGCCCGTGGTGATAAAAGTGATGCAGTCAAAGTCCTATCCAGGTACCTGGAGGCCATGAGGGTCTGGATGGGAGACAACAGCCTACAACTGAATCCCAGCAAGACTGAGTGGCTGTGGATAAGGGGCCTGTGTTGTCTAAGGAACTACCAGCTTTGGTACTGGAGGGAACTTCTCTGCCTCAGACAGAGGACTTCCTGTGCCGGGCAGAGCTTGCGTCGTTGGCTTGGTTCCTAGCGTGGAACCAGGAAGTTGCCCAGCCATGCGTTCAAATGGCCAAGTGAAGTGGGGAAGCATCGGAAAATCATCCGGACAGAGCGAGATGACCCCAAACAGCCTTCCACCACACTGGTAAGTGACAGAGGCTGTCGGTGCACTCCCATGTGGCCCCTCCGGGCAGGGAGCTGAAGAAGCACTTCCTTCCCTTCCCGGAGAGTGCACGCCCGCTTTTCCAAGCCGGGGCTTGGTTTGGGGAAAAGCAGGTTTTTTTTAGCGATATCCAGTGATGGGCCAGATACCATCCAAATTTGGACAATGTCCAGATTTGTGGAACCAAGTTTGGACGTTATTCGGAGTTCCACTGTACTAACATCCTTATTCTTACATTCTCTATGAACTGAATCATCCAAAGGCTCTTCAAGGATGGCTACCTTTGCACTATAATAATAATAATAATAATAATAATAATAATAATAATAATAATAATAATAATAATAATAATAATAATAATAATAATAATAATAATAATAATAATAATAATAATAATAATAATAATAATAATAATAATTCCATGTCAGAAATTATTCTGGATTGAAAGGAGTGTTGTGAAAGAAACTCTGCTCAGGGAATGCCCAAATGAGGCTCCTTTCATGTCCCCAAGAGCTGGGACAGAGATGGGTGCTCAATCCATCATGAAGTACCTGGGTCTCGAACTGCTGACTTGCCAGCCTTCCAGCTAACAAGGCAAGCTTCATAACCACTGAGCCACCACAGCTGTAATTACACCTCAAAGTAACAAAGGCAGGTATCATCATTGCCAGGTCTGACATCCTTAGGAATGGTCTGTCACAGCCAATGCACCAGGAGAGAAATCTGGGCTAATGTTATCAAGTGACCATATATGTGAAAGCTGAATCAAGGCATGCTCACAAACTGCTGAAGCACAATTCCATCCTAAAGTGACTGGATTCCTGTATCAGAGTCCATCTTCATCTGACCAGGAGCACATCTGTCCTGTGCAGACTCAGTTTCAATTTATTGGCCATAATGCATGCAGTCCATTGTCACCCTCATGCATTATTTCAAAAAGCACACACACACACACACACACACACACACACACACACACACACACACACACACACGGTTCCCTTGGAATTTGATTTTTTTTAAAAAAAAGACCTGTGTGTCATTGCCATATTGATGATGATGTTGTTCAAACCTTGGGTGATCTCTCCAAAAAGTAACAGATCTACAGCATACAGTTAGAATGTGGGTAGCATTAATACCCAAGAGGCAATTTACAGCAGGATAGACAACTTCCTGGAAGGAAATTTGGACTACATTGGCCCCACAGAATCTGGCAGAGTCATGGCTTCCTGTTGTCATTGTTAGTAGTGAGAAACATCCCTCCCCCTTTCCCCCCTGTGGTACTGCTGCTATCTCTGTCATTGCAATAAGAATCTCCAAGATCCTGTGGAGCAACAAGGCACACACTGAGTGTTTATCACATTTCCCAGTGGAATTGCAGTCATTTTGCCAAGAGTGGCAACAAAGGTTTCAACAAGGAGACAAGCCTTCTCGGTAATGGCACCCGTATAATGGAATACCTTGGTTGTTGACCTGTGCTAAGCCCTATTGCTGGACATGCAGTGGTACCTCGAGTTACAAATGGTTCGAGTTACAAAATTTTCACAATATGAATAAAAATCAATTGAAAATAATGGCTCAAGTTACGAATTTTTCCAGAACATATTAATTGTTTTTTCAATGCATTCCTATGGTAAACCTTGTTTCAAGTTATGAATTTTGGTTTTCAATGCATTCCTATGGGAAATTTGAGTTACAAATTTTTCATAACATGAAAAATGTCTTGGAACACATTAAATTTGTAACTCGAGGTACCACTGTATTAAAAAAAACCTTAATACAACCTTGTTTAGGGAGGTTTTTTTTAAAGTTCTTGCCCCTGCAACCAATTAGTTTAAGTTTTAATGTAATTTTCTGGACAAGCGTTTCCATGATGAGGAAAGCTAAAGGTGTTTTCAAACATGTTGCTACTGGGTTGGGTATTGGGTTGTTATTATTCTGTATCTTTGTGTTTTTAGTCAAATAAACTGCCCAGAGTGGAACTCTTTCCCAGGTGGACAATATAGAAGCATATTAAACAGATAGATAAATAATTTTTAAGATAGTGTAGCTAGAGGTGACAAGACCAACATTGCAGGTCCTGCAAAAATTGGTGAGGGAATGTAGATGGTCTTGGCCATTGCTGCCATACCCATGACCAAATGACCACACCTGTCATCATCTTTTGGAGCTGATCTTTAAGAAAGACCCAGAGCAACTGTAAAATGGTGCCTCTAATCCTATTCATGCAGCATGGGCCAGGTAATATAAGACCATAAGAGGAGCCATGCTGAATCAGAACCAAGACCCATCTAGAGCAACATTTTGCTCACTCTCCCATAAAGATGGGGACACCATCAAAAAGTTCCTGTCACTTTTGTATGCCATTCTTATTGTTCTTCAAGTGAGCAGATCTTCAAGCTTCACCTGGCTCATATGAACGCAGGTGGTCCTCCAAATAACCTGGTCCCTGTTGAGTAGTCTAGTGCAACCTCACCATGCAGTGACCAGAGAGACAGGAACAAAAAGCCTGATGTAAAGGAAGTTGTTTTGTATTGTTTGAAATGTTATTTCCTCCCTCAGAGATCACTTGACCCTATTTACGTGTATTAAGGCCTTTGTTTGCTCTGGTCTTCTCTCTCTTGCTTTTCTACCTTGGAAGAAGAAATCTGTCCAGATGGGCGGTATAGAAATCAAGTAAGTAAGTAAGTAAGTAAGTAAGTAAGTAAGTAAGTAAGTAAGTAAGTAAGTAAGTAAGTAAGTAAGTAAGTAAGTAAGTAAGTAAGTAAGTAAGTAAGTAAGAAAGAAAGAAAGAAAGAAAGAAAGAAAGAAAGAAAGAAAGAAAGAAAGAAAGAAAGAAAGAAAGAAAGAAAGAAAGAAAGAAATATGTTCAGGCCACATGGCTGGAAGAAAGGCTTTACTTTACTTCTTTCAAAACCAGCTTCAACAAGACTCCTGAGCACATGTATCTTCTGACATAATTTTGTGAGTGAATGATATTTTTCTTTGCAGGCGCACCTCCTCCCCCACAAATAAAGACACAGACACCGGTATTGGATTTAAAGCATTGGGCCACTTTTATTGAATAATGCCCTAGTCCAAATTATAACTTCCAATTGGTGTTTCATCCAATTGTGAATATTTAAGGCAAGCAGGCCGCAGTAGCACTGGTAAGGTCCCACCCAGAATTGCCATTGGCAATTGGCTATTATGTATCAATTTGTATCAATTTGTTTGTCGTCACAAACAAATTGTTGACTGAAGTCAATATGCTATCTATTGACCCCACCCTCTGATGTGTATCCGGTAAAATATCAAGGTGATGCAGGCTGTGAAGCTCCTAGCATCACCCCGTTCATGGTTCGCCCTTGACCGGCCAAGCCTGTTTCCCCTGTACCTATCCTCATGTTGGCCAATCAATTGCGAACCTGCCGGATACCTATGGGTCATCAATTTTACCTTACCAGTGCTACCCACCAAACGGGGAGGCGTCCATGATGACTCACCCCCCGACCGTCAATTCGGTCACCAGGCCCGCTTGCACATCATCCAAAAATAGGTACAGAACCACTCACTGATAGGTGAGCCCCATCTCCAGAATACAGGCTATAATCCTGTAACCCTATCCCCGGATGACGAATGGCTGCTCCCGAACCATTCTCAGTAAGGAACCGGACAACAGCCCTGTTCACTGACCGCCGGGCATGGTCCAAACCACACGGATCAAGTCCTCCACTATAGTGGTGTCGCGCCATGATGGCTGACCATAGCAACCACGTGTACGGCCATAAGTGACGGAGACCATTAGGTCACTGCGCACGGATGTCTGTAAAGCAAGGCCAGTGATCTGTACAAGATCGGTGTCTCCGAGGTGCATAATTAAAACATCCGGAGGTCTGGCGTTCCTAATGGACATCAGGAATGGTAACAGTTCCCGCCACCTCATGTCGCGCACACCATACCACTGCATACGCGCGGTTGCACGTAGCCCGAAATGGGGGTCCCCATTTCGACGAAGCCTCATACTGTGCTGCCAAGTGCACATAACTGTGGCTCACCAGCCACACTGCCACCTGTGAGTGGAAGCACACAGGGTCTGTGAAAAAAGAAAAGAAAGTGAGGGCGTATAAGGCACTCGTGTAGTGAGAGGATGAACGCACAGAGAGAAACATGCAGATCCCCACCTGCCCATCTGACGTATGTCGGCCTCTGAGTACCCAAATACAGCAACCGCAGATGCGGCGCCTATCTGAAATGAGTGGGTACTGTAACGAGCCCCGAGGACCCCCAAGCTGCGAAGTGCTGTCCTGGTAACCCATCCTGGTGGCAGAACAACAGGCCAGGGCGTGAACCACACGCTGCCACAAATGCATGTAGGGCACCAACCAGACAGATGGCAGCAAACGTACAACATAGGAGCATCATGCTACTACCCTTTCCTCGTTGACCGGCCCTTGAGGAACGAATCCTCCACAGAGCCCACTTCTGGTCGAGTGACTCATCTTCCAGTTCCAGTACCCTACGGGACATGTCCCCCTTTGAAAGTGGGACCAGCTCACTGATTCTCAGAGCCCCAAAGAAAGCCACGGTGGTAGCTGCCTGAAAAATAGACTCTTCGTACGGATCATAGCGAAAGCTATGCCGACCTCTAGCAAGGCTTGCCAGCAGAAAAAGGGAAACAGGCTGACGTGTGTCCGGGCGGCAGCCGCGTTCACGTGTCCACCCTTCCAATACACGGCGTATTCAGAAGACACCCGTGTGAGGAGCGTAACCCCGTGCCTTAGCCATAAATGCCAAGGCAGAAAGCCTGGCAGCAATTGTGCGTGGGGCCAGACCTTGGTCATGAAGGTGCACTCTATACTGCAAAGCATGTTCAACCGGGATCGGCCACATGTCAGGCAGTTGCACCTCCCTATAGAAAGCCCTAAATTGGGGAAACATGTGCAGATATGCTTTACGCGTGCATGGGGCCGATCGCCCAGTTCGCCACTCCTCACCAAAGGTCTACATCTCGTTCAGAAGTGGAGAGGGAAGTTCTTCTGTGTCTGGCACCCAGGCTCGGAACTGGGGGATCTGCAGATAGGATAAAGCATCAGCAAATTTAAAGGTGTAACATGCTGTATAGATCATATCCACCACACCTTGTTTCTTGGTCCACCCTAAAAGTGGCCAGCCCAAGTCTCACTGTCCCTTGTCCAATCCGGTGGCCAATCAGCCGTGTCCCTGCCAGATTCCTAGGGTGGGGGGGGAGTGCCATGCCTCAGGTGTATTGAGGGGGCGCACAACCCATGCTGCAATGAAGAGGATGAAACCTCAGGTACTCTAATTAGGCGCACAGCCTCATACCGGAAGGAGGAGGACCATGTCACAGGCACCCAGAGGAGGTGTGCTGCCTCGTGCCAAAAGGAAGAGGACCATGCCTCGGTTACTCCCATGAGGTGCCCGCCTCATGCCACAATAAGAGGCCCATGCCCCAGGTACTCCCATGAGGTGCCCCGCCTCATGCCGCAGTAAGAGGACCGTGCCTCGTGTATCCCCATGAGGTGCCCCGCCTCATGCCACAGTAAGAGGACCATGCCTCGGGTACTCCTATGAGGTGGCCTGCCTCATGCCACAGTAAGAGGGCCATGCCTCTGGTACTCCCATGAGGTGCCCCGCCTCACACCACGGTAAGAGGACCATGCCTCAGGTACTCCCATGAGGTGCCCTGCCTCATGCCACCATAAGAGGACCATGTCTCGAGTACCCCCATGAGGTACCCCGCCTCATGCCGCATTAAGAGGGCCATGCCTTGGGTGCCACAGTAAGAGGACCATGCCTCGACAACTCGCATGAGGTGCCCAGCCTCATGCCGCAGTAATAGGACCATGCCCCGGGTACTCCCATGAGGTGCCCCGCCCCATACCACAGTAAGAGGACCATGCCTCGGGTACTCCCATGAGGTGCCCCACCTCATGCCGTATTAAGAGGACCATGCCTTGGGTGAACGCATGAGGCACCCCGCCTCATGACCAAAGGAAGAGGGCCATGCCTCTTGAGGCATGAGGTGCCCTGCCGCATGCTGCAGGGAAGGCGACATTGAAAAAAGGGGCGCAGTTACCTAGTGCCAAAATGAAAAAGGACCATGCCTCGGGCGCCTGGAGGAGGTGCCTTGCATCATGCATAAGGTAAGAGGATGCTACCTCGAGGACTCTAATGAAGTGCCCAGCCTAACGTCAAAAAGAGTAGGACCATGTCTCAGGCACACTGAAGGGGCTCACCACCGCATGCTAAAATAAAAGGGGGGCATACCTCGGATACCCCAAAGTGCAGGGGAGCCTTGCACCAAAGGGAAGAGGAGCATGCCTCAGGGTACTGATGTCCCTGAACCTTGCAGAACTAGGAACTGTGCGGCAGCTCTGTTCACTGACCGCCAGGCATGGTCCAAACCACAAGGATCAAGTCCTCCTTTATAGTGTTGCCTGTGTATGCTCTGGGACCATAGCAGCCGCGGCCGCAGCCACATGCGGTGTAAAACCTCCAGGTCCCTGCACACGGATACCTTCAACCAAAGGCTGGTGATCCGTGCAAGATCAGTACCTCCCAGGTGAATTACTAGGATATCCGGAGGTGGTGTGTCCCTAATGAACATAAGGAATTGGATCAGTTCCGGCCACCTCGTGCCATGCAGGTCAAGTAGGCTGGTAGCCAGGTAGGCCACTTACAAGGGGGTCTGCAACGACGGGACAATGCCTTGTCCCCATCGTCTCGCCCCTCCCTTCCCTCCTTGGTTGGTTCCCGGTTAAGGGGGGGTGAAGATGTCAACATACTCGCCCCGCATATCTCCTCCCTGGTGTCTTGAGACAAGTGGTCCCCAGGGGAAGCGAGTAGCCAGCTGTCATGATGGCCCGAGTCGGCGCGGAGCTAAGCGAGGGAGTGGAGAACGGGCCATATGGCCCAATAGACAATGGTGTTGGTGCGGACTACACCCCTGTATTTGTATGTGGCAGTGTAAATGGTGCACTAATTTGACCACAATACTCACAAGGTGCACCCCCCTTGGCCACCCCTACTGGGGGTTCCTGCCTCTGAGGGGCGTCGGAGCTCGCGATGGAAGTCGAGCTCTGAGCCGTTGAAGGTCCAGGCCAGGTCGCACTGGGTACCAGCAGAAGGCCCTGCCGGGGAGGCCGCATGGGGAGCTGCGGAGCACCAGCAGGCGTAGGTCTGACCTGGCTAAGGGCCTGCCACGGAGCATCGGCAGGCAAAGGGGGAGCGGCCGGATGTGGCCCTGCCCCGGGGTCCTGAGGTGGTGAAGCAATTCTCTTGGAGGCTTCCAAGGTAGCAACGCGGGCCATACGTGAATGATCGATCACATCCGGCCCACCGAAATAATGTGGGCAAGATGCAACAGACAGCGACATGCGGTCTATGCCCTGGAAGGGCTGACAAGCTTTGGCCAAGCCCAGGGCCACCCGCAGCCGCAGTAGGGCCAGGCCAAGTAATCTGGCCCATGGGTGGAGGGGCAAGGGCGGTGCACGATCACACGCTGGGCCGCACTGGGCCACGCTGATTTAAAGCAATCATCTCACCCATATACCATCCCATAGCACTTAGTGCACTCTATTGGTAGTTACAGGTTAATTAGCATTTTGCCTCCAACATACTGACATTGGAAGAACGAATCAACCTTGACCCCAGGTCAGGATCAAACCTACAACCCTTTGGCTGCAGTACAGCAGCTTAACCACTACACCACCTGGGCTCTTGCCGTGATCCAAGGTCCATGAGGCTTGAAGCCCCCGGGGAGCCAGGTTGCCCCGCCTCCACCCGAGTCTTCTGCCTGGACATGGGGGCAAGTGCCAGACTGACCTCATTGGTGGCAGTGGCGGGGGGGGGGGGTTAAGCCAGTTTGTTCGTTTTCCTGTCAGAGATTACTCTGGGTTGAAAGGATTTTTGCAGGGGACACCCGAATGAGGCTCCTTTATGTCCCCCATTGTGCAGCTCCCAGGAATCAAACCCATGTTTCCAGTCTTCAAGCCTAGTGCCTCAGCCACTGCGCCACCAGGGAGCTATGAACCCCAGCGCCGATCCTCCCTGGTGCTCCTGCTCGAGCCGTGGGCCCGGGAGAACTGGGTGGAGGGTTGGGCGAGCCCATCCCCCAGCACGGGGCCATGCGGCCGCCGCGCTCCTCCTTTCGGGTGGCATGTCCACCCAGCGAAAGTGAGCCTGCGGAGTGGGTTCCCCCACTCCGACGTTCGCAGCCAAACTGCTTGCAACTCCTAGCAAGCAGGGAAAAGAGCGGCGGAGCGAACTTCTCCGCTCCGTCGCTCTCTCAAAAATGGCGGCGAGCTGCCTCGTGGCCACCCCTTTTATGTGGGGGTGGCCATGCCCCTTACTACCCGGATGTTTGAGTCCGGGGGTGGGGGTGCCCGCAAAGAGCACAGCGGCCATATTGGCGCCGTGCTTGCCTTTTCTCAAGTATCTTGTCCAAGTGTGCTTATTAGCTGGGCTAAAAAGGAGTGAACTGGGAGACTTGCTTTTGAACATATAACTGCCTAAAACATGCCTTGCTTTACTGTGCAGCTGCTACAAAAAAATGTAACAATTCCAAATAGGTTAAGGCTTTCAAGGCAACCCCATCAGCACTTCACAATGCACCTGAAACAAACAGTGTAATTTCTTCAATGCTTTGAACAATTTTATCTGAGAAAGAATGAGGAGTCTTGCATATGACAATCACCCTGCAACAGAAAGCATGAAAACCTGACCCATATAAGAGATGATACAGTTCTGTAAATGGGCAAAAATACCAGTATCCAGAGAAAGAAAATCCAAAGAGGCTACAATGGAAATAACTAAACACAAAATTAAGCAGAAATATATACTCAAGGGGGTCATTGGAACTGTAAAGTTA
Organism: Bradypodion ventrale; assembly: GCA_035047345.1. Classification (NCBI taxonomy): domain Eukaryota; kingdom Metazoa; phylum Chordata; class Lepidosauria; order Squamata; family Chamaeleonidae; genus Bradypodion; species Bradypodion ventrale. The sequence continues at coordinate 275,961,811 of JAWDJE010000001.1, forward strand.
ATGTTGTGCTCTCATTGCAAATAACAAATCTAGCCATTAACACTAATTATTATGATTATATAGGATTAAATTAAAAAGTAGGCAAAAAATACTGTGCTCTCAGCATGACTGTCATGAGAACTTTAGCAACTGCAATATTTAAACATTCCTGATTGTGAATAAGCCAAAAAATTTCTTTTTCCTGCGCTCTGATATATGAGATGTAAAAAAGCCACTGGAAACCCCTTTCAGTTAAGAAGCCAGATGATACCGGAAGCAGATCCCATTTTCTTTTGAAGCCCCTGATATTTAGTGTGATAGTCTCATTTACAACTGCAAAATTAGTTCCACTGAAAAGGTAGAGGTTGTCCTTGCTTGAAAGCAAGTTGTATCCAACTCTAGGGTTCAGTTCTCATCTCTGTTTGTCGCCAAAGAGTCAGCGCTGTCTGTGTTTGCAGATACGTCCATGGACATGTGGCAGGCATGCCTAGACACCAAAGTGCATGGAATGCTATTTACCTTCCCACGAAAGTGGTACCTATTTATCTACTTGCAATTTACTATGTTACTATACTATGTTGATATACCAATTCTTTGTCTTTTCTCCATTGCATTTGATTTATCTCTTACAGATGGTGGTGTTTCTCTCTCTTACAAAATGTATTATGAAAAAGGTGGTGTGTTTTCCTCGAAACAAAAACCTCCCCCCCCATCCCGTCCCCATAGTTTAAATTCACAGAAGGAAGTCTTTCCTTGGTCACCAGTTACTATAGCAAGAATTGCTAATGAAAGCCACTGTGATCCAGCAAATTGAAGATAGCAAATTAAAACTCATTGTTTCCAACATAACCAACAACAGCTATGGATGCAGGATGAAGTCTATCATCACGTATGGATATTTTTGGATCCCTTTTCATGCTACCTTAGTCAAAGATCCAGGAACCATTATTGGTGGGAGTATTCTAGACTGTAGGCAGGTCATTCGGAATTTTGCTTTCTTACAGCAGTGTTTTTAACCCTCTTAATTTCTTTATTGGTAAACAAACAATACCGTATTTATTCGAGTATAACGCGCACTCGTGTATAACGCGCACCCCTAATTTTCCATGAAATCTTGGTATAAAATTTTTTTTCACACGCCTCGTCTCCCGCGTTCGGCGGGTGCGTGCAGGTGAGCGGCGGCGGCAGCGGGACCTGGGCGCCTGGGAGGAGGGTCGCGGCGTGCTCCGCGCCTACCCGGCGCTGGCTCCTTGAGTCGCGCGGCCCGGGTAGGCGTGGAGCACGCCGCGGCCCTCTCCCGGAGGGTTCCCTTCTCGGCGGGTGCGTGCAGGTGAGCGGCGGCGGCAGCGGGACCTGGGCGCCTGGGAGGAGGGCCGCGGCGTGCTCCGCGCCTACCCGGCGCCGGCTCCTTGAGTCGCGCGGCCCGGGTAGGCGTGGAGCACGCCGCGGCCCTCTCCCGGAGGGTTCCCTTCTCGGCGGGTGCGTGCAGGTGAGCGGCGGCGGCAGCGGGACCTGGGCGCCTGGGAGGAGGGCCGCGGCGTGCTCCGCGCCTACCCGGCGCCGGCTCCTTGAGTCGCACGGCCCGGGTAGGCGTGGAGCACGCCGCGGCCCTCTCCCGGAGGGTTCCCTTCTCGACCCGGCGGGTGTGTGCAGGTGAGCGGCGGCGGCAGCGGGACCTGGGCAGGCGCCCAGGTCCCGCTGCCGCCGCCGCTCACCTGCATGCACCCGCCGAGAAGGGAACCCTCCGGGAGAGGGCCGCGGCGTGCTCCACGCCTACCCGGGCCGCGCGACTCAAGGAGCCGGCGCCGGGTAGGCGCAGAGCACGCCGCGGCCCTCTCCCGGAGGGTTCCCTTCTCGACCCGGCGGGTGCGTGCAGGTGAGCGGCGGCGGCAGCGGGACCTGGGCAGGCGCCCAGGTCCCGCTGCCGCCGCCGCTCACCTGCACGCACCCGCCGGGTCGAGAAGGGAACCCTCCGGGGAGGGCCGCGGCGTGCTCCGCGCCTACCCGGCGCCGGCTTCTTGAGTCGCGCGGCCCAGTCCTCGTGTATAACGTGCACCCAAACTTTGAGCCTTTTTTTGGGTATAAAATTTTGCGCGTTATACACGAATAAATACGGTATATCTATCATATTCTGCTTAATATTCTTAAAACTGGCATCCAAATGCAACTATATGCAACTGGCATATAGCTGCATAAAGAAAAAGAAGAAAAAAGCTATTATTTGATCAAAGTTAAAAAACAAATCTAGCATGATTACAGAAGGTATCAATTGAAAAGTAGAAACAAATTGATGAAGTGGCTATATATATACTACATTGTACAATAACCTTCAGTTTAAAGCTTTCCCTCACTTAGGCACTTTAGCACAAGGGCCTAATTCAGTTTACAACTCCAACACCATCATATCATCATCATAGGTTTATTTGTACCCCGCTTCCCTCAGCCTGAAGGCAACTCAAAGCGGCAAACAACAATAGCAAAAGCAATACAATAGGTACACAAGTACAAATAACAATACAGTAATACAAAAAGTTAATAAATAATGCAATATCAGCAATATCAACGTGAGGGTGTAGCCCAAATATATGTTGGGTGTGGGAGAGAGGAGGAGATATATTGGTTAAAATCTCATGTTGGGGTTGTAGGTATATTCATGCCATCCTATTTCCCGTGGTATACATTTCAGCTGTGAATTGTAGCTATTTGAGAATCCTTCATTTGCATTCCCTCTCTTGAGCCAGGTCACATGACTAGTGTGTGACAAGAGGTGTAAATGCTAACTTCTTAATTAGAAGCAATTCCCATCTGAAATCAAAGCAATAAGCTTCTGGCCATTGCCTTCTTTGGCCTTACATCTATTCCTTCATTTAGCTTTCAGCAAATTTTGAATCTGTCTGGCTGTGCTGGAAGCAGCAGATCAACATAGGTGTGCATTATATTTTCAGCACAGCAAGTGTTCCCTGAACTTCATTTTATCCAAATGATGATCCTGCATAGTCTGCATCAGCTTGGATGATGGTTTCTCAATGCCATGTCTCATTACCCCAATGTAGGTATAAATGGCGACTTGACAAGGAGGGATTCGTGCTGTGAATGGGTCCCAGAGAAGTGTTTTTCAACAATCAGACACAATAGAAAAGCTCAGCCCGTACAAGAGCTTGTGGAGTGCTAGGGGTTATTACAGATCCATGCTGTGGTAATCCTCCTTAATAACTGGATATCCCTTCTAGCCAGCAGAAGTCATATGATCAAGCACAAAAATACTTTTCCTGTGGTCTCATCAGCACCCCCCCCCCCCCAAAAAAAAAAAAAGACAGACTCTGCAGACACAGCGAGAGATGGTAGAGAAATATAACTAGCCTCTGTAACACACAGTCAACTGCACATTCTTTCTGTGGAGATCTACTGCTGAAGAAGGAATGGTAAAGAAATAGGGAAGTATAACAAGCACATTATTTCACAGATTCACTTTGCTTTGACAAAGAACACTGTTTATTTAAAGTGCTAGTATAGGATGCAACTCTCTCAGTTGTTGGAGATTTGCCTCAAAATGGAAATGCCTAGATTGGTAAATATGTTCATCCCCCCACATTCCGAAGAAATGCCTTACCTTATGAATGCCCCTCTAATTATCTCACTAGTCTTTGCTGTTCACTAGGTGCTAGTTAGCACAACCTAGTTTGTAAACTTCATCTTTGTTTGGGCCAAACATACTTTAGATTAAGAAGGTTTTAATGCATGCATGCACTATCATAAAAAGCAATTACCATTAAGGCATTTCACAGTCCCAAACATCTGGAGACGCCAAATGCAGGATAGAAAGCTGATATGTAATCAAAAAGTACTAGGAAAAGAACTCTGAGGATTCTCCCCATTCTCTCAGTAATTTCACATCAAATTTGTTCAATTTACAAGTCAAAAGATCCCCTTTTAAGCTCGTTTTATATGCTCTGCTTGGATTTTTTAAAAAGCTATTTTCTCTTTGTCTTATATCATCACATTATGCCAGGGCTTCGAGGGATAATGTAGCTGATAATGTACATGATGATAAGGGTGAATAGATACCTCCCAGCCTTTCTGAAGTTTTAATACCATTCCTAACCATCTACATTTAAATTCAGTCAGACTGTACCCTTACTTGCAGTTACATGTGATTTGCAGATGGTATTTTCCCTCTACAAAAGTGCCTAGGTGGAGAAAATGTATGCCATTACCACACAGAAATATTTACTGCTCTCACATAGATTAGAAGACATGATTATCAGCTGGTTCTCAAGACAAAACATAAATATATGTGATATTCACCTGCTGACAAGTTGCATCCATAATTATGGAGACCCTTCCAACTGAAAATGAGATTCTCAATATGACTCTGAATTGTGTAAAAGTAGAGTTCAGAAGAACATGGAACCTCTCTGCAAACAGAGTTTGCAAAGCCCTCCAAAGCCTATCACCTGTCTCTCGACTGGATCCACTCTAGCAGTAAAAGCAAACTTTCTTATTTTCCCCCCTTTCGGTAGCAATAGATTCATTGTCCCTCCAGGTGGACTACAAGACTCCTTAAACGACATTCCTTTAGAAGCCTCGGAAGGATGAATACCAGATGTATTGCAGGCGCACCCACCCAAATAAAGACTCAGACACCGGTATTGGATTAAAGGCATCGGGCCACTTTTAATGAATAATGCCCTAGTCCGAATTATCACTTTCAATTGGTGTATCATGCAATTGTAATTCTTTAAGGCAAGCAGGCTGCAGTTGCACTGGTAAGGTTCCACCCTAAATGCCAATGGAAATTGGCTACATGTATCAATTTGTTTGTTGACACAAACAAATTGTTGACCGGAGTCAATATACTATCTACTGACCCCACCCTATGACATGTATCCATTCAAATATCAAGGTGATTGCAGGCTGTGAAGCTCCTGACATCACCCCTTTCATAGTTCGCCCTTGACCGGCCAATCCTGTTTCCCCTGTACCTATTTACGTGTTGGCCAGTCAATTGCGAACCTGCCGGATACCTATGTGTCATAAATCTTTACCTTACCCAGTGCTACCCGCCACACAGGGAGGCATCCATGATGACTCACCGCCCCCCCCCGACTGTCAGCTCGGTCACCAGGCCTGCTTGCACATCCTCCAGAAAGAGGTACATACATCTGGCCGACAGGTGGACCCCATATCCTGCCTATAGGTCAAAGTTTTTGCAAGCCTATCCTCAGATGTCTACTGGCTGTCCCCAAGCCATTCACAGCAAGGAACCGGGCAACAGCCCTGTCCACTGACCACCGGGGACGGTCCAAACCACAGAGATCCATGTCTCCTCTAAAATGGTGTCTCGGCACGATGTTAGACCATAGCAACCATGTGTACGGCCATAAATGATGTAAAAACGCCAGGTCACTGCACCTTGACATTTTAAGGAAAGGACAGTGATCCGTGTGAGATCATCACCACCGAGGTGCAGAATAAGAACATCAGGCAGTCCAGCATCCCTGATGGAATCAGGAATGGCAACAGTTCCCACCCTCACATGCCGCATATACCATACCACCGCATACGTGCGGATGCACGCAGCCCGAGCTGGGGTCCACACTCTGTCGCCATAGCATATTCTGCCGCCCAGTGTACATAGCTGTGGCCCACCAGCCCCCCCCCCAGGATCTGTAAAAATAGGAAAAGGGGTTAAGGACATAACTAGGTACTCATACAGTGAGGGGACATACATATAAGGAAAATACGCTCACACCCCCACGTGCCCAAATATATCCACCTCTGAGTACCCAAACGCAGCCGCGGTCAATGCGACGCCTATCCTGAATGAATGGGTGCCATAACGGGCCCCACACTGTGAAGCGCGGTACCGGTCACCCGACAGAACTTAAATTTGGTAAGGGAAGACCCATCCTGGTGGCAGAAAAACAGGCCAGGGCACGCAGCAGTATAAAAAACGTCCCCCTTTGATCATGGGACCAGCTCGCTGATTCACAGAGCTCCAGAGAAAGCTACGGTGGTAGCTGCATGAAAAGAGACTCCTCCCACCTACTGTAACATAGTCTATGCCAACCTCGTGCAAGGTGGGTCAAGGTCAGAATACCTGTGAAAACAGGGCGACGTGTGTCCGGGCGGCGGCCACGTACACGTGTCCACCCTTCCAATAGATGGCGTATGCAGAAAACACTCGCACAGTCAGTAAAGCCCTGTGCCTTGGCCAAGGCGTAAAGCCTGGTGGCTATGGTACGTGGGGCCAACCCCAGATCATGAGGCGCATTGTAAAACCTAGGTGACCGCTATCAGGCACATTTCAGGCAACTGCCTTTGCCCACAAAAGGCTCTAAAGCGAAGGAGTGGATGCTGACACGCCGTACGCGTGCAAGGTGCCAAGACAAGCAACTCGTCTGGTTCACGTCTCTTCGCCAAATGTCCATATCTCAGCCAGGAGTGGAGAGGTGAGTTCCCCTGGGTCTGGAGCCAAGTCACGGAACCGGGAGATCTGCAGGTGGGATAAAGCATCTGCAATATCGTTATTAATGCCTTGCACATGTCTAGCCCTAAGGAGCACATTCAAGCGCATGGCCCAAGAACAATAGGCAAGCTGAGGCCATGACTCTGGGGGGGTTTAGATGTTTGGCCATTAACAATGTGCACTGCCGCAGCATTGTCACACCAAAAGTGAAGCACAGAATCAGCCCACCCGTCCCCCCAGAGCATAAAGGGGACCCGAAATTGAAGAAACTCCAGAAATGTAGGATCGGGTAAACAATCCATGCCCTGCCATCCCTGGGGCCAAAGACCATAGGCATGCTGTCCTTAAGTTAAAACCCACACCCTGGGGAGCCAGAGGCATCCGACCGTACTTGGAACTGGGGCTGGCCATAAGCTCAGACCTCCAAAATGAGACAGCATGACAGTCCTGCTGGAATGTGAGCCAAACCAACAGGTCTGCACGTAAACCCCTAGTCAGCCATACCCCACGGGGTCGTGTATGAAGATCCGCCATAGTGTGACCCAGACACCAGGTGAAGGCACTGCCTGGTGTTACCACTCTGCAGGCGAAGTCGATGTGGCCATGCATCACCTGCAACTCTCAGAGAGGCACCTTACACTTGGCAACATTGCCAAAATCGCAGCAGGAGCAGTCCCCCTTGACAGACAATTCGGTCACCTGGCCCTCCTGCACGTTATTCAAACGAGAGGTGCATCCACTTGTTGACAGGTGAACCCCATCTCCAGAATACAGGCCAAAGTCCTGTAACCCTACCCCCAGATGACAAATGGCTGTCCCCAAGCCATTCTGGATAAGGAACTAGGCAACAGCCCTGTTCACTGACCGCCGGGCACAGTCCAACCGCAGAGTCAAAGCCTCCCTTATAATAGTGCTTCGGCATGATGTATGACCATAGCAACGTGTAAACGGCCATAAATGGTAAAGAAACACCAGGTCACTGCACTCGGAAGTCTTTAAGTCCGGGCTAGCAATCCGTGGAAGATCACCGCCTCTGAGGTGCAGAATTAAAACATGTGGTGGCCCAGCATCCCCAATGGACATCAGGAATGTCAACAGTTCCTGCCACCTATATGCCGTGCACACCATACCACTGCATACGCGCAGTTATGCGTAGCCCGAGATGTGGTCCCCATTCTGATGAATCAGGATACTATGCCACCCCAGTGCACATAATTGTGGCCCACAAGCCACACTACTACCAGTGTGCGGGAACACACAGGGTCTGTAAAATAAGGAGGGAGAATAGAGGGCAGAACAAGGCACTCCTGCAGTGAGGGGACGAACAGACAGAGAAAAATGCGCAAATCCTCACCTGGCCATGCAACATATGCCAGGCTCCGGGTACCCAAATGCAGCCGCAGTTGATGTGGCACCCAACCCGAAGGAATGGGTACCAATTTTAATTCAGTAAGGGGTAGACCCATCTGGTAGCAGACGGCAGGCTAGGGTGTGAATCACGCGCCACCACAAGCACATGTGGGGAAGCAACCGGACATATGGTAGCGCCAGGCTACTACCCTTTTCCGGCTGACCGGCCCATGAGGAGCGAAACCTCCCCAGAGCCCACTCCTGATCGAGCAACACATCTCCCAGTTCCAGTGCCCTGCAGAACATGTCCCCTGTTGAAAATTGTAGCAGCTAACTTAATCTGCGAGCTCCAGATCGAGGCACAGATGTAGTTGCCCAAAAGTAGACTCTCCGTAGAGAGGCACTGGCCACGTAGGAGTCATATATATTAGCCACAAGTGCTAGCAGGGCTCATCGCTCTCATTCCAGGGTGAAGGGCAGCCCTCGTCCTAAGGTCTTGGCTGTAGACTAACCATGATGGGCCAGGGAAAGCAACCACATCCCGGTAGATATTGTCCAAGCACTGGACCATTGGGATGGCCAAATCAGGAGGGCCCGTATATATCTTGCCATTGATACCCGATAGGCCGGTAACCAACTGTTCCCATTGCGAGGCAGCTTGCAGCAACGGGGCAATTCACTGTCCCTGTCATCCTGCCCCTCCATGTCCTAATCAGTGTGTTCACGCTGCAGGAGGGGAAAATGGGAATATATTCCCCACGCCCCATGGTCTTGCCAATAGCCCGGGACAAATGGTCACCCAGGGGCATGGAGTAACCGGCCATCAGCAGAACCACCGTTGGCACGGATCGGAGTGGGGATACACATAATAAGGCCCATCGGACCCCCGAGAAATTAAGGGAAAGCATAGGGGTGGTCACCCCTGTAAGAACCAGGGTGTAATTGGCCTGTTGTGGCCATGGCCACTGTACCCCCCCCCCCCCCCGCGCTAAAGCTAGTGTCACAGGTGTGCTGATTTGACCAGGATACTCACTCGGTGCACCCCCACAAGCCGCCCCCACCGGGGGTTCCGGCCCGTGGTGAGCGTCGGAGTTCACGATGGCCATCGAGCTCCGTGTTTCCGTGCATCCAGGCCGGATGGGGAGCTGCGAGGCACCGGCCTGCACTGGCGGGATGGCCTCCAGCAGCTCAACCCTGTTGGCAGCCCAGTGCACAGCCGTGGCCGGCATGTGGGCCGGAACCACCGAGTTGAGCATCTGACCCACCAGGATAAGGTGGGCCGAATGGGCCGGATGGCCCACTGGGTCATTGATGAGGGATAAACCAATGTGGTAATCCCTGGCCAGAATAGGGCCATGCCCATTAATCCGGCCCATGAGGAGCCGGAATGACGATGGGGCGGAAACCCGCACTGTGCCCGAGTGGGCCGCTATGCCCCACCAGGCATAGAAGCAGCGGGGCAAAAACCCCAGTGGAGTAGGCCAATGCCGCCCCCCGCCCGAGCCCTCAGCCTGGGCTCATTGGTGGCAGTGTGTCTGACAACCCTGCCACCCACCTGCTGGGGTGCCGTCCGAGCCCTCCAGCCCGGTGGCACTCCTGATAAAGTAGAGGGGTGGGCTGAGCCCCCCCAGGCACGACCAAGGGGCCGCCTGAGCCTAGGGATCAAGAGAATTCCGCGGTGCAGTACTCAGGAATAGAACCGCTGACCTTCAGCCTCCCAGTCAGCCTCTTAGCCACCTGAGCCACTGCAGTACAGCGGTCGGAGGAAGGGAAAAAACCTCCGATGCAATAAGCAAAGTGAGCCTCTTGAAAGAGGCGAGCAAGGGAGGAAGCGACGGAGCGAACTTCTCCGCTCCGTTGCTTCGCAAAATGGCAGCCAGGCTGCCTCGTGGCCACCCCTTTTATGGAGGGGTGGCCACGCCCCCTAACTATCCCAGATGTCTGCATCCGGGTGGGGGGCCCCGCAAAGAGTGCGGCGGCCATTTTGGCACTGCACTTGCATAGCCTGCTTCCACAAGTGCCTTATGCAATTTATTGTCTGTTAGCATATCTTGAAAGCATCCCAGAGTGCTTTTAGGGCTCTTGCAGAGCATCCAGAGAAGCAATGCATGCCACGATTAGTCGTAGTTAAAGAAAGAGAGAAAATAGTTTGCAGCAGGTTGGTGATCAGGTGAGCATTGTAGAATGTTAGGAAGGAGAGAAGTTTCTTCCTGGCCAAACAACAGTAAAAAAATAATAGACAAACATTGCTTGTTAGATTGCATTTTGGAATGTTTGGTCTTCCTTCCTTCCTTCCTTCCTTCCTTTCTTTGTGCCAGAAGCATGAGATTACTGTTAATAAACATATCCATATCTGTCAAGTTTTGGGAAATTTCTGTCAAATAAAGGAAATTTCCCAGCCAAAACAGGAAACTGGACAGCTATGCTTATCTTGTCCTGGCCTCCAGTCTAGCTCCAGTCTAATTGCAGTCTAACTAATATGGGATGATGGCAGGAAAGAGTGTAAAATACAGGGGTTCAACAGAAATTTCCCAAAACTTGACAGGTATGCATATCCTATATTTTTCACCGAATAACAGGCAGTGCCAAGATCACTTAAGCAGCTAAAATGTACCACAGTATATGAAGGATACAGAGTACACCAACATAGGTGTAAGGTTGCCTGTTCTCCCCGTCACTTGAAAAATACTAGGTTGGTGTGAAAAATTCCATTTTCTTAGGTTTACTGGTCCTGCCAACTCCTTTCCATAGATAGACATGGAAGAGAACTCTCTGAAAAATGGAAACACATTTGGACGTCCCCTGGGCAAATTCCACTGTTCCTTCTACTTCAGAAGCATCAAAATGAGGTGGTACAAATACTGTTCGGTGAGTTTAGCCATTTACATTAAAACAAGACTTCATAATAACATCAACAATTGGAATAAATAACATCATCACTTGGAACAAGTTAAAAGGTTTGTTTGGGCTCTGCTTTAGAATGGTGTGCCTGACACCAAATTTCCATGATAAATACATAGGGAGAGAGCTTCAGGTTCCATCTCAATGTGAAAAGAGTTCTTCCAAGGAAAAAGTTCTCACTATTAAAATCGAATATGTATATATCAGGATATAGAAGCATCCATTTTAGGGTGTGAACACAAGTTGCCCCCTTTATCTGTGGGTTCACTATCCACAGTTTCATTTATCCATATTTTTTAAAATATTCAATAAAAATCCTTAAAACACATAATATAAGTACAGTACTGTACAAAAGTCTTAGGCCACCATCAGCTGATTTGGGGAAAATTCAGTGAATGGATTGAGGGGCTCAATTGGATGTAAATTGGGGAAATGTAGTTTCCCTCTTACTTGTGCTTCTTTTGGTAGGCAGGGTTATTGCCATAGATCATTAGAAAACCAGCCCGGACGCCGAAGCTCCGCACCCTTCCCCCAGCCCGGCCGGTCGGCGGGAAGCGAAGACAGCTGTGGGCGATGCGCGCCCTCAAAAGCGCTGCCGCCAGCCCGGACGCCGAAGCTCCGCACCCTTCCCCCGGCCCGGCCGGTCGGCGGGAAGCGAAGACAGCTGTGGGCGATGCGCGCCCTCAAAAGCGCTGCCGCCAGTCCGGACGCCGAAGCTCCGCACCCTTCCCCCGGCCCGGCCGGTCGGTGGGAAGCGAAGACAGCTGTGGGCGATGCGCGCCCTCAAAAGCGCTGCCGCCAGTCCGGACGCCGAAGCTCCGCACCCTTCCCCCGGCCCGGCCGGTCGGTGGGAAGCGAAGACAGCTGTGGGCGATGCACGCCCTCAAAAGCGCTGCCGCCAGCCCGGATGCCGAAGCTCTGCGCTCTTCCCCAGGCGCTGCCAGTCGGCGAGGAATGAAAATAGCGGCTCGTTTGGCAGCCGTTCAGAGGAGGAGGTGGGGAGGAAAGAACTGGCCACACCTGGGGCTCGCTTTTCCGCGGCCCAAAACGACCTCCAGACGACACCGAACTTGAGCCTCTCCCAGGGCCTATTCTATTAGTCCCAGGATGGGAGGCTGCTGCGCCCGGCGCCCATTCCTCTGGTCCCCCACCGGGTGGGAAGCTCAAAAGAAGCTGGAACTGCCACTTCCTCATCTGCAGCTGGATTTTCCAAGCCTCCTTTTCTATTACTGGTTAGATTGTTTTGATATGTCCTGTGGCTTCACTGTATAGTTGATATGCTCATTGATATGTTTTTTTGGATATGTTCTTTTGATATACTGATTGTTGATATTTTTGACTTGTTGTACTGATATATTGTATTGTGGAATTTATTGTAATTGTATTGTAAGTGTATTGATTGTTTACTTTTGCATTACATTGTACTTATATTAACTTGCTGTTAGCCGCTCTGAGTTGGCCTGTGCCGAGTTGAGCGGGATATAAATCTAAATAATAAATAAATAAATAAAATAAAATAAATTTCCAGTTCAGTCCCAAAAGGGTGATGCAGAAGAGAGGCAATTCTGATAGCTCTCGCAACTAAAAAAGTGGTTAACAGGTTAACTAAGGGAAAGTCAGTTCTTCATTTATCTTTTCAATAAGTAGGTATCATCAGGCTTTGGGCCAAGTAATTTGGTACTTTCTGTACAGTAGCAAAATCAGTCTTTACGAAAAGAATTAAATAGAACTTTGGGAATGATACTGAAAGTTCTTGGAGTTTATTTTTACCAAATATTCATTGCAGCTTGTTATTATCTTTTCTTAACAAGGGTCTGTGAAATCTGCTTTGGCTATTATCGGTTCATTACCTCTTGTAGATCTGAACAATAAATGTCCTGTTTTATGTACAAGGAATTGCCCCATAAACATAAAAGAAAATGTCATAAGATATATTTATAAACAACATCTGTGTTCCATTGCCTATCTAGAAAAAAATCTATACCTATAAATCTGTGTGTTAACCGTTGGAATGTGACAAAGGATGTTGCACCAGGCCCCACTAGCCCCGACCGAGCCTCCCTGCACTCACCCAAACCGGGTTCGCAGGTAACTGTCGGGTTGAGAAATGTGGCAGTGGGGCAGGAGCCCCCCAAACTTGAACAAAGAAAAATGACTTCAATTCCCAGTGTCCTTTTACACTGTGCAACCCCTCAGCCAATCAGGCTGAGGGATACGAGCACAGAGGAGGCTGGGAATGCGCGCTGAGTTAAAAAAAACCGGTGAGAGCCAGAGCGTAAGACTTTTAAAGACCCAGCTGGAGGGAGCCAGGAAAAGATAAGGGTTAGGTAAGGGTGAGGGAGGCAATGAAAGGTGCTGGGTCCAGAAGGGTTGGGGGGACAGACCCCTTTTGTCCCCCCAACCCTACCAAACCCAGGGGACCAGGGAGAGGAGATCGAATACACCACACACACACACACACACACACACACACACACACACACACACACACACACACACACACACACACACACACACACACACACACACACCATTTTAAAAGAGAAGAGACCACTTGGTTTCTTCTCTTTAAAAAAGGAGTGGGTTTTTTTTTTTTGGGTAGGGAATGATCCCCTCTCTGCTGGGTCCCCTGGCTCTGGAAGGGTTGGAGGGACAGACCCCTTTTGTCCCCCCACCCTACCAAACCAAGGGGACCAGGGAGAGGGGATGGAATACACCCCCCTCCCAAACACTCCATTTTAAAAGAGAAGAAACCACTTGATTTCTTCTCTTTAAAAATGGAGTGTTGGGTTTTTTTTTTTGGGGGGGGGAAATGATCCCTTCTCTGCTGGGTCCCCTGGCTCTGGAAGGGTTGGGGGGACAGACCCCTTTTGTACCCCCAATCCTACCAAACCCAGGGGACCAGGAAAAGGAGATCGAATACACCCCCCCTCCCAAACACTCTGTTTTAAAAGAGAAGAAAGAACTTGGTTTCTTCTCTTTATTAATGGGGTGTCCTGCGGGGGGGGGGGATCCCCTCTCTGCAGGGTCCCCTGGCTCTGGAAGGGTTGGGGGGACAATACACACACACACACACACACACACACACACACACACACACACACACACACACACACACACACACACACACACACACTGCTTCTCTCTCTCTCTCTCTCTCTCACACACACACCACTCCTGCCTTGCCAGGAATTTTTAATGTGTGTGTTGGTGGTTGGAGTGGTATTGTATGGGTAGTGGTGGTTGTGCACACCCAAAACCACCCCTAACCACCAACACACCTCTTTTTTTACATAAATTACCAAAAAGAATTATCCCTTACAACACAATTTAAAACAGCCCTGCTCTTTACCAACATTAAGAAAAAAAACCTTCCAAAACCATTTAAAACAGCACGGCACTGCTGGGCAAAATCTGCTAGTCATTTAGATTTTCTGAGGAGTGGATGGGAATAGAAATTAACAAACTGAAACAGCTTCTGTATCAGTATAATCAGATTCAGAAGTAATACTGATAGTGTAACTCTTCTTACAACATTAGAACAGGGTGTGGGACCATACATTTCTTAGGAATTCCTCCACATCCTTTTAATGCAAGTGGGTTTGTGCTTATTCCTCTCCTATCTGTCATCATCCTGAGAAAAGGAGGCGATGGCAAAGAAAACCCATTTCAAAACCAGTATGGGTAAGCCTGGGCCCCACAGACAACAGTCTCCCTCTTTTATTCAGTATCTTCTTTTGGAAGGATTCTCTTATTTGGATTAAAGATAAGGAACTCTAAGAAGAGAGAACTTGGGATGGCTTAGAACACGTATTCTCAACCTGCAGCCTGTGGGCTGGATGTGGCCTACAGCACCATTCCATGTGGCCCCTACTGCCTCCACCACACCAGGAAGTGCTATGTGGTGGAGGAAGGGCAAAATGGCTGTCCAGCCCCCATAGTTGTCTGAGGGAGTGTGATCCAGCCTCCGGCTTAAAAAGGTTGAGAACTTCTGGCTTACAAGTTACCCGTCTGTCAGCTGGATAGCAGAATAAGTAGGCACACAAGTCAACTGGTTGGCCTTCTCAAGTTTGGTCAGGTACACTGAATGGATGTTTAAGTTGTTGCAGTTGTTTCTAGATTTAGATCTAAAGCTGTGAATGAAGGTTTTATGAAATTTTGTGTTCTCTTCTGTGTTTTGTTCTTATGATACATTTGGTTGTTTAAATTGGCTAGTGGCTAACAGAAGAAGCCATGCATGGTGATGCATGGGTGGCTTTTAATTTGTTTTGATGGTGGTGCATTACTAACACCACGAATCATGGTGCTCAAAATGGAATTCATTTGACCTTTTTTTTTTTGAAAAAAAGATAACCAGGACCTGACTGGGCATGTAGAAGACTTGTCAATATTCTCCCTATGGTTTTAACCTTCTTATTGTTTTAGGTAACAAAATAGGGCTTGTTTCTTGTATGTGTGTGTTTAGCATCAGGAAGCAGAAGCACACATAATTTATTCATGTAGTCATAAATGTGGAATGTAGAATGAAATACATAACTTGATCTTTGATTTGTAATCAAGGCTGGCAAATAGTTATTTCTTTGGATATTTTCCCTTTTTTTTGTTCTAAGAAGAATATAACTGCCATTGGCGATGGTGCCTGTACATGGCTAATATTGTAGTGCAAAATAATCTAGATGGCCCTAGGTTGGGTAAGACTAGAGATTTATAACAAAAGTGATGTTAGAAGTAACTAAAAATCAATCTGGTTTATGTTTAACACCATTCATCACTTATTTGTGTTTTTAGTCTCAGCCATATGAAGAATGCAAGGGTTTCTCTCCCCCTACCCCCCAAATGAAAAGATGGCTTTAATTTTAACAGCTATACTTGCTGATCCTCTGAACAAATAACTGTCTCCTCTGGAGAGGCAAGCCTTGTAAGTCACAAAGCCCTTCTTAATTATACTGTGTACTCACATACTTTTTTAATAAGTCAAGATGAAAAATTTAAGCCTGTGACGACATCCAATGTGAAAAGTCAAGTTTTGTTAGGAGTTCTTTATGCCTGTAGTTGGGGCTGGGACTATGAGGATATAGATTACATGGTACCAACAGATGAGATTGTCATTTTATAGCAGGTATGTTTAATTCTCCTTGGCATTTAAAATGTTGAGAGGAGATCAGAACAACATCTGAACCAGACTCCAGTCATAAGCTAAGACACACTAATAGCAAAAGAAATTGTTAGCTGTGAAGGCTTATCTAGCCCAGCATTTGGTTCCCCCAGAGGCCAACCAGATATCTCTTGGGAAACATGCAAGCAACAGATCAGCTCAGTCACAGCTGCCTGCTAATTTTACCCAGCATACTGCACCTTTTTGTCTCTGTTGCAAGGTCATAGAAAATATGAATGCTCCCCTACTTTCACAAATTACTTACGAGGGCTGTCAAAATTAAGCTGTTTTTAAAATCTAAATATAATAATTTGGGGAATTACTTGAGGAGATGATTATCAGGAGTGTTCTGTTTCTCAACAGTACCCAAGATTGAAGTACAGTATCTCAGTGGACTGTGTGCTACTATGTAGCCTTCACAGGTACATTGTGAAGCAAATTTGATGTGAGAGAAGTGTGGTCCATGTGGAAAAAATGTGAAAAAAAACAGGCTTTGAATTTGTAGAACAATTGAGGAACAGCTCACTTATTTTATACCATCATATAAACATCTGGCCTCCTGGTTGCTATCAGCACCTCCCTGGGATACATAAAGTTGACCATTCCTTCTTTTGGATTAATAGCAAATTCTGTTTGCAAGGCTACTGGCTTTTAATTCTACAGGCATGCAAAGTTGTGCCCACATTGCAAACGTTCTTGGCTGTTCTCTATGTCTTTCACTGTTACCCATTCTGAAACGTATTTTCATTTGAAATCAATTTTATTGCTGTCATGTCTGTATTGCCTTTTATTATACATTTATCCCTACACAGACTTGCTCATAAAAGACTCTATTGCTCTGTGCCAGAGAGGGATTAATACAGCAGGAATCCCCTCAAATCTCAGGCACGTTTGCTGTGTATCTCTGTTGAGCTTTAAAAAATAGAGAGAAATTGCTCTGTGAACTGAATATGTTTGTGTGACAAAGAGAACCCTTCTGCATTATCATCAATGGGGTAGAAGCAACCATTTTTTTTCTGCGAGCTCCTCCTAAAATAATGGGATTTTATTTGATCAGTTTTTCCATGTGTAGGAGTACTGAACTATACAGGGCCACTCACTGGGAACCAAAGCAAAATCTTTGAAACATATGTTGTTATATAGTTAGTCTGTTCTTTCTTTGAAAGATTCAGGGTAGCATATTACAATTCACCATTTGACAATCACAACATCTCTATAAGACAAGTTTGATCGAAAGATTGACTGGCCTGAGATCAGCCAGCAAGCTTCTTGGCTGAGTGTAGATTGTAACGCAGGTTCAATTATTATTTTTGTCCAATTGTTGAAAAAATAGCAAAATTGATAATGCCACGGAAATGAAAGTAACAAGTGAAACAGGATTATTAGCAACACTTGATAAGGATTTAACCAGAACCAGTCACAAGTACTCTATTGCCTGAGGCAGAGCAGCAAATGGCATCCTCACACCAATTGTGAGATATGCACTGTCCAAAGACAGGAAAGCTATTTGGGCAAAAAAGACAGACAGTCTGATATATTGCCTTCTCAACCCTAGTAGAAAAAACACACACATTTTGGCTAGAATCCTGTTGATGTTAGCATAAGATTTCTGTAACTTGTTAAGTTTCCCTGGCTGCACAACATGCCTGGTTGCACTATCAAAGCATACACAAGCACCTCATGAATTAGCCATAGCTCGCCACACCAGGTTATGCAGAGTTTATGTGAATAGCCATAACCATCAATCGAGTTAATAATTTGCTTTCCTTTCATGACACCCCAAAATCCACTCACCCCCTTTGCCTAATGGTGGTGACAGCCCCCAGGTTTATGAAAGTAAGGTACAGCAAGCTCAGTTTCTAAGGAGAAAAGTAACAATGCTGGCTTGCTCAGTGGTTTCGGTGTCTGGCTGCAGAGACAAAGGTTAGGAGTTCAATTCCACACTGTGCCTCCTTGGCAGGGGTTGAATTCTATGACCCACAACCCCTTCCAGCTCTGCAGTTCTAAGTTTATTATCATTGGTTGCTGCATACATTTTTGAACAGCAGCAACTTATTTATTTATTTATTTTTCACGCTTATATACCGCCTCTCAGGTACAACCCAACTCAGGGTGGTTTACATAGCGGACAGTAAATACATAAAAGACACATAATAAAACAAAGTTAAAAGTTAAAAAACCAACCCCTAGAATACCATTCTTTAGTAATACCAACTTATGCAAGGATTAGATTTGACTCTTATTCAGCTCCTTACACCCAGCGTTTTCTATACCTCCATGTAAGGCTATAAAGTCCATGCTGCAGGACTCTGCAAAATCCAGCATGTCATTTCTTTGTTGAAAAAGAGCTACCACCATTGGACTTTCAGTTGCTGAAGTGGGGACTCCACTAATCAATATAGTTAATATCAATATGTTTTACTGGGCTTACAGTCAGCCTTTCTACTAAAGAATGGTATTCTAGGTTCTATGGGATCTGTTTGGAAATTAGTATTGCACAAGCACCCTGAATCTGTGTAAGGATTTATATTCTTAAAATGAGGAGCAAAAAACAGTGACTATGTCCACATACTGCAAACTGGATACTAATCATCTAATTAACTGTGTATCTACCCATTAGTAGTATGTAGAAGTGTGCTTATTATCCCTCCATTCCTGAACTTGCATGCACCAACAAGATATGAACACACAGCTAACTTAAGGAAAAGTTGCACAATGTTTTGTTGCTCCATGAGTTAAGGAACTAGTCTTGAAAGATGACTGTCCCTCAGGACTCATTTTATCTGTGATACAAGCCTCAGTAGTTACAGCAAAGAATATCTTAAAGTACTGAAATAAAATAGGAGAGCACACAGTGCTGTTCTAAAGATAACACACTGGTAGGATGGTCATATGTTGTCCTTTATGTGGTCTTATTTTATTTTATTTATTTATTTATTAAAAGATTTATATCCCGCCCTCCTGGTGGTGACACCACTCAGGGCAACTAACAACATGTAATACAATACAAAACAATAACACAAACTAAAACAACGTTAGCTAAAAACACTCAACCTCCACTAAAACTCTGTTAAAAACTCAAAAACCTAAACTTAGACAGTTAAGCATTAAAAAGCCTACCCACACCCTCCCACCACATAGTACAAACAGCAAGTAAAATAAAATAAAATACACAAAATACCATTTGAAGATCTGTCCTGTGGTGGCTCAAGTGGTTAAGATGTTGAACTTGCTGACTGGAAGGTTGGAGTTCGATTCCTGGGTACTGCATGATGGAGTGATCTCCCATCTCTGTATCAGCTCCTGCCAACCTAGCAGTTTGAAAGCAAGACATTGCAAGTAGATAAATAGGGACCACTTCGGTGGGAAGGTAAACAGCATTCTGTGCACTCTGGTGTTGAGGCATGCCTGCCACATGTCCACGGAAATGTCTGCAGATGCAGACAGCACTGGCTCTTTATTTTATTTATTTATTTATTTCAAATTTTATGCCGCCCACTCAGATAAAAGCCCAACTCAGGCTGGCGTACAACAATTAAAAAACGTATAAAAACAGGTTAAAAACCCCATCATCCACCCATCTATCCACCCTCCTGCTCCCACCCCATTTAAAACTAAAAACTAAAAGGGAAGGGGGGAATACAGAAACACAGAAGGAGGGCACCAAATGGACTCTAGCTGGAGATGAGTCAACAGGCTGGGGCCATATTCCCATTAGGGCCCCACACCTGCCCCACCAGCCAGGTCTTCAAACCTTTCCTGAAAGGCAGCAATTCTGTCTATAACCTCAATTCTGTTGGCAGGAGGTTCCAGAGGGCTGGAGCAGACACGGAGAAGGCCCTTCTTCATGTGGCAGAGAGGTGAGCCCCTCTAGCTGAAAGCACAACAAGGGAGCCCCTCCGGTCCACTCTGGTTGGACGGGCAGACACTCTTGGGACGATGCGGTCTCTCAGGTAACCTGGCCCACTACCATATAGGGCTTTAAACAGAGATGAGCACTGAACCGTAGAGTTGGATATGACTGGTTTTTGAGTAAGGGCAACCTTTACCTTTACCTTACTCCCTTTTTTAGTGAAGTGTTTGAGGATATTTCCCACCCCACCAATTTAGAGGTTTTGACTAGTAAATGTATCAAATCAGCTCTCATTTTAAAAGTAAAATGGTATGTGTGTGTATGAGGGAGTCATTTTATATTAAAAAGTTTCAATCACAGTTACAGATTTATTGATACACTGTTAATTCTGGTTGAACTTCAGATGTAAGATGAATCCCTGAGAGGATATTCTGGAAGTACTGTTTGGACCATTCTTCTGAAATAAGTGATTGTTGCCGGCCAGATATTTCAACATAACTGCAGTGACCTCTATTTGTTCTCTTTTTAAAATATATTCATTTTCAATAAGCTGCAGAAAAATACACAGCACAGGTCTTTTCAAAGAGTTATTAGACCCAAAGCCTTATATATTTATTTGATTTATATCCCATCTTTGGCTCAGTCTTGGGCAAGATAGTAAGACATAGTGTATTTCCACTGAAACTATATCTAATTGTGATGTTTGCTCATATTAGTTTCAGTTAGCATATCGAAATGTAATGTAAAAATGTCCTTCTCTTTCGTGACATTCATTGTCCTCCATTTCCTCCTTTTTGGTGCTGGAAAAGAGGCCACCCTACACACTGTGGTGCTGGAGAAGACTCTTGAGAGTCCCATGGACTGCAAGGAGATCAAAGCAATCAACTCTAAAGGAAATCAACCCTGACTGCTCCTTGGAAGGACAAATACTGAAGCTGAAGCTCAAGTACTTTGGCTACCAAATGAGAAGAGAGGACTCATTGGAGAAGAGTCTGATGCCGGGAAAGATCAAAGGCAAAAGGAGAAGGGGGCGGCAGAGGATGAAATGGCTAGATGGCATCATTGACACAGTAGGCAGACTAAGACAGGATCCAGCATCTTGTCAATGAAACACAATTAGCTACAGCTAATTACATACACCTTATGCAAACCATAGTAGGATTCTGGCCTGTAAAAACAGTCTTTACCCTTCAATTTCTCCTGCACTATAAATCAAGACAATAGGAACATAAATTCCAGATGCAACTCCACTCTGGCTCCCAAACCCATACCTTCAGAGTGTAGTTTCTTCTTTAAGGATTCTCCATCTATTGGGCTAAACCAACCAGGCCAGAAGAGGCAGGATAATCCATACAAAATAAATACAGTGAAAATACAATGAATACAAAGACAATGTATTTTCCCTTCCAGACCAACCCAGCCTATTTCCTATGATCTGTCTGCATAAAAGATCAGAATATAAAAAAGGCAAAACCCATCACCACTAATTGGACTTTGGGGCATAGTGCTTCACTCAGAGGCTGGACCAGAAGGCTTTAATATTATCAAAGCCATGGCATAGGACAGTGGTGGTGAATCTATGGCACATGTGCCAGAAGTGGCATGCAGAGGCCTTTCAGCTGGCATGTGCGGCATCGAGGGGAAGCCCTACTCTACCCAGCCTGGCTGGCATCTCTTCCCCACCACCCCTCTCCCTACACCAAAGGGGAGGTTGAAATCCTGGCCAGGAGGCTGTGACTGGGAAAGGTAGCATGACCAGACACTACCCCCCCCCCCCAGCCATCTCTCCTAGGAGTGATGTGTACCCATGAGGGTGTGGTGTGTGAGGAGTACCATCAAGGGAGGGAGGGAACATCCATTGGGGGAAAGCACACATGTGGTGTCACTGGAGTGCCTCAAGTGGCGTGCATACACACGCACCCATGTCACTTCGCCAGAGGCATGCCTGCAACATAAAATGGGTGTGTTGGCAATTGTGGTGCCTGCCAGCATGCCACCACCTTCTCATCTTCAGGCACTCTGTCTCTAAAATGTTCACCATTACTAGCATAGGAGAAGGGAGTGGTTTCTGTTTGGCACAGAAGCCAGTCAGCGTGACTAGAGTTTGTGTCTCCTCTCAAGAGGCTAGAACAAGCCTAGGTGGCCTATACAGTTAAATTTTAATTAGTCTTTAAAGTCAAATGTAGTGCTGTGTTCCAAGAGGTTTTAATAAATAATGGCCCTGGGTAGTGCTTTTTCATATATTCCAACCTCACCCTTAACTTTATATTTTCCTCCTCTTGCTACCACCCATTCTGCACCAGCTTCCTAATCTTCCTTCCACATATCAGGAGAGAGTTGAATGAGATATCTTGTCAAGGCTCTTGGTTGCTCTCTGTACTTTTCCACAAAGAAATCACTGTGCTTTGTAGTTACATTTTGTACTGCATGCAGAAGTCTAGTCTGCAGAAGGAACAGTGAAAAACAGCCTTTGGGGCTCTTGAATAAACTAAATGCAGATGATTAATTCATAAATACCAATCCTGCTGTTATAGTTACAGTATGCTGCTCAATGTAGGTGAGAGTGCTCAGAGTCCTTTTAGGCCAAGTAAAAATTCTCTGAAAGGTGTTTCTTGGTATCAGAGCATTGCACAATATAAAACTATGGAATATATAAAATCTAGGTAAAATTCAAAACAATTGAACATGTTAAAATAGAATATTTTTGACCAGAAGTGAGGTATTTCAATAAAGTCATCTTGGCCACTTACTAGAACTTCTTTCATATACTTGGTAGGGCATAAATTAAATGCCCATAAAAGATGCACTGATTGGATTTCTTCATCTTCGCAGAAATTTTGTCCTGTATAAAAGAAGCCCCATTCTACATGATCATATTTTTATCTTCCTACTTCACTTCAAAACCTATTAAGTGACTTCCAGATCGTCTGGCCAGAATCTTGTCCTGGTGGGTATTTATTTATTTGGTAAGATGTCTTGTTTTTGCTCTCTGTAGATTTGGCCTAGCCTCTTCTGGTTTCATATATAGTGCTTGAGAGGTGTATAGAATACTTTTCTTTGGTTTTATCTGCTATGTAGGAGGTTGGGGTCCATGAAGGGGATGGGTTTGGTGTTGCACTACCTTTTTTTGTTCATTATTTATGAGACATCTGGAGGGGCAATACCTGTCAAATAATAGACATTTCCTGGGGGCAGGGGGTAGGTTTAAGGCAGAAAGCACAGGTGATTGAATCCTGAACACTCAGCATGGACCCATTCTATGTAAAACCTGCTCCGTTATCTGGCCTGATCTATACCTTTCCACATGAGATATAATTTCAAAAAAGCCAAGTGGGAAAAGTTTACAGCAATGTTAGATGCAGTTGTGCTTCTGATTGCCCCTCAATTAGAGAACTATGATCATTTTTGTAATTTTCCAACTTGGAATGTACTTGTGCCTCTGTTTCAAGAGGGTGTCAGATCAACTACTTCCAGATCTCACTCCAATACTTAGATTATATTTCACACTTTGAGGGAAATCCTGTTAGTGGACATATAATAAAATCTGGGTGAAATTTGATCTTGACTCTTACAGAGACAAAAAATAGCTCACAAGATAGACACTAGAACACAGCTCGTCATGGCAAAATATTTATTTGTTTATTTATTACTTATTTATTTGACATATATCCCACCCTATTGGCCAAAAGGCTAGCAAGAAAGCTTGGAGACTACTGAAAAGACTGAACAATTATCCAAATTAAAGGAGACTGTATATAAATATAACCCCAAAACAAATAGCAAACCAACTGATTTTGGCAGGGAAGACGTTTGTGATGTTAAATATTTTCACTTCTGCATGGGGAAAGGATCGTGGCTAGGTTGCCACACCTCCCAGATATTATCCTTGCCCATTTCCAGCTAATAATATTTTCTCAGCAGCTACATTGAATTAAGCTACCTGAAATGTTCCCAGCATAGGGTTGCCATATGTCCCGGTTTTCCAGGATTTTCCCGGATTCAAGCTGTCCTGGCCAGTTCAAAAAAAAAAACACGTAAAAGTCCCGGATTTTTAAATTTGAGAAAGGATGCAAGATCACTCTCCAGCAAGGGAAAAATCCTACAAAGGCAAAACAGCACCCTGAGAAACCCACTGGGGAGAGGAGATGCTTGCAAGCAAGATAATTGAAAGAAAGGCAGGGAGGCAGTGAATTACCTCTTTGCAAAAATCCCTTGGCTCACCTTGAAGTTTGGGGGACAAGCAGTCATCCTCAGCCCTTTTCCTCAAAAGCTGAGAGGAACAAGAAATACCCATATCTAAGAAGCCAAACCTCCACCATACACTTGGATGGAGGATTCCTTCTTCATGTGACCACAAAGGGTTAATTGCATAGGGTCGGAATTCCTAGAAAGGAAGGGAACAGGGTGGACAGAAAGTAAAGAGTCATCCATCGCAAAGGTCCTCTTCCAAAATAAGTCCCTTCCTGTCTCCTGCTTTTCTCCTTCCAGAGGGAAACGGAGGCTCCATGGACTGCATTGTCATTCCAAGCCCCTCTTTTGAACTTTCTTCCAAGGGATCCTTGTGTGGGGTTTGAGGGTGAGTCTCCTTCAATGGGGTGTGTGTGTGAAGGGGAGGGTGGGGTGACCTCAAGGGGAGGAAGGGTCATTTCAAGAGTGACCCAAGAAATTTTATTCAAAAAAATAAAAATAAAACCATCAAGAATAGTCTTTTGCAAGAAGAATCACAAAGGGGAAAAACCTCTTGCCTACAGTTTATTTTAAACTGATAGAGGCTGTCCACTCCAGATGGGGATTCTGCGCAGTCTTAGAGCCATGGTCTCCTTGACAGCCCCATCCAACACACGCACAGTTTGAAGAATGCAATGATGTCACGTGGCTGTCCCGGTTTGGTGGGAGAGAATTATGGCAACCCTATCCTAGTAGTCATGATGTACCTTTAAGAACAGGTGCTTGAATTCTTGTCTCTCCTTCCCCTCTCTCTGTTTCTTTCAAGTTTGGCATCGTGTGTTTTAGATGGTAGGCTTGAGGGAGAGACCATCTTGTTTTTATTTTGAGCAGTCTGTAAATGCTGCTACTGCTGTTTTCTCCCTTTCATGTTTGCTCATGCATTTGAGTTCTGCTGAGGAATCCTGTGTATAATTCTGAACAAAACAGTTGTAGTACTGGAAGAAACAGTGCTTATTTAAATATGCTTTTCCTGCCACAAGGGGGCAATTTGACCTCAGACATTATGCTTTCCAAACACCTTCGTTCATGAAATCTCATCAGTTTCAGACTCTGAAAAATGAAGGCAGACAAAAACAAGCCTCAGAATGGTAAAAGAAAATAATCGGACGCCTACCTGACGTTAGTTATGAGCCTTTGAGTAAGCCAGCAACATTGGAAAGACTTGACAAGGTCGACTGAATGGGGGAAATGTAACAAGCAAAGGGTGAAGGTGGAAGTGAGGGGAGCTGACAGGAAAATGGAAGGGTGTGTGAGGAGGATGCAGGATCTGGGCAGCGTGTGCAGTTGCTGCAGAAACTACAGCCTGCTTTGATTCATGCTTTTTTAGCAGCCTTTAATGAGGTGCTTCAGAAATCCCTTGGGGGATTATTATGGTTGTGTTTTGCTGTCATCCCAGCCTGTGTACAATGATAGATAATAGCACCTTCTTTGTGAAGCTTCTGGGTCAGAGGAGGGGAAAGATTTTAAACCAAAATACCTAGGAATTTGTGTATAAATTAAAGTGTTGTATGACCCATTTGTGCACAAGCATATGTGCACACACACGCACTCACACATGCATACATACACACACTGCCTCCGACTTCATGCCAGTTTTGTTCACTGTTTGAAGAATAATGTGCCTGCTTGTGTTTTATTCAATTTGAACGTCTGCTTTGCCAGAGGGTTCTTCGTCCTCTTCAAGGTTTAAGTGAACATTTAGTCTGCTGCATACTTGGGTGCCTTTGTATGGGTTCCTGTGAAGCCAGTTCTAGTTCTGTGGAATCCAATTCACTGGACGTGGGGAGGAATGTGAGAGAATCTAGCAGTCTAGGAGTTTATTTTGTCCTCATCTCAAGAAAAACTGTATTCCTCCTGTCTGAGAAAGGGGACTAGATCCATGAAAACTCACATTAAAATATAGCAGTAAGTCTTTAAAATGCCATAATGTTTTGCTCTTTATTTTTTATTTTTTATTTTGTTTTGTTGCTTGTCACATTATAATGAACTGATAAGAATGCTATGGGTTGAATTATCCTTTTGGTGAATTTATTCATTTAAAGATACTATGTATCATTCTGGCTGGGTTATCCTGCTATGGTAATATTGTAGACCATACTGCCAGCAACTCAATGCTGAGTGTCATGCGGCGGTTAACTAACCTGACAAACCTGAGGACTAACAGCCTTGGGTGCTGAAGTCCACAGGGAAGAGTGATGTTCCCTAAATGGATTAAATCCCACTTGAATCCATTTTGAGGGAGGGCAGTAGCTTCATCAATATTGGCCTGGGACCAATGAGGACTTTGTGTGCCAAAATGGCTCAGAACCAAAAAGTGACCTGTGGAACTGGATCATTGGTATGGGTGTCATGCTGTAATGTGGAAGGCAGATGAAAGACCACTGCATTATATTCTCAGGACAATCTTCATGGCTGATCAACATGAAGATCGCCAATATTCAGATTCTGATATGGCAGAAGAAGAAGATGTATAGATGATAATCATATCTTTCCCAAACACAAAGCAATTTTATTGGGCATTATTTGACAAGTTCTGCAGGTATTTAATGCTTGGGGGCATAAAACAATCTAAATGGCTAGAAGAAATGTGTCATTCACTTGGAGTATGTGGCTTAAAGTATCTGCCTTTTGAGGGATTAGATTGCTATTCCCTACTAGCTAAAACCTACTAGCTAGCTCCATTGCTCTGTGGTTTATGTATCAGGCTGTGGAGCCAGAGGTTGGAAGTTTGATTCTCTACTGTGCCTCAAGGGAGAAGAGCCATGGCCTTCGGCAAACTGCACAGTACCAGGACAACACCCCCCCCCCCCCGCCAAGAAGAAGGGAGCAGCAAACTACTTCTGTCTATTCTCTACTAGGAAACCTTGGAAAAGGCCAGAACAGACTTGACAGCACACAGTTATATTAATATTATATGATTTAAAATTAAATACCAGCAGGCAAAGGGTAAAAGTCTATTTCCAGGTCTTGATTCTCCTCAAATAACTTTGGTTCTGCACCAGGGCCTCCTTTTTTGCACATTAAGGGTGGAGTGAATCCAGTTGTTGTTCCCAGGTCGAGTTGAGCTCTACCAGTTCCTTCAAGGAACAAGTCCTGATAAATCAACATTTGTGGAATTCCCTTGGATGTGGATGGATTTGCTCTAGGTGGGACCAACAGGGAGACAGACTCTGCTTTCTTAAAGCTCAATTTGTGTTGCATCTGTTGTGTCCAAAATGAGAGAATGTGAAACAATGGACTTTTAATGCTGATGGAATAACAGTTGATTGCCCTTTTCTCTTTTTTAAATAAAATAAAGTGTCTTATAAGTTGGGGAAAAAACATTAAAGTCATCTGTTTTCACCACATGCAGTAGATTGCATGGCTTTCCTGGACCTCAGTAATTGGATAACACTCATAGTCAGGTATCTTCCTATTGTTCAAATAAAAAGTTGTACTATTGGCATTCTGTCAAGTAGTTATGTTAATGATTCCTCACAGGCCACCATATTTATTTATTTATTTATTTTTCAAAATTTCTACCTCGCCTTCCTCATCCATGGATGACCCAAGGCAGCTTACATCATAATTAAAAAACATACAATTTTTTTTAAAAAAACAACAACACCCCCCCATCCCCCCCAACTCCTTATGAAAAAAGTACACAACAAGATTTAAAAACTATTTTAAAAGGATTAAACAATATGATGAATAAAATTAAAAAGTTTAAAAAGTAAAAAGGGAGGGGGAGGGACAGGGGGACAGGGGAGGAATAAGACAATGGACAGGTTGTAGGTGTGCTATCCAACAGGCCATTATTCAAACCAGCCAGTGGGACTGGGCCTTCACAGCTGTCAGGCCCCACACCCGCTGGCACAACCAAGTCTTAAGGGCCTTCCTAAAGGGGAGCAGCTCTGTCTGGAGGTGCAGTTCTGATGGTAAGAGGTTCCACGGGGCCAGGGCAAACATCGAAAAGGTTCTTCTTCTGGTCCCCACCAAATGAGCCTCTTTAATGGGTGGGATCACCACTGAGCCTCTCTGGTCTGCCCTTGTAGGACAGGCAGAATAACTCGGGGTGACATGATCCCTTAAATATCCTGTTCCACTGGTTCACCATATCCCTTCTGATGATAATTCATTCTATTTGCCCTTCCTACTCACCTTCTGATTTTACTAGATCAGTCAATCTGCATTCTGCAGTCACTGAGTGCATATTGTCTGGGCTGTTGAGGGGCTTCCCCCAGCTATTATGTGTCCCCAATCTACTTATAGGGGCCCTAATAGAGCTTTCAAAGTGGCTGTACAGTTTCTCACATGGAGATTCAAACCCTGGTCTCCAGAGTTCTAGTCTATCACTCAATCTACTACAGCACACTGGGTATCATTGCCAATTTTAGACTTGCCCTTTTCCTATTTTTTTTGTAAGTTTTAGGCTTACTCATATCTATTGATATCACCCTTAATGTTTTGTAGGCTGTATAAGCATTGGCACTCATGGCTGAACATCAAAAGTAGAGTGAATAATTTTCTTTCACTATGTGGAAAATTTGACTTTGCCTGCTGGTATTTAATTCAAATTTTTTTTGTTCTAAACAAAGTCAGAAGAATGAGGCAAGGGAGAAGGTGTGGTTCAATTATTATTGTATATAGAAAAGAAATAAGGATGGGAATTAGGTTAATGAGATTTTTGTCTATGAAAGGATAAAAAGCTGCGAGGCATGAACAAATAACATCTAATGTACCAGGGACAGAACCTCTTAGGAGTGAAGCATTTTCTAACCTGATCAGGCACCCTCTAAATCCAGTGCATTCATGTGAGGTCATAAAGGATAAATTATAAATCATTGCATGTGCAAGTTAATACGGCATGAATTTTAAAAGCACCAGTAATGTGTGTAGGTGTTAAGGGGAGCCCATTGCTCAGTAGTAGAGAATATGCTTTGAATCAGAAGGTCTAAGGGTCAATCTCTGTCTCTGGTCAAAAGGACCTCTGAGAGCTGAAAGAGCTGCTCCTGATCAGAGTAAAATACTGAGAAAAGTAGACCTGTAGTCTTACTTATTATAAGGTGAAGTTTAATGTTTTTCATGGATAAGGAGTTATATCCAACATCATACTAACAGAAGACTAACACATACTGAGATTGTTCTGCAAACTATTGAACAGCCACTAGCCAAAGAATTAGAACAATGGCACTCAACCTTTGGTCTCCAGATGTTGTTGGACTGCAGTTCCAAGAATTCTGAACCCTTGTGCAATCTCAAGTTTGTGGAAGCCAAAGCACAACATATCTGGAGAGCCAAAAGCCTTAAATAAAACCCAGGAGATCACATAGCCCAGGGGTTTCCAACCTAAGACCCACGGGCCAGATCTGGCCCATGGCACCCTTTCATGTGCCCCCACCCCTCCAAGTGCATTCAAGAAACAAAATGACCACCCCTTTGAAGCTGTTGGGACAAAATGGTTACCCCATCATGCAGACAGGGCAAAATGGCCATCTGGCCCTTGAAGCTGACTGAGATAGCATGACCCAGTCCTCGGCTTGAAAAATTTGGGTACCCCTGACTTTGCCTGTGATGAAGTTGTAATGAGTTGCATAGCACCTTGTGGAATCACACATACTACAGCTTGTTAGACAGCCTTAGGATGTCCTATGCAGTGTCTCACATGAGAAAATCAAAGTACTGGATTTGATCCTTGTACAAATATGAAAGTAAGGTTTCCTTAAGCAGTGGAACAGCACCATCGAATACAAACCAGCAGTTGTAGCAGAAGTCAGGAGAAGGTATAGTTTCACCTTCTGGTGGATCTATTTCCCCTTCTGCCTTCTCCTGTAAAAGGGAATCAACAAATAAAGCACTTCTACATTGGGGGGAAATGTGCTGCCCACTTGACATTATGTGGCTCAGTGGTTAAACTGCTGTACTGCAGCCAAAACTCTGTTCATGATTTGAGTTTGACCCTGAAGGGACTCCAGGTTGACTCAACCTTCCAGCCTTCCAAGGTAGATAAAATGAATACCCAGCATGTTGGGGGCAAAATGCTAATTATCTTGTAAAACCATCCAGAGAGTGCACTAAGCACTGTGCGGTGGCATATATGTGCTATTGATACTGGACAGATCCTCCAAGTACCCTTCAAGGGAAATCTTGCACTACGCAAGCACTTGAATGGGGAAAAGAAGATTATTGTTATATAAAGAATTCAGTTTAACCCCTCCCCCGATCCTTTTATGGAACTCATCTTCATTACTGCAACTCGAACTGCAGAAATTCATAAGGCTGCAATAATTAGGATGCTGATTCCATATCTAGAAGCAATGTGTCTTTAGGAGGAAAAGACTGCTTATTCTAACATGAGCTCACACCTGTTAGCATTTGCCTGATAAGCTTGTTGTGTTTGTGATCGGTTTACTGCAGAGGTTCTCAACCTGCGGCCCATGGGCCAGCCCTGGCCCACGGCACACATTTACAACAGACGTTGATCCATTTTACATCAGCGTTTATGGTGGGGGAACTACCAGTCCAGCCCATTGAGCTTTCTGAGGGGGCATGGTCTGGCCCATGGCTTAAAAAGGTGGAAAACCCCTGGTTTACTGGGATATGACACAGGGGCCATTCAAGAATTACGTGATCCTTTTTTCTGGGAAAAATTGACCCCCTCCCCCCTATGTAATCCAACCTTAATTTTCACTTTGATCCCCTCTCCTTAAAATTACGTAATCTGAACCAAATAGTACTGTATTTTGCATCACCAACCAGTGGTGGTGCTGCAGGGGAAATGGGCGGGCAGGCCAATTGCACTGAAGCAGGTAGTGATGCTCTAGCCTAGCCTCTTGCTCTCCCTGCAACCAGAAGCATGGCTTTCCCCCTCAATTTTCACTGCATGGAGCAAGGCACAAAGGTAAATAAAAGCCTTTCTTTTTATGCACAGGTTTGGTTTCCTAATGTCAGTTAGAAACAGCTCCAAATGGATTACATAATTTTGACCTGACCCCACATAATATTTTTCTGTAATTCGGATGGCAGACCCCTCCCCCCTTTGAGGATCACGTAATTGTTGAATGGTCCCACAGCAATATTTGCATATGCGAATCCCTTTGCCTGAAATAACAGTGTTGCAAGAGGAGGAAGTAATATTGTGCTTTCATACCTGATTTGACCTCCAGTTACATGCTCTCTCTGTGTGTGATGAATTTGTGAGTGGGACCTTCATCAGAATATAGTGGAGTGGAGCGTTTTTGTCCATGGTGCTGATCAGGAATTTAGCTATGCCTATTCCAGCTACTGAGTTTCACTTCTTTTCTCACCAGTTTGCAGCTCTTATTTCTCAACAGGCACTGAGTTATGCTATGAGTGTATGGTGTCACCCTGTCTCCTTTATTTTGCAAAACATCTTGGTCCTTTGGGCACTAGTTTGCACATGGATTGAGTCAGACCTATAGGTATATGTTGGTGAATTTTTCCCCCTCATATATGCATACTCATGCATTTCACTGTTATATAATGTTTTTCCTGCCAAAAATTCCTGACTTGTAGCCATCACATTGTTTCATAAAATGAATGAGTAAGAAAATGAATGGCTGGAGTCAAATTAGGCAGTCCATGCACTGTTTTTCCTTCGGTGATTAGCCTTGGCAGGAATGTAGAGACATTATTAGGGAAGTGGGTACTATTGATTAATTGTGGCTTAAAACATTTTCTGTTGTTCCCACAAAAATAATCACCTATTAAATCTTGGAATTTGTCAGAATATTTTAAACCATCTCTTATGCATTTTATTGAACCCTTTCCATATGCTACTTCATTTCAAATACATTTAGGTAACTGTGAAAAAAACAGAGCATACAAAATTATTGTGGTCTCCCTTAAGAAAATGTCTACCAAAGATAGGCTATGCTCCATGTTTGTCCTCTGCAGAGTAGCCCCACTCAAACAAATGGTTCTTAGTCAGGACCACCTTTTGACCCAGAAATGTCAATGGGTGTCCTCTAATAGAAGGAGTTCTATATTTAGTTGTATAACTCAAAGATACTAAATCAGATCCAAAGCTGTTCAGAAGGTTGGGGAATTTTCCAGAAACCAGTCTAATACAAAAACCTATCATTACATGCAACTTTGCTCTTTAGGAAGCACTATCTACTATAAGAATTACACAACAGTGAGACCCAATGTCCAGTATCTCAGTTTGGGACGTACTTTCATAAAACGTTTCAAGGCGGAGCTGGTTGAGGCTTGCAGCATACAGGGAAATCTCATGTTGAGTAAGGCGTTTTATTTGGATGTGGAAGTAGATATTCTCTATTGAGACAACATTTATCAATTCATTAATTCTTTCTCTCCCTCTTTTTTGCTGTGCATGAATGTGTATGTCTCTCTGCATGAGAGATATATATAGAAAAAAAATCATAGATCAATGAATGTTGTCTCAATAGACAAAATCCTCACCACCACCACCACCACCCCCCGAAAAAAAAAATCTTATCCAACATGGGAGTTTTCAGTAGATTCTTCCCCAACCTTTTGTGTGATTTTTAAAGCAAATTAACATCTAGGGGTCGGTTATTACTCCTGCTTTGAATCTTTTGCAGGTAAGACCGTAGTTATTAGACTACTGGTTTATCTGA
This sequence comes from Bradypodion ventrale, assembly GCA_035047345.1. NCBI lineage: Eukaryota > Metazoa > Chordata > Lepidosauria > Squamata > Chamaeleonidae > Bradypodion > Bradypodion ventrale. The sequence goes on from JAWDJE010000001.1 coordinate 275,994,348, forward strand.
ACCAGTGTGTTAATTAGATCCTGGGTTTGGTTTCCTTGACTGTGAAATATAATTCTGTTATCAGAGAAACCACATTCTGCCCTAGGTGATTTCTGCTTAAGCTTTAATCCTTCCTCTTTTCCTTTTAAAAATATCCCATAAAATAAAGACTATTACCTTACTGGAGAAAGCCAGTGCCTTTTGCTCTAAATGGAATTTTTTTTAGAGAGAGATTTCTGATATGCTAAACCTCTATGAAAGTTTCATAAAAGGTAACTTTGAAGCTTTTAATTAATTATGTTCAAAACATTAACAGAACTCCTCTGGGGGGTGGGGGAGTGCTCAATAATCCATGCATGTAATATAGTGGAAACATTGTTTATAAAAATAAATGAATTGGAAGGTTTGTAACCCTTGAAACAAAAGGAGACACGCAATCTGAATGCACTTGGCACACTTACAATTAAGTTGTGTATGCAAACCTCCTGCTTTTACCTTGCTTCCTTGCAAAATAATAAGAAGTAACAAGGGGCAGATAAATCCTTGCAGTAGTTCTTAATAGAAAAACAGGTAAGAATGAGGAAAAGAAACTGTTTTGAAATATTGAGATAAGCCTGCAAAATGTCAGAGTCAGACTGAGGTATAAAGAACCATGATGATGCACGATAATGGTACTAGTAAATACTACTCCTGGGTGGGTTGAGGAGGATGGTGGAGGACAGAGGGCAATGGTCCATGGGGTCACAAAGGGTCGGAATCAACTGTGCAATTGAACAACAACAAAAATACTACTATTATCACCAAATAAAAACTCATTACAGAAGGACTGAAAATGAGGAACAAATGAGATATTTTCCTTTTAAAAAAATTAAGAGGAACCAGCATGTGAATATTAAGAAGACAAAATCAGGGAAAGATAGTGAGCCAAGACCAATTTACATATCTTTTTCTCTGCCACCAAATTTGCCATCATTGCTGCTGGATGGTGAGGTCCAATTGTGTAAAGATGCTTCAGGTTTGAGAGGGCAACACTAGCCACTCAGCCATACTACCTTGACTTAATGTGGTGTGGGTAAACTCCAAGGGAACTAAATGTGCTGATGTCTGAGGGAAATCTTCCTGTTCACCACCCTCTCAAAACACCTTAATCTGCTCTGACTAAGCAATGCCTCCAGAGAAATCACAAGGGTGAGACTTTGACTCTTATGGCAATACTGCCAGATAGGAATACCAAAAAAATACCCATGAAACACACAGGTGTCTCATAGATGAATGAGGCCAGTCTGGTTTTGTATCGCCAAATCTCTCACTGCAAAAGAATCATACAGTTGTGAAAGTTTGTAAAGCCTCAAAAAAGTCATACGAATAAAAAGACTTCAAAACAGATTCAGTGTTAAACATACCAGTACTCAAAAAGTTGTGGAGAAAACAGTCAAAAGATTGGGGCAAGACCAGTTGACAGAACAACTCGCACAGAAAACAAGAAGGAATTTTTCTTTTTTTGAGACTCCAAGGATATGGGGGAATGACTATGTTTTTTCACCTTTCCACTTGTTCCTTAAAATCATAATGCAGACACCATCCAAGAAAGGCACTTCAGTCTTGACAGGTCAAGACATTCATTCATGGGAAACAGAAAAATCTGTAGTTTCACTTTGTTTGGCTGATTTTTTTTTAAAAAGGAATCTGATGATCTTTCTAACTTGAATGGGAAGTACACTGCAATTTTGTAAGTTCTTCATAAATGAACTGATCCAAAATTATTCACTTTCTGCATCCACCAAAACTGATATTTCCTGCATGGAGAAGTCCTTACAGATGTTAAATATGCCTGCCATCTAGGTGTAAAAGATATTAAAGATGTAGAGATTTTCAGAAAATAAAAGAGGCAATAACCCTAATTCAGCATTAAGGGGGCTGACCACACACTATTCAGCACACAAAGGCCTGGGTATGGATGAACCAATATTTTAGTTTTAGTCTCTCTACTATTCAAAGTTTTAGAATGCTCCAGTATTACACATTCTGAACATGGGGAATTTTTTTTTAAAAGTTAGTTACATGCTTTATGATCTGCAATGAAAATTCTATTCCTCTCTATATCTGCATTTTGTTCTTCTATCCCTCATGCATTCTTTAAGAAAATAGTTAACGAATTTGGTGAACAGATGCATTTTACTCTTGGATACATTATCTCTTTTCTTACAAAGATTTAAGTGTCTTTCTGAAAGAGCCCTGTTGGCTCAGTGGTTATACTCTTGTACTGCAACCAAGGCAAGCGCGGTGCCAAAATGGCCGCCACGCTCTTTGCGGGGGCCCCTACCCCGGATTCAGTCATCTGGGTAGTTATGGGGCATGGCCAACCCCTTATAAAAGGGGTGGCCATGAGGCGGCCCTTCGCCATTTTTGAAAAGCGATGGAGCGGAGAAGTTCACTCCATCCCTTTTCCCCTGTTGTTTGGAAGTACAAGCAGTTTAGCAAACGTCGGAGTGGGGGAACCCACTCCGCCGGCTCACTTTTGCTCGGTGGCCAAGCCACCCAAAAGGCTGCACGGTCCCGTGCCGGGAGACGGGCTCGCCCACCCCCCGCCCAGTTCGCTCAAAGGAGTCGGGACTGCGGTGGCTAAGTGGTTAAGGAGCCCACCTCATTAGCTGGCAGGCTGGCAAATTGGCAGCTTGAGACCTGGATATGGCATGATGGTTGGTTCGCCGGTTTTTTCATTTGGGTGTTCCCTGCAAAAATAATTTCAACCTAGAGTAATCTCTGTCAGGGAAACGAACAAACCGGCCTATTTTTTTCCCCAGCTGCCATCTATTAGGTTGTTTGGGCACTTGCCTAACTGCCGTCCAGGCAGAAGACTCGGGCGGGGGCGGGGCAGTCTGGCTCCCCAGGGGCTTCAAGCCCCATGGACCTTGGATCACAGTAAGAGCCCAGGTGGTGTAGTGGTTAGGCTGCTGTTCTGCAGTCAAAGGGTTGTAGGTGTGATCCTGAACTGGCTCAAGGTTGATTCGTTCATCCAATGTCAGTATGTTTGGGGCGAAATGCTAATTAACCTGTAGCCACCGATAGAGTGCACTAAGTGCTATGGGGTGGTATATGAGTATGATGATTGCTTTTAATTGGGGTGGCCCAGTGCAGCCCAGCGTGGGGTCATGCACCGCCCTTGCCCCTCCACCCATGGGCTGGATTACTCGGCCTTGCCCTACTGCAGTCACGGGTGCCCATGGGCTGGGTCACTGCTCGTGGGCCATTCTAGGGCATAGGCTGTATGTGGACTGTCTGTTGCATCTGGCCCACATTATTTCAGTGGACCGGATATGATCAATCATTCATGTATGGCCCGCGTTGCTGCCCTGGAAGCCTCCAAGACAATTGCTTCACCATCTCAGGACCCTGGGGCAGGGCCACATTTGGCCACTCCCCCTTTGCCTGCCCATGCTCTGCGGCAGGCCCTTAGCCGGGTCGAGCTGCCAGAGGCCATCAGACCTACACCTGTTGGTGCTCTGCAGCTCCCCATGCAGCCTCCCCAGTGGGGCCTTCTGATAGTGCCCGGTGTGACCTGGCCTGGACCTTCAACTGCTCAGAGCTCGACTTCCATCGTGAGCACCAACGCCCCTCAGAGGCTGGAACCCCTGGTGGGGGCGGCCAAGGAGGGTGCAACTTGTGAGTATTGTGGTCAAATTAGTGCACCATTTACACTGCCACATACAGTTACAGGGGTGTAGTCCGCACCAAGTCTTTGTCTATTGGGCCTATTGCCCATTCTCCACTCCCTCGCTTAGCTCCACGCCGACTCGGGCCATGACGACAGCAGGCTACTCACTTCCCCTGGGGACCACTTGGTACCAACCATGGAGGGAAGGGAGGGGTGAGACTACGGGGACGAGGACTTGTCCTGTCGTGGCAAGCCCCCTTGTGCATTGCCTACCTGGCTACCGGCCTACTTGATCTGCGCAGCACAAGGTGGCCGGAACTGATCCCATCCCTTACGTTCATTAGGGATGCACCACCTCCGGATATCCTAGTAACTCACCTGGGAGGTACTGATCTTGCATGGATCACCAGCCTTTGGTTGAAGGTATCCGTGCACAGGGACCTGGAGGTTTTACACCACATGTGGCTGCGGCCGCGGCTGCTATGGTCCCAGAGCATATACAGGCAACACTATAAAGGAGGGCTTGATCCTCATGGTTTGGACCGTGCCCAGTGGACAGTGAACAGAGCTGTCACATGGTTCCTAGTTCTGCAAGGTTCAGGGATATCGGTACCCCGAGGCATGCTCCTCTTCCCTTTGGCGTGAGGCTCACCTGCGCTTTGGGGTACCCGAGGTATGCACCTCCCCTTTTTATTTTAGCATGGGATGGTGAGCCACCTCAGTGTACCTGAGACATGGTCCTACTATTTTAGACATCAGGCTGGGCACCTCGTTAGTGTCATCAAGGTACCGTTCTTTTACCTTATGCATGATGCAGCGCACCTCTTCTGGGCGCCCAAGGCATGGTCCTTTTTCATTTTGGCACAAGGGAAATGCCCCTCCCACCCTTTTTCTGTGTTCCTGCGGCATGGTCGCCTTCCCTATGGCATGCGGCAGGGCACCTCATGGGAGTTCCACAGGCATGGCCCTCTTCCTTTGGTCACGAGGCGGGGTGCCTCATGGGTTCACCCAAGGCATGGTCCTCTGAATACGGCATGAGGCGGGACACCTCATGGGAGTACCTGAGGCATGGTCATCTTACTGTGGTTTGGGGCGGGTCACCTCATGGGAGTACCCGTGGCATGGTCCTATTACTGCATGAGGCTGGGCACCTCATGTGAGTTCTCGAGGCACGGTCCTCTTGCTGCAGCACCCAAGTCATGGCACTCTTAATGCGGCTTTAGGCAGGGTACGTCATGTGGGTACTCGAGACATGGTCCTCTTACTGGGGCATGAGGCGGGGCACCTCATGGGAGTACCGGAGGCATGGCCCTCTTACAGTGGCATGAGGCAGGCCACCTCATGGGAGTGCCCGAGGCATGGTCCTCTTAAGACAGCATGAGGCGGGGAATCTCAGGCAAGTACCCGAGGCATGGTCCTCTTAGTGTGGCATGAGGTGGGGCACCTCATGGGTATACACGAGGCTCGGTCCTCTTACTGCGGCATGAGGTAGGGCACCTCATGGGAGTACCTGAGGCATGGTCCTCTTCTTGTGGCATGAGGCGGGCACCTCATGGGGGTAACCAAGGCATGGTCCTCTTCCTTTTGGTATGAGGCAACACACCTCCTCTATATGCCTTTGACATGGTCCTCCTCCTTCCGGCATGAGGCTGTGTGCCTAATTAGAGTACCTGAGGTATCATCCTCTTCATTGCAGCATGGGCTGTGGGTTGTGCGCCTCCTCAATAGGCCCGAGGCATTGCCCTCTCCCCCCCACCCTAGGAATCTGGCTGGGACACGGCTGATTGTCCACCGGATAGGACAAGGGACAGTGAGACTTGGGCTGGCCACTTTCGAGTGGACCAAGAAACAAGGTGCGGATATGATCTATACAGCATGTTACACCTTTAAATTTGCTGACGCTTTATCCCACCTGCAGATCCCCCGGTTCCGAGCCTGGGTGCCAGACACAGATGAACTTCCCTCTCCACTTCTGCGCGAGATGCAGACCTTTGGTGAGGAGAGGTGAACCAGGCGATTGGCCCTGTGCATGCATAAGGCGTATCTGCACATGTTTCCCCAATTTAGAGCTTTCTGTAGGGAGGTGCAACTGCCTGACATGTCGCCGATCCTGGTTGAACATGCTTTGCAGTACATGGTGCACCTTCATGACCAAGGTCTGGCCTCACGCACCATTGCCGCCAGGCCTTCTGCCTTGGCATTTATGGCTAGACATGGGGTTATGCTGCTCACATGGGTGTCTTCCAAATACGTTGGGTGTTGGAGGGGTGGACACGTGAACATGGCTGCCACCCGGACACATGTCACCCTGTTTCCACTTTTTCTGATGACAAGCCTCGCTAGAGGTCGGCATAGCTTTTGCTATGATCCATACGAAGAGTCTATTTTCAGGCAGCTACCTCTGTGGCTTTCTTTGGGGCTCTGAGAATCAGTGAGCTGGTCCCACTTTCAACAGGGGACATGTCCCACAGGGCACTGGAACTGGAAGATGTGTCGCTCGACCAGGAGTGGGCTCTGTAGAGGATTCGCTCCTCAAGGGCCGGTCAGCGAGGAATGAGTAGTAGCATGATGCTGCCATCTGTCCGGTTGGTGCCCTACATGCGTTTGTGGCAGCGCGTGGTTCACACCCTGGCCTGTTGTTCTGCCACCAAGATGGGTCTCCCCTTACCTAATTACAATTCTGGAGGGTTACTGGGATGGCGCTTCACAGTGCGGGGGTCCCTGGGGCTCGTTACGGTATCCATTCATTTTGGATAGGCGCTGCATCAACTGCGGCTGCATTTGGGTACTCGGAGCCTGACATACGTCACATGGGCAGGTGGGGATTTATGCCTTTTCTCCGTCTGTTCGTCCCCTCACTGCATGAGTGCCTTGTTATGCCCTCAATTCTCTCTCCTGTGCGTTTCCGCACACTGGTGGCAGTGTAGTTGGTGGGCCACAATTATGTGCACTGGGTGGCACAATATGCGGCTTTGTAAGAGTGGGGACCCCATCTCGGGCTACGTGCAACTGCGCATATGCAGTGGTATGGTGTGCGCGGCATGAGGTGGCGGGAACTGTTGCCATTCCTGATGTCCATTGGGGATGCTGGACCACCAGATGTTTTGATTCTGCACCTCGGAGGCAATGATCTTGCACAGATCACTGGCCTGGCATTAAAGACTTCCGAGTGCAGTGACCTGGCGTTTCTTCACCATTTATGGCCGTACACACGGTTGCTATGGTCAGACATCGTGCCGAGACACTTTTATAGGGGAGGCATTGACCCCCGTGGTTTGGACCGTGCCCGGCAGTCAGTGAACAGGGCTGTTGCCTGGTTCCTTATCGAGAATGGCTTGGGGGACAGCTATTCGTCATCCAGGGATAGGGTTACAGGATTTTAGCCTGTATTCTGGAGATGGGGTTCACCTGTCAGCAAGAGGTATGGACCTCTTTTTGAATGACATGCAAGCGGGCCTGGTGACCGAATTGTCGGTCAAGGGGGGGGGGGCGGTGAGTCATCATGGATGCCTCTCCATGTGGCGGGTAGCACTGGTAAGGTAAAATTTATGACCCATAGGTATCCGGCAGGTTCTCAATTGATTGGCCAACATGTAGATAGGTACAGGGGAAACAGGCTTGGCCGGTCAAGGGCGAACCATGAACAGGGTGATGCTAGGAGCTTCACAGCCTGCATCATCTTGATATTTTAATGGATACACGTCAGAGGGTGAGGTCAATAGATAGTATATTGACTTCATCAACAATTTGTTTGTGACAACAAAACAAATTGATACAAATTGATACATAATAGCCAATTGACATTGGCAATTTGGTGGAACCTTACCAGTGCTACTGTGGCCTGCTTGCCTTAAAGAATTATAATTGGATGAAACACCAATTGAAAGTTATAATTCGGACTAGGGCATTATTCAATAAAAGTGGCCCAATGCCTTAAATCCAATACCAGTGTCTATGTCCTTATTTGGGTGGGTGCGCCTGCAAAGGCTTGTGAGTTCAGTCCTGGCCAGGGAACAAGGGTGAGTCAACCTTACATCCTTCCAAGGTCGGTAAAATGAGTACCCAGTATGTTGAGGGCAAATGCTAATTAACTTGTGAATGACCCAGAGAGTGTACTAAGCACTATGGGGTGGTATAGAAGTGTGATTGCTTTGCTTTTGCTTTGAAAGCTACTGGTCACAATTCTATTGCATGGTAGTTGCACTAGCAATGAGGTAGAAGTGGTACCCCTGAAACACTTCTGTTGGTGATTACACAATCAGTTGTGCTAAGGATGTGCGACTGGTAGTAACTAATCACTAATAATGTGTTAGTTGGCACATAATTATTTATGTCTTCCAACCACAAAGGTTTATTTAATTATATTTTAATTGTAATGCAGCTATGATATCCTCTCCCCTTTCTGCAGGATAGCAGCATCAGTGCTTTGGTATAGTGATCTGTAACATTCAGATTTTTAAAGTACAGTAATTCTAATACATTATATATTTTAGTTGGTTTTGGAAAATGAAAAAGCAGAGTAAAATTTAAAATAATGAAACTGTAATGCCAACTAATTGTGGAGCAGGGCTTACATCTATAACTACAGGGAATTACTTAAAATAATTTTGAAGCTGTGAAGAAAACACACAACAGTGTTGCTGCACACAGACCTCAGCATTTGGCCCATCTTCCTCATGATGTGTTTTCAGTGGCTGTTTACATGCAGGTGAGTTAATATTGGAACACAATCCACACTGGCTACAAGTACTGCTGTTTCAGGTTGTGTTTATGCTGTGATTTTTCCTCAAGCATCTTATTTGTCTTATCTACCTTGCCTGTGTGTTTTTTGCTCACAAGATCTTTACCAATAACAAAAAGATGATGGAGGGAGGGGGGCTTAAGCTTCCTTAATCCTCTTACTATCTTCAATCAATTTCATTCAGGATGTCTACAAAGAAAGAACAGTACCTTCTTTTGAGTGTATCAGCAATCTTGCCCTTTTCTGCTTGGTTATATTTGTTGTCCTCACAAAGGCTTGTCATCTGCTGCACTGTGGTAAAGAGATGCTTTTGAAAGGAAAATAAGCAAGCATCCTCTGTTCCATGCTGTTGCATACTTGCCTCACACTCACCTCAGTTATTAATTTTCCCCTTTTTTTGGTCCTATATAAACAAAGGAAGGAAGGAAGCCTGTTCTATTAGGAGGTCTATAGTGAATGGGTCTGGTCCCAAGCTAAATTTACTGAAAACTAAGCTCTACTATATTTAGTGAAGCAATTGTCATGATCGAGTTCTGTAAAAGGTCACAGTGAGAGAAATATATGTCTTATAATAATAATAAATTTTAATTTATATCCCGCACTTTCTCAGCTGAAGCCGACTCAAGGCGGCCATTACAACATGTAAATACAAACAATACAATAATACAATACTAAGAAGCATAAAAAGTAAATTCAGTACAATAACAATACAGTATAATTCAAAAGCAATTCACAAAATCAAAGTGGAAAGCACGGCGGTGGCAATGGCTGGTCTGGCTCCCCCTTGCCTTTTGAAGTCCGAGGGCGAGGGGGGAGGGCGGGGCCCAAGAACACCGGCCGGTGGAGTGGTTATACAGTGATTTTTTATGGTTTTTCTTGTTTTGGCTGCAAGTCTTACTTATACACCATTCCCCATGTCCAGAGGCACTAGGAATGATGTAGATTTCAGCATTGTAATGTTGTAAAAAAAAGGGGGGGGACCCCTTATGGGAGGTTCAAAAGGAAGTACTTGAGGGAGTTTGTGGTGCTCCAGCATCCTAATGGACACATGGGGTCTGGACCAACCCCTAACAGATCACAAGAGTGACCTAAGTACCTGTTTTTGACATGTTCATAGCTAAATTCTCCTTCATGGTCTACTCAGGCATATAGACATTAATGTTATGCTGAAGTGGTGCAGTAGTTATTGAAAAACCAAAAAGGGAATCAGAGAGAAAACAAAGAACAGAAAAAAAGACAAAAAAATGTTGTGGCACCTTAAAGACTAACTTCTGTACTTAAATACAGGAGTTAGTCTTTAAGGTGCCACAACATTTTTTGTCTTTTTTTTTTGCTATTCTGTTTTGTTTTCTCTCTAATATGCTTGCACAGACTAACAGAGCTACCACTTCAAACATTTCTAAAAGGGAATGTGACCTCAAAATATTGGGAACCATCAACTCCGGGTCTCTAGATCTCCCCTTTACAATGTATCAGGGTTACAAGGCAAATAGTAATATAGTGTAATTATCAACAGTAAAGAAACAAGACTCATCCATTTCATCTCCTCTAAGCATTCCTACCAGTACATTTGCTGTGAAGCAATTGCTCCCCCTTTTACCAAATGTTCAGTGGTCCATCAAAATGCCCTTCTTGTTGTTGTTGTTGTTGTTGTTGTTGTTGTTGAGTCACACAGTTGAGTCTGACCTTTGGTGACCCCATGAACCACTGCACACCAGGCACCCCTGTCTTCCACCATCCTCCTCAACCCACCCAGCTTTGTTCCCATTGTGTCAACAATGCCATCTAGGAACAAGAAAACCGTTTGCGGCGAAATATCAAAGTAATGCAAATTGTCAATGTTCTGAAACGTGCTTTAGTGCGCAAGTAGAGCCGAAGCCCTTTCCAGATAAATTGGCTTTTCCAAGCTTCCTCAGGAATCTATGCACATAAAAACATATACATATCATAACCATACAATATCTACACCAATATACAATATTACATATATATATATATATATATATATATACATCATATATACAACAGGGAAATGCATTTAAAGTAAATGCCATCTAACCATCTCATTCTCTGCTGCCCCCTTGTTTTATTTGCCCTCAACCTTTTCTCAAGTGAATCCTCTCTTCTCATTTGACGCCCAAAGTACTTTAGCTTCATCTTCAATATTGATCCTCCAAGGAGGAGTTGGGGTTGATTTTTTTAAAGATAAACCAATTTGTTCTCTTTGCTGTCCAGGGTACTCTAAAAATTCTTCTCCAGCACCACATCGCAAAGGCATCTATTCTTCTGCACTCATCTTTTTTTTTTAATTTTTTAAAAAAGTTTTTATTCAAAATTAATATACAACAATACACACACACTAAGAAAACACATGAAAAAACTAATAATAAAAAGACATAACAAACCTCAACAACATTAGAAAGTACAAAAATATTGGTAGAGATACCTGTAAATCTTTAAAACTAGCTATACAATTGAAATATATTAGTTCATCTTTAATACTTTTATAGTTGTGTAATATTCATATATAATACTTTTTAATTGATGCAATCTTATCCATCTATTACCAATCACTCAATAACTCTACCAATATTATAATTATTACATTTTGTAGCAACAAATAATACCCAGATGATATTTACATTTGTCAAGGAAGCTGAAAATATTTGTAATTATGCATTTGATTTCCAGAAAGTTAATTGGTCGGTTGCTGGCGCACATTCATTTCCTTTCTCTGTTGCATATTCTTTAAAGGCTTTCCAAATTGCAAAAAAATTATTCTCTTTAACAATTCCTCTTTTTAAATTAATTTCCCAAGTTAATTTATCATTTAGGGCCATTGCCCACATCTCTTTATACCATTCCTTAATTACAGGAGCATTTTCGCCTTTCCATTTCCGAGCCATACACTGCCTTGTATTAGATGTCATGATTGAAACAAGATCTTTCCTATATATATCAAAATTTAAATCTTCTACGTCAGTTAACAATGCTATGTGCGCCTTTAAATTGAATTTAACATCAATCATACCCTTCATTTCGTTTTCAACTGCTGACCAGAATGGTTTTAACTCATTACAGTCCCACCACATATGTGAGTAGGTACCTCTCTCATTTTTACATCTCCAGCATTTCGACGATTTTGATTTATCCCTTTGATGCAGGCGAATAGGTGTTAAATACCATTTCCATAGCATTTTGAAATTATGCTCCTCAACCCTCAACCATCACAATGTTTTCATGATCCTTCTACCCCAGATTTTTTTTAATTTTCTTTACTTATTTTTATATCTAGATCTTGCTCCCAAACTGTCCTTAAAGCTTCTTGTGAATTGTCATCTGAATTAAATAACTTATACAATTTACTTACAAGCCCCTTAAATTCTACCACATCAGATCTTAAACTACTCAGTAAATCCTCAAATTTGGTATTTGTTCTATTCAGACCGTCATCTGCCATATACTTTTGTCTAATTATCTACAGAGATAACTTGAAGCCAATTTAAATTTAGTTGTTTATATATATACAATTTTTCCTTTTTGTCTTTGCAAATCCTGATACAATCCTTCAACTTTGACACCTCATTACTTTTAATAACTTTGTCTGTTCTTCTACTCATTTCAACTGAAAAAAATTCAATATCCATTAATTCTATAATTGGGGAAATATTAGGAGCTAACTTCTCTTTTACATCAGTCCATGTCTTCATTGTTGCTTTCAAAAGTTTATTTTCAGAGCTAATAGCTACTTTAATTCTATCTAGAAAAGCTGCTCGCCCTATACCATTTAGCTGTTTCATTTCTATGCTACCTCATATAACTTCTTTTTTAGTCAAAAGTTTACATAAGTTCCTCAAATGAAATGCTTTATAATAATTTTGAATATTAGGAAGTCCCAATCCCCCTTCCTTTTGATTCATATACCATAAGCTTTTTGTAATTCTAGCTTTTTTACCGCCATTACAGTATTTATTTATCAAATTTTGAAATAACCTCAAATCTTTTTCTTTCAGTTGAATCGGCAGGCTATCAAATAGGAAATTAATTTTTGGTAGTAGTTTCATTTTAGCCAAGGCTATTCTGCCAAACCACGACAAATTCAATTTGTTATATTTTGGTGTCATTTCTTGGAGCTCTTTTTTATTTATTTTATTTTTAAATTTTTTTTATTGAGTTTTTAATAAACATACAAAAAAGAGAAGAAAACATTAACAATACGTTAACAATACAATACACTAACAAATCCATAGTATCATACTAACAAACATTGCTGTATGCTAGCACATAACAATATCTATACTCATTAATTACTATTTAACTACCAAATATTAAGAGCCATTATTTCAAAGTCCAAAATGATAGAAAAAAATTTTTTTTCTGTACTACCACAAATCTTTTTAACAAATAATAATCACCCTGTGAATATGTACAATGCCCGGAGAGTTTATTTTCTACTCAACTCCAAAAACTTCTTTGAAATGGTACTGGTCCTGAACTATCACTTGCCATAATAGAGTGATCCACGAACGGTTTCCATATATTCCAAAATCTATTCTCTTTTAAATTATCTCTTTTGACTTTAATCTCCCATGTCAATTTATCATTCAGTGCTAAACTCCACATTTCTTTATACCATTCTCCAATCTGTATATCTACATCGTTTTTCCAATTTCTAGCTATACATTGTCTACCCGTTGTCAGTACAATTTCCAATAATTCTTTTTCCTCCTTGTTTAAATCCAACCCTTCCACATTCATTAAAAGAATAGTACCCGACACCAACTTAACACTTTTACCCAATATTTCACCAAACTCATTTTCTATTCTTCCCCAAAAATCCCTTATTTTTTTACAGCTCCACCACATATGTTCGTATGTTCCATCAAATTCTTTACATCTCCAACATAACTTATCTCTTTTATTATCCATCTGGTAAAGTCTTAATGGTGTCAGGTACCATTGCCACAACATTTTAAAATTATGTTCTTTAATTCTTACAGACATTGTTCTCATAATCCTCTTTTTCCATTTATTTTTCCATTCAATCTCCCCGATTTTTATATTCAAATTTTGTTCCCACTTCCGTTTCAAGTCCTCCTGTGGATCTGCACCTCTATTCAGTATATTATAAAGCTTGCTTACAAGACCTTTAATACTGCTTTCCCCTTTTCTAATCTTCCTTACCAATTCCTCGAATTCCGTATGTATTCTATCTATCCCTATTTCTCTTTTATATTTTTTATTCCAATTGTCCACCTTTAACTTCTGAAACCAATTCAAATTTAATATCTCAAACATTTTTTTCCGCTCGGCATCAACATCACACGCTTTTAACCAATCCTTCAATAACAGCGTCCCATTTTTATCCAATATTTCCATTTTTTCTTTGTCTAATTTTATTGGGAAACACATCATATCAGTCAATTCCAAAATTGGAGAGAGATTCGGAACCATATCTTTTTTTACCTTCTTCCACACCTCCATGAGACCTTTCATCATAAAATTATTTGACCTTTTCACCTTATCCTTCATTCCCAAAAAAATCAAGTTTCCAATATTTCTATACTCTTTCATTTCCAATTGTTCCCAAATTACCTTTTCTCTTGCCAAGATCTTCACAACATTCTTGACTTGAAATGCTCGATAATATAATAACAAATTTGGCATATCCAAACCCCCTTTTTTCTGAGACCAATACCATAATTTCTTTGGAAGCCTAGATTTTTTACCTCCGTTACAAAAACCATTAAACATTTTTTGAAACTCATTAATTTCTTTCTCTTTTAAATGGATCGCTAGTGTATCGAATAAAAAGTTAATCTTTGGTAACAATATCATTTTACACATGGCAATCCTTCCGAACCATGACAGCTTTAACTTCTGAAGTTCTTGTATTTTATTCTTAAATTCAATTCTCAAGCTGTCATAATTCAATCGTTTGAGTTCTTCTAATTTGTTTGAAATGATTATCCCCAAATACTTCATCTTATCTTTGATTTGTATATTAAGTGTCGACACCGTGCTACCCATCTCGCTCGGTTTCAAATTGCACAACATCAATTCAGATTTGTCCCAATTTATCTTTTATCCAGTTATAGCTTGAAATACTTGTAGATGATCTTTAATCCTATCCATCACCTGCTCCGGGTGCTTCACCATAAGCAATGTATCGTCTGCGTACATACTCACTTTATTACCCATAATCCCTTCTATATTTGAGTCCTCCCTTATACTTTTAGCTAAAATCTCCATTGCCATTATAAACAAGATAGGAGATAATGGGCAGCCCTGCCTAGTACCAGCCTCTAGCTTTACCACATCCGTAAGCTCCTCATTTACTCTAACCTTGGCATTTCCTTTTTGATATAGTAAATCTATAACCCTGTTAAATTTATCCCCAAACCCATATTTTCTAACTATTTCCTTAATTGAAGACCACTGCACTGAATCAAATGCCTTAAAAATATCCAATGATAGTAATCCCACTTTTTCCTTTGTTTGATTAACATTGTCTATTAAATCTAATACCCTTCTAGTCAAATCCGCCATGTGTCATCCTTTTAGAAACCCAACTTGATCAACATTTATATATTCCCCCATAAAACTATTTAAACGGTTAGCCAATATTGCCGTGAAGATCTTCGCATCTTGATTTATAAGCGAAATTGGTCTGTACGAATCCACTCTTTCCAAATTCTTACCAGGTTTTGGCAAAAGAACAATTGTAGTGTTATACCATGAAGTCGGGATTGATCCTCCATCTAGTATATAATTATATAACTTCATCAATTTCGGGACCACCACCTCTTTAAATTCTTTGTAAAACTCTGTTGATAATCCATCATCCCCCGGGGCTTTCCCTATCTTCAATCCACTTATTACCCCCTTAACCTCTTTATCAGTTATCTTTTCCTCCATTTTCTCCCTATGCTCTTGTTTTATCCCATTCCCTAACTGCCTCTCCAATATCCTTTTAAGCTTTTCCATATCTATTTCTTTTTTTGCATATAACACCTGGTAAAATTCCCTAACTATTTTACATTTATCGCTATTCTTATTACACCTTGAACCTTGCCTGTCAACTAACACCCCAATTTCTCTTTTTTCCCTTTTAACCTTAGCTGCTCTTGCTAATAGTTTTGAGTTCTTATTACTAAATTCAAAATATTCTCTGTTTAAATAGATCAAATCTCGTTTAACTTTATCAATATCCTTACCCATTACTTCTGCCTTAAGTCCTTGTAATTTCAAGAAAATTTTTTTTATCTTTACTTTTTGCGTGTTCTTCCTGTAATTGTTTAATTTCCCTTTCTTTTTCTATATGTTCTGCTTTATACTTTTTATATTTGAGGCTTGCCAATTTTATGCTTTCCCCCCTAAAAACTGACTTCATGGTATCCCATACAACGTTAAAATTAACCTCATTATTATCGTTCCATTGCCAACTTTCTTTCCAACTTTCCATAATTGCCTCTTTGCTTTTCTGATCTTTGAACAAATTAGGATCGTACCTCCAATTTCTAACTCTTTGAATATTTTTTTGTGCTTTCAATTCCAAATATACTTTAGCATGATCCGATTCCTTAATAATCCCAATTTCCGTGCCTTCTATATCCCCAATTAAGTTTTCCGACAGAAAAACATAATCTATTCTCGAGTAGGTCCCATGTACATGCGAAAAAAAGGAATATGCCCTTTCCAAGCCTTTAAACTCTCTCCACGAATCCTTCAAACCCATAACTTTCATCCATTTGTCCATCGCCTTCCCTTTCACACCAATTCCACTTCTAGCTATGTTTGTGCAATCTAATCCTGACCTAATCAAATTAAAATCACCAGCCACAATAGTTTTTGCAACATTTTCCAACTCCACTATTTTCCGAATTTTTTCAAGAAACACTGCTTGGTGGTCATTCGGAGCATAAATATTTACCAACAAAATTTCCTCATCCTCCAATTTTCCTCTTAACAACAAATACCTACCCTCTTGATCAGCAATCTTTTTTGTGATTTCAAATCCTAACTTTCTAGAAATCATAGTTGCCACCCCTCTTGCTTTGGATGTTCCAAACGCCATCTCATAGTGTTGCATCCAACCCAAATAAAGTTTATTCGTATCTTTTGATTTCTGATGTGTTTCCTGTAAAAACAAAATATCTGGTCTATCTTTTTTCAACGCCAATTCCAGCCTCCGTCTCTTAAGAACAGAACCTGTACCTTTCACATTCCATGATATTATTTTAATACTTCCCATAACCAAATTCTTCTCCCAACTTTAAACTCTCCATCGGGCGTGCCACCAACAACCCTTCACCATACCAACTACATAAAACACACATTTTCACTCTCCCCACCTTCCAACGAAAAGTCGCCTCTGTCAACCAAAGAGGGGAGAGGGGGGACCTGCAAGATGTGCCCTACTGCCGGCGCTATGCGCTATTTACCCATTCTACCTCTATTAGGTACTTAAGATTACTACTATCTAATGCTCATTATTCCTTACCTATCTCCTCCTCCACCATAATCAAGGACGGCTCCTCCTCCTCCTCCCCTCGCTGTGGTGTTCCACCTGTTGCCCCACCGGCCTCCTCCCTCCCATATTCCCTCCCCAAAGCTCCAGAATCCGTCATTTCCTTCTTAAGATTTTTCCATTCTTCCGAATCTACTTGTACCAACCCCAACAAACTCAAATATTCCAATGGATTAGTGCCTTCATCAATAACTTGCATTCTTTTATCATAGAAAAAGCGCAATTGTTGTGGAAATCTCCAATTATACCTTATGTTTTTACTCATCAATAATTTAGTAACAGGCCTCATCTTATACCTCCATGTTCTTTCTTTTAATGAAATATCATTGTAAACTTCAACATCTGAACCATCAAATTTCAACGCATCAGGACCAACTCGTTTCAGATGAGCCATTACTTTTAATTTATCTGCCCAATTTGCGAATTTAACCAACACATTTCTTTGAACCACTCTCCCTCTTCTTGGACCCACCCGGAATACACTTACAAAATCCTCCTGAACAAATTCCTTCCCCATTTTTAAACCATTTAACCACTGAACCACCCTCTCTCTTAACAAATCCGGAGTGCGTTCCGGCACCTGACGGATCAGAATGTTCTGCTTTCTCATCATATCTTCCACAGCATCTATCCTCCTTTCTTGTTCCTCCAATTTTAGCTTGTTCTCCCGCACCACCTCCTGAGTCCCTTTTACTTCCTTCTTTACAGCATCCACTTCGGTTTGAACCAATTTCAGCATTCCCTCAAATTTATTCAAACTTAGGTCCACCTTTTTTGTATAATCTGCCAATGATGACATCGTCTTGTCTTGCCTTTTAATTATTTCATTTCTGTCTTTCACCCTTGAAGCCTCATTTTTCTCCAATTTTTGCATCAACTTGCCAATTTCCACCATAATTTGAGTCTGATCCAATGGCACTGTGGGCGGGGATGATGACTGAGCAGATTCATCCATTGGTGCTTTTTCATTCTTCTTAGGCTTTACAACTTGTTCTTCTTCCTTCGCTTTCCCTCTTGTACCTTTATCCATAATAATGCAATATATTTCAAACCCACTGCTGCAGATCGCTGTAACAGTTTGTCAATACAATAGAGCTTACAACACTGCAGCCATTGGTTCCACAGATACAGCAGGAAAGTTCTTATGTCAGCAGAAGATCCAAAAATTACTGCAATCCACAGCGATAAAACAGAAGGAAACAACTCTCCCAACAGGCAGTTTAAGAAAGAGGAAAAAAAGGGGGGGGGAAGAGCAATAAAAAATATTAATCCACAGCGAGTCCGTTTCCCCAAAGCAAATAATCCAATCAGGCGTCTTCCAATCACAGTAAAGGAGCTTCAGGGGAACAGTCAGCCCAAGTTTCTTCTTTTTTTAAAAAAAAACCAAGCCAACCGGGAGAGAAAAGAAAAAAAGGGGGGGGAGACCAGAAGGAAGGAAAACCCCAAATCCAACCAGCTTGGGGACGAGGTGAGGGGCAGTATATTCCACAATAAGCAAACAAATATTTGCAATCCACACGGTGAAGGGAGCAAACAATCAAAACCACCTAATCCTTCCTTTGAAGTGGACAGTCAAAGCGCCATTTTCCAGCAAGTGCCTGAACTTTTGGGGAAAAGAAAAACCCCCTTTCTCCTTCTGGGGAGCGGACAAAGAGAGGAAAAAAAAACTTCCTCCAAGCATCTTAAGCCGGGAAACTCACAGTCTTTCTCCAATAGTCTAGCCCAGACAAAAGTAATTAATCCACTTTGTTGACAAAACGTGGCACGGTCTTCTGGAGTGTAGAAAAAGAAAAAAAGAACCACCACCCAAACACAGTCACTTTCATTTTCCAGGACCGCCGCCATTACAGAGCCAGCACTTGCTTTCAACCCTTCTCCCCTCTTCCATTTCAGTGTCCGAGCTCCTTTAAAAAAAAAAATCCCAGCCGGCTTTAAGATTTATAGCTCCAGTCAGGCACTTACATATAAATTACTTTCACGTCCAGCAGCTCCTTGCCGATTCCAAAGCCAATTCCAAAGCCTTCTCAGCAGTTTCACTGGTCCCATCCTCGGCTCCCTGGCAGAAAAAGACGCGACTACCGTCACAGCTTCAACCACCAGAAAACCTCCCGAACTTCGACCATCCAGCCTCAAAAGATCACCAAACTTTTCAGGAAGACAGGCAAGGATCTTATCTTTAGAATTTACCACTTTAAAATTTCTCCATTCCACTCCGTCACATTATTTACCACTTTGTTTAGCGCGAGCGTCCGAAACTAGATGTTACTCAGCGGCCATCTTGGCCAGCCCCCCTCTTGGAGCTCTTTTAACAATTTATCATAATTTAGTTTTTTTAATTTCTCAAATTTATCTAAAATATTTATTCCTAAATATCTTACCTGTTCTTTCCTAATGGTCCAGCTCTCACAACCATATATTATTACTGGAAATAGCATTGCTTTGACTATATGGACTTTTGTTTGCAAAGTGATGCCTCTACTTTTAACTACCTGTATGTTCCCAAAATTCTCATAGCTTGCCTCCCAAAAATCAGTCGCCTTTGGGATCTTATGAAAGTCTATGTTGTTTCCTGGTGGGATTTTGATTCAGTCTTGGAGAAAGCTGATTGGAAATTAGCTTAGCTCCTTTAGCTCAAACAAGATGTTGAGGAAAATGTGTTTTGGCTGAAAGATATGCATTCTCCTCCCAGCAACAGGATTTCCCCAGAGATACATTTCTCCATAATTAGACTTGCCAAGTAAGCTTATGTGACTGAAGGGAAAAACAAGGACAGGATAAACAAAAGGTACACAGGTGACAAAAAAACAAACAACCCTCAGGCTATGACAGATTTCCCCCCATCACTAGGTATAAGCTGAGCAAACTCCTAATTTAGGAATGCAAATGGATGGAGAGTTTCTTCATCAACTGATGTAGACTTACATGACATAAAGTCATCTCCAACTCATAGTAACCCTGTGATTGAGTGATTTCCAAAATGTTCTGTCCTCAACCAGTCATGCAGCAATTTCATTTCATTTCACTTTATTTTTGTATACCGCTTAATTCAACCAGAGATGACTCTGAGCGGTTTACTTGAAGGAAAGTGCAAGAAACAGTAATAATGATATGCAAAATCAAGAACATAAAAATCATACAGTAAACAAAATACAATAAACAAAGTAAATATATAATGATGTACACAAGGGCAAAAGTGCAGTAAATACAATAAATACAATTCCAATAAAAATACAGTAGTATATCAGGGAACAACAATCAACCTGACAGCAGCAAAAAACAACAAATCAATTCACCCAAGCCCCCAAAAAATCCTAAAGTCAAAAGTCAAGGAAACCTGCTGCCGCTGTAAGCCCAAAGTCCTGGCCAGTGGTGTGGTGGTGGTGGTGGTGATCCCAAGAGCCAAACAAAAAAGTTCACGGCGGCTCCCACCTGTGCCGAATCCTGGGAGCCGATGGAGTGGGTCCCCGGTACATGCAGGGAGCGCTGACGTGGCGCGTCATTGTCATCTCCATTTCTGCCTTATGGGTGGCCCAGCCCAGAGGGCGGCAGCAGCGGCTTGATAGATAAATCTTTATTGTCATTGTCCTGCACAGAACAACGAGATTTGGGGGGGAAAACATTTAACAACCCAACAAAACCTAAACAAAATACAACTATACAAAATTATCAACATACTCCCACCCCACATATACACATTTAACCCCTAAAACCTCTAAAACTCTAAAAACTTTAAAACTCTAAAAACTCTAAAACCCTAAAAACTCTAAAAACTATATACAGAAGCTCCCTCATAGACTGCATTGCACTGCATTCAAAGCCAGAACCACTTTTGGGTAGAAACTATTTCTCAAGCGGCTGGTCCTGGTCTTTATGACCCTATACCTTCTTCTAGAAGGCAGAAGCTGAAAGAGATCATTCCCGGGGTGTGTACTATTTTGTGCAAACTCTACAGCTTTCTTATAACACCTGGTGGCATAGATTTGATCTAGAGTGGGAAGAGTACACTCGATTATCCGCTCCACAGTCTTTATGACCCTGGACAGCATTGTTCTTTCCCTAGCTGTACAACTCCCAAACCATACACACAGACCATAGGTTAACACACTCTCTATGGTACAGTGGTAGAATGCTAACAGCAGGTCCTTTGAAAGATTGTTCTTCCTGAGGATTCTCAAGAAGTATAACCTCTGCTGTGCTCTCTTCATCAGAGCTTTGGTGTTTGCTCCCCATGTTAGATCATCCCTCAGCTCCCTTCCCAGAAATCGAAACCCCGAGACCTGTTCCACAAAATTCCCTTCAATAATAAGTGGCTGGATGTTCGATTTGCATTTTCTAAAGTCCACAATGATCTCTTTTGTCTTTTTTACATTGAGGAATAAATTGTTTTCCTTACACCACTCAGTCAGCATCTCAACCTCCTTCCTGTAAGCTGACTCCCACTCCCCAGCAGTAATCAGACCCACCGCCGTTGTGTCGTCTGCAAATTTGATGATCTTATTGCTGGGATAACTGGGAACACAATCATATGTGTAAAGCGTGTACAGAAGCGGGCTCAGCACACACCCCTGTGGCGTCCCCGTACTTATGCTGAGATCTGCAGAGACATGAGAGCCCATCCTGACCCGTTGGGAATGATCTGATAGAAAATCTAGTATCCACCTGCATAAGCATGGCGGAAGCCCCAGATCTAATAATTTGGGCACTAGTCTATGCGGAAGAATAGTATTAAAAGCAGAACTAAAATCTACAAATAACAGTCTTGCATAAGTCCCTTGTTTCTCCAAATGGGTCAGAACAGCATGTAGGGCCGTAGCCACAGCATCCTCCATGGATCTCTTTCTCTTATATGCAAATTGACAAGGGTCAAGTCCAACTGGTAAACAAGCCATAATACAGTTCCGCACCAACTTTCCAAAGCATTTCATTATGACATGTGTAAGCGCCACAGGGCGGAAGTCATTCAGACTATCTATGTTAGGCTTTTTAGGCAGAGGTATAATAGTAGAGGATTTTAGACAAGGTGGGACAATGGCTTGGGCCAAAGACCGATTAAAAATCTTCATAAAAGTTTCTCCCACCTCCACTGAATCCTGGGATATGTAGGCTCCTGAAAAGACTCACACATGTACATGCATGAATGGATTTGTGGTCCCAGGTGAGATAACCTGCAAAACTCCTCCCCTGCCAATTAAACACACACTATTAGTTACAGTAAACATTTTATAGTAATATAAAGATTATGGAAGTCCTCACCCATGGACATCCACTATGTTTTCTTCTGACTTGTTCTTGAATGAGCACTGGAGTTCTGTTTTGCTCAGTTTTTAAAATTTGGCAATGTTTTTATGCTCTGCTACTAGATTTTGAGTTTTATTCCTCTCTATTCCCCATTTACGACCACTTTTGAATGCCTAATTTTGTATTTTAAATTATTGGTTGGTATGTACCAACTTGTTTTAACTCTGCCTATGTGTTCAGTCTTTTCTATAAGCCTCTTTCAATGCAAAGAATGAGAGTGGTAAAATAAATAAGGGTGGTAAGAGTGAGCCAGGCATATCCCTCCAGATGCTGTTAGAGTGCATTTCCTGGTAGGTCTGACCATCATAATAATGATGACGATGATCCTCCCAGTGCAACCACCTCTTTAGAATCACAGATTGTCCATCCTGACCTAAACTGACCTGATTTCCATTATTGACCAAATACTGATCTGAAAGGCTCAGGAATGTCATCTGGTACCCATTTTTAAGCAAACCTATATGATTTTGTATGTTCTCTACTAATGTATAGAACAGCATACAGGTATTCTTCAGTTTTTGCCTCTTTTATTAGTTTTGCATTTGGGTTTTTGAATGTCAATAAATGTATCAAATATGCATACAAATAAATATTTTAGCATAGAATACACACCAAAGAGAGTGATCTGTTTTTAAAATATCTAAAAACATGAATCATTTAGGTGTGGTACATATAAGCATGCATGTTTCATGATAAAATGCTTAAAAACGCTGCGAACTTTTGTGTATATGTGCATTTATGTGCATTAATTCACTCACATGTATTTTAAACATAGTGGATCAGTGTACAAATGGGACACATTTGCACTGTTATGAATGAGTGAATGCAAAATGAACATTGTTGAGTAATTACTGTTTCAGTTATGGAAGCTATGCTTAGTTATTTAATGCCATGGAATTTGCTATAGTATTCTCTAATATACTATGGTAATATATTGTGGTGGAGTGAAACAACAGCTTAGAAGAGTGGAGAAAGAAGAGAACATGATCAGAAGGCTTGGTGTCTATGAGAAGGATCTATGAAGAATGCAGAATGTATATGGAAACAGAAACACGAGCTACACAATTTCTCCTCCCCCCCTCCTTTTTCATATACTGTACCATTGAAGATGTGCAATTCCACTTATGCAAACAAGGCAAACAAAAGCAGTGCCAAGTAAACAAAAAATGAATGAATGAGTGTTTATGGGTGTTCAGAGGAGCAAATCATCTACATTACTCCCACAACATTTCTTTTCTGTTGACATATAGTTTAAATCATGGGAAGTAATTCCTTTTTGGATTGCCTAGAAAAAATAATGATTTATATTTCTTGCTCACAAGGCAGTTCTTGTGATATATAGAAGCATGTGTATCAGTGTTTGTGCAAATACATCCAACATAGTTGATACATGGCTTATTTATTAGGAACATCTGCCATGTAATAATCTTTTAAAAAACAACACAATTTCTCTTCACTTATCTGCAACCAATTTCCCTCCCTACCAAACTAAACTGTGACCTTGGTTTTTTTGCAAGCATCTCATTTATGTTTCTTATGTGGGTAGCCCATAAGCAGAGAAACGTGCACTTTCATGCTTTAAGAAGACATGTGGCACTCCAAGTGGTGAAAATGAAGGGAGAAGTCAAATGTAAAAAAGGGCAAACAAAAGGCACAATCTTTTTGGAAAGGGGGTTCTGAAAGTATGCATCACTCCCGATGTGCTGGCTAGTCATACTCTCCCCACCAGCCATATCTTTATGATGACGTTTAGAAAATGCATTGTAAAATTTAGATCAATATGATTCAGTACAAATGGGAAGGATTTCCTCTTGTTCAACCTTGTGTTATGAATTGTTCCAATAATAACAACAACTAAAAATCCATTTCTTCTTGATTTTGTTGTGTTAATCACTTAAAGTCCCCCAAAGCAAAACCATCAATATGATAGGTTTTGTCTATCACCTCCTACCCACTTTTTGTTAGACTTACTGGGCATTGTGTTGTAAAACAATTTTTTTAGATTCCTGGATTTGATTTAGTTACAGATGAAAGGGATGGCCATGGACTGTCCACTTGCCCCCAGTTTGGCCAATCTATATATGATTTATTTTGAGAGGCAGTTTATTTACAATTCGGACAAGAATCCTTTTTTAGAGCGCATTTTAGTTTACAGACATTTTATTCATGACCTCTTTTTTCTTTTTGATTTTCAAGAATGCATCACACACTTTATAAGGTGGATTAATTTACAGAATATTAACTTGAAATTTTGAACCCTCAGGCAGTTCCTTTTTTGGATCTTTCCATATACATCTCAGATGAGAAATTAAAGATCAAACTGTTCAGGAAACCTACTGATAGGAATACTTACTTACATTACTCTTCATTTCATCCCTTTCATCTGAAAAATAGTATTCCCTTCAGCTTATTCTCGAGATCTAAAAGAAATTCAACTTCGAATGTGGACTTTGCTGAATCCACCTCTACCATAAGGTCCTAATTGTCTCAGAGAGGCTACCCAGACAACATAATTACTCATTCTCTCAACAAGAATGCATCCACCCCAAGTCAGAGTTGTTTGTCTGCAAGCAACAAAGACAAGACACATTGAGACTACATTTTTCACTACAGTATTCTCCTTTGGCTATCAACATCAAAAAAAACAATAATGAGACACTGGCATGTTTTGGATGAGGTTCCTGGGTGAGTTAACAAACCTTGTGTAGGTTTTAGAAGGACTCATTCCCTCCACAATATACTTACCTGGACTGACCTAGATTTGAACATATCCGCACCTGCAAGGGTTATTTCAGGTCACTTTAGGTGTTGAGGTTGCTCAGTTTGCCAGTTTGCATGGGAAACTGCCAGTCATAATACCAGGCAAAGGTTATACCCACAATTTGAAAGGTTTCACAAATTGTAATTCAATGTTGTTTACATGTTAATATGCCCTTGCAACAAGTGTTACATTGGGAAAACAAGCAGACCCTTGAAGACACAAATCAGCGAACATAGATGCCGTATTAGGGGTCAAATACTACATGCTCCTGTGGTAGCTCATTATTTAGAGAAAGGACATTCTGAAAATGAACTTCAATTTGTAGCACTAGAATCTGTTTCTTCAAAACACTATGAAAGGGTTAATTTAGACAAATTGCTTCTTCAGTGAGAAGCTTTTTATATCCATAGGTTCAACACTATGGAACGCAATGGACTAAATTGCAAATTTGATCTGTCATGCTTCTTATAAATTAGTTCCTTAGTTGTCATTGATTATTGGTAACACATGTAACAACCTTGCTAGGCTATAAGAATTCTCAAAAGACTGGGGTTAATTTAACATCTCGAGCACGGGAAGATGGACACGCTAGATAAGAGGCTCTCAAAGTGAATTATTGACAGAAATCCTGAGGAAGAATTGGTAAAAAGCTTGTAAATACCAGATCACCTTTGATGAATTTAATAAACGGATATTTTTGGTTGAAATTACATATTGATGGTTTTGCTCTGGGAGACTTTAAGTGATCAATGCAACAAAATCAAGAAGAATTTGATTTTTAGTTATTATTGGAACAATTCATAATACAAGGTTGAACAAGAGGAAATCTTTCCCATTCGTACTGAATCATATTGATCTAAATTTTACATTGCCTCAAATGGTATATTGCTTTCTATTGGATATCACACCATTTGGCCATTGCTCTATTGTATTTAGATGCATGGCAAACATTTTGGTTCAGATATTTAGAAGAAAGAAGGGAGGTGTGTCTGGAGCAATCTGGATTTTCCTCTACTTATGTGGAGGATCTCAGAGTGCATAAGATCAGCATGCACATAGGTTTCCTTCTCCTGGCTATGAAAAGTGTACAGTGGGGGGCAGAAGGTCTGGCTGATAGCATGGAAAGAGGTAGACCAGCCTCTATAGTGAGGAACACACTAAGATACTATTCATAACCATTGCAGAGCTAAAAGACACATTTGATCTTATCCCCCAGAGCTTGCTATGGAAGAGAAAACCGCCAACATTAAAAAGTTTTGTCAATAGAAAAGTCTGCATTCCAAATGATCTTTCCTAGTTAATTTTCCTTGAGGTATGAGGCACATTTGTACCCCCTCCCCCAATATTCAGCCTGTTCATGAATTATTTGGCCCCATCACCCTGGAAACAATTCATGGGCTACTACAACTTTATGCTTATCACTTCATTTGGTGGTTCCAAACAAGAGTGGGGTCACATCAGTTAACACGAGACTTTGCTTGTTGTTGTTTTTAAAATGCCAACCACTGTGCCACAAGTCAGGGTAAATTTAAGATTTGTCAGGTCTCAGAGGAAGTAATAAAATTGCAATAAAATTATTATTGAGCATGTTTCTCATCATGCCTATTTAAGTATTCATTTCCACGATAAACTTAAACTGTAATCACCTAAGAACTTTCTAGCAACATGAAATAATGTGGACAATTTATGTTAATACTTTTCCCCTAGGGGTGGTTATTCGGTACCTTTAACACACCAGCTCTAGGAGAGAATTTTCCACTTATCATGTATTGATTTTCTATTATTTGTATGGAAGTCCTTGGCTTAAGGATGTCCATTCCAAATTTTTATTCGTGAGTTTTTCCCCAGTCGAACTTCCTGTCTGAGGATGAAGAAAGAGCTTTTTCATTACTGCCTCAAATATTATACAATATTGAAAATGAGGACATAGTTTCATTAGCATCTAAATCCTGTTCTCCTGCTTGTGTTGGCATCACTTATCCAGTTGGGGATTTAGGGGCCAATTATTTCAGAAGCTGCAAGTTCTACAAGTACAGAGCTTCATTTTCATTGACTCCTATGAATATGCTGCTTTCTGCTCTCTGTTTGAAAAGGTTCAAAAGTTTCTTGGTGATTAAAGTTCACTGCCCTTATGAATCTGGGAATGCTGAAACCTTTCAACGTGTCTTGCTCTATTTTAATTTTCATCACAATTACTAGGAAGAATGAATTATCCCTCTTCTATATTCCCAGCAAGAGATGGAAAAGCCATCTCATAAGATGTTCATAAGATACTACCCCAATTGCTCTATCCTTCCTTCATAAAATGGTTGTCGATCAAAGGGACAGGAGTTGTCCTCCATCTGAATACAGTAATACCTCATACAAAGTCCGCTTCATACAACATCGGATTCATACAACATCACCTAATTCCTTGAAAAAAGTTGCCTCATACAAAGCTGTGCGACTTTGTGTGAGGCATTGGGTTTTTGGGTTGCATTGTGCCTGGGCAGTATAAAAGGCAGGACACATGCGTGGATTGCTCTTGTGGGTTTTGCATGAGGTGAAGAGTGTTTAGGAGTGGTTTTGAGCACGATTTTGGATTTTTTTGAATTTTTTCATCAGAATTTTTAGAAGCATTCCTGGGATTTTGCAGCATTCTTCAGGTTCTTGGACAATCAGGGTTGTTTGACATGTTTTTGTAATGTTTTTAGCCTTTAGATAATGTTTTATTAAAGTTCTGTCAGTTTCCTGTCTGTTTCCTTGACTTTGCCCTGAAGTCTGTGCTGTTACAGTACAATGTATCTCTATGGAAACAACATTGTATGAGGCATCGCGGCAAGGATTTGGATGTTGTATGAGGCATCGCGGCTAGGATTTTGCATGCCTCATACAAAGTCCAAATCCGTATAAAGTCCAAACTTGTGGAACCAAGTTTGGATGTTGTATGAGATATCACTGTAACATGCTTCACAATTTAGAGATGTTCTTGGACTCAACAATACACCTGGGAGACCAGTTGACTGTTTTAGCCAAGAATATCTTGGTCTAGCTTTGGGTCAGTGATGCACTGAAGCTGGTCCTGTTGGGTCCAAACATACCGGTAGAAGAACTGGCTGGCCACACCCACCTCCCTCCCACACCATGCCCACCTCCTCTTCCTCCTCTCCCCGCACTCCAGACACGACCAGGAGCCAGGAAGAAGAGGAGGAGGAGCCACCACCGCCAGGGTGCTTTCACCTCTGCATTGCCCATGTGCCTTCAGCCCTGGCTGGGCAAGGCACATGGGAAACATTGCCGATGCTTCTGGGAGGGGGAGACAGCCAGCCCACCACCCCGCCCACCTCCCAGCAGTGCTGGCAACACTTCACATGCTCCTCTCCCAGGGCCGAATGTGTGCAGGAAGTGCGGAGGTGAAAGTGAGCGTCCGTGAAGGGGCAGGGCTGACCCACCAGCAGCGCCTGGCTGCTCTGGGACTACTCCTCCTTGTCTCTGGGACAACAGGTGAAGCAGGGGCAGTGGCAGCAGTCAAGGCCAAGGCAGGCTGCATCAGGAGGCTGGGCTGGTTGCTCCGGGGTTTCCCGCCTCTGCTGGGAGTGACGCTCCGAGAGCAAGATAGGTACCTGCCTGGTTTCTTTTCTTTTCTTTTTTTCTTGGGGGGGGGGAGATGAGGACATGCCCACATTTAGCCACACCCACTGTTAGCCACACCCACAGTGTGGTAGTAATTTTTTTAGAGTGCATCACTGCTTTGGATGGTATTTCTTGGGATCTGCAGTTATTGCTTTTTTGATCACTACATTAAGCTACTATAACATGTTTTAATTCATGTTCAAAATGCTTGGAAACAAGCTAGAACAAAATGAGATCAGAATGTCATTTGGCATCTGTCTTGGACTGTAGAGTGTATATTAGTCTTGAGCTACTAACTTCCACTTCATTTCTGAGTTTAGGTTACAGTACTAGTTTAATCTATAACAACAGTATGGGGTGAAAATATCAGACAAACCTCCTTCCATATGAACCTGAACAGAACTTGTGATCTTCAAAAGAGGTCTTGCTGTGGGTGTTGCATTAAAACTTTGAGGCTAAGTTGGCTTTTCTATAGCTGTGTCTTCAGAGTGAACTTCCTCTCCAGAGAAGTCAGGAGGTCTTCATCCTTGTTGAATGTGGTGGTGGTGGTGGTGGTAAAAACGTTTTTTTCTTGTCATAGCTTATATTTTTTTAAATTGGTTCTTAAACATAAATTTGTTTTAAACTGTTTTAAAGGTTTTTGTCTTATACCACATGGAACTCTTGGTGGGCAGCAATGCTATATGCAAAGAAGATGTCCATCCATCCATCCATCTACCTACCTTCCTTCCTTCCATGCCAGTAAACAGATATGTGTTTGTCTTCAGATAAGCTTGGATAAGCTTGGAAAAAATATACCACCTTTTCTGTTGGGTGGAGGAAGAAATTGTAGGCATTATAAGATATATTCTAATCTGTACATTAATTTGAGACAAGTTTAGGAAAGTTGGACTATTTTGGTCTTCTAATTGGCATATGCAAATCATGATGTGATCAGTGAATACACAGATGAAGGCTATATTTCATTAGCACATGAATAATAATTTAATTTGTAAAAAAACTGCTACCAAAGATATAGAACCTTTCCAGAAAAATTGATGTATAATCCAGAGAACCCACACTAAGAAAGGATCTGGAGTTGTACAACCTGTTTCATAGTCATAAGAAATATCTCTTTGTTGACCATGGCTTTGAAGCAAATTTATATCTCAAGAAAACCAAGTATCTTTGGAGAACATTTTAAAAATGAAAAGATAGAGGTTTTATGTCTGATTTGATGAGTTTTAAACAATTGGACCCTTCTGTGATAGACATGACATAAAACAGAAATACGAGTCCAAATATATCTGGGTTAGCGTGACTGTGATGAAACTCTTTTTGAAATACTTATTGAAATCTGAATGATGCAATTTGTCCATGGTAAGAATGATAAACTGAGGTATACTAAGCAACAAAAGTGATGGACTAGTGGGGAGGACTGACTTAGTACTTCTTTATGACACAGGACAGTTATGCTGGCTACGTAAAAGGTAATAAATTGGATGTACTGATTAAATGATTGACCTTCCCCATATCTTGCATAGAATCAGAAAACCCAAATTTCAGGTTGGGTGGGGCAGTCCTTGAATTATCTTCCTCCCTCCCCATCTTTTCCCCTTTGCATCCTGCCTTTTAGTAAGCCAGAAAGGCAGGGTGGAAATGCATTGAATAGATCACAATGAATAAAAAAAATATTGAGACAGGGGAAAAGGTAAGGTAGCGTTAATGAAATTCAGAAGATCAATCCTGTGGCTCAGAGTCCTTTAAATAGAAGTGTAACTTCCCTGTTAGCTGCTTGAAAACGACAGCTGAAGGCAGCCATTACAAAAGTTAAGTGGATTTTCACTTGACGCCCCTGTAGTTTTAGTACTGTAGAGTGTCCCAAGAACCGTCATACATGGGGAAAGTGGGAAATTGTTTCTGCCTGTTATTTCATACTGGGAACTGGCAAAATCCAGGCAATACAGCACTCGTGGAGACTCTTTTATATGAATGATGGTAGTTTGCAAAGAAACTGTGGTAATTTTGCACAGATTGTTGTTTCTTTTGGGAGAAAATGTCCATGAGACATGGAAGAAATCTGACATGATTTCCTGTGAAATTTCTCAAGGACAGAGGGAATCTCGCAAAGACAAAATTCACTGCCAGAAGAAAAAGGATTTTCCACTACTCATTTTCTCACTTAGAGGAAGAAGCTGCAAGATTTTTACCACTGCTTTCGTTGTGTCATCATCAACTTTTACAAAGATTGGAAAAGGCACAGAAGGCAGAAAAGACATTCCAGATAGGCAGTGGTGGGCTCCCAAAATTTTTACTGCCACACTGTGGCCGTGGTATGGTGGGCATTGCCAGGGGAAAGCCCTGCATTGCACCCGAATTAGGACTACTTTATTTCAAAACTTGGATGGGTGCGGCCCACCAGAATTTCCTGGTGAACTGGTCCTGGTGAACTGGTGCGAACCTACTGATGCCCACCACTGCAGATGGGTAGTTGTGTTAGTATGTTACAACAAAAAAGTTCCAAAAGTCTTCAAATCCCTGACATCTTCATACTGAAGGAACAAACAAAACAATATCCTTTTAATCTCCACTTTGCTGCCACAATATTACTTCATTCATTCATCAATGTGTCTTAAGAGAACAGGTGATAGGTAGCATAAAAATCACTTGAAAATGGTAGAAAATCACATTAAAGAAGGCTGTTCAATCTCTGGCAAATTGGTGTTCAGCCGCTACGACAAGCTGGCAGTGACAGAAAAACAATGTTACGCTAAACCAGTTTGTTGGCAATAGTAGTTTCACCAATACAGGCCAAATGTCCACCTCAGTATTTGTTTTGTTTCTTAGTTACTGCTGTGATTTGAATGCAACTAATTATGTCCTAATTTCCAAACCTCTCTTCTTTCTTTTCTTCAACAGAATTAAGGCCTGCAAGCTACAAAAAGTGATAATTCTTCTGGAAGAAATTATGATTGGGATGAATTTGGTTAAACCTTAACTTTAAACTAGTAACCGTTAGAATGCAAGCGCGGCGCCAAAATGGCCGCCACGCCCTTTGCGGGCCCCCCCCCACAGGACAGGGAATCCGGGTAGTTAGGGGCGTGGCCAGCTCCCTTATAAAAGGGGTGGCCACGAGGCAGCTGAGCTGCCATTTTACCTCAGCGACGGAGCGGAGAAGTCTTTTCCCCTGTGTCTCCGTCGCTCTTGACCCTACCGGGAAGCCTTTTTGGTAGCGATTCTGCCTTGCTGGCTTCCCTTTGCTTCGGTGGAGATGCCTTCGAAGAAGAAGGCAGCTTCGAGTGCAGCTCGCGCGGTTAGGAGGCGCAACCCAGGTCGGAGGACTGCGGTGCCGCCTCCTCAGCAGCCGCCTTTGCTCGGGACCGGCGGAATGGGGTCTATTGCCCCTTGGCCTGGAGTGGGCAACCAGAGTGCGGGCGAGGAAGGGGTTCCGGCCCGCGGCCCACGAGCGGTGGACACCGCTCCTGCACCTGCCCACCCTGTTGGGCCTACTCATCTTGGGTCGCAGCCTCTCCCGGGGCCCTCTAGCCTTGGGGGGTGGTGCGGCCCCCTGCCTTGGCAGGTTTCTCCACCGACCCTGCCGGGCTTCGGTGCGGGCCAATGGCCATATTCGGGTCCTGGGGTACAGCGACCTGTACCCACGCCTGGACCAGGCGGGCCGGCCGGCCCTTTGCCCCTGGTCAACGTGGACACCTTACTGGCCCGCATTGCGGCCCTGGAAGCGTCGTTGGCTCGGGCCAGTCAGGCGGGCGCCCCCTTCGGGGTCCCTTTTGAGGCGCTGTCGGCAGGAGGACAACAGCCGGCAGGGAGGGTCGAGCTGCTGCAGGCGCGTGGCGCGGTTTCGGCCACTGCCTCGCAGCTCCCCAGCCAGCAGCCAGGTGCGGGTCAAGCCCCGGTGATGAGCTCTACGTCGGTCGTGAGCTCCGACGCCCCCAGTGGGCCGGAACCCCCGGTGGGGGCGGCCCGCGGGGGGGCAGCATGTGAGTATACGGTGCAAGCGAGTACATCAACACACATTCCCAATATAGGGGGGGCCTTTCAATGGCCTTGGCCTCGCGCGGGTGGTGCGGGGGCCACGCTGTCGGCAACCCACCCGGCGACGACGACTGCCACCTTGGGCACTGGGGTGGGTACTTGTTCTTACACTGCGGGGAATGTTCTGGGGGTGGCTGGGTTAGCTCAGGCCCCTTTTCCTAGGCCGGCGGTGCCTTTTTCGGCTTTGCCGACGGCGGGGTATTCCTTGCCATTGGGTGATCACTTGGCACAGACTACCAGAGAAAAGATATGGCGAGGGGAATACGTAGATATCTTCTCACTCCTGAACAGAGAGCCCACCAAGGAGGAAAGGGAGGGACAGGATGAGAAGGACAAGGAGCAGGCACGCCGCCGTAAGCCGCCGCGTACCTGAGCCAACTGGCTCCCCGCTTATTTAATATACATGGCGGTGTATTTGAGGGCGCGGCCGGACTTAGCTATTCCCATGGTCCAATATTTGGACAACATATACAGGGCTATGGTTGATTTCCCGGGCCCCTCATGGCTAGCCTATGATGAGGAATTCCGTATGAGGATTCCCCTCCACCCCGAGATGAGATGGGATGAGCCGTGCCAGAGGCTTTGGCTTTTGTATATGACGCCCACACGCCCTGCCCCGGGAGATAGATACCATTGCGGACATGCGGTCCAGCGAGCGGCTCCAGCGCAGGTTACCCGCCAGGCGGCGGGGCAGGGGGTTCCAGCCCGCCTGCTGTGCTGGACTTTCTCGTCCAATGGTTCCTGCAATAGAAAGAATTGCAAGTATAAGCATGAGTGTCCCACATGTTCGGGCCCCCACGCAGCCTCTGCCTGTCCCAGGCCTGGGGGGGCACGAGGCAGAGGGAGGGGTGGACAGTGGGCCGGCAAGACTGCCACGGATGGGGCTGGTTCTCCAAAAGGCCCCCTCCCCAATTAATGTGGACATGCTGGAGCGTTGGCTCGCATCGTACCCGAAGGGGGAGGACGGGGAGTATCTCCTTCAGGGTTTTAAGCAGGGATTCCGTATCCCTTTTATGGGCGATAGGTCCCCTC
The DNA here is from genome assembly GCA_035047345.1 of Bradypodion ventrale. NCBI lineage: Eukaryota > Metazoa > Chordata > Lepidosauria > Squamata > Chamaeleonidae > Bradypodion > Bradypodion ventrale. The sequence goes on from JAWDJE010000001.1 coordinate 276,027,988, forward strand.
AGGATGCTCCCAACCTTTTATCCCTCAGAGGAAGGGAGGAGGTGGCTGCGGCCAGCATTAGAAAGGAGTTAGATGCGGGCAGGGTCGCTGGACCTTTCCCTGCACCCCCGTTTCCCAATCTTAAGGTGTCGCCATTGGGTTTGGTCCCCAAAAAGTCCCTAGGTGAGTTTCGCCTTATTCATCATTTGTCCTACCCAGCCGGCCGATCGGTCAATGATGCTATTCCTGATGACCTTTGTTCAGTCAGGTATACATCGTTTGACCATGCGCTGCGCATGGTACGCTCGTGTGGCCCGGGTGCCCTGCTGGCCAAGTGTGACATTAAGTCGGCTTTTCGCCTCTTGCCAGTGCACCCGGGCGACTTTGAGTTGTTGGGTTTCAAATTTAAGGGTGAATATTATTTTGATAAGGCCATGCCTTTTGGCTGCTCCATATCATGCTCGGCCTTCGAGCGTTTTAGTACCTTCCTAGAGTGGGCTTTCGTCCGCAGGTCAGGGTCCCGGTCTGTAGCCCATTACCTGGATGATTTTTTATTCGGGGGTGAACGGGGCTGGGACACGTGCACACGTCTCCTCAACACATTTCAGACGCTAATGGAGGAACTTGGTGTCCCTTTAGCGCCCGAAAAGACCGAGGGCCCATCTACCAAGCTAGTATTCCTGGGGGTGGAGATTGACACAGTAGCGCAGGCTTCTAGGTTGCCGGGTGATAAGGTGTCCAGGATAGTAGCCCTTATCTCGGAATTGCTGGCCAAGCGTAAGGCATCCCTGAGGGAACTGCAGGTGCTACATGGTCACCTCAATTTAGCTTGCAGGGTGGTCGCACCGGGCAGGGCTTTTGCCCGGCGCTTATGCGACGCCATGGCAGGGTTATCTAGGCCCCACCACAGAGTCAGGCTTACCCGGGGTATCAGGGCAGACATGTTTGTCTGGTTGCAATTCCTGAGGGAGTTCAATGGGGTCTCATTTTGGAGGTCTGACCTCCTGGCATCCCCCAATTTCCAGATCCAGTCTGATGCCTCAGGATCCCTGGGTTATGGGATGTACTTCAATGGGAAGTGGGCCTATGGTGGGTGGCCACCGGCATGGGCAGGCACAGGTCGCCTGCGGGATCTCACATACCTGGAATTTTTCCCTATTCTGGGGGCTTTGATGCTATGGGGCGAACAGTGGGCTAATTCGGTGGTGCATTTCTGGTGTGACAATGCTGCTGTTGTCCACATTGTCAATGCACAGACTTCCAAATCGTCCAGGGTTATGGAACTAGTGCGCCATTTTGTGCTGCGCTGCCTGCGCCTCAACGTCTTGTTCAGGGCCAGGCATGTCCCAGGGATTAATAATGATATTGCTGACGCTTTGTCCCGCCTGCAGATCTCCCGGTTCCGCGCCTTGGCCCCGGATGCGGAGGAATTTCCCTCGCCACTCCCGGACGAGATGTGGACTATTGGCAAGGAGAGGTGAACCGGGCGATTGGCCTGTCACTAGCGCCACGCACGCGTAAGGCGTACCAACAAGCATTCAATTCTTACAGGGCATTTTCTGCTCAATGTCACCTGCCAGAAACCTGGCCTATCCCGGTGGACCATGTTCTGCGGTTCATGGTTCACCTGCATGCACAGGGCCTCGCACCTCGCACCATAGCATCCAAGCTCTCGGCGTTGGCTTTTATGGCCAAAGTGGGAGGTCATGTGGATACCACCTCTGACTTCCGTGTGAGACATGTTTTGGAGGGGTGGGTAAGCGAGCGCGGGCGTTGCCCGGACGACCGGCACCCTATTTCCCCAGGGGTTCTTACCCAGTTGGCCCGGGGCTGGCCAGGCCTCTGTTTTGATCATTATGAGGCAGCCCTTTTTCATGCAGCCACAACGGTGGCATTTTTTGGAGCGCTCCGCGTCAGCGAACTCGTGATGCTGTCTAAGGCGGATGCAAGTGGTAGGGCACTGGAACTCGAAGATGTCTATGTTGCCAAAGACTGGGCCCAGTTGAGGATACGCTCCTCTAAAACAGATCAGCATGGCGTAGGCAGTGGTGTAAGACTGCTACGGTGTTCTTTGGCAGACATCTGTCCGGTTGGTGCCCTACAGGAATTCCTGGCACTGCGTGGCATGCACCACGGCCCGTTTTTCTGTCACCAAGATGGGTCTCCCCTTACTAAATTTCAGTTTTGGAAGGTGACAGCCAGAGCCCTCACCAGGGTGGGCCTACCAGGTGCCCGTTATGGCACACATTCATTCCGTATTGGTGCAGCCTCTACAGCAGCTGCTTTTGGGTACTCTGGGGCTGACATACGCAGCATGGGGAGGTGGGGCTCGCAATGTTTTCAGTTTTATGTGCGCCCACTCCCGCCATGAGTACCAATCCAGTCACCTTACCGCCTTTTTTCTCAATTTTCTTACAGACCCTGGGTGTCGTATTACACCGGTGACAGTATGGCTGGTGGGCCACAGCTATGTGCACAGGGCAGCGCGTTACGCTGCGGCGACAGAGTGGGGACCCCGACTGGGACTGGGTGAACACGCCAGTCTCGCATGGCATGGTAAGCCTGGGATGTTATGGCGGGAGCTGCGGCCTTTCCTTTTTTCTGGCCTGGGTGCTGACCCGCCTGACATTCTCATCATCCACCTGGGGGGCAATGATTTGGGCCAGGTCACCGGCTTATCGCTCAAACATGCGATTTGCGAGGAACTCGCCTACTTGCATTATGTCTGGCCTGCCACAACCCTGGTTTGGTCGGACATTGTCCCGCGCCATTCTTATAGAGGGGGCGTTAACCTCCTGGCCCTTGACCGCGCTAGGCGCGCGGTCAATAGGGCGGTGGCGCGGTTTCTTGCCGACAGGGCTTGGGGATGGGTCAGTCATCACCCCGATATTAGCCTACAAAATTATGACTTGTACGCAGGGGATGGGGTCCATCTGTCGCGAGGAGGTATGGACCTCCTGTTGGGTGATTGGCGAGCAGGCCTGTTGACCGAGCTGACGGTCTGGGGGGGGGCGTCAGGTCTTCTTTGAAGCCCCTCCGTGTGGCGGGTAGCACTGGTAAGGTAAACAGTATGACCCACAAGTATCCGGCAGGTTCGCAATTGACTGGACAACACTAGACAGGAATAAATTAGTTAAACGTTGTCCGGTCAACGACGAACCAGGCGATGGGGTGATGACGATTGCTAACCAGCATGCATCACCCCTGTTATTTCACGGATACGCGTCAGAGGGTGGGGTCATGAGTTAGTTATTGACTACGGTCAACAATTTGTTTGTTGTCAACAAACAAATTGATACAAATTGATACATTGTAACCAATTGCCGTTGGCAATTTTGGGGTGGTACCTTACCAGTGTTACTTCGGCCTGCTTGCCTTAGGAATTATGATTGGTCGTTTTACCAATACAAATTTATAATTCGGACTAGGGCATTGAATCAATAAATGTGGCCCTATGCTGTTATCCACTTTCAATGTTGTCTGTGTCCGTTATTGGGGGGGTGCGCCTGCAATGCAAGCGCGGCGCCAAAATGGCCGCCGCGCCCTTTGCGGGGCCCCCCCCACAGGACAGGGAATCCGGGTAGTTAGGGGCGTGGCCAGCTCCCTTATAAAAGGGGTGGCCACGAGGCAGCTGAGCTGCCATTTTACCTCAGCGACGGAGCGGAGAAGTCTTTTCCCCTCCACCCCCTCCCTAGTTAACAGTGTGATATTTTGGTCGCTTCGGGGCCGGGTGGGAATTTTTGGCTGGGACCCATATTGGCTTCCGGGTCCTGGCTTTTTTGCCCATCCCACACTGTTGCTATGGTTTGATATAGGGGTCTTTCTGTGTTCCTAATGTTGACTTTGGTCACATTGGCGGGTAGCACTGGTAAGGTAAACAGTATGACCCACAAGTATCCGGCAGGTTCGCAATTGACTGGACAACACTAGACAGGAATAAATTAGTTAAACGTTGTCCGGTCAACGACGAACCAGGCGATGGGGTGATGACGATTGCTAACCAGCATGCATCACCCCTGTTATTTCACGGATACGCGTCAGAGGGTGGGGTCATGAGTTAGTTATTGACTACGGTCAACAATTTGTTTGTTGTCAACAAACAAATTGATACAAATTGATACATTGTAACCAATTGCCGTTGGCAATTTTGGGGTGGTACCTTACCAGTGTTACTTCGGCCTGCTTGCCTTAGGAATTATGATTGGTCGTTTTACCAATACAAATTTATAATTCGGACTAGGGCATTGAATCAATAAATGTGGCCCTATGCTGTTATCCACTTTCAATGTTGTCTGTGTCCGTTATTGGGGGGGTGCGCCTGCAATGCCAACAGTGGCATGCAGGCCACTTCCATTGAACATAATTTGGCAACTAGCAATTACACTTATATAGTACCCCATTATACTTAGTGCACTCTCTGGACAGTTCACAAGGTAATTAGCATTTTGCCCCCAACATTCTAGGTCTGTGATGGCCAACCTTGGCACTCCAGGTGTTCTTGGACTTCAATTACCAGAAGCCCAAATCAGCACTCCTGCTGATCAGGGCTTCTGGGAATTGAAGTTTAAGAACATCTGGAGTGCCAAGGTTCACACCCCCAGAACTCAAAATAATGGCTGATAAGCTGTAAGTACATTTTGAGACAACTACAGATAAATACAGTGAGTTTACAAACTGCAGTAGTTCTGTATGTCAAATCTTATTTCCCCTAAGCAACAGTGGTAGAGCTTCTTTTTTAAGTTGTTTAAAAAGAAAACATACAAGATTTATTTCAGGACCTAGTATTCTGTTTCTAAACATATTTATGGGGACTGAACATTTTCTGAGTTTCAGACTAGAGACATTTTGCAGCTGAATGCAAAATGAAGTTTCAGTGTATAATACATGACTGAAGCATCAGAACTCCCAATCCATAAAAAAAAGTTTAAAAAAGTGATAAGAAGGAGAACTGCTTAGCCTCAAAAGCAGCCCAGTATATGGTAGGTTGAATACACCAGTGACCATGATGTGTTTTATATCAGGAGAAGACAGGACTTGTTGGAAAAGAAGAAGGCAATAAGAATAGTGGAAGGTCTAATACAATTGGATTGACTTGATAAAAGAAGCCATGGGATAGACTTTGTAAGAAATGACCATGACTATTAATGACAAGGCCATTTTCATTCATAGGGTCACCAGAGTTCAAAAATAACTTGATGGCACATAACGGCAAGATTAAGTACCACACACTAAAAAAAAAAAGGGGGGGAGAGAATTGTGAAGGAGGCAGAGGTGAGAGAGTAAGAGGAAAGAATGGTGTAGGACCTGCCTTGTCATTAGGACCTCAAGTGATGATAAGCGACATTTAGGTATTGGAGGAGAAACCTGTGGTCCAGTTGAGATTCATTTTGGACAGAGTCAGGGCCTAATGGAGCTAATACTTTGAAAAGGCCACTGAGTTCTAGATATCTGAGATATTAACTGAACTGAGTCAAAATTGTTTTCAACTGAGCTTTTTTGTAAATGCTATATATGTATTTAAAATATTTATATCTTAGTAAAGGCTTCCCTTGCTCAAAAGCCAGTCATGTCAAACTCTAGGGAGTGGTGCTCACCTCCATTTATAGCTAAAGAGCCAGTGTTATCTGTGTCAGCAGACATCTCCTTGGTCATGTGATAGTATTGACTAGATGAGATGCTGTTAATTTTCCCACTGAAGCGGTACCTATTTATCTACTTGATAAGATAAGATAAGATAAATCTTTATTGTTATTGTCCTGCACAGAACAATGAGATTGGGGGGAAAAACACTTATCAACCCAACAAAACCTAAACAAAATACAACTATACAAAATTATCAACATACTCCCACCCCACATATACACATTTAACCCCGAAAAAGCTCTAAAACTCTAAAAACTCTAAAACTCTAAAAACTCTAAAACTCTAAAAACTATATACAGAAGCTCCCTCATAGACTGCATTGCGTTTCATTCAAAGCCAGAACCGCTTTTGTTGTTGTTCAGTCGCACAGTCGATTCCGACTCTTTGCGACCCTATGGACCATCGCTCTCCAGGCACCTCTGTCCTCCACCATCCTCCTTAGTCCACACAGCCCCGTGCCCATTGTGTCTACAATACCATCTAGCCATCTCATCTTTGGCCGTCCCCTTCATCTTTTACCCTCCACCTTCCCCAGCAGCAAGGCCTTCTCAAGTGAATCCTCTCTTCTCATTTGATGTCCAAAATACTTCAACTTCATCTTTGTTATTTGTCCTTCTAAGGAGCACTCAGGGCTAATCTCTTCTAATATTGACCTATTTGTTCTCCTCGCTGTCCAGGGGACTCTCAAAACTCTCCTCCAGCACCACATCTCAAAGGCATCTATTTTTCTTCGCTCAGCCTTTCTAATGGTCCAGCTCTCACAGCCATACATTACCACCGGAAATACCATTGCTTTGACTATGCGGACCTTTGTTTGCAGTGAGATATCTCTACTTTTCACTATGTTCCCCAGGTTTTTCATAGCTTGTCTCCCAAGAATCAGTCGCCTTTTTATTTCATGGCTGCAATCCCCATCTGCAGAGATCTTGGATCCTAAGAAAGTAAAATCTGTTACTGCTTCTACTTCTTCCCCATCTATTTTCCAGGGACTTATAGCGCCTGTTGCCATTATCTTGGTTTTCTTGATATTGAGTCTCAGGCCAGCTTTTGCACTCTCTTCTTTCAACCTAATCAGGAGCTTCTTTAGGTCTTCTTCACTTTCTGCCATTAGGGTGGTATCATCTGCATATCTCAAATTGTTGATGTTTCTCCCAGCAATTTTGATCCCATATGGTGATTCCTCCATCCCTGCATTGCGCATTATGTGCTCTGTGTATAAGTTGAATAAGCAGGGTGACATAATGCAGCCTTGTCTTACTCCTTTTTCCTATTCCAAACCACTCTGTCATTCCATACTCTGTCCTAACTGTTGCTTCTTGACTCATGTACAGATTTCTCATGAGACATATGAGGTGTTCTGGTATTCCCATCTCTTTAATTACTTGCCACATTTTGTTGTGGTCCACACAATCAAAGGCCTTGGTGTAGTCAATGAAACAGAAGTAAGCTTGTTTCTGGTATTCCTTTGTTTTCTCCATGATCCAACGTATGTTGGCAATGTGATCTCTGGTCCCCCTGCCTCTTCTGAATCCAGCCTGCACCTCTGGTAGTTCTCTTTCTACATGCTGCTGTAGTCTATCCTGCATTATCTTGAGCATCACTTTGCTGGCTTGTGGGATGAGCGCAATTGTTCGATAATTTGAACATTCTTTGGCATTGCCCTTTTTTGGGATTGGGACATATACTGATCTTTTCCAATCCTGTGGCCACTGTTTCGTTTTCCAAATCTGTTGGCATAAAGCATGTAGTAGCTTGATTCCATCATGTTTTAGGGCTTTGAAGAATTCAACTGGGATACCATCATATCCACTGGCTTTGTTATTTGCCGTGCTTTTTAGGGCCTTTCTGACTTCACTCTCTAGGATGTCTGGTTCAAGTTCAATTTCCCCCTCATTGTTATTATCCGCGGTGTTTAGGTCTTTTTTGTAAAGTTCCTCTGTGTACTCTTTCCATCTTTTCTTTATCTCTTCTGCATCCGCTAACTCTTTGCCATCTTTGTCTTTTATCGTGATCATTTTTGCTTTGAACGTTCCCTTGACTTCCCCAATTTTTTTAAAGAGATCTCTAGTCCTGCCTCTTGTGTTGTTTTCCTCTATTTCTTTGCACTGTTCATTTAGGTAGCTTTCCTTATCTCTCCTTGCTTTTCTTTGAAATTCTTTATTTAAGTGATTGTATTTTTTCCTTTCTCCTTTGCCTTTTGCGTTCCTTCTTTCCTCTGCTATTTTAAGAGCCTCATCCGACAACCACTTTGCTTTCTTGCGCTTCTTTTCTTTTGGTATAGTTTTCCTTGCTGCCTCCTGCATAATGTCTCTCATCTCTGTCCATAATTCCTCTGGTACTCTGTCTGTCTGGTCCAGACCATTGAATCTGTTCCTCACCTCCACCGTGTATTCCTTGGGTATGTTGTCTAGATCATATCTAGAAACTATTTCTCAAGCGGCTGGTCCTGGTCTTTATAACCCTATAGCAGAGGTTGCCCGGCATTGCCGGGCTGTTTTAAATGGTGTTGGATGGTTTTTGTTGTATGTGTATTTAAATGAGGTATGTTATTTTTTAAAAATAATGTTTTTTTTATACGTAGGTAGTGTTTTAAACTGTCATCATTTTTTTGGGATTTTAAAAAGAGGAAAGGTTGATATAATTTATGGTATTTTTAAAAATAATGTGTTACTCTGTGATTTTTTGTTAATAGGTGTACCTTGGATAAGAATTTTTTTAAAATGTGTAAGTGTATGTTTTTTTAAATTAAATGTTTTTGACTGTGTTTAGATGTTTGGTTTTTCTTTTAGTGTGTTCTTATTTATTTATTTTTGAATAAATTTTTTTGTTTGGATATTTTTGAATGTTTTTAAAACTTATTTCCCTTTTTTAAAAATCTTGGAGATTAATTTGAATTTATTGAGTGTTATTTTTCCTGTGGCCACTGGGTGGTGCTGTTGCATAATTGTTTAATTTTTACTGTGTCCTGGGCTGTTTATTTTCCTGTTCTTTTGTCATTTCAGTTCTGGACCTCGATGAGGCCAGACGTGTCGTGGTAAGGTGTCTGCTCTTTTTTGTTAGGGGTGGTTGGGATTTGTGGGGGGAGGTGGTTGTGTTTGTCCTTGTTTATTTTTGGTTGTTTTCGGATGTTTTTCTTTTTATGTTTATTATTGTTTTTTATTTTTGTTGAATGTTCTTGTTTGTGTTTTTGGTGTGGGTATTTCCGTGGGCTGGCCTCAGTGGCTGGCTGGCCCATTGAAATATCGTGTGGTGGTGGGTTGGGGGTATTTTCATGGGCCAGTGTCGATGGCTGGCCCGTGGAAATACCATCGCTGGTTCATGCGTGGTTGGGGTATTTTCGCAGGCCGGCCGCTTTCTAATATCCACGTTGCTGGCCCGTGGGAATCCCCATGTTGTGTTTGTTGGTTGTTTTGTTTTGGTGGGGGTGGGGGTTCGCGGCTCGGCCTTGGTGGCCGGACTGCGAAAATCCCCACGCCGTTTTTGTTTTTGTTTGGGGGGGAGCCCAGCGTCGGGGTGTGTGTGGGCTTTCCTTCCTGGGGGCTGGCTTCCGGCCCGCAGTAAGGCAGCCCAGCGGCGGGGTGGGTGGCTGGGCTTTCCTTACTGGGGGCTGGCTTTCCTGGGCGGCCCGCGGTAAGGAAGCCCAGCAGCGGGTGTGTGTGTGAGCTTTCGTTACCAGGGGCTGTGTGTTTTTTATTTTTATTTTGCCCGCGCACAGGACACTGGGGATTGTATTTTTCCATTTGTGCTTTCCCTTTGTGCTCTGTTTTTTTTTCATGCGGCTCGTTTTTGATTGGCCACGCCGCGTTTCCCAGGTTCTGTGTGCTCCCGCCTCTCAGCCTGATTGGCTGTGGCGCAGCGCGGCACAAAGAACTTTGGGAAATGAAGTTGTTTCCCTTTTTTGCATTTGTGGGGCTGTTGCCCCGCTGCTGCTTTACTCAATCCTTCGTTGACCTGCGGACCCAGTCCACACGTGTGCACGAAGAGTGAATGCAGGCAATTAGGGCCAGCCGTAGGAAGCTATAGCAAGTTCCAACGGTTAACGTTTGGTTTTATAGGTTAAGATACCTTCTTCTAGAATGCAGAAGCTGAAAGAGATCATTTCCGGGGTGCGTACTATCTTGCACAATCTCTACAGCTTTCTTATAACACCGTGAGGTTGATAGGAGCTGGGACTAGATGATGGGGGCTCACCCCATTGCATAGCACTTGGGTCTCAAACTGCTGATCTGCCACACTTCCAGTCATAAAGCTCAGCATCTTAACCACTAAGCCCCCACAGTCCCCCTTTATATCTTACCCTATACCAGAGGTCAGCAAACGTGACTCTCCAGGTGTTCATGGACTTCAGTTACCAGAAGTCCAAGTCAGTATACCTGCTGATAAGGTCTTCTGGGAATTGAAGTCCAAGAACATCTGGAAAGCAAAGTTTGCTGACCTCTGCCCTATACCAAATGTTAACAGGTGGATTACTACAAAAGTGACTTAAAACAATTTAAAAACAAATTAATATATATAAAATATTTTAAAATGTTATAACTGTTTGAAACTGTACACATAGCTAGAGGCCAATTAGTTGTCTGAATTTTGTATACCCTATTGTATGCCTTTCTAGATAGTGCTGCAATGAGGACAATGAGGCAAAATAGATTAAGAGAGGCAATATTGTGTAATAAAAGTAATACATCATTTACATGTACTAATTCCTTTTTTTATTTTGCAGCACCAACATTTGGGACTGGTTGGCCTTATTAGATAAAATGAGTTTGCTTGTAATCAGGAACTAAATTCTGAACAATTAGAATGAAGGTCATCAATTTTTCTTTAAATTATTAAGGTTAATTATAAAATTAATTAGGCCCATTTGTAATGTTGATTAGAAGAATGAATCCTATTTTACAGCTGATAGAGAATTTGGATCTTTAAAAAGGCTCTCATCTGACAACCTGTAGTTGACTTTTGTAAAGTATCTTGCTAAAACCTGGTTGAATCTCTTAGAATAAAATACAGCTTTATTTCACCCTTAAGGTAGAAAGATGTTGCTTACTTATAACTAAGTTATGGTTTCATCTCAATGTTCCTTGTTCTTTTTTGTGTTGTTATAATTTAGAAAAGACATTTCTTTAGTTCTGCAAGCATATGCCCATGTCTTGCCGCTGCTCCAGGAGCTGCACTGGTTGCCAGTGTGCCTCCGGGTGCAATTCAAGGTGCTGATTTTGACCTTTAAAGCCCTACATGGCAGTGGTCCAGGATACTTAAGAGACCGCATCACCCCAAGGTTTTCAGCCCGTCCTACGAGGGTAGACTGGAAAGGTCCCACCAGTGAAAGAAGTACATCTATCTGGGACTAGGAGGAGAGCCTTCTTGGTGTCTGCCCCAGCCCTTTGGAACATCCTGCCACTGGAGTTACACCTCCAGACAGAGCTGCTCCCCTTTAGAAGATCACTGAAGACATGGCTATGTCAGCAAGTGTGGGATGTGACTAGTATGACCTATCACTCCCGCTGGCTTGTCTAGCCCATGTAGGGAGGTTCGGGCCATGTCAGCTCTTTAACTAGGGTGCAGAGAGGGTAAGTATAGTTTTATTCATATAATTTTATGTGATTTTAATATGGTTGTTTTAGCAATACAGATTTTACTTGTTTTTATTTAATTATTTTATGTAATTGTTTTTATGTGATGTTTTGTTATCTTTGTAAACCACTTTGGGTCACTTTTTAAGCAAGGAAGGTGGTATAGAAATAGCGCAAATAATATGGAATCAGAAACTATTGTTGCCATCTGACCTTCAATTTAGACTTTCCAGATGTAATAACATCTTTCTTTTGAGGGGGCATGGGTGCAAACCAACATAGAGTGGCTGCCATCTTATAATTATTATGTGCATTAACTTGGAATACTTTGTATCCTTCAATGGACTAGAGTTCCAATTAAATATATACATACTGTATTTGAATACGTACTTATTTTTAGCACTTGTTTCTACCTCCTCTTTCTCTATATCCACCTGCTGTATATATTCCAACACCACCCACATGTCCTGATTTTGTGTGTGTTTGGGGTGGGTGGGTGCACAAGGGATCCAAATGTGTGGAAACAGCTCTCTAGGCTCCTTGGGAAGTGATAATGGACTTGTGATAGTTCCCCTTCCTAGTTTGAGCTATCATCCTTTCTTGTATATGTATAACAATAACTGCAACTATGGATGTAATCAGACAGGCATTTGTCCCATGTTTTAGTCCAGGTTTGAGATGTTCTATTTTTCTCTTTTCCCCAGTGACCACATGGCATACATGAAATTGTGAAATAGCCTGTCCCTGATTGATATCTATTTTTAATGTGGGTAAGATTGCTCTGCTTTGGTTCATTCCTAACATTTATGATCACTGGGGTTAAACCAAAGTGGATGGCTTAAGTTGTTCTTTTGCTTAAGCCACTTAATGATATTGAGAAATAAACAGCTTCCTTTCTGTTCACCTATGGAGGAGAAAGAAGAGGAAGTTTTCAATTTCTTTTCCATTGTTGCTAACACTTTGAAAGGCTTTTTAAAATAGCTGAGGTAGTGTGCCAGTTAGCAGCAACTGAAAATAAATGGAAAATTTCCTCTCCTTTCCCCTCTGCAGGTGAGTGTGAAGAATGGGTTCTATTTCTCATGATCAAAAAGCAGTTTAAGTAATGCATTGAGGAGAAGACAGGATAGGGATTTTTTATTCTTTTTTGGGGGGGTTTCTGCCTCAGTGCTTTGGAGAATTAATTGAAGTCCAAAAATCAAAGGTTGGGAAACACTGGACTAGATCATTTTAGTGTTCTTGAAATAACGAGCAGCAACCAGCATAACGGGCCAAACACATAACTTTATTCAGAGATAAGAACACAATTTTAACTGTGCCACAGCGAATTATATACAAGTGAGGAAAGATACATTTAAGCAGGAATTAACAGAATTGGTTGATGGAACTTAGGAGGGAATGGGGTGATCCTGGACTGGATACCACTTGTGCTTCTCGAAGTAAAATGGCGCAAACCCCAATCTTGTGATATTTTAAAACTGAGGAGAACCCAAAATGGCAAATCATTTTATTAAATACACAACAATCATGCTAAACAGGTTTGCATGTAGATGCATGAATAACCCCAAAGACATGTTGCACCTCAAAGTATCCTGGCTATGATCTAGACCAGAGATTCTCAACCTTTGGCCTGTGGGCTGGATGTGGCCAACAGCACCATTTCATGTGGCCTCCCACTGCCTCCACCACACCAGGAAGTACCATGTCGTGGAGGAAGGGCAAAATGGCCATCCAGCCCCTGAAGCTGTCTAAGGAAGCGTGACCTGGCCCCTGGCTTTAAAAGGTTGAGAACTCATGATCTAGACTGATCCAGATTGAGATAATTGAACCATCTAGTCATACTCTACTTCTTCCACAGATGTATATTTTCCATCCATCTATCTATTTATTTATCTACTTTCCTATTTGTTTAAACATTTCTAATTTGTGCCTTTATTCAAACATGGATTCCAGGGTGATAGCTATATAAACATTTGAAATATCCTTATTAACCAAATATAAATTGAATGGGACACCCTAACAAGAAGGCTGAGGATGGCATACAGTATTCCACCTTGAAGAGGGACACTTAACATAGCAACGTTATTGCTTGAGATGCTTGAATTTCATGTATTCCTGAATCTTTGATTGACTGCAACTTTATGCAGACTGGTTCTCCTTGATGACTGGAAACCATTTTGATAAAGCAAGCTTGAAAAATATTTTACCTTAGAAATAATAGACTATTATGACAATTCACTTAAGCACTGATTTAAGTTTCTTCGCTAATGAAGATCAAAGATGAAGCTTATCTTTTTCATGTACAAGTGTATGTGTAGGGGACAGGGATCAAAGTCCAATGTTGAGGCATATCTTTATTGCAGGCGCACCCCCCAATAAAGGACTCAGACACTAATGAAAGTGGATAACGGCATTGGGCCACATTTATTGATTCATGCCCTAGTCCGAATTATAAATTTCTATTGGTAAAACGACCAATCATAATTCTTAAGGCAAGCAGGCCGAAGTAACACTGGTAAGGTACCACCCAAAATTGCCAACGGCAATTGGTTACAATGTATCTATTTGTATCAATTTGTTTGTTGACAACAAACAAATTGTTGACCGTAGTCAATATCTAACTAATGACCCCACCCTCTGACGCGTATCCGTGAAATCACGGGGTGATGCATGCTGTCTAGCTATAGCCATCACCCCGTCGCCTAGTTCATCGTTGACCGGACAACGTTTAACCAATTTATGCCTGTCTAGTGTTGTCCAGTCAATTGCGAACCTGCCGGATACATGTGGGTTATAAATGTTTACCTTACCAGTGCTACCCGCCACACGGAGGGGCTTCAAAGAAGGCCTGACGCCCCCCCCCAGACCGTCAGCTCGGTCAACAGGCCTGCTCGCCAATCACCCAACAGGAGGTCCATACCCCCTCGCGACAGATGGACCCCATCCCCTGCATACAGGTCATAATTTTGTAGACTAATAGCGGGGTGACGACTGACCCTCCCCCAAGCCCTGCTGACAAGGAACCGCGCCACTGCCCTATTCACCATGCGTCTAGCGCGGTCAAGGGCCAGGAGGTCGAAACCTCCTCTGTAAGCATGGCGCAGAACCATGTCCGACCAAACCAGGGTTGTGGCGGGCTAGACGTAATGCAGGTAGGCGAGGTCCTCGCAAATCGCATGCTTCAGCGATAAACCGGTGACCTGGCCCAAATCATTGTCCCCTAGGTGTATGATGAGAATGTCAGGCGGGTCAGCATTCAGGCCTGAAAAAAGGAAAGGCAGCAGCTCCCGCCATAACATCCCGGGCTTACCATGCCATGTGAGACTTGCGTATGCACCCAGTCCCAGTCGGGGTCCCCACTCTGTCGCTGCAGCGTAACGCGCTGCCCTGTGCATGTAGCTATGGCCCACCAGCCATACTGTCACCGGTGTAATACGACACCCAGGGTCTGTAAAGAAAAACGAGGAAAGAAGGTAAGGTGACAAAATCGGTACTTACAGCGGGAGTGGGCGCACGTAAAACTGAAAACATTGCGAGCCCCACCTTCCCATGCTGCGTATGTCAGCCCCAGAGTACCCAAAAGCAGCTGCAGTGGAGGCCGCCCCTATTCTGAATGAATGGGTGCCATAACGGGCGCCCGGGAGGCCCACACTGGCCAGCGCCTTGCCTGTCTCCTTCCAAAATTGAAATTTAGTAAGGGGAGACCCATCATGGTGACAGAAAAATGGGCCATGGTGCGTGCCACGCAGTGCAAGAAACTCCTGTAGGGCACCAACCGGACAGATGTCTGCCAAAGAACACTGTAGCGGTCTTACACTACTGCCTACGCCATGCTGATCTGCCTTAGAGGAGCGTATCCTCAACTGAGCCCAGTCTTTGGCAACATAGACATCCTCGAGTTCCAGTGCCCTACGACTTGCATCCGCCTTAGACAGCATCACAAGCTCGCTGATGCGGAGCGCTCCAAAAAATGCCACCGTTGTGGCTGCATGAAATAGGGCTGCCTCATATCTATCAAAACAGAGGCCTGGCCAGCCCCGGGCCAACTGGGTAAGAACCCCTGGGGAAATCGGGTGGCGGTCGTCCGGGCAACGCCCGTGCTCGCGCACCCACCCCTCCAAAACATGTCTCACACGGAAGTCAGTGGTGCTGTCCACATGACCTCCCACTTTGGCCATAAAAGCCAACGCTGACAGCTTAGATGCTATGGTGCGAGGTGCAAGGCCCTGGGCATGCAGGTAAACCATGAACCGCAGAACATGGGTTACCGGGATCGGCCAGGTTCCTGGCAGCTGAAATTGAGTACAGAATGCTCTGAAAGAATTAAATGCGTGGTGATACACCTTACGCGTGCGTGGCGCTAGTGACAGGCCAATCGCCCGGTTCACCTCTCCTTGCCAATGGTCCATATCTCGTCCGGGAGTGGCGAGGGAAATTCCTCCGCATCCGGGGCCAAGGCACGGAACCGGGAGATCTGCAGGCGGGACAAAGCGTCAGCAATATCATTATTAACCCCCGGGACATGCCTGGCCCTGAAAAGAACGTTGAGGCGCAGGCGCACTAGGTCCATAACCCTGTGCATTGACAATGTGGACAACAGCCGCATTGTCACACCAGAAATGCACAACCGAGTTGGCCCACTCATCGCCCCATAGCATCAAAGCACCCAGGATAGGGAAAAATTCGAGATATGTGAGATCCCGCAGGCGACCCGTGCCTGCCCAGGCCGGTGGCCACCCACCATAGGCCCACTTCCCATTGAAGTACATCCCATAACCCAGGGATCCCGAGGCATCGGACTGAATCTGAAAGCGGGGGGAAGCCAGAAGGTCAGACCTCCAAAATGAGACCCCATTGAATTCCCTGAGGAACTGTAGCCAGACAAGCATGTCTGCCCTGATACCCCGGGTGAGCCTGACTCTATGGTGGGGCCTGGATAATCCTGCCATGGCGTCGCACAGGCGCCGAGCAAATGCCCTGCCCGGTGCGACCACCCTGCAAGCGAAATTGAGGTGACCATGGAGCACCTGCAGTTCCTTCAGTGATGCCTTGCACTTGGCCATCAAGTCCGAGATGAGGGCCACTATCCTGGACACCTTATCCCGCGGTAACCTAGAAGCCTGCGCTACCGTGTCAATCTCCACCCCCAGGAAGACTACCTGGGTAGATGGGCCCTCAGTCTTTTCGGGCGCTAAAGGGACACCGAGTTCCTCCATTAGCGTCTGAAATGTGTTGAGGAGACGTGTACACGTGTCCCAGCCCTGTTCACCCCCGAATAAAAAGTCATCCAGGTAATGGGCTACAGACCGGGACCCTGACCTGCGGACGAAAGCCCACTCTAGGAATGTGCTGAAACGCTCGAAGGCCGAGCATGATATGGAACAGCCAAAAGGCATGGCCTTATCAAAGTAATAGTCACCCCGGAATTTAAAACCCAGCAACTCGAAGTCGCCCGGGTGCACCGGCAAGAGGCGAAAAGCCGACTTAATGTCGCACTTAGCCAGTAGCGCACCCGGGCCACATGAGCGCACCATGCGCAGCGCATGGTCAAAAGATGTATACCTGACTGAGCAAAGGTCGTCAGGGATAGCATCATTGACCGAGCGTCCGGCTGGGTAGGACAAGTGATGAATGAGGCGAAACTCGCCCGGTGACTTCTTAGGCACTAAGCCCAAGGGCGATACCTTAAGATTGTGAAACGGGGGTGAAGGGAAAGGGCCAGCGACCCTGCCCGCAACGACCTCCTTATTTATGCTGGCAGCAGCCACCTCCTCCCTCCCCCTAAGGGATAAAAGATTGGGGGCATCCTGGGGGGACCTGTCACCCATGAAAGGGATACGGAACCCCTGCCTAAAACCCTGAAGGAGATAATCCGCATCCTCTCCCTTTGGGTACAATGTGAGCCAGCGCTCCAACATGTCCACATTAATTGGGGAGGGAGCCTTTCGGTGAACCAGCTCCATCTGCGGCATTCTTGCCAGCCCCCTGTCTGCCCCTCCCTCTGCCCCGCGTCCCTCCAGGCCTGGGACAGGCAGAGGCCGCATGGGGGCCAGCACAGGCGGGACACTCATGTCTGTATTTGCAATTCTTCCTATTGCAGGAACCATTAGATGAGAAGGTCCAGCACAGCAGGCGGGCTGGAACCCCCTGCCCCGCCACCTGGCGGGGAACCTGTGCTGGGGCCGCTCGCTGGACCGCATGTCCACAATGGTACCTCTCCCCGGGCGCGTGGCGCGTGGGCGTCATGTACAAAAGCCACAGCCTCTGACACGGCTCATCCCACCTCATCTCGGGGTGCAGGGGAATCCGCATACGGAATTCCTCATCATAAGCCAACCACGATGGGCCCGGAAAGTCAACCATCGCCCTATAGATGTTGTCCAAATACTGGACCATCGGAATTGCCAAATCCGGCCGGGCCCTAAGGTATACCGCCATGTATATGAGGTAGGCCGGCAACCAGTTGGCCCACGGGCGTGGTGGCTTGCGACGACGGGCCTGCTCCTTATCCTTCTCATCCTGCCCCTCCCTCTCCTCCTTGGTGGGCTCTCTGTTGAGGAGTGAGAAGATATCCATGTACTCCCCCCGCCAGATCTTCTCTTTGGTGGTCTGTGCCAAATGGTCACCGTGTGGTAAGGAATACCCTGCCGTCGGCAAGGCCGACACAGGCACAGCCAGAACTGCGGGCATCTGAAAAGGGGCCTGTACTAACCCAGCTACCCCCAAAACATTCCCCACAGGGTAGGAAACACCCCTCACCACGGGGCCCTGGGTGTTGGTTGTCGTCGCCGGGTGGGGCATCAGCGGCTGGACCGCCGCACCACCCGCGCGAGACCAAGGCCATTGAAAAGCCCCCCCCCCCGACGTGGCCAAGTGTGTAGGTGCACTAGTTTGAACCACATACTCACATGCTGCACCCCCGTAGGCCGCCCCCACCGGGGGTTCCGGCCCACTGGGGGCGTTGGAGCTCACGACCGCCGTAGAGCTCATCGATGGGGCCTGACCTGCACCGGCCTGTTGGTTGGGGAGCTGCGAGGCAGTGGCCGAAGTCGTGCCACGCGCCTCAAGCAGCTCGACCCTTCCCGCCGCCTGCCGCTGCCCAGCAGACGACGCGTCGAAATGAACCCCAAAGGGAGCCCCAGCATGGCTAGCCCGGGCCAGAGATGCCTCGAGGGCCGCAACGCGGGCCAGTAAGGCTTCCACGCTGACATGGGGCAAAGGGTCGGCCGGCCCGGTCGCTACAGGCATGGGTACAGGTCCCTGTACCCCGGGGCCCGAATAGGGCCATGACCCCACACCCGGGCCCGGTAGGGCCGATGTAGCAACTTGCCATGGAAGGGGACCGGACCTCCCCCCATGGCTGGAAGGCCCCGGAGCGAGCTGCGCCCCGACGGAGTAAGGCCCAGCGGAATGGGCAACACCAGGAACGGTGTCCACCGCTTGCGGGCCGAGGGCCGGAGCCCCCACTGGACCCGTGCGTGGGCCCCCATTATCGGGCCAAGGGAGAATAGCTGCCATCCCACCGGTCCCGGTGGGTGCAGGCAAAGGCGGCTGCTGGGGAGGCGCAGCCGCGGTCCTCCGACCCGGATTGCGCCTCCGGACCGCACGAGCCGCGCTCGTAGCCGCCTTCTTCTTCGAAGGCATCTCAGCCAATCGCTGGAAAGCCAAGAACGAGAAAATCTAGCAGCCAAAAGGCTTCCCGGTAAAGGAAAAAAGCGACGGAGGTAAGAGGGAAAAACTTCTCCGCTCCGTCGCTTCGTAAAATGGCAGCGCGGCTGCCTCGTGGCCACCCCTTTTATAAGGGAGCTGGCCACGCCCCCTAACTACCCGGATGCCTTCGTCCGATGGGGGGGCCCCGCAAAGAGCGCGGCGGCCATTTTGGCGCCGCGCTTGCATTTTGTAATCCACTATAACCCTACTAGATATCTCCCCTGTCCCTCAAATGTATGCTTCAGCCAAGAATGATAGTTGAACTGATACTGGCAATGCTTTTAGGATGTGTCCATGAATTAAAATAAACCCAAATCAAACTATGAAGAACATATATATATATATATATATATATATATATATATATATATATATATATATATATATATATATATATATATATATATATATATATATATATATATATATATATATATATATATATATATATATATATATATATGTGTGTGTGTGTGTGTGTGTGTGACAAGTCCTATTTATATCTATTTTACTATAGTCCTTTACAGCCTTTTTTGTCTGTCCAATATTTTTTACAAAGCTTATATTTTATTTTCAGATCAATCTTCAGAGTTGTTTTGATGCCATTTCTATTTCCTTCCACTGCCAAAAGATTAGCATGCTTTTATTGTTGTTTGCCTTGTGGATCAGGGGTGCCAGATTTGGAAAAGTCAGTGTTTCGCACACAAGAAGATTTCAGAAAGCAAAGTTCATGGGCAACCAGCTGGCAAACTCTGACTTGCAATGACCTAGAAATATGCAGTGGAAGGTGATCTAAGGAGTATATTAGAGGTTGGAAAGTTATTTTAAAAATGCATTTAAGTTTAAAATGATAGTTTCATAGCCCTTAGGAAACAGTTTTTGGCCATCAGAATCAGATCTTTTAAAGCAACTCTTTCCTTTCTCTCTTTTCTCAGGGGCAATTTTTCAAAAATAATAAAATTTGAATGCTGCAAGCCAACTGGTGGGGCCACACTCTAATGAACTATAAAAATAAATAAAAAAATTACACTACAAAAGTAGAGAAGTTCAACTTTGTCAGTCAGAATCCAGTTGGCAATTTATGCTTGCATAAGCCAGATGGTGGAAATTTCTGCAGCAAAGTGCTGCTAATTACTGAGGTGCTAGTTGGCTTCCTAGTGCAGGCTCAGTCATGTGTTCAGCTGTGCACCCAAGATCACAGCTGGCACCTTGTTGATTATGGACAATTTTCCACCATGACTAAATGTCATTTCATATATACAAATCTAAATTTTGTTTGGATTCTGCCCATTAACTTACAATTGTAAGGTAAAAAGGTATAGGTTTCCCTTGCTCGAAAGGCAGTCGTATCCGACTCTAGGGTGCAGTGCTCATCTCTGTTTCAAAGCTGAAGAGCCATCGCTGTCTGCTTCTGCAGACATTTCCATGGTCATGTGGCAGGCACACGTGACTAGACACCAAATGTTACCTTCCCACTGAAGTGGTCCCTATTTATCTACTTGCAATTTCTTGCTTTCGAACTGCTAGGTTGGCAGGAGCTGGGACAAAGACAGGAGCTCATTCCATCCTGCAGTACTCAGGAATCGAAATGCTGACCTTCCGCCTCCCTGTCAGTGTCTTAGCCACTTGAGCCACTGCAGTCCCTACAATTGTAAGGTAGATTAGTTATTTTTAGATATTTCAAAAAAGGAATTAATTGCAAATAACTAGTTATTGGCAACCAGTTATTTCATAACTCTGGGTATATTTGGGTGAAGACAATGTGTGTGGGTCATTCTGCCATTCCGTTTTTGTTATTAAATTTTTATTGCATTTTCTAAACAAACATACAGTAAATCAACATATAAAACATAAATAAACAGAATAAGAAAAATAAAAAAGGAAAAAAGTATCAATACATACAAAAATTTTGCTATTTATACTGATACATTATTCTGACATAGTAATTAAATTCTAATTTCCATTTTTATAATCTTGTTAACATTGTATATAGATTCAAACTCCTTCTGAACTACCTAATTTGATAAATCTACTAAAACATGCTATGAATTGTTATTATTAAACTTAAATTTGTAATATGATACATTTAATAAAAAGAAAAAATAAAGAGAAAAAGAAAAAGTATACAAATACAAATAAAAATAAACACCCAGTGCTTTATACATTGCCCTGGAGAGCACAGAGTTTCTTATTAGTTAAATCCAAAAACTCCTTTTATCAGGTACACGTCTATTCCTTTCCTCCCCCTTAAGTGAGTGATCCACAAATGTCTGCCATATATTCGAAAATCTGTTCTCTTTAATAATACCCTTTTTCTTATTAATCTCCCATGTTAATTTATCATTCAATGATAAATCCCACATTTCCTTATACCACTTTTCCATTTTTATATTCACTTCATTTTTCCAATTCTTAGCAATACACATTCTGCCCGTTGTCAACATTATCTCTAATAACTCTTTTTTGTCCTTATTTAAATTTATACTTTCAACATCTGTCAACATAGTGGTGCCTGACCCCAGTTTAATTTTTATACCAATTATTTCTCCAATCTCCTTCTCAATTTTTCTCCAAAAATCTTTTACCACATTACAACTCCACCACATGTGTTCGCACGTTTCCATTGCATCCTTACACCGCCAACATATTTTGTCCGTATTATCAATCTGATGTAACCTCACTGGGGTCAGATACCACTTCCACAACATTTTATAATTATGCTCCTTTATTCTAACTGACATAGTCCTCATGATTCTTTTCTTCCATTCCCCCCCCCCCCCAAATATCATCTTCTATCTTTATTTTCAAATCTTACTCCCAGTTTATTCTCAGCTCCTCCTGTGGATTGCCTTCCTTATTCAATAATGTATATAATTTACACACAATACCCTTAATACCTCTTTCACCTTTTCTTATTCTTAGAATCAATTCCTCAAATGCTGTCCTCTCTCTTTCTAATCCTGCTTCTCTCATATACTTACTATTCCATTTATTTACCAGTGCTGTCTGGAACCAATTCATTTTCAATTGCCCATACAAATCTTTTTCTCTCTCACCATCTTTGCAGACCTGTATCCAGTCTTTCAACAGGAAAACTTCATTCTTATCGAGTACCTCTTTTACCTTTTTATCAATTTTTATTGGAAAATTTGTAATATCCTCCATTTCAATAATAGGAGACGTGCCCAGAGCCAATTCCTTCTTTACTTTTTTTCATACTCCCATTAATGTTTTCATCATATTGTTCCTAATTACCATTTTCCCCATAATACAACCCCAAAAGACCATTTTTCCTAAATGATTATATTCCTTCATCTCAATTTCTTCCCAAATTGCTTTTCCCCTAGCTAGTATCTTCACAACATTCTTAATTTGAAAGGCTTGATAATATACCATCAAATTCGGTATTCCTAATCCACCTTCCTTCTGGGACAAATACCAATTCCCCCCCCCCCCCCCGATAATCTAGGTCTCTTACCTCTGTTACAAAAGTTATTAATCATTTTTGAAATTCCTTAATTTCCTTGTCCTTTAATTGAATTGAAAGAGCATCAAATAGAAAATTAATTTTAGGTAACAACATCATAAGAACATAAGAACAGCCTTGCTGGAACAGGCCACAGCCCATCCAGTCCAGCATTCTGTCTCACACAGAGGCTCACCATTTCCTTCAGGGTATTCCCAAGGAGATGCCTTCACCTGCTTAGGATTCCCTGGAAATGGCATTGAGAGATATCCTGCCTATCTCTCCAACCCGGAGGTTGTCCTTAGGTAGCCATAATTATAGCCATTGATAGCCTTGTCCTCCATGAACTTGTCTAATCCTTTCTTAAAGCTGTCAAGACTGACAGCTGTCACCACTTCTTCTGGCAGGGAGTTCCATAGACCAGTAATCCTCTGGGTGAAAAAGTACTTTCTCTTATTTGTTTGAGAACTAGTACCCAAAAGTTTCATGGAGTGTCCCCTAGTTCTAGTGTTGTGCGATAGGGAAAACAGTTTTTCCTTATCTACCTTGTCCACACCGTGCATGATTTTATAAACTTCAATCAGGTCACCTCTTAGACGCCGTCGTTCAAGAGTGAAAAAGGCCCAACCGTTGCAGCCTCAGATGGTAAGGAAGGTGTTCCAGTCCCCCTAATCATTCTGGTTGCCCTCCTCTGTACTTTCTCCAACTCCATAATATCCTTCTGGAGGTATGGCGACCAGAACTGTACACAATATTCCAGATGGGGCCTCACCATAGATTTATAAAGAGGCAAAATGACACTTGCTGACTTATTTTCTATACCCTTCCTAATGATCCCTAACATTGAGTTTGCTTTTTTCACTGCTGAGGCACACTGGGTTGACACCTTCATTGAGCTGTCCACCAGGACACCAAGGTCCCTTTCCTGGTTTGTCGCAGAGAGTTCAGACCCCATCAGTTTATAAATGTAATTGGGGTTTTTTGCCCCAACATGCATCACTCTGCACTTACTGATGTTGAAGCTCATTTGCCACTGTTTTGCCCACTCCCCCAGTGTCAAGAGATCCCTCTGGAGCTCTTCACAATCTCTCACAGTTTTCACTACCCTGTATAATTTAGTGTCGTCAGCAAATTTGGCTACCTTGCTTTTTACTCCTACCTCTAGATCATTTATGAAGAGGTTGAAAAGCAGGGGTCCCAGTACTGAACCTTGGGGGACCCCACTCTTTACTTCCCTCCACTTGGAGAAGTGTCCATTTAGTGCTACCCTCTGTTTCCTGTCCCTTAGCCAGTTGCTGATCCAGGACAAGACCTGTCCCTTTATTCCATGACTGGTAAGTTTATTCAAGAGCCTTTGGTGTGGGACCTTGTCAAAAGCCTTCTGAAAGTCCAGATAAACAATGTCAACTGGATCCCCCTTATCCACATGCTTGTTGACACTCTCAAAAAATTCCAACAGATTAGTGAGGCATGATTTGCCCTTGCAAAAGCCATGTTGGCTCTCCTTTAGCAGCGCCTTCTCTTCTATGTAACTATTAATTCTATCTTTTAGGATGGTTTCCATCACTTTACCTGGGACACATGTCAAACTGACAGGTCGGTAATTCCCTGGATCACCCCTGGATCCTTTTTTGAAAATTGGTGTTACATTCGCTACCTTCCAGTCATCAGGCACAAAGCCTGATTTGAGGGAAAGATTATATATTTTGGCTAGGATATCAGCAATTTCATCTTTAAGTTCCCTGAGAACTCGTGGATGGATGCCATCTGGTCCTGGGGATTTGTTAGTGTTTAGCTTAACAAGACATGCAAGGACCTCCTCCCTGGTTATTTCTATCTTGCTTAATTCTTCGGTTTCCCTCCCTACGAAGATAGGCTCTGTTTTGGGCATGTGGTCTCTGTCTTCTTCAGTGAATACTGAAGCAAAGAATTCATTGAGTCTCTCTGCAATCTCTGTTTCCTCTTTAATAACCCCTTGCCTTCCATTGTCATCTAATGGTCCAATGGCCTTCCTAGTTGGGTTCTAATGTACTTAAAGAAGTCTTTGTTATTTCTCTGAGTATTTTTAGCTATACGCTCCTCAAAGTCTTGCTTTGCTTTCCTGATTGTTGCCTTGCATTTGTTCTGCCAGAATTTATGTTTCTGCCTGCTGTCCTCATTTGGACAAGCCTTCCATCTTCTAAATGAGCTTTTCTTGCTCTTGATCACTTCCCGAACAGCTCCTGTAAGCCACATCGGAGTCCTCTTGGACCTGGCAGTGCCCTTTTTCCTTTTGGGTATGCATTCCAATTGAGCCTCTGTTATTGTTTTTGTAAACAGCCTCCATGCCTCTTGGAGTGTTTGGACTCTCTCAATTTTCCCTTTCAGTTTCTTTTTTACTAGTTTCCTCATCTTTGGGAAATTTCCTTTTTGAAAATTTAAGGTCTCTGTGTTAGATTTTATCAGTGACTTGCGGTCTATGATCAAGTTAAACATAATTGAGTTGTGGTCACTGTTCCCTATTGGATCAGTCACATTAACATCTTGCACCAGATCCTGAGTATTACTCAGAATCAAGTCAAGGATTCTTGTACCTCTAGTTGGGTCTTCAACCATCTGTCCCAGGGAACAATCATTGAGCATATCTAGGAACTTTATCTCTTTATCATGTGCTGAACAACAGTTCACCCAGTCTATGTGAGGGTAATTGAAGTCCCCCATTATAACCAGGCTTCCCTTCCTGGATGCCTCCTTCACACATCATTTTACTAAGTACAATTCTTCCAAACCATGACAGTTTCAACTTTTGAAATCATTGTATTTTTTCTTTTATTTTATATTTTCAGTCTTCCATAATTTAATTTCTTAAGATCTTCAAATTTATTTGAAATATTTATCCCCAAATATTTCAAATTTTCTTTAATTTGTAAATTGCCCTTTCCCTTTATCTTATGTTGTTCTTCTTTGCCCATATTACACAATATCATTTCTGATTTGTCCCAGTTTATTCTCAAACCAGTAACATCTTCAAAATCCTTTAACTGTTCTTGTATTCTAACTAATGCCTTTCCGGGGTGTTTAACCATTATAAAAGTATCATCTACATATAAACATATCTTGTTTCCTAGCACCCCCTCTATTTCTTTATCCTCTCTTATAGCCTTTGCCAACATCTCCATTGCCATGATAAACAAAATTGGAGATAATGGGCAGCCCTGTCTTGTACCAGCTTCTAACTTCACTTCTTCTGTAACCTCATCGTTTACTCTAACAATAGCTGTACCTTTCTGATATAATTGTTCAATTGTCTTTCTAAATTTATCTCCAAATTCATAGCATTTGATTATCTCTTTAATTGTTACCCATTGTAAGGCATCAAATGCTTTAAAGATATCTAAAGATAGTAATCCAACTTTTTCTTTTGTTTGTCTTACTGTGTCAATTAAATCCACAGCTCTTCTTGTCAAATCTGCCATGTGTCTCCCTTTCAAAAATTCTACTTGATCTACATTTATATAGCTGCCCATAAAGTTGTTTAACCTATTTGCCAATATCGCTGTAAAGATCTTAGCATCCTGATTAATCAATGAAATTGGTCTATACGATTCCACTTTTTCTGGGTCCTTTCCAGGTTTTGGCAATAATACAATTATGGTCCTATACCATGAAGCCGGAATTTGCCCTCCTTCTAATATATAGTTATATAATTTTGCTAATTTTTGGACCACTAAATCTTTGAATTCCTTGGTTTTTTTTAAAATAATTTTTATTAATTTTAAGATAACAAAATTATACAAACATACAAAATATATGTAAGGAATACAAAAAAGATAAAAAATACATAAATACATAAAGTACATAAACAAAAAAATCCACCAAATTAATACATTAATTTATTTAAACTCTATTATAATAGCATTGTGAACAATGCCAACTGTTGGACCTTATATTTATCATTCTTCTTGCAAAATTTGTATCCCAGACCTTATTTCCCTATTTTTCTTTATATTTTTGATTATGTATTTAATATACCAAAAATTTATAAGATTCAACCTTTTATGTTACAAAATAATAACACCCGGTGATATATACATGCCATGAGGATCAATATTCTAGTTTTTAATCCTTCCAAAAACTCATATGCTGAGGTACTGGTTTATCACCTTCATCACTTATTAGAACATATTCCACAAATGGTCTCCAAATTTCCCAAAACTTGTTTTCTTTCAAGATACCTTTCTTCATATTCAATTCATATGTCAATTTATCATTCAAAGCAATTTCCCACATTTCCTTATACCATTCATCTATTTTCAACATTAAATCGCTTTTCCATTTTCTTGCTGTACATAATCTTGAAGCCGTTAACATTATAGATAAGAATTCTTTATTATTTGTATTCATATTTATATTATCCAATTCTGTCAATAAGGCGATACTTGAGTCCAGCTTAAGATATATTTTAAGGATATCTGATATCTAAAAAGCATTTGTCACTTTACAATTCCACCTCATGTGTTCATATGTTCCAAGATTGCTTTTATATCTCCAACCATTTTTAGTTTTACTATTATCCATTCGAAATAATTTAACTGGTGTCAAGTACCACCTCCATAATATTTTATAATTATGTTCTTTTAATCTAATAGAAAAGTTTTTCATAATTCTTCTCTTCCATTTGTTTTTCCATTGAAGTTCAGAAATTTTTATATTCAAATCCTCCTCCCATAATTTTCTCAAAGCATTCTGTGAGTTTTCATCCTTATTTTAAAATTTATATATTTTGCTTACTAACCCCTTTATCCCAATTTCTCCTCTTCTTATTTTACAAATCATCTCTTCAAATTCTGTCTAATCCCTCTGTGAACCAAGTTCATCTTTATATCTCTTCTCCCATTTATTCACCAGAATCACGTGTAGCCAATTCAATTTCATTTGTTTAAACCAGCTCTCAGTACTAATTCATCCGACATTTTTATCCAGTCCTTCAACAGAAACACATCGTTTCTCAGCATTATGTTTTTTATTCTTTTATCAATTTTTACAGGAAACGTTTTTATATCTTCTAAGTCCATTATTGGAGAAACCCCTGGTGCAAGTTTCATCTTTTTTAAAAAATGATTTTTATTTAAAAAATTTAAACAGACATACAGGAAAAAAAAAGAAAACAATAACATTACAATACAATAATACCTCAAAGATAACCTCAATACAATATTAACTCACATTCATAGAGGCTAGCACTTAACAGTACTTATACTGATTGTCTACCATTTAACCACAATATTAGATACCACAATATAAAATATTACTCAATCAAACAATAAAAGTTTTCTAAGCTACCTCTATAATAATTTTTTAATAATTACAAATCACCCTGTGAATATATACAATGCCCGGAGAGTTTAGTTGCTATTTCAACTCCAAAAACCTCTTTGCGATGGTGCAGGTCCTGAACTATCATTTTCCATAAGAGAATGATCCACAAACGGTTTCCATATATTCCAAAACCTATCCTCTTTTAAATTATCTCCTTTCACTTTAATCTCCCATGTCAATTTGTCATTCAATGCTAGGCTCCACATTTCCTTGTACCATTCTCCGATCTGTATATCTACATCATTTTTCCAATTTCTAGCTATACATTGTCTACCTGTGGTCAATACAATTTCCAATAATTCTTTTTCCTCCTTATTCAAACCCAAACCTTCCACATTTGTTAAAAGAATGGTACCTGACACCAACTTGACCTTTTTACCCAATATTTCACCAAACTCCCCTTCTATTCTTCCCCAAAAATCCCTTATTTTTTTACAACTCCACCACATGTGTTCATATGTTCCATCTGTTTCTTTACATCTCCAACATAACTTATCTCTTTTATTATCCATCTGATAAAGCCTTAGTGGTGTCAAGTACCATTGCCACAACATTTTAAAATTATGTTCTTTAATTCTTACAGACATTGTTCTCATGATCCTCTTTTTCCATTTGTTTCTCCATTCAACCTCCCCAATTTTTATATTCAAATTTTGTTCCCACTTCCGCTTCAAGTCTTCCTGTGGATCATTACCCTTGTTCAATATAGTATAAAGTTTGCTTACAAGACCCTTAATGCCTCTTTCCCCTTTTCTAATCTTTATTACCAAATCCTCAAATTCCGTCTTATTTCTATCTAACCCTGCTTCTCTTTTATATTTTTTATTCCAGTTATCCGCCTTCAATTTCTGAAACCAGTCCAAATTTAACTTCTCAAATATTTTTTCCCTCTTAGTATCATCATCACACACTTTTAACCAATCCTTCAATAAAAGCACCCCATTTTTATCCAATATTTCCATTTTTTCCTTATCTATTTTTATTGGGAAACACCCCATATCCGTCAATTCCAAAATTGGAGAGAGATTTGGGACTATATCTTTCTTTACTTTCTTCCACACTTCCATGAGACCTCTCATCATAATATTATTTGACCTTTTCACCTTGTCCTTTGTTCCCAAAAAAATCATATTACCAATGTCTCTATATTCTTTCATCTCCAGTTGCTCCCAAATTGTCTTTTCTCTTGCCAAGATCTTCACAACATTCTTAATTTGAAATGCTCGATAGTATGCTAACAAATTTGGCATACCCAAACCCCCTTTTTTCTGAGACAAGTACCATAGTTTCTTTGGAAGTCTAGATTTTTTACCACCATTACAAAAGCCATTGAACATCTTTTGAAACTCATTAATTTCCTTCTCCTTCAGATGGATCGCTAGTGCATCAAATAAAAAATTAATCTTTGGCAACAATATCATTTTACAAATAGCGATCCTTTCGAACCATGACAGCTTTAACTTCTGAAACTCTTGTATTTTATTCTTAAATTCCACTCTCAAGCTGTCATAGTTCAATCGTTTAAGTTCTTCTAATTTATTTGAGATTATTATCCCCAAATACTTCAGCTTATCTTTAATTTGTATATTAAGTGTCTCCACAATCCTGCCCATCTCACTTGCTCCCAAATTACACAACATCAATTCTGATTTATCCCAATTTATCATTAATCCAGTTATAGCTTCAAATACCTGTAAGTGATCTTTGATCCTGTCCATTACCAGCTCCGGGTGTTTCACCATAAGCAATGTATCATCCGCATACATGCTCACTTTGTTACCCATAATCCCTTCTATATTTAAATCATCCCTTATATTTTTAGCTAGAATCTCCATTGCCATAATAAACAAGATAGTGGATAATGGACAGCCCTGCCTAGTACCAGCCTCTAAATTTACCACATCAGTAAGCTCCTCATTTACTCTAACCCTAGTGTTCCCTTTTTGATATAATAAATCTATTACCCTATTGAATCTATCCCCAAACCCATATTTTTTAACTATTTCTTTAATTGAAGACCACTGTAATGAGTCGAATGCCTTAAAAATATCTAGTGATAATAAGCCCACCTTTTCCTTAGTTTGGTTAACATTATCAATTAAATCTAATACCCTTCTAGTCAAATCCGCCATATGCCAACCTTTTAGGAACCCAACTTGATCTACATTTATGTATTCCCCCATAAAACTGTTTAATCGATTAGCCAATATTGCTGTGAAGATCTTAGCATCCTGATTTATAAGTGAAATTGGTCTGTACGATTCCACTCTTTCGAGATTCTTGCCAGGCTTTGGCAGTAGAACGATTGTAGTGTTATACCATGAAGTCGGAATTGATCCTCCATCTAAGATATAATTATATAGCTTCACCAATTTTGGAACCACTACCTCCTTAAATTCTTTGTAAAACTCTGTCGATAATCCATCATCCCCCGGAGCTTTCCTCGTCTTCAACCCACTGATCACCTCCTTAACCTCTTTATCATTAATCTTTTCCTCCATTTTCTCCCTATGTTCTTGTTTTATTCCATTCCCTAACTGTCTCTCCAATATCTTTTTAAGCTTCTCCAGGTCTACTTCCTTTTTTGCATATAATAGCTGATAAAATTCCCTGACAATTTTACATTTATCTCCGTTCTTATTACACCTTGAACCTTGCTTATCAACCAATACCCCTATTTCTCTTTTTTCCCTTTTAGCCTTAGCTGCTCTTGCTAATAATTTTGAACTTCTATTACTGAATTCAAAATATTCTCTATTTAAATAAATCAAATCTCGTTTAACTTTATCAATATCCTTACCCATTAATTCTGCTTTAAGCCTTTGTAATTTCGTAAAAAAAATTTATCTTTACTTTTCGCATGATCCTCCTGTAATTGTTTTATTTCTCTTTCTTTTTCTATCTGTTCTGCTTTATATTTTTTATATTTAAAACTTGCCAATTTTATACTTTCCCCTCTAAAGACCAACTTCATGGTATCCCATACCACATTAAAATTAACCTCATTATTATCGTTCCACTGCCAACTTTCTTTCCATCTTCCCATAATCTGCTCTTTACATTTCTGATCTTTAAACAAATTAGGATCGTACCTCCAATTTCTAATTCTTCGAGTATCTTTTTGTACTTTCAATTCCAAATATACTTTAGCATGATCCGATTCCTTGATAATCCCAATTTCCATTCCTTCTATGTCTTTAATCAAATTTTCGGTAAGAAAAACATAATCTATTCTTGAGTAGGTCCCATGATAATGTGAAAAAAAAGAATATGCCCTTTCAGAGCCCTTAAACTCTCTCCAAGAATCCTTCAGACCCATAACATCTATCCATTTATCCAAAACCTTCCCTTTCAAGCCAATTCCACTTCTTGATATATTTGTACAATCTAACCCTGACCTTATCAAATTAAAATCTCCAGCCACAATAGTTTTTGCAACGTTCTCTGATTCCACTATTTTCCGAATTTTTTCAAGGAACTCTGCTTGATGATCGTTTGGAGCGTAAATATTTATCAACATGATTTCCTCATCCTCCAATTTTCCTGCAGTGGCTCAAGTCGCTAAGATGCTGACTGGGAAGCGGAAGGTCAGCAGTTCAATTCCCGAGTACTGCAGGATGGAAATGAGCTCCCGTCTTCATCCCAGCTCCTGCCAACCTAGCAGTTCGAAAGCAAGAAATTGCAAGTAGATAAATAGGAACCACTTCGGTGGGAAGGTAACAGCGTTCCGTGTGCTCCGGTGTCTAGTCATGCCTGCCACATGACCACGGAAACGTCTGCAGAAGCAGACAGCGCTGGCTCTTCGGCTTAGAAACAGAGATGAGCACTGCACCCTAGAGTCGGATACGACTGGCTTTCGAGCAAGGGAAACCTTTACCTTTACCTTTACAATTTCCCTCTTACTATCAAATATCTACCCTCTTGGTCAACAACCCTTTTTGTAATCTCAAATCCTAATTTTTTAGAAATCATGATTGCCACCCCTCTTGCTTTTGATGTTCCAAACGCCATCTCATAATGTTGCATCCATCCTAAAAAAAGTCTATTCGTATCTTTTGACTTCTGATGGGTTTCCTGTAAAAACAAAATATCTGGTCTATCTTTCTTCAACGCCAATTCCAGTCTCCGTCTCTTAAGAACAGAACCTGTACCCATCACATTCCATGATATTATTTTAATACTTCCCATAACCTACTTCCTTTCCAAGCTCTAAACTCTCCATCGGACGTGCCACCAACCACCCTTTACCCCTATAACATACAAAACTACATAGAACACACACTATCTCTCTCCCCACTTTCTTACAAAAAAAGCCGCCTTTGACAACCAAAGAGGGGAGAGGGGGGACATGCAAGATGTGCCTTCCTACCGGTGCTACGTGCTATTCACCATTCTATATCGATTAAATGCTTTAAATTGTTATAATCTGATTCTCATTGCTCCTTACTTGTCTCCTCCTCCACCATGATCAACGACAACTCCTCCTCCTCCTCCCTTCGCTGCGGTGTTCCACCTGTTGCCCCACCAGCCTCCTCCCTCCCGTATTCCCTCCCCAATGCTCCCGATTCCATCAATTCCTCCTTAAGATTTATCCATTCTTCCGAATCTACTTTTACCAGTTCCAACAAGCTCAAATACTCCAATGGATTGGTCCCTTCATCAATTACTTGCATTCTTTTATCATAAAAGAAGCGCAGTTGCTGCGGAAATCTCCAGTTGTACCTTATATTTTTACTCATCAATAATTTAGTTACATGCCTCATCTTATACCTCCAGGTTCTTTCTTTCAACGAAATATCATTGTAAACTTCTACGTCAGAGCCATCAAATTTCAAAGCATCAGGACCAGCGTGTTTCAAATGCGCCATTACTTTTAGCTTGTCTGCCCAATTTGCGAATTTTACCAACACATTTCTTTGAACCACCCTCCCTCTTCTTGGGCCCACCCGGAATACACTTACAAAATCTTCCTGGACAAATTCTTTTCCCATATTCAAACCATTTAACCACTCAACCACTCTTTCCCTTAACAAGTCCGGAGTTCGTTCCACGACCTGACGGATCACAATATTCTGCTTTCTCATCATATCTTCCACAGCATCAATCCTTCTCTCTTGTTCCTCCAATTTCATCTTATTCTCCCGCACCACCTCCTGAGTCCCTTTTATTTCCTTTTTTATGGCAGTTACCTCAGTTTGAACCAATTTCACATTTCCCTCAATTTTTTCAAACTTAAGTCCACCTTTTTTGAAAAATCTGCAACAGATGATACCACCTTATCTTGCTTTTTCATCATTTCATTTCTGTCTTTCACCCTTGAATCCTCATTCTTCTCCAATTTCTGAAACAGCTTGCCAATTTCCACCATAATTTGGGTTTGATCGTAGGGCACTGTGGGCGGGGATGAAGACTGAGGGGCTTCCTCCATTGGTACTTTTTCCTTCTTCTTAGGCTTAACAGCTGGATCTTCTTCCTTTGCTTTCCCTCTTGTAGCTTTATCCATAATAGTATTAAATCCCAAAGTTGCAGATCGTTGTAAAAATTAGTCAAACAAATAAGCCTATAACGCTGCAACCCCTGGTTCCACAAGTCCAACAGGGAAACTTATATTAAGCAGAAGTCCAAAGAGTTATTGTAATCCACAAAAAAGGGCAGAAGGAACCAATACTCCCAACAGGCAGCTGAGAAGAAAAAAAAGAAGGGCAAAAAAGAAAATAATAATCCACAGCGGGTCCGTTTCCCCAAAGCAATCAGTCCAGCCAGTCGTCTTCCACACTGCAATGTAAGTGCTCCAAGGAAACAGTCACCCAAAACTTCTCCTTTAAATCCAAGCTGCTGATAAGTAAAAAGAAAAAAAAGGGAGGGGAGACTGGAGGGAAAAAAAGCCCAAAATCAAAACAGGAAAGCAGGAGAAGTGAGAATCAATATTTTCCAAACAAATTAAATATTTATAATCCACACGGTGAAGGAGCAAAAAGAAGCCAAATTAATCCTTCTCTTGAAGCGGACAAGTCAAAATGCCATTTTCCAGCGGCTGCTTTAACTTCTGGGTAAAAGTCCCCCTTCTTCTTCTGTGGAACGGCAAACTTTTTCCAAACACTTTGAGCTGGGAAATTCACTGTTACCTTCCAATATTATAGCCCAGACAAGTATTTTTTTAAACCACTTTGTTATCGTCAAAACACGGCGTGGTCCTTCTGGTGTGCGAAAAAAACATAAACCCAAACACGATCACTTTCGTTTTCCAGAATCACCGCCATTAAGGAAACAATCACTTGTTTTCATCTACTTCCACCCATTTCCATTTCAAAGCCCGGGCTCATTAAACAAGATCTCCAGCTGAGTTTAACCTTTAGTACTCCATTCATGCACTTACATGCAGCTGTTTTCATGCCAAACAACTTCTTGCCAGCTCCAAAGCTTCTCTCGCAGTCTTGCTGGTCCCGTTCGCGGCTCCTTGGCAGAAAAGCCGCGACTGCCGTCGCAGGCCTCACTCGCCCAGGAAAACCTCCCGAACTTCGACCATCCAACTTCAAAAGCTCCCAAAATTTTCCAAAAAGACAAGCAAGATTCTTATCTACAGAAGTTGCCACTTTAAAAGTTTCCCATTTAACTCCAACACATTAATTACCACTTTGTTAAGCACGAGCATCCGAATCAAGATGTTACTCGTCGGCCATCTTAGCCACGCCCTCGCAAGTTTCATCTTAATATTTTTCCAGACATCCAACATTGCTTTTGTCATTTGGTTATTTGTTCTTATCTTTGTCTCTTTATCCAAATATAATTGCATTACCATTTCTCTGTAATTCTTTCATTTCTATCTCATCCCAGATAACTTCAGACTTTGATATAATCTTAGCAATATTCTTTAATTGAAATGCTCTATAATAATGTTTAATATTTGGGAGGCCTAGGCCACCTTCTTTTTGTGCTACATACCATAGTTCAAATTATCGAACAATTGCACTCATCCCACACACCAGCAAGGTGATGCTCAAGATAATACAGGATAGACTTCAGCAGCATGTGGAGAGAAAATTACCAGAGGTGCAGGCTGGTTTCAGAAGAGGCAGGGGGACTAGAGACCACATTGCCAACATACGTTGGATCATGGAGAAAACAAAGGAATACCAGAAACAAGTGTACTTTTGTTTTATTGACTACACTAAGGCATTTGACTGTGTGGACCACAACAAGATGTGGCAAGTAATTAAAGAGATGAGAATGCCAGAGCACATCATATGCCTCATGAGAAATCTGTACACGAACCAACAGGCAACAGTTAGGACAGAGCACGGAATGACAGAATGGTTTTAAATAGGAAAAGGAGTGAGACAAGGTTGCATTTTATCACCCTGCTTGTTCAATCTATACACAGAGCACATAATGCGCAATGCAGGGATGAAGGAATCACAGTATAGGATCAAAATTGCTGGGAGAAACATCAACCATTTGAGATATGCAGACGATACCACCCTAATGGCAGAAAGTGAGGAAGACCTAAAGAACCTCTTGACTGGATTGAAGGAGGAAAGTGCAAAAGCTGGCTTGAGACTTAATATTAAGAAAACAAAGATAATGGCAACAGGTCCGATCTGTCCCTGGAAAACAGATGGGGAAGAAGTAGAAGCAGTGACAGATTTTACTTTCCTGATATCTAAGATCACTGCAGATGACGACTGTAGCCATGAAATAAAAAGACGACTGATTATGGGGAGACAAGGTATGAGAAACATGGGGAATATAGTGAAAAGCAGAGACATCACCTTGAAAACAAAAATTCGCATAATCAAAGCAATGGTATTCCCAGTGGTAATGTATGGGTGTGAGAGCTGGACCATTAGGAAGGCTGAGCGCAGAAGAATAGATGCCTTTGAGATGTGGTGTTGGAGGAGAGTCCTGAGAGTCCCTTGGACAGCAAAGAGAACAAACAGGTCAATACTGGAGGAAATTAAACCTGACTGTTCGTTGGAGGGACAAATAGTGAAGATGAAGCTAAAGTACTTTGGACATCAAATGAGAAGGGAGGACTCACTTGAGAAGGCTCTGATGCTGGCAAAGGTAGAGGGCAAGAGAAGAATAGGACATCCAAAGATGAGATGGCTAGATGGCATTGTAGACACAGTGGGCACAGAGATGGGCGGGCTGAGGAGGATGGTGGAGGACAGAGGAGACTGGAGGATAATGGTCCATGGGGTCGCAAAGGGTCAGAATTGACTGTGCGACTGAACAACAACAACCATAGACTTTTTGTAATTCTTGATCTTTTCCCTCCATTACAAAAAGTATTTAATATAGTTTGAAAACTCTTTATATCTTTCTCCTTTAATTGAATTGGAAGAACATCGAACAAAAAATTTATCTTTGGTAATTACTTCATCTTACATAGAGCAACTCTGCCAAACCAGGACAAATTTAGCTTACTATATTGTTTTATTTT
Source organism: Bradypodion ventrale (assembly GCA_035047345.1). Taxonomy (NCBI): domain Eukaryota; kingdom Metazoa; phylum Chordata; class Lepidosauria; order Squamata; family Chamaeleonidae; genus Bradypodion; species Bradypodion ventrale. The sequence goes on from JAWDJE010000001.1 coordinate 276,064,154, forward strand.
CCCTTTAATTTCTATTTTTTGTTTATCATAATTCAATTTCTTAAGTTCCTCAATTTTATTTGTGATACTTATTCCTAAATATTTCACACTATTTTTGAGTTGTATATTATATCTTTCCTTGACCTTTTTTTGCTCTTCTTCAATTACATCGCAAAAAATAGCCTCTGATTTGTCCCAGTTTACTTTTAATCCTGTCATTTCCTCAAACTCCCTCAAATGTACATATATTCGTTCCATTGCTTTCACAGGGTTTTTCATTGTAACCATCGTATCATCTGCAAATAAACTATAAGCTTTTTCATTAATTTGTGTCCAACCTAAAAATAATTTATTTGTACTCTCCAACTTTTGATGTGTTTCCTGCAAAAAAATTATATCTGGACAATCTTTTCTGAGAGCTGATTCCAATCTTTTACGTTTAACTTGCGAGCCAGTACCTTTCACATCCATGTCAATATCTTAATAGTCTTCATGGAATTTTTTTGACAAACATGGGCCTCAGTTCTATCATGATCCTCATGGAGTGTGAATTTAATTAAACATTCTAAACCCATTAAACCCAACATTCATAAACAATAAACAACAATCAAAAAGTAAAATTTAAAAATCTAACCTTCTACACCCCTCTACTTTCTTTCCAAAAAGTCGCCTCTGTGAAAAAATGGAAATTCCCAAAGAGAGGGGGGGGGATGCGGAAGATGTATCTAAGAGCCCACTACATACTCCAGTGCTCTCTGTATTAATTTCAAATGATCATCTATATTAATAATTAATTGTAAATATTCATCCCTCATCAGACTCTGTCACTTCAACCACACTTGTTTCCCCAAGACTCTTCCCTCCTGTTGCACCGCCCATTTCTTCCTCAGTCTGCTTCCTTTCAATAGCCCCTGTCTCCATCAATGCATGCCTAAGGGATGGCCATTCCTGTGTACCACCTCTAATTAAACCAATCATTCAAAAATACTCCAAAGGGTCCATTCCTGAATCAATTGTGTGCATTTTCTTTGCATAAAAAATTCTCACTTGTAGTGGAAACCTCCAATAATAATTAATCCCTTGATCCCGAAGGATTTCCGTTGCCGGTTTCATTTTATATCTCCAATTTCTTTCCTCAATAGAAATATAATTATACATTTCCACATTATCTCTATAAATTTGTAAAAAACCAGTTCCCATTTGTTTTACATAAGCCATCACCTTCATTTTATCACCAACATTTGCAAACTTGACTAAAACAGTTCGAGCTTTACCCGCTCTTTTTGAGCCCAATCGAAATATGTTAATTATATCCTCAGAAACAAAATTTTTGCCCATATTAAGATTATTCAACCAATCTAAAATTTGAATCTTCAACTGATTTGGTTTTTTCTCCGACAATTTTCTAATAACCAAAATTTGCTTTCTCATGGACTCTTCCATCATATCCACTCTCCTCTCCTGTACCTTCATCTTAACATTAAAGTCATATTGTTTTTTCTGAATTTCTTTCACATCCATTTTAACCATTTTCACATTTTCTTGAGTGGATACAATGGCTTTTCCCATATTATCAAAATTAGCATTAGCTTTCTGAACAAATTCATAAAACATCGTAACATGTTTTTAATGAGATTTGGCTCTTGTTTCCTCACTTTTTTTGCAAATATGAAAGCGCGGCGCCAAAATGGCGCGCTCTTTGCAGGCTCATCCGGGTGAGTTAGGGGGCGTGGCACCCCTCTATAAAAGGGGTGGCAACGAGGCAGCCGAGCTGCTATTTTACAAATAGCGACGGAGAGGAGAAGTTTTCTCCGTCGCTGTTCCTCCGACTCTTCGGCTCTTTAGCCCTTGGTCCTTCCCGGCTGGAAGGAACGATTCGCACAGAGCCTTTGGCTTGCTGGCTGCTCTGTGTTTTTTGGCGCTAGGTTGATCCCTGGAAAGGGATCCTGCTCTTTCTACCAGATATGCCTCCCAAACGGAAGGCCCCGGCGACAAAACCGCAGCCAAAGGGGAGGACTTTTCCGGGCCCTGCGCAGGGTGGGGGCAGCCCCCAGGTCGGAGGACCAGGGCTGCGCCCCCGCGGCAGGGCGCTACCCCAGCTTTACCCACCGATACCGGTGGGGCAATGCAGGCTGGTGCTTGGCCCTTGGCTGGCCAGCCTCTGGCCGGCCCTTCAGGGGCTTCGGCCCTTGGTCCGCAGATGCCGGCCATGGGTCAGGACAGGGGGGGAGGGCCTGGTGCGGGTGCACAGCTCGTTCCCCTTCCGGCCCCTCATGGGCCGGAGTTTTGGGCATGGCCCTATTCTGGCCCAGGCTCTCACTTTGGGGTTCCTGCTCAAATGCCGAGTTGGCCGTCTGGCCCACCTGGCCCTCTTTATACTGGGGGATCTGTGGCAGTGGATGCGTTGCTAACACGTTTAGCTGTGCTTGAGGCATCCTTGGGGATTGCACACAACCCCATGGGAGGGGGCCCTTCTCTCTCTGCTGGGGGCCCTTCGTGTCCACCGGCTACTTCGATGGCTGCCACACTGCAACAGGCGGCCAGCCGGGTTGAGCTGCTTGAGACGCTCCGGCCTGCGCCTGCCGGTGTCTCACAGCTCCCTGTTCGTCCAGAGCTACAGCCAGGGAGTGGTCAGGTGTGGCCCCAGAGCTCGATTCCGGTCGCAAGCTCCGACGCCCGCCATGGGCCGGAACCCCCAGCGGGGGTGGCTCATGGGGGTGCACCTAGTGAGTATCAGGTTCAAGTTAATGCACCCACATCACAGTCCACCTCCAGTTGTGGGGTTCAGTGGCCATGGCCTCGTCAAGTCGAGGTGAGTGGGCATCAGTTGCCAGCCTATCCCAGTGCTCCTTGGTTACATACTGGCACAACATTGGGGGTTTCTGCCCCCGGGGCAGTGCCGGGCATCGCAGGGGCTGTCCAGGTTCCGCTGCGTATGCCCCGGGTACCTAATGTGCCGGTGACGGCCTTGCCGACGGCTGGTTATTCCTTGCCCCTTGGTGATCATTTGTCTCAGGTCACGAAGGAAAAGATTGGGCGGGGGGGAGTATGTGGATATATTCTCCCTATTGAACCGTGAGCCCACTAAGGAGGAGAGAGAGGGACAGGACGACAGAGACAAAGAGCTGTCCCGCCGTCATAAGCCACCACGCACCTGTGCCAACTGGTTGCCCGCATATCTTATTTATATGGCGGTGTACCTTGAGGGCCCGGCCTGACCTGGCCATTCCTATGGTCCAATATTTGTACAATATTTACAGGGCGATGGTGGATTTTCCTGGCCCATCGTGGTTGGCTTACGATGAGGAATTTAGAATGAGGGTGCCCTTGCACCCGGAGATGAGATGGGATGAGCCCTGCCAAAAATTGTGGCTTTTGTACATGACCCCCACGCGTCCGGCGCCTGGGGATAGGTACCATTGCGGCCATGCCGTGCAGTGAGCTGCTCCAACACAGGCTCCCCGCCAGCCGGCGGGGCAGGGGGTTCCAGCCCGCTTGCTGTGTTGGAGCTTGTCGGCTAATGGCATGTGCAATAAGCGGCAGTGCCGACACAAACACGAGTGTCCCTCTTGCGCTGGCCCCCACGCCGACGCCGCGTGCCCGCGTGCCGGTGGGTCACGGGGCAGAGGTAGAGGTGGACAGGGGGCGGGCAGAGCTTCTGCTGATGGAGCTGGTCAGACAAAAGGCCCCCTCCCCAGTTAATGTGTATATGTTGGAGCGATGGCTCTCAACTTACCCAAGGAGAGAGGACGCGAGGTACCTCCTGGAGGGTTTCCAGTGGGGCTTCCGTATCCCATTCAAGGGAGTGCGGGGACCCCAAGATGCCCCAATTTACTGTCCCTGAAGTGTAGGGAGGAGGTGGCTGCCCTGAGTATTGCCAAAGAGGTAGAGGCCAAGAGGGTAGCAGGCCCCTTTTCTGTACCACCCTTTCCCAACCTGAAGGTCTCCCCTCTGGGGTTGGTACCCAAAAAGGCCCCGGGGGAATTTCGCTTAATACACCATTTATCGTACCCGGCGGGTTACTCTGTCAATGATGCTATTCCTGATGACCTTTGTTTGGTCAGGTATACGTCTTTTGACCAAGCCCTGCGGATGGTGCGCTCTTGTGGTCCTGGTGCCCTCCTGGCAAAATGTGACATTAAATCGGCATTCTGATTGTTGCCAGTGCACCCGGGGGACTTTGAGCTATTGGGTTTTAGATTCCAAGGGAAGTTTTACGTAGATAAGGCCATGCCTTTTAGCTGCTCTATTTCCTGTTCAGCATTCGAACGTTTTAGCACTTTCCTTCAGTGGGCCTTTGTTCTCAGGTCCGGGTCTCAGTCTGTTGCCCATTACCTCGATGACTTTTTTTCCGGGGGTGAACGGGGCTTGGACACATGCACGCATCTCCTCACCACATTTTAGATGCTAATGCAGGAACTGGGTGTCCCTTTAGCGCCCGAAAAGACCGACGGCCCATCAACTACGCTCACATTTCTGGGTATTGAAATTGACACGGTCGCACAGGCATCCTGGTTACCCGTCGATAAGGTCACCCGGATCTCCGCAATGATTTTGGCCTTGCTGGCCAAGCGTAAAGTGTCACTTCGTGAGCTTCAGGTTCTACATGGCCATCTTAACTTTGCCTGCAGGGTGGTCACGCCTGGCAGAGCATTTGCTCGGCACCTATGTGACACCATGTCTGGCCTGTCAAGGCGCCATCATAGGGTCCGACTGACCATGGGCATGAGGGCTGACCTTTTGGTTTGGCTCACATTCCTGCGGGACTTCAACGGGGTCTCCTTTTGGAGATCCGACCTTTTAGTTTCCCCTAGGTTTCAAGTACAGTCGGATGCTTCCGGCTCCCTGGGATATGGGATTTACTTTGAGGGGAGGTGGGCTTATGGCCAATGGCTTCCAGCTTGGCGGGGCATGGATCGCCTCCGCGATCTTACATTCCTTGAGTTCTTTCCAATCCTGGGAGCTTTGATGCTATGGGGTGAGGAGTGGGCCGACTCAGTGGTCCATTTTTGGTGCGACAATGCTGCTGTAGTGCACATTGTTAATGCCCAGACGTCTAAATCACCCAGGGTGATGGCATTAGTTCACCAGTTTGTGTTACGCAGCCTATGCCTGAATGTGCTTTTTAAGGCCAGACATGTACCAGGTATTAATAATGATATTGCTGATGCTTTATCCCGCCTGCAGATCCCCCGGTTCCGCGCCTTGGCTCCGGACACAGAGGAATTCCCCTCGCCACTCCCAGCCGAGATTTGGCAAGGAGAGGTGAACCGGGCGATCGGCATGTCTTTGGTGCCCCGCACCCGTAAGGCGTATCACCATGTTTTCGTTCAATTTAGAACTTTTTGCGTGCAACTTCAGTTGCCCGAAGTGTGGCCTATTCCAGTAGAACAAATTTTACAATTTATGGTTTATCTACACAGTCAGGGCCTCGCTCTCCGCACTATAGCATCCAGGCTGTCAGCACTGGCATTTGTGGCCAAGGTGAGGGGTTTTGCTGACAGCATGAGCGATTTCCGCATACGACATGTTTCGGAGGGGTGGACACGGGAACGTGGACGCTGCCCGGACACTCGCCACCCAATTTCCCCAAGGGTGCTTACCCACCTTGCACGAGGCTGGCATAACCTGTGTTTTGACAGGTATGAGGCGGCTCTTTTTCATGCGGCTACCACCGTGGCCTTCTTTGGAGCGCTCCGCATCAGTGAGTTGGTACTACTGTCTAAGGCGGATGTGACTCGTAAGGCACTGGAACTCGACGATGTCTATGTTTCTAATGAATGGGCTCAGTTGAGGATACGGTCCTCAAAAGTTGGTCAGCACAGCGTAGGCAGTGGAGTTAGACTGCTACGATGTTCCATTGCAGACATCTGTCTGGTTGGTGCCCTACAGTAGTTCTTGGCAGTGCGTGGCACGCACCCTGGACCATTTTTCTGCCACCAAGTTGGGTCTCCCCTTACTAAATTTCAATTTTGGAAGGTGACCGGTATGGCACTATCCAGTGTTGGCCTCCCAGGGGCTCGTTACGGCACCCATTCGTTTAGGATAGGTGCTGCTTCAACTGCAGCTGCATTTGGGTACTCTGAGGCTGATATACGCCGTATGGGAAGATGGGGATCTATGTGTTTTGCATTAGAAGTTTGCCCTCTTCAGGTATGAGTACCAGTTAAGTCACTGTTCTCTTTTTTCTCTTACAGACCCTGTGTGTCCATGCACACCGGTGGCAGTATGGCTGATGGGCCACAGTTACGTGCACTGGGTAGCGCAGTATGCTGCGGCGACAGAGTGGGGACCCCAGTTTGACTGCATGCATCCGCATGCATACATTGGTACGGTAAGCGTGGAATGAGATGGCGGGAACTGTTGCCATTCCTTTTTTCCATCAGGGATGCTGAACCGCCTGATGTCCTTGTACTGCACCTCGGGGGCAATGACCTCGGCCAGGTCACTGGCCTTTCTTTAAAATTCACGATTTGCAGTGACCTAGCTTATTTGCATTATGTGTGGCCATACACAAGGCTGCTATGGTCGGACATCATACCGTGTCACGCTTACAGGGGAGGTATTGACCTCCGTGCCCTTGACCGTGCTCGCCGCTCAGTGAACAGGGCGGTTGCCCGGTTCTTGGCAGAGAAGGGTTTGGGGATGGTCATCTGACACCCCACCATTAGTTTACAAAATTATGATCTTTATGCAGGGGATGGGGTCCACCTGTCGGCTAGAGGTATGAACCTCTTTTTGGAAGATTTGCAAGCAGGCCTATTAACCGAGCTGACGGTCTGGAGGGTGGGGTGGCGGTGAGTCTTCATTGAAGCCTCCCCGTGTGGCGGGTAGCACTGGTAAGGTAAATATGTATGACCCATAGGTATCCGGCAGGTTCGCAATTGACTGGCCAACACTTAGACAGGTACAGGTGTAATAACGTTGACCTGTCAATGACGAACCAGGCAAGGGGTGATGGCAGGAGCTTTTCAGCATGCATCACCCCGTGATTTGACGGATACACGTCAGAGGGTGGGGTCAGTAGATAGTTTATTGACTACGGTCAACAATTTGTTTGTGTCAACAAACAAATTGATACAAATGGATACATTGTAGCCAATTGCCATTGGCAATTTTGGGAGGAACCTTACCAGTGTTACTGCGGCCTGCTTGCCTTAAGAATTATAATTGGATGAGTACCAATTGAAAGTTATAATTCGGACTAGGGCATTATTCAATAAAAGTGGCCCAATGCCTTTATCCATATACCGGTGTCTGAGTCTTTCTTTGGGGGGTGCGCCTGAAATGCTTCCATCCTCTCCAATTTATTACCCAATGTTCCAAATTCAGTCATCATCACAACTTCATCAAATTGTATTGGTGAACTATTCACTCTTTCTCTAACCTCTTTCTTTTCTTTATCTTTTTTCTCTTCTACTTTTTTTGGTTTCACCACAGGATCATCATCCCCCACCCTTTTCCCATCATCTTTCTTTGATTGGTCTTCCCTTTTCTTATCCATGATTTGTTTCCTGCAATTTCACAATAGAGACAGTATATTATTTATACTATACTAAAAACCAGTTATTTCTTATACCACTCTCTTCCAAATCAGGCTTCTTTTCTTCTTCTCTTTACTCTTCTCTTCTTTCTTCTTAATTTATATTCCAAAAAACATGAATCTTTATACAAACCCAGACTTTATTATCCAAGTACTGTTAGTGTATCAATTTTATAAACCAAGTCTTCTTGTTATATAATCCAAATGTTGCAACTGTAATTCCAAACAAGGTAGAGAGAAAAAAAGAAAAAGAACCATCCAAATCTATATACACATTCAAACCAGAGTCACCCCCCCAAAAAAAGCATAAAATAAATAAATAAAGGAAATGGAAAACCCAGTTTGAAAAAATCAGCTTCAAAAAGCAAGGCACAGATCTGAAGTAACACAATTAACTTTTCCACATTAAAATGAGCTTGCGCAGGAGATGAAGAAAGTACAAATAAAAAATAATAATGTGGCTCTAATCCCAAAAGCAGTATTCCATCGACATACAAAGAGGGAGTAACAAAACAGGAAAGAAAAAACAAAATCAATTTCGGACCAAAAAGTTAAAACTGCTCGGATCCAAAAATTAAAAAAGAGAAAAGCACAAAACAAAAATTAAAACCATAATGTTCCAAACCGCAGTGGCAGTTTCAGATGAGAGCCCTCCTCGCTTCTCCTCTGCACACTTCTGAAAAAGCCAAAACTTAGGTTCCTTTCTTCTTACCTTTCTTTTTCTTCTTATTCCTCCCTCCTTACTTTCCGCTCTCCCATCACATTTTCTCTCTTTCAACTTTTTCCAACTCACGATCTTATCCAGACATGCCTTCACGGAATTCTTTTCAACTTTTAAGTTTCAATTCCATTTTGCCTCGCCACTATTAATTCTTCCCTTCCTTCTCCACCTTCTCCTTCACACACTTTTCATGATCTCCAATCTCCTTTCCACACTTACTTATCTCCTTCAAACATCTGCCATTATCACTCCACGGTTCTTGTCCTCCACCACCAGCAGTTAAAAAGCCTCTTTTTTTCCTTCGGAGCCTCTCTTTTTGAGACAAAAAAACATCAGAGTCCCGTCCGACCCCGAACGGTTCGATTGACACAGCTTGCACCATGCCACACTTACTGCTCGTTCTTCGAACTCCGCTTCGATGAAACTCAAAATAATTAACATTTATATCCAAGGCTCTGAATTAAGACTTTCTGAGAGTTTAGATTCAAATTTTGATGATAAATCACATTTAATACCACATTCCAGGCGCAAGCTGATCGAGATACGTGCTACTAAGGCAACATCCTAGCCACGCCCCATCTTTGAATCCCTTGTAAAACTCAGCAGATAACCCATCTTCACCAGGCGCTTTATTCATTTTTAAGCTGGCTATAACCTCTTTTATTTCCTTTTCCATTATTTGCTCCTCCATTCTATTTCTGTGTTCCTGTTTTATATTATTTATTTGTTTCTTCAATTGTTTTTTCAACTTCTCCGTATCGATATCCTTTTTTGCGTATAAAGCCTGATAAAAGTCTTTCACAATTCTACATTTATCCCCAGTCTTATTATATCTTATTCCTTCTTTATTGACCAAAACTCCAATTTCCCTTCTTTCTCTCTTTTCTTTAGCAGCCCTAGCTAATAATTTTGAATTTTTATTACTAAATTCAAAGTATTCCCTTTTTAAATATACCAAGTCTCTTTTTGCCTTGTCTATATCTTTCCCCACCAATTCAGTCTTCAGTCTTTGCAATTTATCAAAAAATCTTCTTATCCTTTGTCCTTGCATGTTCTTCCTGTAACTGCTTTATCTCGTTTTCAATTCCATCTTGTATCACCTTAAATTGTTTCTTTCTAATACTAGCCAGCTTAATACTTTCCCCTCTAAAAACCGACTTCATGGCATCCCAAACCATATTAAAGCCCACCTCATCAGTATCATTCCACTTCCAACTTTCCTTCCAACTCTCAGTATTTTTTTCTTTACATTTATGGTCCTAAAACAGTTTAGCATCATACCTCCAATTCCTTCTCATTTTCCTCGTACCCTAAATTTCCATTTCTACTAGCACCTTCGCATGATCTGATTCCTTGAAAATTCCCACTTCTGCATCCTCTATGTTTCTGATCATATTTTCTGTTACAGATATATAATCTATTCTGGAGTATGAATTATGTACCTGTGAAAAGTAAGTGTAAACTCTTTCCGACCCCTTCAACTCTCTCCATACATCTTTCATTCCTAAAGATACCATCCAATTATCCAAAATTTGTCCTTTAGTATCTTTTCCACATATTGTTATGTTTGCACAATCTAAATTTGACCTTATTAAATTATAGTCCCCGGCCACAATCATTTTTGATGTTTTTTCCTTTGCCAATATATCATGAATTTTCCCTAAAAATTCATCTTGTTTATCATTTGGAGCATATATATTCACCAAACTTATTTCCTCATCATCAATCTTCCCTTTTACTATCAAATATCTACCCTCCGGGTTGGAAATGCTATTTGTCATTTCAAAACCTAGCCTAGTCGAAATCGGAATGGCCACTCTTCTTGCCTTTGATGTACCATATGACTTTTCATAATATTGCATCCATCCTAGAAAAATTTTATTCTTATCCTGAGATTTTTTATGAGTTTCCTGTAGAAAGACTACATCTGGTCTATCTTTCCTCAGAGCTGATTCAATTCTTCTCTTAACCTGAGACCCTGTACCTTTCACATTCCATGTTAACACTTTAATATTTCTCATGATTTAAACAGCATCCTCTCCCATAATCTCCGATTTCTCTATTGGGCATGCTCCCTTCCCCAAAACAACTACAATAACATCTAATACAAAAAACATTTATTACTACCCTCCCCACCCTTTTCTTCAAAAAAGCCGCCTTTATCACCTAAAGAGAGGAGGGGGGAATGTGGAAGATATGCCTACCAAGAAAAACTCTAGTGCTTTTTTCTTAGTTTATAAACCAACCTACATTTATAAAAGCCAAAAAATCTCTCTCCCCTGTGTTTTCTATCTTGAACCTTCTCCTTGCTCACCCTTCCCCCATAGTCTTTCCTGCTTTTGAACCCATGTCTGACCCACCAGCTGATCCCTCCTAGTCTGTGCCTTCATAGTCTCTCCTTATAGCTCCTGACTCTAACAAATCTTTCCTTAGTGCCAGCCACTCTCTTGAAGACAGTTCCATCAAGTCAATTGATCCCAAATAATCCAATGCATCTGTTTCTGCATCTATCATGTGCATTTTCTTATTGTGAAAAAACCTTAGCTGTTGTGGAAATCTCCAATTATATTTTATCCCATGATACATTAACATTTTAGTTACTGGTTTCATCTTATATCACCAAACACGTTCATTAACTGAAATATCATTGTAAACCTCAATATCATTTCCATCAATTTTTAAAATGGCAGATCCAGCTTGTTTTATAAATGCCATCACCTTTGACTTATCACCCCAATTTGCAAATTTGACCAAAACATTTCTCTGAACACTTTTCCCTCTTCTCGCCCCCAATCTGTAAACATTTGCAATGTCTTCATTAACAAAATCTTTCCCCATTTTCAAGCTATTCAACCAATCAATTATTCTATCCCTCAGCTGGTCTGGCATTTTTCCCCATGAGATTATGTATCACTATATTCTGCTTTCTCATCATCTCTTCCACCATGTCAATCCTTTTCTCTTGGACCTCTACTTTCATTTTAGTGTCTTTCCCCTCCTCGTGCAACCCTTTGATATCTGCTTGCATCAATTTCATATCCTTTTTCATTGACTTAACATTTGTATCCATCTTTTGAAAATTAAAATCCACTTTTTGGGCAAAATCTGTAAACATTGCAGCCAATTTATTTTGTTTTCCCACAATTTCATTTTTATCTTCCCCTCTTGTTTCCTTAATCTCTATGAAACCTTTCACGTTTGCATCCTCCATCCACTCAAATTTTTGGAATAATTTGCCCAGCATGACCATTAATTGGGTTTGATCCAATGATAAAGATTCAGGAAATGATGTTGGTGAAGGTGCTTCTTCCATTGAAACTTTATCTTTCTTCTTTGGTCTCACCACTTCTTCTTCCTTTCCTTTTCCAATTTTGTCCATTGTGACGTCAAATAACAATCTTAATGCAGCCACACCTTTATTTCCACCTAGTCCGGGTTCCTGCTCAAATTCCAAGTTCAGTTAGTTGAAAATCAGAACAAATCCAAGACAAATCCAATGCTACTCCACACATGTTGCAGACCAATCAAGTAGACCAGCTTCTTTATTATATTCCAATAACAAACTTGTTCAGTACCCCAATACTTAATTGAAAATGTCAAAATCTTATATCCATCCTCTCAGTAAAAAAAAGGAGAGAGTAATCCAAGTTAGAAAAGGAAAGTGTTAACACATCCACACTGATATGGCAGTATAAAAATCATTCAGAGTAAGGGTACACACTCACATTGATCCTCAAAAATAATCCACAGGGAGAGATACCAAAATGCTTGATCAAACCACAATAAGAAAAATACCCAAAAAGAAAAAAGGAAGCTAAACAGTCCAAGCTTACTTGTTGTGTACAACGAAAGTAAAAATCTGAAAATTATTCCACATTTGTAATCCAAGCCGCAGCGGCGGCAGCTTTCCGAGTGTAGTTGCCCTGCCCCTCTTCAAGTCCATTCAGCTCCAAAAATCCACTTTATAATCCCTTTCTGATGCCTTCTCCTTTCCAATACTTATTTCTCTCTTCAACTTTCCTTTCCAATTCACACTCCTCTCTTCTCAACCAACTTCAACCCTCCTTTCTTTTCTTTTAATGCTCGAGTCTTCTTTCTTTATTTTTTTAAGTTTCAATTTTGCCTTTGCCCGCCACCATTATCCCATCTCTTCCTCCCTCCTCCTTCTTCTTTCCAACTTCCATGACCTCCATTTTCCAACTTACTTTCCTTCCAAGTCTTCACCTTCAGCCACGGCCACCTCGTTCACCACCGTTGTGATTACAAAATTTCACTTTACAAGCAAAATAAAGTTCCAAAGCCTGGTTCCGTTTTTCCTTGTGAGGATCCCGCCCGGCCTCGTAGAGGCTCGCTCGGCCTAGCTTACGCTAAGTCTCACTCACTGCCCAATTTCCGAGCTCCGGCCCCCAGTTTCACTCACAGTCAATATTGAATATAACCCAGGTCTTCGGAATGTTGCTTTAGGCTTCCCTTTTGATTCTTATTTTGTTTAAAATCTCATTGGAACCACATTTACCAGTGCAAGCTGATCAACACACATCTTACTCAGATACCATCTTAAGCCATGCCCATTCTGCTATTCCAAAAAGAAGCATTCTCTTGTACAGGAGTCACAGGTGTCCTTGGGGCTGGAAGGAGGGTTTGCCCCCTCAAATCCTAAATGTATGTACTGTATTCCTTTAACATACACAGAGACACACACTGCAATGAGAAATACATACAATGTTTGTGAGTTATGTTGGCATACCACTGTGCAACCTTAAAAAATTAAGGTCTCCCTTGCTCAAAAGACAGTCCTGCTGATGCCTCTGTAAAGAGTGCCAGTAATCAACTCAGGGCTGACCCAAAACATTCTGCTGCCTAAAGTATAAAATAAGATTTGTTGTTGTTCAGTTGGACAGTCCAAACCTTTGCAACCTCATGGTTGCAGGCCAGGCTCCTCTGTCATTCTCTGCAGCCCACATAGGTCTACGCCCATTTCGTCAACAATGCCATCTAGCCACCTTATCCTCTGCTGGCCCCTTCTCCTTTTGCCTTCTATCTTTCCCTGCATCAAGGCCTTCTCCAATGAGTCCTCTCTTTTCATTTGGTGGCCAAAGTACTTGAGCTTCAGCTTCAGTATCTGTCCCTCCAATGAGCAGGGTTGATTTTCTTCAGGATTGACTGATTTGATCTCCTTGTAGTTCAGGGGACTCTCAAGAGCCTCCTCCAGCACCACAGTTCAAAGGCTATTCTTCTGCACTTAGCCTTCCTTATGGTCCAGCTCTCACAGCCATACATTACTATTGTGAATACCATTGCTTTGACTATGCGGACTTTTCATGCCAGGGTGATGTCTCTGCTCTTTATTATGCTGCCTAGGTTTTCCATAGCTTGCCTCCCAAGAAGTAAGCATCTTTTTATTTCATGGCTGCAGTCACCATATGCAGTCATCTTGGATCCCAAGAAGGTAAAGTCTGTCACTACTTCCATTTCTTTCCTTCTATTTGCCAGGGAGTGATGGGGCCGGATGTCATGATCTTGGTTGTTGTTTTTTTATGTTGAGTTTCAGGCCAGCTTTTGCACTCTCCTCTTTCACCCTCATCAAAAGGCTCTTTATGTCTTCTTCACTTTCTGCATATCTCAAGTTGTTGATGTTTCTCCCAGCAATCTTAATTCCATCTTGTGCTTCATCCAGCCCTGCATTGCACATGATGTACTCTACATATATGTTGAATAAGCAGGGTGACAATACGCAGCCTTGTCGTACTCCTTTTCTGTTATGTATGTTAACTGTGTTTTCTGACAGGGGCGGAATGTATCTTTTCTCATGTATCTGTTCTTATACCAATAAGTGGATCAAAAAATGTGCACACTCTGTTAGCCAATGAGCTTGTTACAGTAACAATAATACAACAAGCTCATTGGCTAACAGAGTGTGCACATTTTTCGATCCACTTATTTGCATAAGAATAGATACATGAGAAAAGATACATTCCACTCCTATAAACAGTAACAGTAACAATAATACAACAAGCTCATTGGCTAACAGTGTGTGCACATTTTTCAATCCACTTATTTGCATAAGAATAGATACATGAGAAAAGATACATTCTGCTCCTGTCAGAAAACACAGTTAACATATATAACATTTTCCTATTGTAATCAGTAGTTCTGTATCCTGTTCTAATTCATCTAATCCATTCACTGCATTTATCTGCATTTATCTGGAATGTAATTACTGCTTTATTTAGTTACTAGATATTAAGTAGTTAACAAGATGGTAACCTGATCTATTGCATTTCCTTTTCTTAATAAGGCTTGAGTTTAATTACTAACTTTTGAGATACTTCTTTAAATCTTAGTTGAAATATATCAAGTACTAACCAAAACTAGAACAATACTGAGTTGTATTGAATGGTCTACTAACTATTTATCTTATGTTAAATTTGTGATATGTATAAGATACTTGCAAACACTGGTGAAACTGGCAACCCATGCCAGTAATATTGCTAAGAAAACCCCATGGACAATATCAAAAGGATAAATGATATGACGCAGGAAGATGAGCCCCTCAGGTTGGAAGGTGTGGATGGATCTGATGGTAAAAGGAAAGTCTGATGCAGTAAGGAACAATTTTTCATAGAAACCTGGAATGTAAGATCTATGAATCAAGGTAAGCTGGATGTTGTCAAAAATGAGATGGAAAGAATGAGCATTGATAGCTTGGGAATCAGCAAACTAAAGTGGACAGGGATGGGCAAATTTAATTCAGGGGACCATTATCTACTACTGTGGGGAAGAATCCCTTAGAAGGAATGGAGTGGCCCTTATAGTCAATAAAAGAGTGAATAAAGCAGTAATGGGATACAATCTTAAAAATGACATAATGATCTCAGTCCGAATTCAGAGCAAACCATTCAACATCACAGTAATCCAAGTCTATACCCCAACCACTGGTGCAGAAGAGGGTATGGTCAACCAGTTCTATGCAGACCTACAACACCTTCTAGAACTGACACCCCAAAATATGATAAAATAAGGTAACCAATCAATTGAGCTGATGGTTGATTCATATTTTACCATTGGGGACAGCAAAGGCAATGTTTTTCATCCACAGCTAAGGGAGGTGCACATTGGACCACATAGCACACAAAAGTCCATTGTTCAAGATCTTGTGGTCATTCTCTCTTGGCTAAAACCCACCACATATAGTAGCCATCTCATTTTACTTTCTAATAAACTCAGACCTGTGCCAATCCTTGATTTGGCATTGTTTCTAAAACCTACATGCAGTTTACACAGCATAGATTTTGAAGAATCAACAAAACAAGTTATCAAACCAAGGTTGATGCTGGTGTGTGAACCGTGGCTGATGTGGCTACACCTGAATTCACAAACAACAAATGCAGTACATGAGAAGTTGATGCACCAAACTGTCAGGCGTAAACTTGGGAATCCTGAGCAAAAGGGGAAACAAAAAACCCCTACTATCTGTCTGGAAGCTCAAACCATACCGTGAGCCCTTCTAATAACAGAATTTGGCATTGAAACTGAGCCAGCAGATCTGTGTATACAGGACTGTTGACTGGTATACCTGGAGAGACCCCAACAACTTCAGAGTTTAGCGAGCCTCATGAGGGCAAGACAAAATAAGGCAATGTACATAGAGTTTATCTTCAAACTTGGGCATCAAGTTTATTCTGTGTTTCAGATGGGGAAGACAACAATACTTTCACTTTTCTCACCATGTAGTCTTCCTTCATGAACTCTCCTAAACTAGAAGGATGAGTTCAGTGTCACTTCTTCTTCTTCTTCTTCTTCTTCTTCTTCTTCTTCTTCTTCTTCTTCTTCTTCTTCTTCTTCTTCTTCTTCTTCTTCTTCTTCTTATTCTTATTATTATTATTATTATTATTATTATTATTATAATATTTCAACTTGTATGACACCCCATTCGCAATGCGACTCTGGGCTGCTAACAAAGAGATAGAATATCACAAATTACAGTTACAAAATATCATATTAACACAATAAAAACATTTCAGAAGCAATACACATTTCAAGAACAATACACATTTCAAAGCAATATAAAACAATTATTCTGGCTGCACCGCTCAGCTGTTCTTCATTTCCTCAAGCCCGGCCCGGCTGAGGGAAGAGCATCTGGCGATGGCGGAGGCGGAGGCAGAGGCAAGGTGGCATTCTTATGGCTGGTCAGTCACGCCACTCAGCTTTTCTTCATTCCCTCAGGCCGGGCCAGGCCAAGGGAAGAGCCTCTGGTAGCAGCGGTGGTGGCAGACTCGGCATTCTTATGGCCAGCCGGCTGGCCGCGCTGCTCAGCTGTTCTTACTTTAACCAATTCCATGGTGAAGCCATACCAAACAATCCCCCCCCCCCCATTCCAACTATGCAGGTGGGTACATAATCTGTTGTTATCTCATTCAATGCTATTTACAAGCTTCCATCATAGGCCATCATCTTAGATAGATAGGGCATATCTGCAATGTGGATGGTTCCAGGTTTCCTTGCCAAATTCTTTATGGGGAACTTAGCTCTGGTACAAGAGTTTATGGAGTTCCTTTGAAGTGTTATAAAGATCAGCTGAAACAAACCATGAAGGTGTCAGGTATAAACCCACAAACATGGGAGGCAGCAGCCATAGATTGCCCACTTTGGCACCAAACCATCTCTGCTGCTATCGATTGTAATGAGGGAGAATGTCACAGAGATGAAGAGGCTAAGCGACAAGCATGGAAGCTCCATCAAACTCAACTATGCCCTCCACCATCTATTCAGTGTAATGTGTGTGGCCGCATGTTTTATGCCAGGATGGATTTATGGAGTCACCTGAGACATATCCATCAACTGTGAAAATGATTTCCAGAAAAAAATGTATACTCAGATACAATAGCAGCCACCACCACCGCAGATTATCTCATTGAAGGGCCAGGGGAAAAATTTATACATGAAGGGAAGGGCATCAGACATCTGTCATACAAACAGAGCCAGCCCTTTCATTAGGCTGAGCAGTTGCTCAGATAGCAGATGATGGACAATGGTTCTTTCTTTTTATTGGAAGACAGAACTCTATATTCTATACTAGCATTTCTGCCTAGGCTTCGCCCCGGGATGTGTGGTGCCGTGCCTGCGGGGCGGAGAGGGAAGCTGACAGGCTGCTATGTGTCCAGGGTGGTGTGTTCCCAGGTGGAAAGCAGCCTGCCTGTTACCTTCCCTCTCGACCTCACTGTTTCAAAGCCGGCATTGAAACAGCAAGGTGGAGAGGGAAGCTGAGAGGCTGCTATACATCCGGGGTGGCTGCCACCTTCCCTTTCCGCCTCGCTGTTTCAAAGCTGGCATTGAAACAGCAAGGTGGAGAGGGAAGCTGAGAGGCTGCTATACATCCGGGGTGGCTGTCACCTTCACTCTCCACCTCACTGTTTCAAAGCCGGCATTGAAACAGCAAGGTGGAGAGGGAAGCTGAGAGGCTGCTATACATCCGGGGTGGCTGTCACCTTCACTCTCCACCTCACTGTTTCAAAGCCGGCATTGAAACAGCAAGGTGGAGAGGGAAGCTGAGAGGCTGCTATACATCCGGGGTGGCTGTCACCTTCCCTTTCTGCCTCGCTGTTTTGAAGCCAGCATCGAAATAGCGATGTGGAGATGTAAGCTGACAGCCTGCTATCCATCAGGGACATGCGTCCCCGGGTGGAAAGCAGCCTGCCCGTCACTTTCCCTCTCCGCCTCGTTTTTTTGAAGCTGGCATCGAAACAGTAAGGCAGAGTGGGAAGCTGACAGCCTGCTATCTGTCCATGGTGGTGCGTCCCAGAGCAGAAAGCAGCCTGGCTGTCACCTTCCCTCTCCGCCTCGCTGGGAGGGGTGTGGCAGCTGCCTCCAGCAGCCTTGTGGCTCCATGCATTAATGGGGGTGGCAGGTGGGCAGCAGCATGGGGGTAGTGCACAGTGGCTGCCTCCAGCGGCCTCGCATCCCCATCCTTTACAGTGGTTTGCAGTGATGGGTTGGAGGCTGAGTAGGCCACATTGGCGTGATTGGCGCTGCAGCTGCCTTTGGTGGCCTTGCGTCCCCATTGAGCATGGGGGATTGCTGGGCTGGGTGGGAGGCCGGGCTGGTAGCAGCATCAGGAGTCTTCTGGCACCTGCTTCCTGTGGCCTCGGTTCCCCGTCCATCATCGGGGTTGGCGGTGGTTGGTGGGAGGCCTGGCGGGCCGCAGTGTGGCGAGGGGCATGGTGGCCGCCTCTGGTGGCCTTGTGTCTCTGTTGAGCATGGGGGATTTCTAGGCCGGGTGGGAGGAGGTGCTGGTGGCAGCATTGGGAATCTCCCGGTGGCCGCTTCTCATTGACACATTTGGGCATGCGCAGACCGTTATGCCTGTGGAGTTTTGTTCTTGGCGTACGCGTTTCAATGGATCTCCATGCTACTGCACGCAGACATGTTTTCCCCTCAAGTTTGTGTGTGCACAGTTGTTTTTCGGCTTCGTGGGGCTTAGTCCCCACTCTCGGTCCCCATACCCTCGCCACTCTGATCTCTGTTTCAAAAGATAGGTGTGTGTGGAGAATTGTAGGATAGGATTGAGGGGTTTGGGTACGCGTGCCCGTCATGTGCCTTACATCCCTTATTGGTATAGATGGCTTGCTGCCTTCAGGTGGTGTGGAATATGCTGTCACTTCTTGAATGTTAAAGCAATATTCACTTGCTACTCTGGTCAGCTCTGTGTATGTGTACAATATTTACAGAACAACATATGTGATTGTGGAATATTTTTTCTTTCACTTTATACATGGCATACCTTGTAGGGAAAAAACTTATATTTTTCCTCAGGTAGCTTCCAGGTAGCCTCTCAGGTAGGCTCCAGGGACTGCAGTGACTCAAGTGCCTAAGATGCTGACTGGGAGGTGGAAGGGCAGCAGTTCGATTCCCGAGTACTGCAGGACAGAATGAGCTCCCGTCTTTCTCTCAGCTTCTGCCAACCTAGCAGTTCGAAAGCAAGAAATTGCAAGTAGATAAATAGGGACCACTTTGGTGGGAAGGTAACAGCACTCCGTGCGCTCCGGTGTCTAGTCATGCCTGCCACATGACCATTGAAACGTCTGCAGAAGCAGACAGCGCTGGCTCTTTGGCTTTGAAACAGAGATGAGCACTGAACCCTAGAGTTGGATATGACTGGCTTTCGAGCAAGGGAAACCTTTACCTTTATTTTATTATTTATTATTATTTATTGGATTTATACCCCACTCTACTCAAGCCAAAGGCCGACTCAGTGTGGTGACAACAGGAATTAATCTATATCTATAAAAAGAGCCCTTAACTGTTGGGTTCGTTCAAAGGCTCCCACACCAGGCCCAACCATCCCCAACCTAGCCTTCTGCACTCACCATAACCCCTGCCTTCCCAGTGCTGTGGGGTTTTGGTGGTTGCCAGTGGGGCAGCAGCCCCACGAATGCGACCAACAAAAAAGAACTACGATTCCCGGAGTCCTCTGCACTATGCAACCCCTCAGCCAATCAGGCTGAGGGACACGAGTGCAGATGAGACTGGGAAAGTGCAGAATGCTGACTTTTTTAAAAAATGCTGGGAGGTAACTGACCCCTTTTGTCCCCCCAAACCTCCTATACCCAGGGGACCAGGGAGAGGGGATCGAATGCACCCCCCTCCCAAACACTCTGTTTTTAAAGAGAAGAAACTGCTTGGTTTCTTCTCTTTAATAATAGGGTGTCCTGTGGGGGAGATCCCCTCTCTGCAGGGTCCCCTGGCTCTGGAAGGGTTGGGGGGACAGACCTCTTTTGTCTCCTCAACCCTTCCAAACTCAGGGGATGAGGGAGAAGGGATCTAATCCACCCCCCAAACACTCCATTTTTAAAGAGAAGAAACTGCTTGGTTTCTTCTCTTTAATAACGGGGTGTCCTGCAGGGGGAGGTCCCCTCTTTGTATGGTCCCCTGGGTTGGTTTTTTTTTGGGGGACAACACACACACACACACACACACACACACACACACACACACACACACACACACACACACACACACACACACACACACACACACTGCTTCTCTCTCTCTCTCCCCCCCCCCCCCCACACACACAACACTCCTGCCTTGCCAGGAATTTTTAATGTGTGTGTTGGTGGGTGGAGTGGTATTGTATGGGTGGTGATGGTTGTGCACACCCAAAACCACCCCTAACCACCAACACACACTTTAAAAATGCCATGCTGGCTGGGCACAAATATGCTAGTATACATATAAGTTACAATGATATAATAATACACATACTAACAAATATAAAATGAATCATCAAAAGAACAAAGACTGAGCGCAGAAGAATAGATGCCTTTGAGATATGGTGTTGGAGGAGAGTCCTGAGAGTACCTTGGACAGCAAAGAGAACAAATAGGTCAATACTGGAAGAAATCAATCCTGACTGTTCATTGGAGGGACAAATAGTGAAGATGAAGCTTTGGACATCAAATGAGAAGGGAGGACTCACTTGAGAAGGCCTTGATGCTGGGAAAGGTGGAGGGCAAGAGAAGAAGGGGGCATCCAAAGATGAGATGGATAGATGGTATTGTGGACACAATGGGCACCGAGCTTGGTGGGCTGAGGAGAATGGTGGAGGACAAAGGTGCCTGGAGGAAAATGGTCCATGGGGTCGCAAAGGGTCAGAATTGACTGTGCGACTGAACAACAACAAATTCAAAGTACATTCACATTTATCTGTTTTGAGTTATATAGAAACTTCAGATTAATTATCACTCCAAAAGTCAGCTAGAAGGTCATTGTTTTGTACCAAAAGCAGAGAAATGTATAAGGGAGGGACAAATACCTTCCATTTGCATGGCAGAATTGAAGTCATATGGCCAACTCTCCATGTAGCTCCTTAACAATGTTTCCTAGGGAGTGCAAATGATAATGAGAGCCATCAACTCATCACACGAAGTCAATTAGTGCAGATTCTGATGCTAAGTGAGCCTGTCCTTTTCCTGCAGGATGGTCAGCTCATGGTGTGTGCTAGAATAGTTGTAAGCAAAATGGATGATCCAAACTGACATGCTTTCATGGGAGTATTTAGTTTTGTTTTGTTTTTGAAGATTCCATTTTTTTGTCATTTGATTATGAAAAAACTCCATCATTATTATTTTTGTTGTTATTGTCCACATGCTTCCTCACATAAAACTGGGAAGCCTCTACTGCTTCCTACAAACCAAAACTTGTATATTTTGTATGTAAAAGACAGTTGTTTGTAACAAGTATACATACATGTACTTGCATGTAAAAGACAGTTGTTTGTTTGTAAACCCTTAAGAAAATTACCGCCAACTTGTTGTTGTGTATGGAAGTATATGCCTTTAAGAGAAACTGTAACAGGAAGAATGAAAGAATGTAACCTCAATTGAATACAATGCAACTCAATATAAGTCAGCTGGATGGAATGTGATTCACCTGCCACTAGATGGCAGTGACTCGTGACCACATGGTGTTAATCATCCAATCACAGCCTACCGCAGGAAACATTCTCGCCACAGGTAAACCAGGAAAAGAAGGAGGGGCGTCACCATGACATCACTCATACAGGAACCAATGGGGAACTGTGTGGCTAGATTCAAATGTACAACTCTGTATAAAAGGAGCTGCGCCTCCGCCATTACCTCATGTTCAGATTGCATACCTTGCAATAAAGATGTGTTTGGCTCCATAACTGCTGCCTACTGCATATCAATCTGCAAACATCAAATTGGCGACGAAGGTGGGATAATGGCATCCCAGATCTCCCTCACCCCGTTCGACACCTCAAAGCCAGAGACATGGGACCTCTATGAAGAGAAGTTCCTATACGCTATGGATGCTGAGGGCGTTGATAATGAAGCAAAGCGACGAGCCTGCCTACTGGCTCAGTGCGGGCTGCCAACCCTAGAGCTGGCGAAGAACCTTCTGATGCTAAAGCCACTCCATTCGGTACCTCTCACAGAAATCCTCACAGTACTAAGAGGGCATTTCCGCCCAAAGGTGTCGGTGTTCCCGGTGAGGCTGGTGTTCCACCGGCGCGACCAGCGGGCCAGAGAGTCCATGGCGGAGTTCGTTGCTACCCTGCGGGTGGCTGCCGACCCATGCTGGTGGGGCACGTCCCTCAACGAGGCCTTGCGGGACCGACTGTTGCTCGGGTTGCAAGATGAGGAGGGCCAGAGGAGGCTCCAGGCCCAAGAAGAGGACATTATCTTCGAGCAGGTACTGAGTGCCGCTCAGGCTGCTGAGTCGGTCAAAGATGGGGTGCGGTCATACAGGGCCAAGACCTCCACTTCAGGACACTCAACGCCTGGGGCGTTCACAGCTGTTCGGCACACAAAGGGCAGCAACTGGGAACCGCCACAGCCACAGCCGCAGCCACATCCTCATCAGATTGCAGCGAAAGCGATGGGGAACCGGACGTCAAAAAGGTCCGGAGATGGTAGGTCAGCAAGCGAGACACTGCCAAAGGAAACCAATGCTGCAACGAGTGCAGTGGCACCCATGACTGAAGGAAATGCCCATTCCAGAAGGCCGAGTGTCACCACTGCGGATGGTGGGCCAACATCACCAGCGTCTGCAGATGACAGAAAGGAGACCAGGAGCCAACCGAGCGGCCGTGTCAGAGCAGAGACATCTGACGGATCAGCGATGATGAGGCTGTTGTGGGCCGCGTGTCAACTCACCAACGTTTCTTTGTGGAGGTACTGTTACAGGGGGTCCCTGTTCGGATGGAGGTGGACTGATTGAGCACCAATCGTACCCCCAGACCTCGCCAAGTCAATGGCAAAGGACAAAGTCCTGTCTCTAGTTTGCTCCTGGGTTAAAAAGGCTAGATTCAAATGTACAACTATGTATAAAAGGAGCTGCGCCTCCGCCATTACCTCATGTTCAGATTGCATACCTTGCAATAAAGATGTGTTTGGCTCCATAACTGCTGCCTACTGCGTATCAATCTGCAAACATCAAACTTGTCCATGATCCAAAACTGCCTGCATCCTTTAACAGTAGTAGATGGATCAGGAGGTATAATCTGGTCAACATCTTTGTTGGCAAAAAAATAGTGGCAATAGTGCATGAAAGTTGATGATGATCCATTCCCATGCACTCAACACTCATGTGCATAGTAAATGCTACAGTGAAGTCCCAGGAGGTGCCTTTTTGCAGACAGTTTAACTTTAAAAAGGATAAATAGGTGAATTTTCGAGAACAGTGGGACACAAAAGTGTGGAGAAGATCCCCCCGCATCCAGATAAATATCAAGAATGTGTCCATCTTGTGAAAATAATATCAAGGAAAAATATTCCAAGAAGATGCCGCACCCAGTACAACATCAAACCTCTGCTAGATAGGTCTCAGGCACTCTACAACTAGGATCCTTTTCAGGAAGATACTGTTGAAGCTGGGGAAGAACTGATGCAAACTCTATCTGAAAATCAGAAATTACCATGGTGCACATTAGTTGAGAACCTGGATATGAAGCAAAACAGGAGACAAGCTTGGAAACTCATTTAAAATTTAGGTGGAGATTTAACCCAGCCACAGCAAAACTATACTGGAGTAACAGCAGACCAAATAGCTAGTCAGTTGCTAAAGAATGGATAAATGCAAGGCAAAAAGCTGTGTGTGTGCCCCTTTGTGGCATCTGAATTGGAGGAAGCTATAAACAGCATGAAACTGAATAAAGAGCAACAGGCATTGATGACATAAGAACAGAGCAGATAAAACAGTTTAGTCCCTGCACTCTCTGGAAGACCTCTGAGATCAGACTGGAGTCAAAGATTTTCCAGCAAACAAGCAATTATGCCAGCAGAAAATGCTTCTGCTTAATCTTAACCCTTTATACTTGGTGTGTTTTGAGTTAGGATTACACTGCCCCAATTAGTGCTTAAGTAAAATGCGCCTGCTTTAAGTACTAATTTGAAAAACTATTGGATCTAGTGCAAAATTAAATGTCTACCCTCTAATGTCTACTATACAGATACAAACTTCTTGTAGCAGTTATATCCAACGTTAAAGACTCTGCTGAGCGCAGAAGAATAGATGCCTTTGTAATGTGGTGTTGGAGGAGAGTTTAGAGAGTACCCTGGACAGCAAGGAGAGTACCCTGGACAGCAAGGAGAACAAACAGGTCGATCTTAGAAGAAATCAACCCTGACTCTTTGGATGGTCAAATATGAAGATGAAGCTAAAGTACTTTGGACATCAAATGAGAAGAAAATATTCGTTTGAGAAGGCCTTGATGCCTCCCTCCCTCAGCCTCGCCGGTTGGTGGAGGTGCGAGCATCCCAGCTGTGCCTTGTCCCAGTGGGGTTATGAAAAGCCCCCACTGTGGAGCCTCTGGAGCCACTGTTTCCATCTCTGCTCCCTCCCTCAGCCCGGCCGGTTGGGGGAGGTGTGAGCAGCCCAGATGTGCCTTGGTGAGGACTTAAGATGCGCACTGTTGCAGCTCATCTGAGCCTTCTCTGAGCCTTCTCCCCCCGGTCTGGCTTTTGCCGCGGGGGTTGACGCTGCTGAGGACTTGAAGCTGGGCTCCAATGTGTAGTTGAGCTCAGTCCTTGTTAGGTCCTCTTTAAGGTAATTGAGCCATGGCTCTGACCTCCTCTTTGACTTGTTATTTATGTTATTGTACCCTGAAATTGTATTGTACCCCTATTGTATGCTGTTATGTAATTCTGCATTTTTCTCGTAAAATGGTATTTTTGCCATGTACTACTGTAATATGTTATTTCTGTATGTTCTTTATATTGTGAACTGCTTTGGGTCGTCTGTTAGACGAGGAAAGCGGTATATAAAAATAAATTCAAATCAAATCAAAGAAGGGAGCAGCCAAAGATGAGATGGCTAGATGGTATTGTTGACACAATGAGCACAGAGTTGGGCAGGTTGAGAAGGGTGGTGGAGGACAGGGGTGCCTGGCGTACAATGGTCCAAGGGGTCACAAAGGGTCAGAATCGATTGTGTGACTGAACAACAACAACAAAGACTGGTTGCACTGTAGAGTGCCAATAAAAATAGGTGTGTCTGTTGATTGAGCTCCTGTGACAAGGATCACAAGAAAGTCTTGTGTATTTCTGTCTGAAAATAGACCTTCTGAAAACTTAAGAAAGGTCAGTTCAGATTTCTTAGATCAGACGGCCAACTTTTATCTGGCTTGTCACAGACAAACATTTCTTTACAGGGTAGAAGGTGCTGTGTGACTACCTGGAATTTCATAAACAGGAGAGCACAAAATCTGTGCTATGCAGTTTCATATGGAAACGTTTGAGGTATTCTCCACTAACATTGGAAAAACAACAAGAAAGGAAATGAAGCTATAAAGTGACAAATTGAAATGGTGTGCCTTTCCTTTATGCAGAGCCAGGAATTATCTTAAAGTACAGCAACAGCTTGCTAATGTAGCACTGCATTTCACTAAACACCAACAGTAAACAGATTTATGCCATCCTTTATGAACTGCCAGGTGGGTGCGCATTATTCAGAAAGTGCAGTTCCTCATTTACTGCTTTCCTCTCTGCAGGCTGTTTCAAACATGGAGCGCAATACAGCCAAAGTAATCTTCTTGTGCAGTCACACTGATTTCAATGGATGTGTTATGAATGTACCTAAATATCTCCTTTTCAACATCAACAGGACTTATAGGTACAGAACATTGGCTGGATGGTTGGCAATATTTATGCATGCCAGAGTCTAATAATGTATGATTATGGAGTCTGGTTATTCCTTTATTAGTTAGCAGAGCACCAAGCAGAAAAGACACAAGAACAGCAGGGGAAACATGAGAGAGCAGTAGCACAAGTTCCCGTTAAAGTGTTCCTTTCACTAACCAGCACTTAAAATAATAATAATAAAAAAGTTAGAAAACAGCTTTAAGTAGGGAAAAATTAATTTTACTTACTGCTGCATTGTTTAGTTACAATTAATAAACACAGGCCTACAAGAAATTTTTTTTGGTGCCTAGTATTTTAGAACTGATTTTTTCTATATTCGTGTCGCTGAATTCAAATATGAAATCAGTTTTTCTCTATCTGCTCTACTTTTTTAGATCAGTGTTTTTTTTAACATGCAGTTCTACGCAAAATGTGCAGTTCTATGCAAAATGTGCAGTTCTAACTCCATTTTACAAGAAAAAATTTTTTTGTTGGTGCCTAGGATTTTAGAACTGATTTTAACTATATTTGGGTCACTGAATCCAAATATGAAATCAGTTTTACTCTATCTGCTCTACTTTTCTTAGATCAGTGTTTTTTAACATGCAGTTCTACGTGAAATGTGCAGCTCTAACTCCATTTTGTGCAGTTCTAAATCACATTTACAAGGATTGGTTCCTGTATATTTGTCCTATTGTCATTCAATGAATGAGGCTGAGTGAAAAGCCTGGACTTCATTTGTTGCAGTTGTCAAAAAATTTCTATGCAAGCATAAAGCTGAAAACTATGTTGAACTGGTAAACGAGATGCTTAACAGTTTCACATCCCTTGGGTGTAACATGAGTATTAAGGTGTACTATTTACACAGCCACTTAGACCGTTTTCCTGAAAATTTAGGAGATACCAGTGAGAAACAAGGTGAAAGATTTCACCAGGATATTAAAACTATGGAGGACTGCTACCAAGGAAGATGGGATATGCACATGATGGCAGATTACTGCTGGAGTTTAAAAAGGGACTGTTCCAAAATACATTCAAGAATGTCATGGAAAAGAAGCTTCCAAAGTGTTCAGTGACTAGTTGGTTTCATCAATGACTTTTCCCTCTATTTTTGTATATAAATTTGAATACTATAATAATACAAATTCCGTGTTTAGTTTTTTTATTTGTTCCATGGATTTAACTTAAGATAGTATAACATATATTTCACAAAAATGTTATATCTTAGAAATTTGAGCTTCTAGGCAAAAACTAATTCCATATTTGAATTCAGGGGATCAAATTCATATGAAATCAGCTCAGAAACCCCCGGCACCAAAGCAACTGTTGGCCTGAATTATGTGCTGTTAGGTTAATATTGACATATGGTGAATGTTTCCAGAGTTTTGTAGGTAAAGAGTACTCAAAAGAAATCTACCATTCTTCTAGGGGTATTCTGAGGCTGTGCAACTTGCTTAAGCCCACAAAGGTTGACTCTTCTAGGATGCCCGGTGGAGAATTGAACTCCTAACCTCTGCCTCTGCAGCCAGAAACCTTACTCTCTGAGCTATCCAGTCAGATAGATAGATAGATAATGCAAGCGCGGCGCCAAAATGGCCGCCGCGCCCTTTGCGGGCCCCCCCCACAGGACAGAGAATCCGGGTAGTTAGGGGCGTGGCCAGCTCCCTTATAAAAGGGGTGGCCACGAGGCAGCCGAGCTGCCATTTTACCTCAGCGACGGAGCGGAGAAGTCTTTTCCCCTGTGTCTCCATCGCTCTTTAGCCTACCGGGAAGCCTTTTTGGTAGCGATTCTGCCTTGCCGGCTTCCCTTTTTGCTTCGGTGGAGATGCCTTCGAAGAAGAAGGCAGCTTCGAGTGCAGCTCGCGCTGTTAGGAGGCGCAACCCAGGTCGGAGGACCGCGGTGCCGCCTCCTCACCAGCCGCCTTTGCCGGCCCCTGCCGGGGCCGGCGGAATGGGGTCTATTGCCCCTTGGCCCGGAGTGGGCGATCAGAGTGCGGGCACGGAAGGGGTTCCGGCCCGCGGCCCGCGAGCGGTGGACACCGCTCCTGCACCTGCCCACCCTGTGGGCCTACTCCTCTTGGGTCGCAGCCTCTCCCTGGGCCCTCTAGCCTTGGGGGGTGGTGTGGCCCCCTGCCTTGGCAGGTTTCTCCACCGACCCTGCCGGGCTTCGGGGCTGGCCAATGGCCATATTCGGGTCCTGGGGTACAGGGACCTGTACCCATGCCTGGACCAGGCGGGCCGGCCGGCCCTTTGCCCCTGGTCAACGTGGACACCTTACTGGCCCGCATTGCGGCCCTGGAAGCGTCGTTGGCTCGGGCCAGTCAGGCGGGCGCCCCCTTCGGGGTCCCTTTTGAGGCGCTGTCGGCAGAAGGACAACAGCCGGCAGGGAGGGTCGAGCTGCTGCAGGCGCGTGGCGCGGTTTCGGCCACTGCCTCGCAGCTCCCCAGCCAGCAGCCAGGTGCGGGTCAAGCCCCGGTGATGAGCTCTACGTCGGTCATGAGCTCCGACGCCCCCAGTGGGCCGGAACCCCCGGTGGGGGCGGCCCGCGGGGGTGCAGCATGTGAGTATACGGTGCAAGCGAGTACATCCACACACATTCCCAATATGGGGGGGGGGGGACTTTTCAATGGCCTTGGCCTCGCGCGGGTGGTGCGGCGGTGTACCCGCTGACGCCTCACCCGGCGATGACAGCTAACACCCAGGACCCCGTGGTGGGGGGTGTTCCCTACCCTGAGGGGAATGTTTTGGGAGGCCGGGTTGGTCCAAGCCCCTATTCCTTACCGCTGAGTTACCGCTTGGCACAGGCCGCCAGAGAGTAAATTTGGCGGGGGGAGTGCGTGGATATCTTCGCGCTCCTAAACAAGGTGCCCATCAAGGAGAGAGGGAGGGGCAGAATGAGAAGGATAGTGGCAGGCACGTTTTCGCATGCCACCAAGTATGTGGGCCAAATGGTTGCCGGCCTGCATCATATGCATGGCGGTGTACCTTAGGGCCCGGCCGGATCTGGCAATTCCGATGGTCCAGTATTTGGACAACGTCTACCGGGCGATGGTTTACTTTCCGGGCCCAGCGTGGTTGGCTTGTGACGAGGAATGCCGTAGGCGGATTTCCCCGCACCCCGAGATTAGGCGGGATTAGCCAGGCCAGAGGCTGTGGCTTTTGTATGTGACGCCCACGCGCCCTGCGCCCGGGGAGATATACCATTGTGGGCATGCGGTTCAGCAGGTGGCCCCAGCATAGGTCACCTGCCAGGGGGCGGGGCGGGGGGTTCCAGCCCACCTGCTGTGCTGGACTTTCTTGTCCAATGGCTCCTCTGAGGGGAACACTTGCAATACAGACAGAAGTATCCCAACTGTGTTGGCCCCCATGCGGCCTCTGCCTGTCCCAGGCCTAGAAGGATGCGGGGCAGAGGGTGGGGCAGACAGGGGGCTGGCAAGACTGCCGCAGATGGATCTAGTTCACCGAAGGGCTCCCTCCCCAGTTAAGGTGGACATGTTGGAGCGTGGCTCACATGGTACCCGAAGGGAGAGGATGCGGATTCTCTCCTTCAGGGTTCTAGGCAGGGGTTCCGGATCCCTTTCATGGGTAATAGGTCCCCTCAGGATGCCCCCAATCTTTTATCCCTTAAGGGGAGGGAGGAGGTGGCTGCTGCTAGCTTTGACAATAGGGTCTATGCGGGCAGGGTCGTTGGCCCTGTCCCTGCACCCCCGTCCCGGGGAGCATATTATTTCAATGATGCCATGCCTTTCGGCTATTCCATTGGGGCTCGGTATTCGAGCGTTTCACCACTTTCCTAGATTGCGCTTTTGTCCGCAGGTCAGGGTCCCGGTCTGTAGCCCATTCCCTGGATGGTTTTATTCGGGGCTGAACGGGGCTGGGACACGTACACACGTCTCCTCAACACATTTCAGACGCTAATGGAGGAACTGGGTGTCCCTTTAGCGCCCGAAAAGACCGAGGGCCCATCTCCACAGCTAGTATTCCTGGGGTGGAGAGTAACACGGTAGCGCAGGATTCTAGGTTGCAGTGGGATAAGGTCCCAAGGCTAGTGGCCCTTGTCTCGGTCTGGCTGGCCGAGCGCATGGCATCACTGAGGGAACTTTTGGTGCTACGTGGTCACCCCAGTTTAGCTGGCAGGGTCGTAGCACCGGGCAGGGCATTTGCTCTGCGCTGGTGCGATGCCATGGCGGGATTCTCCAGGCCCCACCACAGGCTCAGATTTACCCGGGGTATCGGGGCAGACGTGCTTGTCTGGCCATAGATCCAGAGGTGGTTCACCGGGGTGTCATTTTGGGGTCTGATCTCCTGGCTCCCACTTGCTTTCAGATGCAGTCCGATGCCTCAGGATTCCTGGGTTTACGGGATGTACTTCAATTGGAAGAGGGCCTATGGTGGGTGGCCACCATACTGGGCAGGCAAGGGTCGCCTGCATGGTCTCACGTATCTGGAATGTTTCCCTATCCTGGGTGCTTTGATGCTATGGGGCAAGGAGTGGGCCAACTCGATTGTGCAATTTTGGCATGGCAACGCGGCTGTTGTCCGCATCGTCACTGCACGGATTTCCAAATCGCCCGGGGTTATGGGGCTAGTGTGTTGGTTTGTGTTATGCAACCTGTGCCTCAACGTTCCCTGCAGGGCCAGGCATGTCCCAAGGGTTGATAATGATATTGCTGCTGCTTTGTCCCGCCTGCAGATTTCCCGGTTCCGTGCCTCGGCCCCCGGATGCGGAGGAGTTTCCCTCGCCACTCCTGGACGAGAGATGGAACGTTGGCGAGGAGAGGTGAACCGGGCGATTGGCCTGTCACTAGCGCCATGCATGAGTAAGGCGTATCACCACGCATTTAGTTCCTTCAGAGTATTATGTACCCGATTCCGACTGCCAGGAACCTGGCCGATCCCGGTAGCCCATGTTCTGCGGTTCATGGTTTACCTGTATGCCTAGGGCCTTGCACCACGCACCATAGCATCTCAGCTGTCGGGTTGGCTTTTGTGGCCAAAGTGGGAGGTCGTGTGGACGGCACCAATGACTTCCGGGTGAGACATGTTTGGGAGGGGTGGGTGCGCGTGCGCGGGCGTTTCCCGGCCGACCGCCACCCCATTTACCAGGGGTTTTTTACCCAGTTGGCCCGGGGCTGGCCTGGCCTCTGTTTTGATAGATGAGGCAGCCCACTTCATGCGGCTACAACGGTGGCCTTTTTTGGAGCCCTCCGCATCGGCGAGCTTGAGATGCTGAGTAGGGCGGATGCTAGATTTTCCCAGGGTTTTACCCAATTGGCCCGGGGCTGGCCTGGCCTCAGTTTCGATAAATGAGGCAGCCCACTTCATGCGGCTACAACGGTGGCCTTTTTGGAGCCCTCCGCATCGGCGAGCTTGAGATGCTGAGTAAGGCGGATGCAAGATTTACCCAGGGTTTTACCCACTTGGCCCGGGGCTGGCCTGGCCTCTGTTTTGGAAATGAGGCAGCCCACTTCATGCGGCTACAACGGTGGCCTTTTTTGGAGCGCTCCGCGACAGCGAGCTTGAGATGCTGTATAAGGCGGCTGCAAGTTGTAGGGCACTGGAACTCGAGGATGTCTATGTTGCCAAAGACTGGGCCCAGTTGAGGATACGCTCCTCTAATACAGATCAGCATGGCGTAGGCAGTGGTGAAAGACTGCTACGGTGTTCTTTGGCAGACATCTGTCCGGTTGGTGCCCTACAGGAGTTCCTGGCACTGCGTGGCATGCACCACGGCCCGTTTTTCTGTCACCAAGATGGGTCTCCCCTTACTAAATTTCAGTTTTGGAAGGTGACAGGGAGTGCCCTCACAGGTGCCCGTTATGGCACACATTCATTCCGTAATGGTGCAGCCTCTACAGCAGCTGCTTTTGGGTACTCTGGGGCTGGCATACCCAGCATGGGGAGGTGGGGCTTGCAATGTTTTCAGTTTTATGTGCGCCCACTTCCGCCATGAGTACCAATCCAGTCACCTTCCCGTTTTTTTTCTCAATTTTTCTCAATTTTCTTACAGACCCTGGGTGTCGTATTACACCGGTGACAGTATGGCTGGTGGGCCACAGCTATGTGCACAGGGCAGCGTGTTACGCTGCGGCGACAGAGTGGGGACCCCGACTGGGACTGGGTGAACACGCCAGTCTCACATGGCATGGTAAGCCTGGGATGTTATGGCGGGAGCTGCGGCCTTTCCTTTTTTCTGGCCTGGGTGCTGACCCGCCTGACATTCTCATCATCCACCTGGGGGGCAATGATTTGGGCCAGGTCACCGGCTTATAGCTTAAGCATGCGATTTGCGAGGACCTCGCCTACTTGCATTATGTCTGGCCTGCCACAACCCTGGTTTTGCGGACATTGTCCCGCGCCATTCCTATAGAGGGGGCGTTAACCTCCTGGCCCTTGACCGCGTTAGGCGCACGGTCAATAGGGCGGTGGCGCGGTTTCTTGCCGACAGGGCTTGGGGACGGGTCAGTCATCACCCCGCTGTTAGCCTACAAAATTATGACTTGTACGCAGGGGATGGGGTCCATATGTCGCGAGGAGGTATGGACCTCCTGTTGGGTGATTGGCGAGCAGGCCTGTTGACCGAGCTGACGGTCTGGGGGGGGCGTCAGGTCTTCTTTGAAGCCCCTCCGTGTGGCGGGTAGCACTGGTAAGGTAAACAGTATGACCCACAAGTATCCGGCAGGTTCGCAATTGACTGGACAACACTAGACAGGAATAAATTAGTTAAACGTTGTCCGGTCAACGACGAACCAGGCGATGGGGTGATGACGATTGCTAACCAGCATGCATCACCCCTGTGATTTCACGGATATGCGTCAGAGGGTGGGGTCATGAGTTAGATATTGACTACGGTCAAC
Source organism: Bradypodion ventrale (assembly GCA_035047345.1). Classification (NCBI taxonomy): domain Eukaryota; kingdom Metazoa; phylum Chordata; class Lepidosauria; order Squamata; family Chamaeleonidae; genus Bradypodion; species Bradypodion ventrale. Next base: position 276,096,899 of record JAWDJE010000001.1, read on the forward strand.
AATTTGTTTGTTGTCAACAAACAAATTGATACAAATTGATACATTGTAACCAATTGCCGTTGGCAATTTTGGGGTGGTACCTTACCAGTGTTACTTCGGCCTGCTTGCCTTATGAATTATGATTGGTTGTTTTACCAATACAAATTTATAATTCGGACTAGGGCATTGAATCAATAAATGTGGCCCGATGCTGTTATCCACTTTCAATGTTGTCTGTGTCCGTTATTGGGGGGGTGCGCCTGCAATGCAAGCGCGGTGCCAAAATGGCCACCACGCCCTTTGCGCCCCCCCCACAGGACAGAGAATCCGGGTAGTTAGGGGCGTGGCCAGCTCCCTTATAAAAGGGGTGGCCACGAGGCAGCCGAGCTGCCATTTTACCTCAGCGACGGAGCGGAGAAGTCTTTTCCCCTCCACCCCCTCCCTAGTTAACAGTGTGATATTTTGGTCGCTTCAGGGCCGGGTGGGAATTTTTGGCTGGGACCCATATTGGCTTCCGGGTCCTGGCTTTTTTGCCCATCCCACACTGTTGCTATGGTTTGATATAGGGGTCTTTCTGTGTTCCTAATGTTGACTTTGGTCACATTGGCGGGTAGCACTGGTAAGGTAAACAGTATGACCCACAAGTATCCGGCAGGTTCGCAATTGACTGGACAACACTAGACAGGAATAAATTAGTTAAACGTTGTCCGGTCAACGACGAACCAGGCGATGGGGTGATGACGATTGCTAACCAGCATGCATCACCCCTGTGATTTCACGGATACGCGTCAGAGGGTGGGGTCATGAGTTAGATATTGACTACGGTCAACAATTTGTTTGTTGTCAACAAACAAATTGATACAAATTGATACATTGTAACCAATTGCCGTTGGCAATTTTGGGGTGGTACCTTACCAGTGTTACTTCGGCCTGCTTGCCTTATGAATTATGATTGGTCGTTTTACCAATACAAATTTATAATTCGGACTAGGGCATTGAATCAATAAATGTGGCCCGATGCTGTTATCCACTTTCAATGTTGTCTGTGTCCGTTATTGGGGGGGGTGCGCCTGCAAATCTTTATTGTCATTGTCCCCTTGTGGGAACAACAAAATTTCTCGGTTACTATATATCAACTCGAATAAGGCATACCCCTTAATTTAAAACAGCTACAGAAACACCAATTAAGATGGCAGAAGCTCAAAGAAGCAGTGGCCAGGATGCAATGGATCTCCTACTATATCTAATGCTTTTCTGTGGCACCTGATGGTGTAAATTTGTTCTAAAGTGAAGAGTGGACAGCTGATGATACTCTCCGCTGTTTTAATAATTTGTGCAACATTATCCTATCCCAATGAGTACTACTCCCATACCACACACATAACCCATAAGTGAGCACACTCTCAATAGCGCAGCAATAGAAGGCAAGCAGCAGCTTTTGTGGAAGATGGTTTTTCCTTAGAATTCTCAAAAAATACAGTCTCTGCTGCGCCTTCTTCACAAACCCCCTTGTGTTGGCACTCCAGGACAGATCCTCCTCTATCTCAATGCCCAGAAATCTGAACGTTGCTACCCTCTCCACACAGGTTCCGTCAACCAAAAGTGGCTGGACATTGGTTCTCTGCCTCCTAAAATCCACCACAAGCTCCTTTGTTTTCTTTATGTTGAGGAACAGATTATTGGTTCTACACCACTTTGTCAACCGCTCCACCTCATCTCTATAGGCCGTCTCACCCTCCTTATCAGAGATGAGCCCGATCACAATTGTGTCACCTGCAAATTTGACAATCCTATTGCTAGGGTGGACAGAGACACAGTCAAACATATAGAGAATATAAAGGATCGGGCTAAGCACACATCCCTGTGGTGTTCCTGTATCTGTACTAAGCATATTAGAGGTATAAGTGCCCAACCAGACCCTCTGGGAGCGTTCTGACAGAAAATCCAATATCCACCCACAAAGTGATGGCGGGAACCCCAGATCTCTCAACTTAGCTCAATAAATACAAGGAGAAAAATGCAATATGTATGTGGAGCAGATATGCACTCATGCAACTGCATGGTTGAAGGTTGGAAGAAAGAGAGATATATTTATGCTGCCTACTCTGAATGCATGCTGGCAAGCAACTAAGAAAGAGCAATGGGGGATACAAATAGTGAGGAAGGGTTAAAGTTCATTGGCTTGCCTCAAAAGTGGGAAACATGAAAAAGAACTCTACTAATTGGTTAGTGGGGAAAAGAAATCACTTTAGATCAGTGCTTCCCAATGTGGGGCCCACACCCCACAGGGGAACTTCAGTTCCCAGAAGCCTAAGTCAGTACATTAGTTGATCAGTGCTTTGGAGAATTGACTTAGGCTTCTGGAAATTGAAGTCTTAAAACCAAAGGTTGGGAAACACTGCTTTAGACCATAGAAAGTCCCTCCCACTTATACCCCATGTTAGTAAGCATGCAAGATTATCATTATTGCAGGTGGACATTGGTGGCATCAACTTTGTGGAACTTTCTTTAATTTGGGCTGTGCCAGGTTCCATCTCTGTCTATATATTTTTAAAAATACAACGTAAAATTGTTCCTTTTAAAAGAGGCTTTTAAGGATATATACTGCCAATGGCCGAATGTTAGATTGTGATTAACTTTTCCATCACCAATAGGTGTTTTTGTTGCTTGTGGTTTTTTTTAATGTGTGGGTGTTTGTTTGTTTATTCAATTTGTATAGCCACCCCAATTGACATGCAACTCTGAGCAGCATACATAAAATCCCCAACGTTTAAACCCTTAAAATTCCTAAAAACACTGAAAAACTGCCTCCCACCTGCACCAATTAAAAATCTAGTTAAATTTTTTTAAAGCATGAGCGATCCTGCTCTAAATGAGTGGGGGAGGAGGGTTGCTCCTTTTTCCACCTCCCCACACCTACCCTGCCAGCCAGGTTTTCAGCTCTTTCCAGAAGGGCAGCAGTTCTGTCTGGAGACACAGTTCACCTGGCAGGAGGTTCCATAGGGCCAAAAAGGCTCTTCTTCTAGTGCTAGAGGCCACCATAGAAAGTCTCTCCTTCTTATGTTGTGTATGTTGTGATCCAGCCCTCCTTTGTCTCCAAAGATGAACTGGATCAGGGGGCACTCCCTATGCCCAGTCCGGTTCTGCCTGCACCCGAGTCTGAGGATGTCCTGAGCCATGGATCTCAGCCTGTGCCTGGCCCAAGTATATTTTCCCCGGCAGCTGACCAGTCAAATCAGGAGTCTGCTACCGATTAGCTGGGAGGCTTATAAGAAAGCTTTTTACAGCTTGCCAGCATCGGTACAACTCTTGTACAAAGACCGTCATCCTGCTTGACTCCAAACTGCCTGCCTAGACTGTGATCTGCTTGCCATGACCCTGATTTCTCTGCCAACCCTGACAATGCTCCTGGACACCCTTTGGATTAGAATACTGACTTGGACTACCAGTAAACAGACCTTGGCTTGCCTTTTGGACTTTGATATCTGGACTATCCTCAAACAAGACTCTCTGTGTAAGGAGAGTGCCTTGCCTGCCCGGGTGGGTCAACACAGGGTATTATCTTTGTTCTTCCTGGTATTTATAATTTATTCAATTTGTTTAGATTTTTTATTGTAAATATTAATTTTTTTAATATGTTGTATGCCATCCATAGTGGGAAAATATCCAAGATGGGTGGGATATAACTGCAATAAATAAATAAATAAATAAATAAATAAATAAATAATATAAATAATATAAATTATTATATTCTATCTGTGTCATGGATCTATTCATTCTGATAATGGACTGCTAGAATCTTCTTGGCCCTACAGATTTAGACAATGCAAAGTAGGGGTTCACAACCTTTTTGTGCTGTGGGCCAGACCATGCCCCCTCAGACAGTGGTGCAGGCCAGAGGTGTGGTTCCTCCCACACTTCCACCACTTCCTGTGGCAGCAGGAGTGAGGGTGGTACATTTTTGGCCATTTTTGACAAGTTTTCTTCACTTCCAGTGCATTTTTGGTGGATTTTCCTCACTTCTAGCATGTTTTGGTGGGTTTTCTTCACTTCCGGTGCATTTTTTGGTGCTTCTGGTGGTGGTGGCATGGTCCTCACTGTGGGTCAGATTAATTGACGTTGCAGACCAGATCCAGCCCATGGGCTGTAGGTTATGAATCCCTGATGCAAAGGGTTGAGCTTGAGTCATTCCATGCACAAGCATGTGCTCTATCAACATGTGAATTGTTGTCCTTCCTCTCCTCACCTACATTTAGTTAATTGGCTCAACAGGAATAGAATGACCCATTATGCATCTCTCTCTCTAGAAAGAAGAACATTATGATAACCAGACAAAGGAAGGCATGTGTAATCACACACTTAATTTACAGCACAGAGGGGGAGCCCTTCCTCTCTCCTATTAGCAAGATCTGAAATCCATTCAGCTTCTCATGGTTCAGCAGTTTGCATTCCCTAAACATTTCTTCTCAAAGGCACAAGAGCCACCTTCCCTTTTCAACTCTAAGGACTATTGTAAGAACACAGCACCAGAAGATACACTAAACTGCTCTTCTGTAGTTTCCACCACTACAGTATGGGAGGTTGTACTCTGCAATGTATTTCAATATCAAATTTCATTTTCAAATTTAATTTCTATACCGCTTTAGTCTACCCAGCCGGTGACTCAAAGCGGTGTACACAGTAACGATAAGATAGTACAGTAACACAAGTAAATATAACTTAATACAATCAATAATACAATAATAAAGCAATAATGTCATCAAGTTACAAGATTACAAGTCAGGAAAAAAATACAATATTAAATATGAATACAAAATCAAGCCCTATAAAGAGACCCTTCAAGAGGTGCCACTTCCCTGTGGCCAATGCCAGGCTGGGGAAGGAGCTTGGGTGATAACCGCTTTCTACCCCGCGCCGGTGGTGAGGGCAATGGGAATGCGTTAATAGCAATGGCATCTCAACCCCTGCTTTTTAAGTCCAAGGGTGGGAGGGTGGTGCCCGGCAGGCCGGCAATGGAGTGGCCTGAGGGCCTCTTCACCCCCACCAGGGCCAGAAAGCATGGTGGCGGCAGTTCACCTGGCACCCCCACCTTTTAAGTCTGAGGGGGGGAGGAAGGGGCCTGGCAGGCCGGCAGTGGAGTGGCCAGAGGGCCTCTTCGCCCCCACCATGGCCAGAATGCGCGGTGGCGGCATTTCACCTGGCACCCCCACCTTTTAAGTCCGAGAGGGGAGGGCGTGCCTGGCAGGCTGGCGGTGGAGTGGCCGGAGGGCCTCTTCGCCCCAACCAGGGCCAGAATGTATGGCAGCGGTAGTGTCAGTTCACCCAGCACCCCCCACCTTAAAAGTCTGAGGGGGAGGGTGGGGCCCAGCAGGCTGGCGGTGGAGTGGCCAGAAGGCCTCTTCACCCCCACAGGGCCAGAATGTGTGGCGGCAGCGGCAGTTCACCCAGCATCCCCCACCTTTTAAGTCTGAGGGGGGAGGGCAGGGCCCAGCAGGCTCTTTGCGCCCCCCCCACCGGATGAAGCCATCTGGGTAGTTAGGGGCGTGGCCACCACCCTAATAAAAGGGCTGGCCACGAGGCAGCCATGCTGCCATTTTGGCAAAGCGACGGAGCGGAGAAGTTTTTCCCTCTTACCTCCGTCGCTCGTATCCTTCCAGGGGAAGCCTTTTGGGCAGCTTTTTCTCTTCTTAGGCTTCCTAGCTAACTCAGCTTTGCCCTCCAAGAAGAAGGCAGCTGCTAACGTGGCTCGATCGGCATGGAGACGCCAGCCGGGTCGGAGGACCGCGACTGCGCCCGCGCAACAGCCACCTTTAACGGAGCCCACTGGGACCGGTGGGATGGGATCCGTGGCTCCTTGGCCCGATGCGCGGTGCGCGCAGGCTGCCCCGGACGGGGCCTCGACCCTTGGCGTAGCTGGGCTCACTTGCCCGGGTGCGCAGTTTCCCATGGGGGGAGCGGGCCACGGGGGGTGGTTGGGTTCCCTGCCTTTGCAGGGCGTGCCCACGGCTCCTCAAGGGCAGAGCATGGGCTCTTGGCCTTATCTGGCCCCTGGGACTCAGGGGCCTGGACAGGTACCCGGGATCTATGGGCCGGCTGCCCATTTGCCCCCTGTTGGGGCTGGGGTCTCTGTCAACGTAGAGGCCCTTCTGGCCCGTGTAGCGGCCCTTGAAGCATCCTTGGCGGGGGCCAATCAGACAGGGGTGCCTCTGGGATTCCAGGTGCCCCCTTTGGCTGCTGAACAGCGGATGGCGACGGGTTGGGTTGAGCCGCCTGAGGCGCGCGGGCTGGTGGCGGCCACTGCCTCGCAGCTCCCCACTCAACAGGTGCAGCAGTCTGCTGCTGGTCTGGCCCCGTCGACGAGCTCAGCTTCGGTCGTGAGCTCCGACGCCCCCAGCGGGCCGGAACCCCCGGTGGGGGCGGCCCGTGGGGGTGCAACGGGTGAGTATGCAGTTCAAGCTAGTGCACCCACACAACTGACTTCCATGGGGGGGGGCTTTCCAATGGCCATGGCCTCGCACGGGTGGCCCGGCGGTCCAATTGCCCTCGGCCCACCCGGCGACTTCATCCCTGACACAAGGCCCGGGGCCGGGTGGCGCCCCCTATGTGGTGGGGAATGTGTTGGGGATCCCCGGGCTGGTACAGGCCCCCTTTGCTTTGCCCGCAGTTCCCTATGTGACGGTGTAGGCATTGCCAACGGCAGGGTATTCCTTGCCCCTGGGGGACCATCTGGCCCGGTCCACCAAGGAAAAGATCTGGAGGGGCGAGTATGTAGATATCTTCTCCCTGCTTAATAGGGAGCCGACCAAGGAAGAGAGGGAGGGGCTGGACGAGAAGGATAAGGAGCAGGCATGTCGTCGTAAGCCGCCACGCACGTGGGCAAATTGGTTGCCAGCGTACCTAATTTACATGGCTGTTTACCTCAGGGCTAGGCCGGATTTGGCCATCCCTATGGTCCAGTATCTGGACAACATTTACCGGGCTATGGTGGACTTCCCGGGTCCGTCGTGGCTGGCTTATGATGAAGAATTCCGCATGAGGATTCCACTGCACCCAGAGATGAGGTGGGATGAGCCCTGTCAGAAGCTGTGGCTTCTGTATATGACCCCCATGCGCCCGGCGCCTGGGGAGAGATATCATTGTGGGCATGCGGTCCAACGAGCGGCCCCGGTACAGGTTCCCCGCCAAGTGGCAGGGCAGGGGGTTCCAGCCCGCCTGCTGTGCTGGACCTTCTCGTCCAATGGTTCTTGCAACAGGAAAAATTGCAAGTACAAGCACGAGTGCCCCTCTTGTTCTGGCCCCCATGCTGCCTCCGCCTGTCCCAGGCCAGGAGGATACGGGGGCAGGGGTAGGGGCGGACAAGGGGCAGCTAGGACTGCCACGGAGGGAGCGGGTTCACCGAAAGGCCCCCTCCCCAATTAATGTCGACATGCTGGAGCGTTGGCTCGCATTGTACCCGAAGAAAGCAGACGCTGTGTACCTCCTTCAGGGTTTTCAACTGGGTTTCCGTATTCCTTTCAAGGGGGATAGGTCACCACACGACGCACCCAACCTTTTGTCACTTGGAGGTAGGGAGGAGGTGACTGCCGCCAGCATTAATAAGGAGATTGCTGCGGGCAGGGTCGCTGGCCCTTTCCCCGTACCCCCTTTCCCCAATCTTAAAGTCTCTCCTCTAGGGCTAGTGCCCAAGAAGTCCCCGGGCGAATTCCGCCTGATTCATTAATTGTCCTACCCAGCCGGTCATTCGGTCAATGATGCTATACCTGATGACCTTTGTTCTGTCAGGTATACATCCTTTGACCAGGCATTGCGCATGGTGCGCTCATGTGGCCCGGGTGCACTGTTAGCTTCGTGTGACATTAAGTCGGCTTTTCGTCTCCTGCCAGTGCACCCGGGTGACTTTGAGTTTCTGGGTTTCAAATTCCGGGGTGAATATTATTTTGACAAAGCCATGCCATTTGGCTGTTCCATATCCTGCTCGGCTTTCGAGCGTTTCAGTACATTCCTGCAGTGGGCATTTGTCAGTAGGTCAGGGTCTCGGTCTGTAGCCCATTACCTGGATGACTTTTTGTTCGGGGATGAACGGGGCTGGGACACGTGCACACGTCTCCTCAACACATTTCAGACGCTACTGGAGGAACTTGGTGTCCCTTTAGCGCCCAAAAAGACCGAAGGCCCGTCTAATAAGTTAGTATTCCTGGGGGTGGAGATTGACACGGTAGCGTAGGCGTCTAGGTTGCTGGGAGACAAGGTGTCAAGGATAGTGGCCCTTATATCGGACTTGCTGGCTAAGCGCAAGGCATCCCTTCGGGAACTGCAGGTGCTACATGGACACCTTAATTTCGCTTGCAGGGTGGTCGCACCTGGCAGGGCATTTGCTCGGCGCTTGTGCGACGCCATGGCAGGCTTATCCAGGCCCCATCATAGGGCGAGATTGACACGGGGCATCAGGGCAGATATGCACATATGGCTCCAGTTCCTGAGGGAGTCCAATGGGGTCTCATTTTGGAGGTCCGACCTCCTGGCTTCACCTCAATTTCAGATTCTGCCTGATGCCTCGGGATCCCTTGGTTATGGGATGTACTTCAATGGGAAGTGGGCTTATGGTGGATGGCCACCAGCCTGGTCAGGAACGGGTCGCCTGAGGGATCTCACATATTTGGAATTTTTCCCATACCGGGGGCTTTGATGCTATGGGGTGAGGAGTGGGCCAACTCTGTGGTGCATTTCTGGTGTGACAATGTGGCCATTGTCCACATTGTCAACCCACAGACCTCTATATCTCCCAGGGTCATGGTCCTCGTGCACCAGTTTGTATTGCGCAGCCTGCGCCTCAATGTACTGTTCAGGGCCAGGCATGTCCCGGGGTGAATAATGATATTGCTGACGCTTTGTCCCACCTGCAGATCTCCCGGTTCCGTGCCTTGGCCCCGGATTCGGAGGAATTTCCCTCGCCACTCCCGGAAGAGATATGGACCTTTAGCAAGGAGAGGTGAACCGGGCGATCGGCATGTCGCTGGCGCCACGTACGTGTAAGGCGTATCACCATGCATTAGTTTCTTGTCAGACATGTTGTACACAATTTCAGCTGCCAGATACCTGGCCGATCCCGGTGGCCCACATCCTCCGTTTTATGGTTTACCTACATGCCCAGGGCCTTGCACCCCGCACCATAGCATCCAGGCTGTCAGCGCTGGCTTTTATGGCCAAGGTGGGAGGTCATGCGGATAGTACCGCTGATTTCCGTGTGAGACACTTTTTGGAGGGGTGGGTGCGGGAACGTGGGCGTAGCCTGGACGACCGCCACCCAATTTCCCCTGGGGTTCTTACCCAACTGGCACAGGGCTGGCATGACCTATGTTTCGATAGGTATGAGGCACCCCTGTTTCATGTGGCTACAACGGTGGCCTTTTTTGGAGCGCTCCGCATCAGCGAGCTTGTGATGCTGACTAAGGCGGATGCAAGTCGTAGGGCACTGGAACTCAAAGATGTCTATGTTCACAATGATTGGGCTCAGTTGAGGATACGCTCCTCTAAAACAGATCAGCACGGCGTAGGCAGTTGAGTAATACTGCTACGATGTTCCTTGGAAGACATCTGTCCGGTTGGTGCCCTACAGGAGTTTCTTGCACTGTGTGGCACGCACCATGCCCCGTTTTTCTGTCACCAGGGTGGGTCTCCCCTCACTCAACCGTTCCTGCAGGATGGGAGCGGTTTCTACTGCAGCTGCTTTTGGGTACTCTGGGGCTGAAATATGCCGCATGGGAAGGTGGGGATCACATTGTTTTCAATTTTGTGTTCACCCTCTTCAACCGTGAGTGCCAGTTTAGTCACTGCAATGTTTCTCACCCCCCCTTTTTTCCTTGACAGACCCTGGGTGTCGTTTTACACCGGTGACAGTATGGCTGGTGGGCCGTTGCCACGTGCACAGGGCAGCGCGTTACGCTGCACAGGGCAGCGCGTTACGCTGCACAGGGCAGCGCGTTACGCTGCGGCGACAGAGTGGGACCCCGACTGGGACTGGGTGCACCCGCACATCTCAGGTGGTGTGGTAAGCGCGGCATGTTATGGCGGGAACTGTTGCCATTCCTTTTCTACATCAGGGATGCTGACTCGCCTGATGTCCTGGTTATTCACCTTGGGGGCAATGGTTTCGGACAGGTCACTGGCCTATCGCGGAAGCTTGCGATTTGCAGTCACCTGGCCTACTCACATTATGGGTGGCGTGCCACACCCCTCATTTGGTCGGACATGATACCGCAGTACGCTTACAGGGGAGCGTTTGGCCTCCAGGCGCTTGACCGGCCTCGTCGCTCCAGGGCTATTGCCCGGTTCCTTTTTGACAAGGGTTGGGGACGCGTCATTCGCCTCCCCGCCTTCAGTCTGCAAAATTATGAGCTTTATTCAGGGGAGGGGGCCCATCTGTCACAGGGAGGTATGGACCTCTTGTTAGTAGACTGGCGAGCAGGCCTGTTGACCGAGCTGATGGTCTGGGGGGGGGCGGTGAGCCTTTTGGGAAGCCTCCCCGTGTGGCGGGTAGCACTGGTAAGGTAAACATTTATGACCCACAGGTATCCGGCAGGTTCGCAATTGACTGGACAACACTAGATAGGCATAAGTTGTTTAAACGTTGTCCGGTCAACGACGAACCAGGCGAGGGGGTGATGGTTACCACTAGACAGCTGGAATCACCCCCTGATTTTACGGATACACGTCAGAGGGTGGGGTCATTAGTTAGATATTGACTACGGTCAACAATTTGTTTGTTGTCAACAAACAAATTGATACAAATAGATACATTGTAACAATTGCCGTTGGCAATTTTGGGTGGTACCTTACCAGTGTTACTTCGGCCTGCTTGCCTTAAGAATTATGATTGGTCGTTTTACCAATAGAAATTTATAATTCGGACTAGGGCATGAATCAATAAATGTGGCCCAATGCCGTTATCCACTTTCATTTGTGTCTGAGTCCATTATTGGGGGGGTGCGCCTGCAATGGAAGCGTGGTGCCAAAATGGCCGCCGCGCTCTTTGCGGGGCCCCCCCACCGGACGAAGCCATCCGGGTAGTTAGGGGCGTGGCCACCACCCTAATAAAAGGGCTGGCCACGAGGCAGCCGTCCTGCCATTTTGGCGAAGTGACGGAGCGGAGAAGTTTTTCCCCTCCACCCCCTCCCTAGTTAACAGTGTGATTTCTTGGTCGCTTCGGGGCCGGGTGGGAATTTTTGGCTGGGACTCGCAATTGGCCCTTGAGTCCTGGCTTTTTTGCCCATCCCACACTGTTGCTATGGTTTGATATAGGGGTTTGTTTTGTGCTGCTGTTGACTTTAGTCACATGGGCGGGTAGCACTGGTAAGGTAAACATTTATGACCCACAGGTATCCGGCAGGTTCGCAATTGACTGGACAACACTAGATAGGCATAAGTTGTTTAAACGTTGTCCGGTCAACGACGAACCAGGCGAGGGGGTGATGGTTACCACTAGACAGCTGGAATCACCCCCTGATTTTACGGATACACGTCAGAGGGTGGGGTCATTAGTTAGATATTGACTACGGTCAACAATTTGTTTGTTGTCAACAAACAAATTGATACAAATAGATACATTGTAACAATTGACGTTGGCAATTTTGGGTGGTACCTTACCAGTGTTACTTCGGCCTGCTTGCCTTAAGAATTATGATTGGTCGTTTTACCAATAGAAATTTATAATTCGGACTAGGGCATGAATCAATAAATGTGGCCCAATGCCGTTATCCACTTTCATTTGTGTCTGAGTCCATTATTGGGGGGGGGGGGGGTGCGCCATGCAGCCCTACTCCAGATGTAAACACAAATATGCTTTGGATATTTTGTTTTGCTTTTTTGTCATTCTAGGCTTCTTTGGATGGATCTTCAAAAGAAGCATCAAGGCACAAATGGCTCACAGTTCATAGCTGTCAAATGTCCCATATTGGCCAGGAACCTCCCGTATTTTACCCACTTTCCAGGCATTGTCCCGCATCAGTCAGACTACAATACCCTAATGCCATCACTGGAGAGCTGCACAGGATAAGCATAGCTATCAAGTTTCCTGTTTTGTCTGGGAAATTTCCCATATTTTCATATCCAAAACTTGACAGATATGTGACAGTTGTTCCCTTAATACTTTAGTTTTTGCAAGCAAGTGTGTGTTACATTTCTATACTGAAAAAAGATAAGTGTTTCTATGGTCTCTTGCCTCATCAGCACCAATTTTGCATGGGAAGAAACTTTCATTTATTTTTGTCTGTGAAGAATGTTGTAAAATGAAAAGCATCAGAAGTATAGAAGGGAAGATATTTGTTGCTATTCAGAATACATCTCTTTTTTAAAAAAAGCTAAGAGTGTCTGTTTAATGACTAGTCTTTATGTTTGCTCATTGATTGCATGTTCTCTTTCCCCATGAGTAAAAATATTTGGAAGATTTTCTGTTTCTCACTCTTCATATCTCTGCCTTGAAAGAGCCATTTTTCCTTAGCTATAATTCCCCATCTGTACATGGTGGATATAATAAGAGAATTGAGACATTACCTGCCCTTTGGGGAATCTATAATAAAGATGGAAAGAAGTCAGACTGTTGTGTGGAACCCACAGTTTTCACTGCAAAGTGTTAATTCATTAAAACTGACCTAAATGAAATTTGGAAGCTCTGGGAGAAAAGTTTCGTTGAAATAAGTCTTAGCGTGCCATTTTTATTTTGCTGCTATTGCTTCCTACATTGAGGTTCTGGTCATACATGTCAAGTATCCTGGATTGGCCATATTTCTCTGCTCATTCCTCCCCTTTGCCACCGCTGTCCCGTATTTGAATGGCAGGGAAAGGGGTTACTGTGCATGGGCGCCAATTGCAAATAGGCTCTGCACATGCGCAGAGGGGTTCTGCATGTGAGCAGATGGGTTCTGCATGTGCGCAGATGAGTTATGTGTGTGCAGATGGGTTCTGCACATGTGCAGATGAGTTGTTACAGCGCATGCACACCCGGGCCGGAACAGTTCCCATATTTCCAGGAGCAGCGCTTGACGGGTATGGTACTTATAGCAGTAACAATGGTACTCACAGGAATGCTAGCAGCTGGTAATTGCTATTTTTCTTTCTTGCTCAAGTGGCTAAGATGCTGACTGGAAGGTGGGAGGTCAGCAATTTGATACCCGAGTAATGTAGGACGAAATGTGCTCCCATCATTGTCCTAGCTCCTGCCAACCTAGCAGTTCGAAAGTAGATAAATAGGGACCACTTCGGTGGGAAGGTTAACAGCGTTCCATGCATTCCGGTGTCTAGTCATGCCTGCCACATGACCATGGAAACGTCTGTAGAAGCAGATAACGCTGGCTCTTTGGCTTTGAAACAGAGATGAGCACTGAACCCTAGAGTTAGATACGACTGGCTTTCGAGCAAGGGTGACCTTTACCTTTACTTACTTTCTTTCCAGGTCTCCTTCATGGAAGGTTAGAGGATGGTATACTCTCACTCCGATTGGTTTCATTATGATGCCCTGCCATTCTTCATGCCATTCAGCATGAATCTTGATCAGCCTGATGAAGGCAATGCCTGAGCATGAATATTTTTTTTTGAAATATTATTCTAGATCTAGATCCACATGCTCAGCACACCAGAAGAAGGATGCAGTTTGCTTCCCCCCCCCCTATCTCTTTCCTATATTTATTGCATCAGTCAAAAAAGTCATGGCAACTACCACATGATTACAAGAAAAGTTCCTGGTCAAGTCATAATATTGTGCCAGACACTCACTAAGAATTTAATCAAGGGTAGCTGGCTCCTGACTAGAGGGGGTGGTAGCTCCCAAAGTTATGGGGGTGAAACACTTTTCTGGTCAGCCTAAAAGCTACCTCTAAAATAAAAACTGTTCTAAATTGAGCTCCTTTGGGCCAACCTTATTATTAGTCACAGGGAGGACATTATCTCAGGTGGCAGGGTCTCATGGTGTGGGGAGTGGCAGTCAGGAAGAAATATCACCAAATTCTTGTTTATGGCAGAGACAAGTCATCATGTTACAGTGAGGCGGGCTGTCAAAGTTTCTGAAAGCCCAATGAGTATTTTTGTTTTCATAGTGTGATTGGCACAGGAAGTAACGTGTTTTCTGCAATTTGTGTACAATGGCTCTAGGGTCTTTTCACTCCTAAGGCTAAGTATGGACATGTGCAGATTTGCACATACTTTCACAGATGAGATGCATACATGGCAGGCGTTTTCCTGGATGATACTCCCATAAAGTTCAAGTGAGACATTGCCTCTCTCCTCTCAAACTTGTCATATGACAGCTCTATGTGTAATCCAGAACAAAATCTTTTCCTTGACTCAAGCTAAAACGTCGCTGAGGAATTTAAAGAAAATTGTAGGTGGAAAGTGAAACCCCGCACTGAGAATTTTTTGCTGGTGTCAGGAGTTATCAAGCACTGAAGTGCAAAATACTTAAAAACTCAACATGTCCCTGCCTGTCATATAAAATGGGGACTCTTCAGCTGCAGTTTAAAGTGGGGTGGGAACATGACAGGTTTTTGAAAAGGATCATGGCAAAAACCCACCTCTAGACAAATAGTTTTGATTAAGGCATACGGTGAAGTGTCGATGTTCTGATGAATGATTCAAACAGTGAGGAATTTTTATCTTCTCTTTTTCTGAAGTGTGGATGATTATCTGGAGATTATATAAGCCTCCTTTGAGGAAAAATGTCCAATTACAATTTAGCTCATCTTATAACAGTGCTGGGATGGCTTTTCCATGGACCAATTGACAGAGTTACAAAGTCAGGTACTACTTTCTGTTTTTGTTTTTTTAAAAATAGTCTTTCTTTTGTTCATTTCTGGCCATTTACCCACTAATTACTTTGAGGGGAGAAAAGGTGAATTGAGTGCAGAAGAATGGCTGCAAGGTCATTAGAAGAAGGTAAATTAGAAGAAACTGAAGAAAAGGGTTATTATTATACTAGTGAATGCCTAGTTAAATATTAAGCTGTGAACATGTCCCTTTCCAAGACTTTATATATTTTTGGTCAAGCTTGTTATGTCTTTCTAATGTTCTGGAAAGGTTTCAATTCGTGGTTACTGATATGTTTCTCTCCACAGCTCTTTTGTGCTCTCTCTCTCTCACAGACACACACATGCACACGCATGCACGCGTGCGTGTGGACACACACACACACACACACACACACACACACACACACACACACACACACACACACACACACACACACACACACACACACGTGTTTTAAAGACTTTTTCCTGAGGCCTTCCAAGCTAAAAGTCAGACTGGTGGCTTTCAGAATTCATTATTATCTTAGGGTTTCCAAATAGATTAAACATTAATGCAATTCTTGTTGTCTTTAGCACTTTCTTCCAATTGTAATGCTATGAGACAGGAGTTCTCAACTTTTTAAAGTCAGGGGCCAGGGTCATGCTCCCTGAGACAGCTTCAGGGGCTGGACAGCCATTTTGCCCTTCCCCCACTACATGGTACTTCCTGGTGTGGTGGAGGCAGGGGCACATGAAATGGTGCCACAGGCCACATCTGGCCCATAGGTTGAGTATCCCTGCTATGAGAGAACAAAATCATTTGATTGTAAAGGTAAAGGTTTCCCTTGCTCGAAAGCCAGTCATATCCGACTCTAGGGTGCAGTGCTCATCTCTGTTTCAAAGCCGAAGAGCCAGCACTGTCTGCTGCTGCAGACATTTCCGTGGTCATGTGGCAGGCATTACTAGACACCAAAGCACACGGAACGCTGTTACCTTCCCACTGAAGTGTTCCCTATTTATCTACTTGCAATGATGGAAAATTGTCTAACATACAAGCTGAAAGACAGTTATGTTTTTATGTTTGCACTTTCCTGAATTTTGTGATCAAATTCTTCAATGAAAAATGCATGCACACACAAAAATCATGTACTGCTGACTGTAGATACAAAATTCACTCTATTAAAGGAAATTGCCAGCACAAATGTCTGTATTAAGCAATGCTACTTATAAAATACACCCATTAGGATTAGTATGAAAAAAACACTCAAATTTTTCTGCTGATGTTTTAAAAATTAGTACCAGTGTGGTGTGTAAGGGCCAGAGTGAGTCCAGAAGATGGATTCAGCCTGGCTGTTGCTTTCCTGAGAAAGGAAGTGGGGCTGGGATCCCACCATGGTGGAAAGGGTGGTGGAGAGAATACGCTGTCTCTGGAGACAGGCCTGGGCTTATACCTTGCCCTTGGAAGGGAGATAACCCTTTTCCATGGAGACTAGGCCTCCAGCTTTATCAGTTCAGATGCCATTCCCTGAACCAGCCTGGACTTCTGCACTCCCACTGCAATCCTGAGGGTAGGGGGAAAATAAAGAGAATATGAGAAGAGACACATTGGAGAGGAACATCACCTTTATTTCCATATGGGATCACTGATTGGTTTCCATCGCTGGAGTGACAGCGTGACACAGGACAATGGGTTCCTGAGTGAGGGGAAAGCTATATGTGCTGCAAATGGTTTGCTAGTTCTCTGCATCAATTCAACAAGTGATCATGCAGCTATTGGCTAGATGAGCCTAAGGAAGCCCTTCCTGGCTTCCAAGTTAGACAGGCTTTTGTGTATGGGACCAGAGACAATGAAACAGCCGAAAGGTTGGCTTAACACAGGTTTATTGCATGATGGTCCGGGGGAACATGAGGCAATGGCGGATGGGTAGCTCAATATATACGGTGGCTATACATTTTGAATGTGGCTCCTCGACAGTCTATTGGTTACTGTCCGCGTGACGTCATGGACGGTCACGCCCTCCTTGTCCAGGTGTAGGTGATGGCGGGAATCTTCCCGCGCTGTTGTTTGCTGGTGACTCTGGGCCAGGAGAGCTTGAACGCTCGCTATTGCCACCCGGTGGTCATTAGCTCGCGTCCTATTGTAAGGGCTACAGTTAAGCAGCTGCTGGTTATAATGTTACACAAGCATGGTTACATTGGATACACGTGAATGGATACATTGTAAAAGGTACAGTACTAGAACACAACATCCCTCCCCCCTAGGATGGGACGAAGTCCCTCAGCCAAGATGGCTTATTGCAAACGCGTTTGGGCCGCGATGTGGGCTGACCTGCCCCAGGGGCGCTACTGCTTCCTCGTTCCCTGGTCCCTTGTCCTGAAACGGGAGAGGGAGACTTGTTAGAGGCTTGCCGTGGTTTGGCGGTTTTGGGGGAAGGGAAAAACTCCATTGTGGGCAGACCGGAGACATTCGGGGCTAACGAAAAACCCCTCTTCTCGCTTGGACGGGTGGGGGACCACTCCGCAGAACTTCCCCGGTTCTGAAAATCAAAATCTAACTCTGTTGGGGTATCCGTATTAGTGGGGAGATCCCGCGGGATATCTATGAGATCGGCTTCCCTTCTTTCTGCTGACAGATCCAGCAGGATGTCTACGAGGACAGATTCCCTTTCCTCCCCCCTTGGTGGGGACCCATGGCCCCCCTTCCCTCCCCCTTGGGCTGAACGGGTGGGGGAGAACCCTTACGCTGAATCCTGTTTCCCGCGGTCCGTGCCCTGCTCGTCGGGGACCCTGCGCCGGAGCTGGTCTGCATGTCGCCTCCAGAGTAGACCTGTGCCGGTCTCGACGCGGTACGATACGGGACCGGTCCGCTCTAAGATGACGCCCGGTACCCAGGCCGGGCCCGTGCTGGCGTAATTCCTGCAATACACGGGGGCACCCACGTCGAAACTCTTTGTGTCCTCTATGCCAATGTTCTTCCCCTTGTCCTCTACTCTCGTGGGGTCTAGCCTGGTTAGTATGGTGGTCAGTTTCCTGCGCATAAGCAGCTCCGCGGGGGAGTATCCTGAAGCTAGGGGAGTCACTCTGTAACCTAGCAGAAATTGGCACACTTGATGGTTTAGGTCCCCGGGCCCCATGCGCCGCAACGCAGCCTTGGTGGTGCGCACAAGGCGCTCTACTTGGCCGTTTGTGGCAGGGTGAAACGGAGCGGAGGTGATGTGCCGAATGGCATTGATTTCTGTGAATGCCCTGAACTCAGAGGACGTGAAACAACTTGCGTTGTCGCTTACGAGGGTGTCGGGTAAACCGAACGTGGAAAAAACCCTCCGCAAGTGCTTTATGGTTGTGGCCGTGGACGTGCTAGTAACCGGAATGACTTCCAACCACTTGGAGAAGGCATCCACCACAAGGAGAAACAGCGTCCCACGGAACGGGCCAGCAAAGTCTACATGAATCCGGGACCACGGTCCCTTCGCCGCGTCCCACTCCCTGTGAGGCAGGCGGGCTTCTTCTGGTCTGGAGCTTTGGCAGGGCTCACAAGTGCCGACCATGTGCTCGATGTCGGCGTCTAGCTGGGGCCACCAGAAATAGCTCCGTGCCAGGGCTTTGGAGCGCACAATTCCAGGGTGACTGACGTGCAGGAGTTTGAGTACCCGCGGTCGTAAGGACGCCGGGATCACTACTCGCTGGCCCCACAGAAGGCACCCCCTCTCAAGGGACAACTCTAACTTCTTTCGAAAAAATGGGTCAAACTCTGCTGCCGGGGAGGACGTGGCCACCCTTTCTGCACCCAGGAGCTAACCTTTGCTAAAATGTTGTCCTTGCCGGTCGCCTTGGCGATGTCGGCGGGCAGTATTGGGGGCGAGTCGAGGACCTCTATCATCAGCACCTGGTGGTCTGGCTCCCCCCCGCCCACGTGGCTGCTATCCTGGGGAAGGGAGGACCTCGACAGAGCGTCCGCATGGCTGATCTCCCTCCCGGGCCTGTACACTAACGCGTGCTGATACGCGTTGAGGAAAATGGCCCACCTAAGCATCCTTGGGGACAGGATCTGTGGCGTGGGCTTGTCTGCGGTAAAAATGCCTAGCAGGGGCTTGTGATCGGTTACGATTGTGAAGGGGCGGCCGTACAGGAAGTCGTGGAACTTTTTTGTTCCCGCAATTATCGCTAATGCTTCCCTGTCTGTCTGGGCGTAGTTTCTCTCCGCTTGGGACAGGGACCTGGAATAGAACGCTATTGGGGCCTCCCTTCCGTTTTCCATCTTGTGGCACAGCACCGCCCCCACCCCCACCAGGGACGCCTCACAGATCAGGACCACTGGTCGCCTGGGGTTGAAATGGGTGAGGATGGCATCAGACGCCAGAAGCTGCTTTAGCTCAGTAAATGCCCTCTCTTGTTCATCGCCCCACTTCCATGCCTCATCCTTTTTAAGCAATCTGTGCAACGGTTCGGCCACGGCTGCTTTCCGGGGAAGAAAGGAGTGGTAAAAATTCAGCAGCCCTAGGAACGACTGCAACTCGGGCTTGGAGGTGGGGCGAGGGGCCTTCTTGATGGCAGCTACCTTAGATGTGGACGGCCTTATTCCCTCAGGAGTGACACGGAACCCTAGGAATTCGACCTCGGTCGCGAAGAAGATGCATTTGTCTTTTCGCAGTCTCAACCCCGCCTTTTCAAATATCGCTAGAACCTTGTCCAACCTCTTTGCCAATTCAGCCCGACTTCCCCCCGTTATCAAGACGTCATCAAAATAAGGCAACACCCCCTTGAGCCCCTTCAGGAGGCGTTCCACGAGTGACTGGAAAATTCCAGGCGCCGAGTTTACGCCGAACTGAAGGCGCGTCACCTGGAACGCCCCCTTATGGGTGACTATGGTTTGGGCAGCCGCTGCGGCTGGGGTCACCGAGAGCTGCTGGTAGGCTTGTGCTAAGTTGAGCTTAGCGAAACACTTTCCCCCATGTAACCTGGCCAGCAAATGGCTGACTACCGGCACCGGATACGCATTAGGGCGAATGGCCTTGTTGATGGTGCACTTGTAATCCGCGCATATGCGTACCTCCCCGTAAGCCTTTAGTGCTGTTACAATTGGAGTTTCCCACTCCGCAGAATCAACAGGAACAAGAATCCCCTGGCCCACCAATTTGTCCAGTTCCGCCTCTATTTTGTCCTTGAGCGCGAATGGCACCCGGCGCGGTTTGAGTCTTATTGGACGGACCTCAGGGTCTAGGTCGAAGGCTACTGGGGGTCCCTTAAATTTCCCCAGTCCCTTTTTGAAGACTTCGGGGTGCGCGTCTCACGCCTCCTGAATCGGGTCAGTCCCAACGGCAATGGCGTGCACCCCCCAATGAACAAACTCAGGGGCTGGAACCATTGAGTCCCGAGGAGGCTACAATTCCCCCCTTTAAGAACAACTAGGGGGAGAGTCGCGGCGTGTTTCTTAAATTGGACCTGAAATTTTCCAACCCCCAACACTGGAATGCAGTTCCCTTGCACGTCCCGTAGTGTGGACCTCAAAGCTTTGAGTTTGGGCCGCACGTGGGGGGCAATTTTCAGAAACTCCTTCTGGGGAATGATGGAATATGAGGAACCCGAGTCAATTTCCATCCTAATGGGGGCCCCTTGTACTAGTACCTCAACAAAGTAACGGGAGTGTCCCGCGGACACGCTGAACACCGGCGCGTCGTCCTCGCTGTCGTCAGCGATGCGGCCCACGCCGTCTCGCTTCCTCGTGGCCTGGGTGCCGTCCTTGGGTCTCGTCGCGCGGTCTCTCGAGCTCTTCCGGGCCTCGCGCCTTTTCCTGCAGACCTTGGCGATGTGCCCGTGGCGGCCGCAGTTGTGACACTCGGTCTTTCTGAAGGGGCATTTGGCGCGGTCGTGGTTTGCTCCGCAGCCGTCGCAACGCCGGCCTTCCTTCCGGACCTTCCGGACGTCCTCGTCGTCGCTGCTCTCCGCGGACGACTTCGAAACTCGCCGGGCCGCGTGCACCGAAACATGCACCGAAGTCTCTGCCTTGCCCGTCTTTGGCCGCCAGTCCTGGAGCTCCTGGACCCCGGCCTTCGTAGCTTCCGCGGCTTGTGCCTCCTTCAGGACCTCCTGCAACGTGGGGGGTGGCTCCCGGTTCATCAATGTGCGCTGAGTTTCGGCATCGCTCAGGCCGCACAGCACGCAGTCTCTTAGTGTGATTTCTGCGTTCTCCCATTTGCATGGGCCGGCCGCCAGTCGCAGAGCCGCTGCGAAATCGGCGACCGTCTCTCCGGGCGCTTGGACTCGCCTCCAAAACGCGCTCCGAGTGGGGAACATCGCCGTCGAGAGCTGGAAGTACTCGCGCAGCATGTGCATGAGCTCCTTCACCTTGAATTCACTCGCCCTCCTCGGCGCGATCAGGTCCACCAAGACCCTCTTGGTGTCTGGCCCCAGCATCCTGGTGAATATGGCCCTTTTCTTTGCCTCATCCGTGACTTCGGATTCCACCAGGGCTCCCTGGAAGTCCATCTCGAAGATGTCCCAGTCTGCCGGTCTCCTGATTTCGAAACCGGCGCATGTCTTGGTCCCGTGGGCAGCCATAATCCCATCCTCGTCGCCAATTTTGTGTATGGGACCAGAGACAATGAAACAGCCGAAAGGTTGGCTTAACACAGGTTTATTGCATGATGGTCCGGGCGAACATGAGGCAATGGCGGATGGGTAGCTCAATATATACGGTGGCTATACATTTTGAATGTGGCTCCTCGACAGTCTATTGGTTACTGTGCGCGTGACGTCATGGACGGTCACGCCCTCCTTGTCCAGGTGTAGGTGATGGCGGGAATCTTCCCGCGCTGTTGTTTGCTGGTGAGTCTGGGCCAGGAGAGCTTGAACGCTCACTATTGCCACCTGGTGGTCATTAGCTCGCGTCCTATTGTAAGGGCTACAGTTAAGCAGCTGCTGGTTATAATGTTACACAAGCATGGTTACATTGGATACACGTGAATGGATACATTGTAAAAGGTACAGTACTAGAACACAACACAGGCTTTCATCTTTCTGCACTTTGAATGAAACTGTTCGTATTTGCCTTTCTGTCTAAGGTCTTGCTTAGGTTGAAGGAGGAGAGTGCAAAAGCTGGTTTGAGACTCAACATCAAGAAAACCAAGATAATGGCAAAAGGCCCTATCAGTCCCTGGAAAATAGATGGGGAAGAAGCAGAAGCAGTGACAGACTTTTTACATTTTTATGATCCAAGATCACTGCAGATGCTGACTGCAACCATGAAATAAAAAGGCAACTGATTCTTGGGAGACAAGCTATGAGAAACCTGTGGAACATAGTTAAAAGTAGAGACATCACCTTGCAAACAAAAGTCCACATAGTCAAAGCAATGGTATTCCTGGTAGTAATGTATGGTTGTGAGAGTTGGACCATGAAGAAAGCTGAGCACAGAAGAATAGATGCCTTTGAAATGTGGTGTTGGAGGAGAGTTTTGAGAGTCCCCTGGACAGCGAGGAGAACAAATAGGTCAATCTTAAAAGAAATTAACCCTGACAGCTCCTTGGAGGTTCAAATATTGAAGATGAAGCTAAAGTACCTTGGACATCAAATGAGAAGAGAGGATTCACTTGAGAAAGGCTTGATACTGGGAAAGGTCGAGGGCAAAAAAAGAAGTGGGGTAGCAGAGAATGAGATGGCTAGATGGTATTGTTGATGCAATGAGGACAGAGCTGGGTGGATCGAGGAGGATGGTGGAGGATAGGGTCACCTGGCATGCAATAGTACATGGGGTTGCAAAGGGTCAGACTCGACTATGTGACTGAACAACAATTTTTGCTGATCCTGAAGACTGTATCTGCTTTGACAACCTGCAAGTAAAGATATGAAATGACTGGAATGTTTCTTTTTTCCTTTCACTACCTTCTTAACTGGCCAGGCTCAGCCCTTGATCTGGGAGAGGGCTAGTTCAAAATCCTGGAGTGCTTAGCCTGAGGACATCATTTCCAGGTGGATTCTAATGCACAACTCGGGAGTAACAGAATTCCAACATGGTCAGTGAATACAATTATGGAATAGTTCTCAGGAAACCTGAGTTTGAATACCTGTATGGAAACACACATGGAGTGTGGAACAAGTAAAATCACTCCTAAATATCTCATTTACCTTGAAAGCCCCATTTAGGACACTCCAAGAGAGCTCCAACTTGACTGCATATAACAACAACAAAGAAAAATCACAAATTGATAGAGAAGTGGGATGAAGCCAACGTAAGACTGGATAAACAATGAGAATTAGAGGGGATTGAGAACAGACATTTTTCCCAAATTGGAGTCATTCTGTTTATGAGAGATAAATTGAAGAGAAGTTACAGAAGCTACTGTGAGATGTGCATCTCGTTAATGAACTCTACACAGAATTGTTAGAAAACCAGTTGGAGGCCAAGTGTAGTCAATGGGATGTAACCTCATTCCCAACACATATTTCCATTCGGCTGAACAATGGTAACTACTGGATATGTTCAGAATTGAAAAGACAGGTGTTTATCCCTCACTAGTCTTTCTCTGCTTACAATGTGCATATTTCTCCACATGTACCAAGATATGTAAAAATGCTGGCACTGAGGTTAATATTTGCCTAATAAACATTTTATGCATGTGGCCTCAAAACCTATAAAAGAAAATCTGCAAGCCAAAATCCCTATAATGCACATTATGTGAAAGTCTGTTTCATACTGTCTGTGGTGAATTTGAGATCTTCAGTAGAGATCCTTTGAGTTTCGCACAAACCTAGAGGTTAGCATGGTGAGTACATGCTACGGTGTTGTTGTTGTTGGTTTTTTGGTAGCACTCCCTTGTTTGTGGACCTCTGTCCCAATAGAGGTTAGGTTGGTTCCATCATTGGGAGTTGTATGGACATTGCAATGACAAATATGTTTGCACCAAAGTGGGTGGAAACTAATATTTTGGGATACTTTTTTTCCTGATAAAATTTCTAACTTCTTGGACTTCTCTTTAATTTAGCAGAGCTTTCAGAATAGTAAATTCTACTCTTCTTCTTAAGCAGTGATTTAGCCACATAATTTTGGATTCTGAATGTGATGATCATACAAGTGATCCTGTCTTTATACCATAAAGGTAAAGATCCTGTTCAGAACCATCAGAGCAGACAATTCTGCTGGTATGGTACTGCTGCAAGATTTTCATGTGTGCTATTGAATCAGCAGAGACTGATTACTTAAGAATACTTGGTTTTCATTTGCTTCAGAAGGTACATGATATTTCTTACACACACACACAAAAGTCAGATCATTTGCTCAATAGTCTACTTTGTGAGTGGATAGACTGGGCAGAATCCATTTTAGCAGTGTGTTAATTCACAGAGTTTATAACTGAGCAAGCCAGCATTGATTCTTCTATTCATTCATTAAAATCCTGTTGTGATGACAGCACTGCTATATGCCATGTGGTAGAGATGGGCCACATGATAGTTTTGAATAGGTATATGCACTGTTTACAAATATGGAAATAAGAATTGAATCAAATGTATGCACATTGGCAGCAGTAGGCACACAAATCCTTAAGGTAAAATCTGCCATCAAGACGTTGCAGTTAGAACTGGAAGGAAAGAACTAAGGAGGGTGCTTTGATGAATGCAGTAGAGAAGATCATGCTGCTTCCCTTAGAAATGAACCTACCTTGCATTTCCTATGGCTAAGTCATTGGCTAACTCAGGGGTGGCCAACCTTGGTGCTTCAGTTGTTCTTGAACTTCAATTCACAGAAGCCCAAGTCAGCACACCTGCTCAACAGGGCTTCTGGGAATCTAAGTTCAAGAACACCTGGAGCAGCAAAGGGTGGCCACCCTGGGGTAGATGATCAAAGCCTTGTGGTCACAGTATTCTTAATTTCAGATCCAGGGAAGAGAGACAAGATGAAAACTGTTGTAGGGATGCACAAGTTCTCTGGATCATTCTCCTAGGAAGGAATCAAAGACAACTGTTATTTTGGGTTTTATATCCATAAGTGCACAAAGACTGGCATGGACTCGGATAAAGACTCAGCCCCTAGTCAACAAAGATGTAGACCAGGGGTAGCCGAACTATGGCCCATGGACTGTAGTTTGGGCACCCATGGTTTAAGCAGAGAAAATGGCCTAAAATCTATTTCATCCTGTTGCAAAACAGATTGCAAGGTGTGTTTTACTTCCGCTCCCAGCGGGAGGAACCACGTGACTGGCCCGCTGAACCACATGACCTGCCTGTAGCCCAAAAATGTTGGCCACCCCTGATGTAGACTATCTTTGATGTCTAGCTGAAAGCATCAGACTATCACGGAGCTTCCAGAATAAGGACAGGATTTATCATTACATCTTATTAATCAAAAGGAAAAGAAGTTTCTGCTTTACCGTATGCATCAGACCAAACTTACTGAAAGCAGAAATATGCCCTTCAGTGCCCAGACTCCTCTCCCTCTTCCCGCCATCAAAAATCTCTGATCTACAGTATTTAATTTCATTACCATTACAGTGTGCTGGGGAAAAGTTTAATGTGCAAAAAAAATGCTATGTAAATGGCAACCGTTTTCCCTCTGAAGGTGAAGGAAAGCTTGCTGTCAGGTTGTCTGGTTTCCATGGCAACCCACAAAAACTTCAGCACAGTTGGGAGAATGTCACATTCCAGAGAGAAAGAAAGTGTCAAGTGCTAGAGTACCTCTGAATGGGAAATTACTCTTTTAGAAGAAGAAAGTTCATTTGCATTTATGGGTCTGACTTTCATCCTCAACTTTACAGGGCCCTGGCTGCACATTGTTTAGCAGAAACAAAATGGGATTCCACGTTGCTGATGAATCATCTAACTTATGTTGATGTTTAGACACCTGTAGCCAGTGGTGGACATCAGCAGATTCGCACCAGTTCACCAGAACTGGTAGCAGAAATTCCGGCTGGACCCACCCATCCAAGTTTTGAAATAAAGTAGTCCTAATTTGGGTGCAATGCAGGGCTATTCCCCAGGCCACACCCACCATACCATGCCCACAGTGTGGTAGTAATTTTTTTTGAGCCCACCACTGCCTGTAGCCCATTCTGATACAGTGGTACCTCATACAACATTTTTAATCCGTTCTACGGGGCTCGTTGTTGTACGAAACAATTGCTATATGATACATGCATCGTATAGCAATTTTACCTATGGGATGCATCATACAACTTTTTTTTTTGCTAAGTGGTTTTTCCCATTGAAAAATTGTTGTACTTTTTTTTCCATAGGGAAAATTGTTATGCGGGACACCATTTCCCCCAAAACCTAATTGTTATGCGATTTTGTTGCTATACGGGGCAATTGTTGTATGAAGTTCCACTGTACTTGCAAGTGAAATATAGTGAGCTATTTGCATGTATGTAAAACTAGTATGCCTCCCCTAGCAATGCCTAGAATTGGTTCACTTTTCGTTCAGCATAGCAGAGGGCTGATCAGGTCAATATAAAATTTTGAGAATTCATGCTGTGGCTTGCCATTTTACAAGTAAAATTTTACTTTCCCATTATGTGCTGCTTTGATACCATCAATCACCATCCATAGTGGCTGGCATTACGTAGAAGAGCATTTTATGAAGAGCATTATCGTTGTGGTACAGCAAAGAGCATTGTTAATGAAGCATGGAAAAAGAATAAATTTGTCTAATGGGTATATGTGTCAGATTTCAATTAAGGGTGTGCTGGAAAGGAAGGGAGCAAGAGAGATGAGTGTACAAATTAAACCTTTGACCTTCAGAAATGGGTGAAGGGGGGAACAGGGCAAAACAGGGTTGTTCAAGTTCTTTGAAAAATGTTCTAACATTCATAGATATACTATGAATTCAACACATGTTAATTGGCAAGGATGTTAATTTAGAATGGGTTTTCTCTACTTCAAAGGGAGCAGGTTTGTTTCAGACTCTAAAATATCTTTAAAAATCTTTAAAGTTGGCCAGAATTTTTTTTGCGTCATCTTAGGATGATGAAAAAGAGACACCTTGCAGACACAGGCCAGAGTTTATAGCCAGCAAATCCTGCTTCTCACATGGCAGTGACAAACATAACAAGCTCTACTTACTTCCTGCTTGTTTTCTGAGTTGCCTAGTGCTCTATTCAGTAGTAATCTGCAAAGAAATAAAAGAAAAGGCATATGTATGCAAGCAAACCTATAATAATAACAGCTATACATAAGCAGGTAGAAAAGCAACCTTGTGAAAATGCTTAAGATCATAAAAGGAGACACACAGTATTTGACTTTCATCAGCAGGAAAGATGGATCACATATCTACAAAGCAAAGGGTCTTTTGACTGGTGGCTCCTTTACTTTTGATTACCTTATGGACAAAGCTGATGCTGATGCTGTTGCTGTGTTATGTTTGGTGCCAGGTAAAAACATTCTTAACCTCCTGTTCTTATAGTTATTGTAGTGTTTTAGGTAGCTCCATATTTGTTAACTCTGCTCTTTGTTAATGCTCTTAATATTTGGATTTTATAGTGTATTTCTCCATAGTAATTGATGTCTGAATGATGGTGTCTCTCAGAAATAGTCATATTAACTAATAACACAAGCAGAAGGGCATGCTAAATTAAGGCAAAAGTGGTCATCTTTATGTATATTCATTCAAGTAATGAGTTTAAAAAAAGATCTTGGGAAAGAGCCATAAAGTCAACAGCAGAATAACTGCAGAATAACTGTTTCAGATGAAATGACCCCAGTGACCCCTTGTCCAAAGTATCTTCTATGGTAATATAGTAGACCATACTGCCAGGAACTCAACACCAAGTGTCAGGTGGCAGTTAACAAACCTGACAATTCTCAGGACTAACAGCCTTGGGTGCCAAAGTCCACAGAGAAAGGTGATGGGCTCCAAATGGATTAAATCCCACTTGAATCCATCTTGATGCAGGGCAGCAGCTTCATCAATACTGGCCTGGGGCTGATTAGGACTTTGCATGCCAAAAGGGCTCAGGGCCAGAAAGTGACTTGCGGAAGTGGATCGGTGGTATTATTATTATTATTATTATTATTATTATTATTATTATTATTATTATTATTATTATTATTATTATTATTATTATTATTATTATTATTATTATTATTATTATTATTATTATTATTATTATTATTTAAATTTATATCCCGCTCCACTCAACCCACGACCGACTCAGAGCGCTAACAACATATTATGATACATAAAGTTACAATATAATGATACAAATACACAATAATTGATCAGTACAATTACAGGGAAACAATAATCACAATAATACAGTATCAACCCTCCAATAACAAAGCATCAAGACAAAAGGGAAAAACCTCTTTTCAGAAGCCCCACATGTATAGTGCAAAATACAATCATAATGAGAATCACAATAAACTTTACAAAAATATCAAATCACAATCAATAGTACAATTAATACAAAACACAGACCAATAATACAATTAATTGTTTGATTTACAATTATAAAATCGCAATTAACAGTACATTTCGCAGCTGCCTCGCAACAGCAGCCAATCTCTTGCTCCCGCCACCCCTGTTCTCACCAAGGGGAAGAGTCCGGCAACATTGGCGGCTCCCCGGCATGGCAGGTCTTCTTATGGCCACACCGGGCTACCTTGCAACTGCAGCCAATCTGTCAGCCAATGGCAGGGGCCAGGGAGAGGCAGCAGCGAGGTCCCGTGGCGTTGGGCGCATCCTCCTTTTATCCCGCCAAGGCGGGGCTCCAAGGAGGGCAGCCCCAGGTGCCTCGCATCCCAGGCCGATGGCAGGGGCCAGGGAGAGGCAGCAGCGAGGTCCCGTGGCGTTGGGCGCATCCTCCTTTTATCCCGCCAAGGCGGGGCTCCAAGGAGGGCAGCCCCAGGTGCCTCGCATCCCAGGCCGATGGCAGGGGCCAGGGAGAGGCAGTATGGGTGTCATACTGCGATATGAAGGCAGATGAAAGGCCACTGCATTATATTCTCAGGACAGTCTTCATGACTGATCACCATGATATTTGAATTTGGATATATTTGAATTTGGATATGGCAGAAGAAGAAGTATTATAGATATTGAAGGTTCAGTCAATTACGTTTCTTTCAGGAAAAACAAGAATGGTTCATTCTTGAGGGAAAGAACAACCTGCTAACTCAACATCTCCCTTAGGTTTATATGTTTTTATTTTGTAAGAGGAATACAGGTGGGTCTGTTCTGCCCCATTTATACTGCTATGCTTCATCATGTGGTTGCCCCAGAAATGTATATATGCCTCTGATTCAATTTATTTACACATTTGTCCTGGGGACAGTGCACATTCCTAATAATGACAACTAGCATATTTTGCCCTGCCTTGCCGGGCAGTTTTTTTTGTGTTTTTTTTGTTAGGGGTGATTAGGGTGGTGGTCACTTGGATTTTGTGGTTTTTGAATTTATTTGATTTTTGATTTTTTGATTTCCATTTGGATTTTTTATTTTTTTTTGACTGTTGGATACTCTTCTGGCCTCTAGGTGGGGCTCCAATTAAGAGTGCAATTGTCTTTGTCTCTTCAGTTGTGCTGTGGAGGCGTGGAGGGAGGACGTGTTTTGTAGGTTCTCTTGAGTTGTTATTTTTTATTGTTGTTGTGATTTTGGGGTGCTGGGCTGGGGGGTTTAAGCAGAGTGTTTGTTTATTTAATTTAGTGTTTTGGCTTGGTGTTTAGTATTGTTTTTGGATTTTTCTATCTGTTTTTTGGTTTTTATTTTTCTAGTTGTTATTTCTTATTTTTAATTTGTTCATATTTATTTTTGTACATTGTGTTGTTTTTTTGATTTTGAGTATGGTTTTTTTCATGTTGTTGTTTTGTTGTAGTTAGGTGGTTATAGTGAGTTATTCATGTTTTTTCATTAGCTTTTTGTATTTTGGATGTGTTTTCTTGTGTTTGTTGTTGATTGTTTTGCTGTTTACTTGTTTATTTTGTTTATTCATTTGTATTTGTATTTTTAGGTTGGGTGTTCCTGGGAGGGTAGGGTGGTTTGGCTGGTGCCCAGGGTGGATGCAGGGCTGAAGGAGCCGGCCACTGTCACCTCCCCAGGCGAATGGGAAGTTCGCTGCGGGCGCCTTTGGTGCCCTTGCGTTCTCCATTGCCTGTGGAGGAGGCAGTGGCTGGGTCCTTTGGCCCTGCATTCCTGGGTGAATGGGGAGTGCGCTGCGGGAGCCTTTGTCACCCTTGTGTTTTCTGCTGCCCGGGGAGGGCACATGGCTGAAGGATTCAGCCATGGTCTCCTCCACGGGCTAATGGACCAGTCAGCAAAAGGTAAGGGGGCAGGGATTGGGAGGGGCAAAGTAGTGGGACAAGGGGGAGGGCAGCATGGTTACCGGGACCGTGTCTCCCCCCACTCCCTAACTCCCACCGATCGCACTTACCTTTTGCCAGCTGGGTCTTTCCCCACAAGGCGTGGCCTTCTGCATTGGGAGGTGCAGTGGCCTATCCTTTGTCCCTGTGGGCGTCGAGGCCTCAACACACACAGGGATGAAAGAAAAGGCCACTGGCGACTGCTGGACCCATGTGGCGATGGTTGGTTGGGGTAAAGGTAAGTGCGGGCGTCTCGGTAGGGGATAGTAGGGACGGGTGCGGGAGTTTTTGCCGGATTCCAACTGTTAACATCCCTCCTTATAGGTAAAGAGGTCACTAGAGGACAACTCTAATAAGATTAGGAACCTACACACATCTAACAGACTCCCTTATTCACACGTTCCAGTTCTAACACATGGAATTTGGCAAAAGGATAGAATTGAGGGAGTAGGGGTAGTAAGGAGCACCCTTTTCCTCTTCCCTCATGCTATACATTTGGAATATCAGGTCTGAATTGAACACAATGTTATTGCTAAGCTGAAGAACTGCCTTGGTGATACGTCATAATGAAATGAGAGGAATTAAATAGCTCCTACCACTACTCCACCTGTGACTTTCAATTTGGTTCTCCAGCAGCAGTTAGCATGCTTCATACCCACAAAAGAAGCAAGCTGCCATACACTATAGTAAAAAGCTACTGATTCTCCTTTCTATCCATTAGTGTTCTGCAATGAGGGGAGAGTTTGGTGATTTTACTTCTAGGTATATACATGTGTGGCCTGTTTATG
This sequence comes from Bradypodion ventrale, assembly GCA_035047345.1. Lineage (NCBI taxonomy): Eukaryota > Metazoa > Chordata > Lepidosauria > Squamata > Chamaeleonidae > Bradypodion > Bradypodion ventrale. The sequence goes on from JAWDJE010000001.1 coordinate 276,127,722, forward strand.
TCTGAGGATTCCCTACATTTCCCAAGAGGAAAATGTCCTGATCCCTCCATGATGATGAAATTGTGAGGTGGCCTACAGAAGAAAGGGAAAAGTCTTATACAGTGAACCCCTGCTTTAAGGAATTAATCCGTTCCATGGGGTTTTTCCTTATAGCAATTTTTCCTTATAGCAAAGTGTGGTTTCCCATAGGAATGCATTGAAAACCAAGTCTTTTATCTGTTCAAAACAGTATAAATGCGGTGAAAAATTCCAAAGTGCACTTTATAATGAGTTTTCAACAGAAAAAAATGGGGGGTTTTTTTTTTTTGCTTATTTCTGAACTTGGGGACATTAAATTGGTTTTCAATGCATTCTTTTGGGAAACCATGCCTTGTGCCCTCTAGTGGCCATCTCTGGTAATGACCTGCCAGTCAGCTGTTTCACCCATCACCACCCTGCTGTTTCTAAGCTGCTGAAAAGTGGCAAAAAGCCAGGGGAAAAATAGATAGATAAATCTTTATTGTCATTGTCTCCTTGCAGGAACAACGAAATTTCTTGGTTGCTATATATCAACTCGAATAAGGCATACCCCTTAATTTAAAACAGCTACAGAAACACCAATTAAGATAGTACCATACAGTACAATTCAAAAATTTTAAAATTTAAAAACTTAAAAACTTAAAAACTTAAAAATTTCAAAATTTCAAAATTCTAAAATTCTAAAATCCTAAAAATTAAAAATCTTGAAAAATTTTAATTTTTAAAATAAGATAAGATGACTTCAGCGTCCAGAGTTTCCATTTAAGGACAAAATTGCTCTGGAGAAGAAACTGTTCTTGAGATGGCTCGTTTTTACCTTCATTGTTCTATATCTCCGTCCCGATGGCAGAAGCTTAAAGAAGCAGTGGCCAGGATGTGATGGGTCTCCTACTATATCTAATGCTTTTCTGTGGCACCTGATGGTGTAAATTTGTTCTAAAGTGGAGAGTGGACAGCCGATGATACTCTCCGCAGTTTTAATAATTCTGTGCAACATTATCCTATCCCAATGAGTACTACTCCCAAACAACACACATCAGCCATAAGTGAGCATGCCCTCAATAGCACAGCGATAGAAGGCAAGCAGCAGCTTTTGCGGAAGATGTTTTTTTCTTAGAGTTCTCAAAAAATACAGTCTCTGCTGTACCTTCTTCACAAGCCCCCTTGTGTTGGCACTGCAGGACAGATCCTCCTCTATCTCAATGCCCAGAAATCTGAACGTTGCTACCCTCTCCACACAGGTTCCGTCAATCAAAAGTGGCTGGACATCGGTTCTCTGCCTCCTAAAATCCACCACAAGCTCCTTTGTTTTCTTTATGTTGAGGAGCAGATTATTGGTTCTACACCACTTTGTCAACTACTCCACTTCATCCCTATAGGCCGTCTCACCCTCCTTATCAGAGATGAGCCTGATCACAGTTGTGTCATCTGCAAATCCCAAAAACGGAGCAGACATGATTCTCCTGCATGCCAAGCACTGGGAGCAACCACAGCTGAGTCCGCTGTTGATAAACTCCCAGAAAACCTGTCCATATAGTGATTTTTTTCCCTTGAAGCAGACCATCATTTCTTATGGATTTCATTTTCCTGAAGTGAATTTTCTGGCAAGGGAGCTGTCCATAAAACAGGGTTCACTGTAATTCTGTCCTCCAGGTTACTCTCTACTTTACGCCATACCAACTGCAAACCTGTGCATGGGTTAGGAAAATGTGCCATATAGTGATTGAAACTGATCCCACAAGCTCCTAACATAAACATACAGATAAGTTGAAGAAAGTGAGTTATGTTTTTCATGACAAATAACTCTGAGGTGCAACCTCTGCAATCCATTCATTATGAGTGGCAAGTTTCAAGTGTCTAGGCCTCAGAAACTTGGAACTATGGCTGTGACACTCAGACATCATTTTCTTACATTGTCTGTCTGTCTGCCATGTTGCTCAGTAGGGCTTTGTACTCTTTGGCATCTTTGGGGCAAAAATATCAGACAAACCTTCCCTTCTGTATGAACTTGACCAGAATTTGTGGTCTTCAGAAGAGGTCTTGTTGTGGGTGTCGCATTAAAACTTTGGGGCTAAATTGCATTCTTTATAACTGTCTTCAGAGTGAACTTTCTCTCCAGAGAAGTCAGTATGCCTTTATCCGTATAGAACTTCTGGTGGGAGGTAAACACTTTTTTTTACTTGTCATAGCTTCTAGTTTTTGTAACTGGACCTTAAACATAAATTTGTTGTAAACTGTTTGTTAGTAATGTTTTAAAAGGTTTTGTGTTTTATATAACTTGGAACTCTTGGTAGGCAACAAAGCTATACACAAAGGAGGGAGATGTCCATTAGTCCATCTGTCCGTTCTTCCTGCCCCATATTGCATCGTATTCTCTGGGCATCATTACAACCATTATTCAATTAAATAAAATTCAATACTCCAAAAGCATACAAATTACAACCAACAATAAATGTAACAACAATAATTACTCTCCTGCCACACACTAAATAGCTTTGAATAAAATAGACAATTACAGTACTTATCTTAAAATCTCAGGTCTGCATTTTTTTTTAAAAAAGTTGCTTTAAAAAGTAGTTTTCAACTATTTCTTGAAAAACTGTAGGAAAGGAATCAGTTTGACCTCTACTGGAAGTTTATTCCAAAGATCTGGAGCTACTACTGAGAAAGCACAATTTCTTATACAGTATTCACTTTCTAGGCCTCCTTTGGTGTACCTATTCTTAGCATTGCAGACTACAAAGAGAGGGTGGGACAGGATGCTGTTTTGTGGGAGACGTTCTAGTAAGTATTATGGATATTGTGATAGAATGGGGCACTTTTTAAAAGTATGGATAAAGTTTCACCTGTGGCTGCAACTCTGTTTGGAGATATTTCAAAAATGGTCTGAACAGTTTGAGCTTTGCTAAATATTCAATATTTTCTTTCACTCTTCTCCCACCTTGTTTCTCAATTGCCATTTGAAAACAACAACAATCCTTTCTGAGATACTGTTCCTAAATTCTTGAGGTAATTTCTGCTGTGGTTTGGCAAAAGCTTGATATTTCTTATGACCAGATGCTTAATTTATCACAAAGAACATCGGAATGCAATGTGAATAAGATAGGCTTCTTTGCCTTTAAGGTTTAAAACAAGATGAAGAATGTTCTCGCATATTTTTCTGCAATACGGAGTGCAGTTCTTTCAGGCATTGTTCTGAGGATGTCATGAAATATAGATTAATGGCTGCATTTTCATACTTTTGATGTGCCATTTAACAAAATGTGAATTCTTTTCTACTTGGCATCAAAAGGGATGTGTTAGAATATTCATCTCGTATACATCAAATGGTTTCCTTGTATTCACAGATAACATCTCAGCTCCGAAATTTCTACTCTTTGCAACATCTGATACACATTAAATCACAGAATTAATTTGTTGCCTTGGCAGAACTGGAGAAAAACTGATGCAATTTAACTTTTAGCCAGGTGTTCCTCTACAGAACTTCATTGCCTGCTAGCAGAGAGAAGAAGGGGAGAGGATTGGTATGACATTTTTATTGGAAGTTTCTTAAGGTACCCAAAGGAGAAAAAAAGATGAATGGAGACCAGAAGATATTAGGCAGATCCTATAATTAGAGTTGGAGGGATCACGGTGGCTTAGTGGTTAAGATGCTGAATTTGATGTCTGGAAGGTCAGCAGGTCAGCAGTTTGAGACCCGAGTGCTGCTTGACGGAGTGAGTTTCTATCTCTGTCCAAGCTCCTGACAACCTAGCAGTTTGAAAGGAAGAAATTACAAATACATAAATAGGTACTGCTTTGGTGACAAGGTAAAAGTGTTCTTTGCACTCCAGTGTCTAGTCATTCCTGCCACATGACCACAGAAATATCTGCAGACACAGACAAAACTGGCTCTGGCTATAAGGGGCCATTCAACAATTATGTGATCCATTTTTTTGGGGAAATTGACCCCCTCCCCCCTATGTAATCTGACCATAATTTTCACTTCGAACCCACCTCCTTTTAAAATTACGTGATCCAGAGCTTTTGGATCAAAACTCTAATTTTTAGAGCTTTTCACTATTAGTACCTAATGCAGAACATATCAGGACTGGGCTCTACAGTGCCACAGCACACCTCACGCAGTGTTGTAAACAAATGCATCCGGTGTCTGTTGCGCCAAGCTGCAGAACCACCGCCCGCCTGATGCAAAAGGATGAGATATTATATGAATTTCTGTCAGTTAGAAATAGACTGCACAAGTAATTCAATAGTCTGAAATCGGATCAAAATTCCCAGAGATCATTTTTAAACCTTTAAAGTGCCATGTTTCAAAACCACAACAGCTCCAAATGGATTATGTAATCTTTGACCTGACCCCTCCCCACCCCCATGTAATTCAGATGGCAGACCCCCTCCCCCTGCTCAGGGATTACATAATTGTTGAATGGCCCCTAAACGGAGATGGGTACCGCACCTTAGACTGGCTTTCAAACAAGGGAGGACTTTACTTACAGTTAGAGTTGGAAGCATTTTAATATTGCAGGGATGTGGCTGAGGCTGTCCATGTTTTCAAAGGCAGCTGCTTTCTCGCTTCCCTGGGGGCTGTTCCTACGTAGAGCTGCTGCAAGGAGGGGTGAGTCTTCATCCTGCCCAATGTTCTCCTGCTGGCAGCTCTATGTCAGAATGGCTCCCGAGGAAGCGGTAAAGCAGCTGCCTTTGAAAACACTCCGGGGAAAGAAAAGCAAGACAGATGTTAGCAGCTCCTGCAGTGGATGGGTAAGCTGTTTGTCCTCGTCCTGGTTCTCCCCTTGCACCGCGCCTCCCTGCCTTCCTGGAGGACAAAGTGGCTTGTTTCTCTTAACCTTTTGGGAGCACCACTTTTTCCCCCAGGAAAGCAGGGAGGCAAGGGCCGAGGGGTGAACTGCCCACCTGGTGCCTCCTCACCCTCCCGGGATACAATGCAGCACTCCTGCCAAAGCCTAGAAGGTAAAGGGAAAGAAGCCACTTTGCAACCGCCTTCCCCCCCTCTGTGCCTGGGTCAGTGTTGCGAAGGGAGGGAAAGGTGATTGCAATGGGCCTACTTGTGCACTATGCCTCTTACAGAGTCTTCACTAAAAGCACCAGATATCTTTTAAATCTGGCGCTTTAGCAGGGGCTGCGGAAGAAGCTTCGTGAACATGCAAGACAAGGTTGCCCAGAGTCCAAAATGGCTGCAGGAGGTCTTAAATACCCATACAGCCATTTTGGACTCTGGGGAATTCCTGGTCTTAAGGCAAAAAAACATCATAAGCCGGGACATCATTTTGGTAGGCCATATACCACGGCACACATTATCCGAGGCATTCGTAAACTGGGGTTTTACTGTACAGTGGAACCTCATACAACAAAATCACATAACAATTAGGGGTGGTTTTTTTTTTGGGGGGGGGGATGGTGTCCCGCATAACAATTTTCCCTATGGAAAATATCATACAACAATTTTTAATGGGAAAAACCACCTAGCAAAAAAATTTGTTGTATAATGCATCCCATAGGGAAATTCAGTATACAATGCATGTATTGTATATCTATTGTTTCATGCAACAATGAGCCCCGTGGAATGGATTAAAATCGTTGTATGAGGTACCACTGTATTGCTTTCTGAAATGTCATTTACTTTCAAGTAAACACTTAATGAATGAATCCACCGGTAGGAAACAAAAAATTCAATGCTTTTGCAAAGCTATTGGTATTTCAGAGCCTCTAAATTGTTTTTTTTAATAGTCTTTATCATACTAGGATGAGCCTTGAAGGGAAATACTGTATGTGATGTGATCTATGTCTTTATGGCAGGGACAAACATTTTTCCCCACTCCCTAAATTTTAGGGTTGACACAAACAGTGCTTCTCAACAGAAAAAAATGGTGTTTTTTCTCTCCTGAATAGAGCTTTCAGAAGCCTTCAGTCATTGAATGATTTCATGTGGAAGTGTTGTAGATCTTTTCTCTAGAACAGGAGATCTGAGATTTTGCTAAAATGAACCAAATACAGTAATACCTCATAAAAAGTCCGCTTCATACAACATCGAATTCATACAACATCACCTAATTCCTTGAAAAAAGTTGCCTCATACAAAGTCGCTGCAACTTTGTATGAGGCATTGCAGGCCCACCCCCCAAAAAAGGACTCAGACACCAGTATAAGTGGATAACGGCATTGGGCCACATTTATTGATTCATGCCCTAGTCTGAATTATAAATTTCGATTGGTACTCAACCAATTATAATTCTTAAGGCAAGCAGGCCGCAGTAACACTGGTAAGGTTCCTCCCAAAATTGCCAACGGCAATTGGCTACAATGTATCCATTTGTATCCATTTGTTTGTTTACAACAAACAAATTGTTGACCGTAGTCAATAAACTAACTACTGACCCCACCCTCTGACACGTATCCGTAAAATAACGGGGTGATGCATGCTGCCTAGCTCGTGCCATCACCCCATTGCCTGGTTCGTCGTTGACCGGACAACGTTAACCAACTTGTGCCTATCTAGTGTTGGCCAGTCAATTGCGAACCTGCCGGATACCTGTGGGTCATAAATATTTACCTTACCAGTGATACCCGCCACACGGGGAGGCTTCAATAAAGACTCACCCCCCCCCCCCCCCGAAGACCGTCAGCTCGGTCAACAGGCCTGCTTGCAAATCTTCCAAAAAGAGGTTCATACCTCCGGGCGACAGATGGACCCCATCCCCTGTATAAAGATCACAGTTTTGGAGACTAATGGTGGGGTGTCGGATGACGCGCCCCCAACCCTTGTCTATAACGAACCGGGCTACTGCCCTGTTCACCGAGCGGCGAGCACGGTCAAGGGCCTGGAGGTTAATGCCCCCCCTGTAAGCGTGACGCGGTATGATGTCCGACCAAATCAGGGTTGTGGCAGGCCACACATAATGCAAGTAAGCCAGGTCACCGCAGCTCGCATGTTTCAACGACAGGCCCATGACCTGGCCTAAATCATTGACCCCAAGGTGTATCACCAGGACATCAGGCGGGTCAGCATCCCTGATGGAAAAAAGGAATGGCAACAGTTCCCGCCATAACATCCCGCGCTTACCATACCACCTAAGACATGCGGACGCACGTAGTCCCAGCTGGGGTCCCCACTCTGTCGCCGCAGCGTACTGCCCTGCCCAGTGCACGTAGCTGTGGCCCACCAGCCATACTGCCACCGGTGTGATTCGACACCCAGGGTCTGTCAAGGAAAAAGGAAACAGGACAGTGACTTAACTGGTACTCACAATTGAAGCGGGCGAACGTACAACTGGAAACACTGCGATCCCCACCTCCCCATCTGGCGTATCTCAGCCCCAGATTACCCAAATGCAGCCGCGGTAGAAGCAGCTCCTATTCTAAAAGAATGGGTGCCGTAACGAGCCCCGGGGAGGCCCACACTGGACAGTGCCTTACCGGTCACCTTCCAAAATTGAAATTTAGTAAGGGGAGACCCATCTTGGTGGCAGAAAAACGGGCCAGGGTGCGTACCACGCAGTGCAAGGAACTCTCGTAGGGCACCAACCGGACAGATGTCTGCAATGGAACATCGTAGCAGTCTTACACCACTGCCGACACCGTGCTGATCGACCTTTGAGGAGCGTATCCTCAACTGAGCCCACTCATCGGAAACATAGACATCTTCGAGTTCCAGTGCCCTACGCGTCGCATCCACCTTAGACAGTAGCACCAGCTCACTGATGCGGAGCGCTCCAAAAAAGGCCACCGTGGTAGCCACATGAAAGAGAGCTGCCTCATACCTGTCAAAACCCAGGTCATGCCAGCCTCTTGCAAGGTGGGTAAGGACCCTTGGAGAAATTGGGTGGTGGCTGTCCGGGCAGCATCCACGTTCCCGTGTCCACCCTTCCAAAACGTGTCGTATACGGAAGTCAGTTGTGCTGTCAGCATAACCCCCCACTTTGGCCATGAATGCCAGTGCTGACAGCCTGGATGCTATGGTGCGGGGAGCTAGGCCCTGATTGTGTAGGTAAACCATGAATTGAAGGACATGTGCCACTGGAATGGGTCAAATCTCGGGCAAGCGGAATTGCACACAGAAAGCCTGAAATTTAGTGAATGCATGGTGATACGCCTTACGCGTGCGGGGCGCCAGCGACATGCCGATCGCCCGGTTCACCTCTCCTTGCCAAACGTCCATATCTCATCCAGGAGCGGCGAGGGAAATTCCTTTGTGTCCGGAGCTAAGGCCAGGAACCGGGGGATCTGCAGGCGGGACAAAGCATCAGCAATGTTGTTATTAATACCTGGCACATGTCTGGCCCTGAATAGAACATTGAGGCGTAGACTGCGCAAGAAGTTCTGGCACACCAACGCCATAACCCTGAGTGATTTAGACGTCTGTGAGTTGACAATGTGCACGACCGTAGCATTGTCACACCAGAAATGAACAACTGAATTGGCCCACTCCGCACCCCATAGCAACAAAGCTCCCAGTATGGGAAAGAACTCGAGGAATGTAAGATCGCGTAAACGATCCGTGCCCCTCCAAGCTGGAGGCCATCGGCCATAGGCCCACCTCCCCTTAAAGTAAATCCCATAACCCAGGGACCCTGATGCGTCCGACTGAACCTGGAAGCGAGGGGACACCAGAAGGTCAGATCTCCAGAATGACACCCTTTGAATTCCTTAAGGAACTCAAGCCAAATCAGCATATCCTCCTTCGTTCCCTTGTTCAGTCGGGCCCTATGATAGGGCCTGGATAGGCCAGCCATGGCATCGCACAAGCGTCGAGCAAAAGCTCTGCCAGGCGCGACCACCCTGCAGGCAAAGTTAAGGTGACCATGCAGTACCTGGAGCTCACGAAGTGACACCTTGCGTTTGGCCAGCAAGGCCAAAATCAGTGCAGTGATCCTTGAAACCTTGTCAATGGGTAACCTGGATGCCTGTAAAACGGTGTCAATTTCAATACCCAGAACGTGAGATTGGTTGATGGGCCCTCGGTCTTTTCGGGCGCTAAAGGGACACCAAGTTCCTTCATTAGCATCTGAAATGTGTTGAGGAGACGCGTACACGTGTCCCAGCCCCGTTCACCCCCGAACAAGAAATCATCGAGGTAGTGGGCTACAGACCGAGACCCCGACCTACGAACAAAGGCCCACTGGAGGAAGGTGCTAAAACGTTCAAATGCCGAGCAAGAGATGGAGCAGCCAAAAGGCATGGCTTTATCAACATAAAACTTGCCCTGGAATCTGAAACCTAGCAACTCGAAGTCGCCCGGGTGCACCGGCAGCAGACGGAATGCAGACTTAATGTCACACTTTGCCAATAGTGCACCCGGGCCACAAGAGCGCACCATGCGCAGGGCCTGGTCGAATGATGTGTATCTGACCGAACAAAGGTCATCAGGGATGGCATCATTGACCGAATAGCCAGCCGGGTATGACAGGTGGTGAATCAAATGAAATTCTCCCGGTGTCTTTTTGGGCACTAACCCCAAAGGGGAAACCTTCAGGTTGGGAAAGGGTGGAACATGAAAGGGGCCAGCAACCCTGCCTGCATTAAACTCCTTAGCAATACTCAGGGCGGCCACCTCCTCCCTGCCCTTAAGAGAAAGTAAGTTGGGGGTATCTTGGGGGCACCTATCCCCTGTGAACGGAATGCGAAACCCTCGCTGGAAACCCTCAAGCAGGTAACCTGCGTCATCCCTCCTCGGGTATGTTGCGAGCCAACGCTCCAACATGACCACATTAACTGGGGAGGGGGCCTTTTGGGTGACCAGCTCCCTCAGCAGCAGGTCTGCCCGCTCCCTGTCCACCTCTACCTCTGCCCCGAGACCCGCCTGCTCGCGGACACGCAGTGGCGGCGTGGGGGCCAGCGCAAGAGGGACACTCGTGCTTGTATCGGCACTGTTTTCTATTGCACGCAACATTGGCTGAGAAGCTCCAACACAGCAGGCGGGTTGGAACCCCCTGCCCCGCCACCTGGCGGGGTGCCTGGGCTGGAGCGGCTCGCTGGACCGCATGTCCACAATGATACCTCTCCCCAGGCGCGGGGCGCATGGGGGTCATATACAGAAGCCAGAGCTTCTGGCAGGGCTCATCCCACCTCATCTCCGGGTGTAAGGGCACTCTCATTCGAAATTCCTCGTCGTAAGCCAACCACGATGGGCCAGGGAAATCAACCATTGCCCTGTAAATATTGTCCAAATATTGGACCATCGGGATGGCCAGATCGGGCCGGGCCTTGAGGTACACCACCATGTATATGAGATATGCGGGCAACCAGTTGGCCCACGTGAGTGGTGGCTTGCGACGTCGGGACTGCTCTTTGTCCTTCTCATCCTTCCCCTCCCTCTCCTCTTTGGTAGGTTCCCTGTTCAATAGGGAGAAAATGTCTACATATTCTCCCTGCCAAATCTTCTCCCTCGTGGCCTGAGCTAAATGATCCCCAAGGGGCAAAGAATACCCCGCTGTCGGGAATGCCGACACCGGCACGTTAGCAGTGCAGGACATCAAGAAAGGGACCTGAACCGCCCCTGAGACCCCCTGTTGTATGTACAGGGGGACCTGTAAGCGGCAAAGCCGCACCTGGGTAAGCCGGGGGCTGCTGTCCCCCCACCCCAACGTGACGAGGCCATGGCCACTGGAGACCCTCCCCCATAGTGGATGGTGGTGTGGGAGCATTAACTTGAACCGGATACTCACAGGGTGCACCCCCATGGGCCGCCCCCACTGGGGGTTCCGGCCCACGGTGAGCGTCGGAGCTCGCGACCGCAATCGAGCTCTGCAGACCCATCTGACCACCACCCGCCGGTGGTGTCTGCTGCGCGGGGAGCTGCGAGGCCGCGGCGGGCGCCGACCTGTGCGCCTCGAGCAGCTCAACCCGGCCGGCCGCCTGCTGAAGACTGTCAGCCACCGCAGCGACCTGTCAGCCAAAAGGTGCCCCAGATGGGTTGGATATCCCCAGGGATGCCTCCAAGGCCGCTACGCAGGCCAGTAGAGCATCCACCGTCACAGAGCCCACTGCGTAAAGGGGGCCAAGCGGGCCGGACGGCCCGCTGGTCGCAGGTCCCGGGCCCGGTGCCAAGGCACTTGGGCCCGAGTAGGGCCATGCCCAAAACTCTGGCCCCCGAGGGGCCGGGGGCATGCCCTGCCAGGGAATTGTACCCAGCCCTCCCCCCTGATTGAAACCTGTGGCCGGGGGATGCGAGCCGGGGTCCAGAGGCCCGGCGGTGCCATGCCCACCCACCTGCCCCAAGCCCATGGCCGGCAATTGCTGGCCGGGGGCCGCAGCCCCCACGGGGCTGGTCTGGGGCTGTAAAACCTCGGGCCACGGACTAATCTGCCCCATCCCACCGGTCCCGGTGGGAGCCTCCGCAATGGGGGCCTGTTGGGTGGGCGCAGTCGTGGTCCTCCGACCCGGCTGCCGCCTCCTGGACGGGCGAACTGAATTCGCCATAGCCTTCTTCCTAGAAGGCATTGTAGAATCAAGGATGGTGGGAAGCCTAAGAAGAAGGCGAAGAGCCAAGCTGTCTGCCGCTGAAAAAGGAGGCTTCCCTGCAAAGCGAAGAGCGACGGGGCAAAAAACTTCTCCGCTCCGTCGCTTTCGCAAAATGGCAGCTCGGCTGCCTCGTGGCCAACCCTTTTAAAGAGGGCTGGCCACGCCCCCCTAACTACCCGGATGTCCAAGTCCAGTGGGGGGGGGGCCGCAAAGAGCGCGGCGGCCATTTTGGCGCCGCGCTTGCATTAGGGCAGTACAAAAGGCAGGATGCATGCGTGCATTGCTCTTGTGGGTTTTGCACGAGCTTGTACAAAATGGATGATCAGCCGCATGGCTGCAGATTAACACTGTGCTGCATGATGGGACATGTTAACTTTTAAACCTGCACTTCATAAAGTTTTCAAAAGTTAAAAACTTGTTGTATGGTTTGTCCCTTAAAATCAGGGTTGTTTGATATGTTTTTGTAATGTTTTTAGCCTTTAGAGAATGATTTCTTCAAGTTCTGTCAGTTTCCTGTCTGTTTCCTTGACTTTGCCCTGAAGTCTGTGCTGTTACAGTACAATATATCTCTATGGAAACGAAATTGTATGAGGCATCGCGGCAAGGATTTGGACGTTGTATGAGGCATCACGGCTAGGATTTTGCATGCCTCATACAAAGTCCAAATTCGTATAAAGTCCAAACTTGTGGAACCAAGTTTGGATGTTGTATGAGGTATCACTGTAAGCTTTTATAAGCTATATAAGCCTCTCCATCCTCGTTGGGGGGAAAATCCACTATCAGTGATCATATTTGGTTGCAATATCTGGAATAATAGATTGTCACTAACATCTGCAAGAAACAAAGGAAAGAGAGTATGTGGGTTTAAGGAGAATGAATGTGTTTATTATGGCAGTTTGTTTCTGCTTATGAACTTCACACTAAACCCCATATTTTATAATGTTTTTGGAAATGCATCCAAAATTCCTATTTTCATCCAAGCATGGTTCATATTTTGAAGGAGAGACGCCTCAACCCAAGATTTCTGAGTGAGGTGCCTCCTCTGGCTTGGGCCATATTTCTTCTCTTTTCACTCTCAGCAAGGATGCCATGGTTGCCCTTCTTTTGCACAGTGTAATCTCAGTCTGAGAGAAAAAATAACTTCCCAGGATGAAGTGAGCTTGTTCAGATGGTCTATGAAGGTAGGGAAAGGAGACGATGGGAACTGGTGTCTGAATAGGACTTTTTAAATTGTTGAGCCTGCATTGCCAAACCTGATGCTCGCAAGAAGAAAGGCAGTGATGCACTGTAAAAAAAATTACTACCCACTTGGTGGACATGGCTATCTGTGGGTATGGCTATCTGTGGGAGTGGCCTCAACCCCCCCCCCCAAGGAAAAAAAAGAAAGAAAAGAAAGAAACCTATCTTGCTCTCTTGCTTCGCGGAGATGAGGAGGAGGAGTCCCAGAGTAGCGGTGCTGCTGGGAGGTGAGCGGGGCAAGTTGGTGGGCTGGCGCTGGCTGGCCTCCCTCTTGCAGCGCTGCTGGAAATGCATCCCTGCCAGCAGCACTGCTGGGAGGTGAGCGGGGCGGGTTGGTGGGCTGGCGCTGGCTGGCCTCCCCCTCCCAGTGCTGCTGGATACGCATCCCATTTGCCTTGCCCAGGGCCAAAGGTGCAAGGGAAGTGCAGAGATGAAAGTGCGCCTTTGGCCCTGGGCGAGGGAAATGGGACGCGTTTCCGGCGGTGCTGGGAGGGGGAGGCTGAGTGGTGGGCGTGGCCAACCAAGTGGGCATGGCCTGGAATTTCTACTACCAGTTCACCGGAACTGGTAAAAACCTGCCACAGTACAACACTGAAGAAAGTATGAAGTTGAAGAAAGCTCTGAGAACTGGCCTGGCTTGCAGAAATACAAAACAAAATATGCAATATCCAAAAGAGTTCACTAAGAATGCTTAATTGTTCACTAAGTGCAGGTTGGGAAACCAGGGGAGCACAGTAAGAAACATGGGATGAACGAGAGTTGCCTACAATAGACAATTCCGAACAGGGCACACGTTGTCTAGCCTGATCCCTTAACAGGAATGCTTCACAATGTAACATTTAGTTGCAGGTTCCATTTGTCAAATCTAACTCATTGTCCAATACACTTTTCATTGGTTCTATAATGAAAGGTCAAATGGAACAACAACAACAACAACCCTTACTAGTCCCATTCTATCAATACTTCGACCTAGGAGATCATTGCTCACTGAATGTGCTAGCAAACCATCCTGTCCTTGAGGCCCTACAACTTCCTAGATTAAAGTTGTAGGACACTTACACAATTTTTTTAAGGATGAAAAAATGTGATAGGAAAACATATTGCAATTTTCCTCAGCGAAGCTTATCTTTCATTTGCTCTTAAGCATGGCATGGCTCAGAGATTTTTGATATACTTTGCTCTGATGATGTGTTATAACCAAATAGATTGCTTTAATATCCGAGGAAGATTATTTCCCTATTCTGGAAAGCCGTTGCATTATCATGAATTATTATGCCATATATTGGCATATATTGTCTCAGTCTATCCCATCAATATAAACTTTATGGAAAGGTCACCTGGGACATCATATCGATACCACAACAGAGAGATTTCAATAGAGAGAGGCTTCCTTTTTTCAACAAAAACAGTATGTATATATTTTAAGTGTTTTTTTAAAATTGTGTGACTTCAAACACCGCTTGAATTTGGACATGGGTATCTTTATCTGGACCACAGTGGCTTGGTGGTTAAGATGCTGAGCTTGATGACTGGAAGGTCAGTAGGTCAGCAGTTCGAGACCCGAGTGTTGCATGATGGAGTGAGCTTCCATCATCTGTCTCAGCCCCTGCCAAACTAGCAGTCTGAATGCAAGAAATTGCAAGTAGATAAATAGGTACTGCTTTGGCGGGAAAGGTAACAGTGTTCCATGTGCTCAGTGTCTAGTCATGCCTGCCACATGACCACAGAAACATCTGCAGATGCAGAGAGCTCTGGCTCTTTGGCTGTGAATGGAAATGAGCCCTATCCCCTAGAGTCAAACATGACTGGTTTTTGAGCAAGGAAGACCTTTACATTTATCTTTATCTGAACTTAGATATATACTAGCTATTTTGCTGGGCCTTGCCGGGCAGGCATTGATTTTTTTTGGTGTGGGGTTGGTTTTTTTTTTGGGGGGGGGGGTGGCAAAGGAAGAAGTTGATGGACAAAGACGTGGCAAGGGTGAGAGGCAGGGATCCGCTAGGGAAGGCACCACCCCATACGGATTACTGCCTCTCACCCTTGCCATTCTCCCTCTGCTGTTTTGAAAACAGCCCTTGAAACAGCGGAGGGGAAATGGCAAGGGTGAGAGGCTGATGTCCTCATGCCTGATTGGCTGAGGTGTGCAGTGGTGCAGAAGATGCTGGGAAGCGTAGTTTTTTTGTTTTTACGTGTTCGTGGGGCATTAGCCCCACTCTCGGCTTTTGGACCCTTGCGGCGATGGTGTGAAGGACAAAAGGATAGTGTGGCCGGTGCATTACAGGATAGGCTGCACGTGTGTGGACGTGCATTCCGCACACACACAGCTACATCCCATTCTTATAGATATAAATTACTGGGGAAACCTTGCCCTCCATTAGGGTTGCAACTAATGCAGAACAAATGCCAAAAGGGCCCAAGTCATCAAAATTTAGAGGGCATCAAGATCCAGAGGTGAACTTATTAGATAGTGCTAGGGAAACAGATGCCAATGCCTTATTTCCTTCTTTGCTTCCCTTTTTTCTGAAAGCATAAATCCATCTTTCTTTGGTGTGTGTGTGTGTGTATGAAATACAATATTCCCCTCTTTTTTGTGGTTTCACACCCTTGCCTCGTAACAGAGTTATTAGGAGACAATGACAGTTACTCTAAGTGCCAAAATTCCTACTTACAATTCAAGTTTCCAAACAGTGTATGTTTCTTATGATTGTTAGGATAATAGGGCTTATAGCCCTTCCATGGTATTGTATTGGTTCACAGTTTGTCTCTTTAAGAGCTCCTCTGTGCTATGCCACAGGTGTATCAGATCACAGGGTGACTCACCAGTTCTCTACTATATAGGAATGCACTCTGAGCATTCTCTTGAGCTGCTCTTGCATGAACAACTGCGAGAGGAAAGGATTCCTATGCTCCACGCTGGTTTAATGCCTAGCTAGCTTACTGACTGAACTGAGCTGCTCGATTCAAACTGCTGACATGGCTTACCACTATCTCTGGCTGCTCCTGGAAAGAGGCTGGTGGCTTTGCCTATGCCACAGAGTTACAGCTTTCTACTGCACGGAGGGAAACTGTTTTGCTTTGAACTATTTTGCTTAGACACTTGTTATCTATTTTGGACTGCTGCCAACTTTGCTGAGAGCTGTTATCTCAAGCATGTGTTTTGTTTTCTCCTGTGTTTGCCAAAGCTGAAAGTAAAGCATATTTCTTTTGCTTTTACTGCATGCTTGTCTGTGTGAGATTCATCCCAGCTGATGCTGTGTGCCCACAGCTTTGCTGCTTTGCTCTGAGGGCTTGTCTATTCACAGACAAGCCACATTGGTGTACCCTAGCGTACCCCAACACCACAACAATGATGCTAATGTGAGGGATAGAATAGGAGGGGCAGGGGAGGCTTAGAAGATGAAAAGAGGGTGCTTAGTCTTTTCAAATGTCCACTCAGGTATTGATCACTGCTGGTCCAAGATATTTGACTGCTCAAGATCTAAAACAAAATGGCACCTTCCATCCTAGAAACAAATGCTGCCTGAACTCACAGTTGACCCATAGTGACCAAATGGCATCCCCCTGCATGGATCTTATAATATCAGGATAGCATCCTTAAAAATTGAACCACTAGGTAATATTTCAATTGACTTTGAATTTGCTACAATTGGAATACTTAATGTGTAAAACAAATCTCCCCCCCACACACACCCCATGGAGGTTACTGGAATTTGCATTTCATTAACTTGGCCAGAGAAGAGGCCTATAGTCTCAATAGCAGTGGTGGGCTCCAGCCAGTTCGGACAGGTTCGCGAGATCCGGTAGTAAAACTGGCTGGCCCCGACCACTGCCCCTAAATGCCCCACCCTCCTCTCACCCCATTCTGGACATGACTTCAACATCCTTGCTGCTGGGTCCAGGCTCCCGGAGTGGGGTGAGGCTGAGCCAGCAGTTACTCTGCTGCAGTTACTCTTTAAAGGAAAATTAGAGCATGGAAGTGTAATTGCTAACTAATGGTCTAATGAAGTGGACTCGATCCACAAAGGTTCACATTAAAATACAGCAGTTTAACCATGCTCACCCAGTCATCTGGCCATGCCCACAGAGTTGGCAATGCCCACAGTGTGGTAGTAATTTTTTTAAAAAAAGTTTTTATTCAAAATTAATATACAACAATACATACACACAAAGAAAAAACATTGAAAAATTAATAATAATAAAAAGACATAACAAACCTCAACAACATTAGAAAGTACAAAAATATTGGTAGAGATACCTGTACATCTTTAAAACTAGCTATACAATTGAAATATATTAGTTCATCTTTAATACTTTTATAGTTGTGTAATATTCATATATAATACTTTTTAATTGTTGCAATCTTATCCATCTATAACCAATCACTCAATAACTCTACCAATATTATAATTATTACATTTTGTAGCAACAAATAATACCCAGGTGATATTTACATTTGTCAAGGAAGCTGAAAATATTTGTAATTATACATTTGATTTCCAGAAAGTTAATTGGTCGGTTGCTGGCGCACATTTGTTTCCTTTCTCTGTTGCATATTCTATAAAGGTTTTCCAAATTGCAAAACAAATTATTCTCTTTAACAATTTCTCTTTTTAAATTAATTTCCCAAGTTAATTTATCATTTAGGGCCATTGCCCACATCTCTTTATATCATTCCTTAATTACAGGAGCATTTTTGCCTTTCCATTTCTGAGCTATACACTGCCTTGTATTAGATATCATGATTGAAACAAGATCTTTCATATATATATATCAAAATTTAAATCTTCTACATCAGTTAACAATGCTATGTGCGCCTTTAAATTGAATTTAACATCAATCATACGCTTTATTTCGTTTTCAACTGCTGACCAGAATGGTTTTAACTCATTACAGTCCCACCACATATGTGAGTAGGTACCTCTCTCGTTTTTACATCTCCAGCATTTCGACGATTTTGATTTATCCATTTGATGAAGGCGAATAGGTGTTAAATACCATTTCCATAGCATTTTGAAATTATGCTTCTTAACCCTCACTGATAATGTCTTCATGATCCTTCTATCCCATATTTTTTCCAATTTTCTTTACTTATTTTTATATCTAGATCTTGCTCCCAAACTGTCCTTAAAGCTTCTTGTGAATTATCATCTGAATTAAGTAATTTATACAATTTACTTACAAGCCCCTTAAATTCTACCGCATCAAATCTTAAACTACTCAGTAAATCCTCAAATTTGGGGTTTGTTCTATTCAGACCGTCATCTGCCATATACTTTTTTGTCCAATTATCTACACAGATAACTTGAAGCCAATTTAACTTTAGTTGTTTATATATATCCAATTTTTTCTTTTTGTCTTTGCAAATCCTGGTCCAATCCTTCAACTTTGACACCTCATTACTTTTAATAACTTCTTCTGTTCTTCTACTCATTTCAACCGGAAAATTTCCAATATCCATTAATTCTATAATTGGGGAAATATTAGGAGCTAACTTCTCTTTTACATCAATCCATGTCTTCATTGTTGCTTTCAAAAGTTTATTTTCAGAGCTAATAGCTACTTTAATTCTATCTAGAAAAGCTGCTCGCCCTATACCATTTAGCTCTTTCATTTTTATGCTACCCCATATAACTTCTTTTTTAGTCAAGAGTTTACATAAGTTCCTCACATGAAATGCTTTATAATAATTTTGAATATTAGGGAGTCCCAATCCCCCCTCCTTTTGATTCTTATACCATAAGCTTTTTGTAATTCTAGCTTTTTTACCGCCATTACAGTATTTATTTATCAAATTTTGAAATAACCTCAAATCTTTTTCTTTCAGTTGAATTGGCAGACTATCAAATAGCAAATTATTTTTTGGTAGTAGTTTCATTTTAGCCAAGGCTATTCTGCCAAACCACGACAAATTCACTTTGTTATATTTTGTGTCATTTCTTGGAGCTCTTTTAACAATTTATCATAGTTTAGTTTTTTTAATTTCTCAAATTTATCCAAAATATTAATTCCTAAATATCTTACCTGTTCTTTTATTTGTATTTTATAATTGTTTTTAATCTTTATCGTATCTTCTTTACTAATTTTAAGCATAATTGCTTCTGATTTCTCCCAGTTTATCTCTAAACCAGTAGCCTCCTGAAAATCTTTCAAATGTGCTTGAATTTTTGGTACTGCAATTAATGGTTTTTTTTATTATTATTAGGGTATCATCGGCGTATAGGTTGATTTTAACTCCTTCCACTCCAACTAATTTGGTATCATCTCTTATTACGTTTTCCATTAATCCCATTGCCATCACAAATAATACTGCAGATAGAGGGTCTCCTTGTCATGTACCAGCTTCCAATTTACTTTCCGGTGTATATTTATCATTAACCTTAACTCTTGCTGAACTTTGTTGATATAAATTTTCAATTATCCAATTATTAATTTAAGGATAATTGGAATTTTTTTTAAGCCCACCACTGCTCAACAGAGCCATTTGGAGAGAACAATAAGCAGAGGCCTGGTTTCCTGTGTTTGCTAAATGGGGGAGGGATATAAAATGGACTTTTACTTCACATTCATTTTTAAGAACAGAGCCTAGCAAACAGACCATCATGCCATGAACATTTGGACTTGCATAGATGATTTCCCTACCTTTGCATGCCTAAATAAATGATCTTGAATCATGAAATCTCGCAATGATTTTTTTTTTAGTGATTTAAAAAATGGTATCACCTCCTTCTTTTACATTTGTTTTGCATATGGATCGCACAGCTGATTTGTTTGTTTACTATAATTGATCAGTCAAGCAAGGTCACTGTGCCATAACAATCCTGACAGTTGAAGTGTTTATGTTGCAATTTGTAAATATGGAGAGAAAGTTTCAAGAAATGCCTTTTCAGATGCTTTTCCCCCAAACAGTATGAGACAAATTCTACACAACACTACTCAACACGATTTTTTGCCACACACACTGAATATCAACAACACAGGCAGCATGTAGCACCGAGGCAGCAGGCTTCATTTCCAGAAGCCAACAACATCAACATCATGGATTTTCCTCAATAAATTCAAACTGCCTTGCTAGGCAAGCATTTAAAATGATTTTCTCTTCATGCTATTTTCATATGCTTCAAGCTAAGAAATGTATTTTCTTTTATAAATTCTTACTTTTAATAACTTAGATGTTTTAAAAATATATCCTCTGCTTTTTGATTGTGTCTTTTTAGGCTGTGGGTTCCTATAATTTTAGAATACAGACTTAAAAAATTGAAAAAAATGTATTTTATTGTACTTTTTATGCTCCTGTATTTTGGACTGACTTTTGCCTTTGGTTTTCACATATTTTGAAGCATTGATGCCTACAGGTTTTCATGGGTATAAGACCTTTGGATGCTTTTACAGCTTTGAAGAATTTTTGTGCTTATAGAACATGGAAACAATGTAGGTAGATAAAGGCACTAATAATAGACAAGCTGATGTTGCCTGAATTTTTGAAATAACAAAAAGACTTTTACCTTGGTTCCCACATGATTTCTCATATGATTGGGAAGTGGTTGTCTGATTTCTTTATGGATTTAAACCTTTCCTGAGATAAATGGCAACTGTAATTAACACAGACTTCGACTTTAGAGGTGTATAAAATAGCGTTCCATGCACTTCGGTGTCTACTCATGCCTGCCACATGACCACGGAAACGTCTTCGGAAGTAGACAGCACTGGCTCTTCGGCTTTGAAACAGAGATGAGCACTGAACCCTAGAGTCAGATATGACTGGCTTTCAAGCAAGGGAAACCTTTACCTTTACTAAAGTTGTCTAGGGCTCTTGGGGCAATGATCAGACACCAAACTCTCTGACAGGACATCTCCAACATCACCTTTTCAGAAAGCTGCATTTCCACTGGTACTGGAATGTGTGTAGCTAATGTGCTCTCCATAACACATTTATTTATGGTCTCTACATACCTAAAATCATGCCTAAGAATAGGACCCATTTGGGATTTGATTTGTCCCTTCAAATCAACTTTTAATTTTAGGTATCTGATGAAACCGAGTCACTGTCAGCTAGCCTTAAACTGCTTGGATTTAAATCATGGAGCCACTGTATGGCTTCCACTCTAGTAATCATTCTTCTGCCATGCTTCAGCCTCATCTAAGCATATCTCCAAGCTTGGACTGTGTGGTTTCAGCCAAAGGGGGTTGGAGCAAGTGATGAATGGGGCTTTTAAGACTGTGTATGCCTTGGCCCGGGTCTCTGCTCAATGCAGCCTTTGCCTACCCACCCGCCTTACAGTTGGGGAATGCTATTGGGTCACTTAATGGGGTGGATAGGAAATGTTTGGCTTAGTTTAAGATTGGCCATTGGTTGTTTCCCACCTATCCCACTCTGTCATTGCAGGGCATTATGGCGTTAGGTGGGCTAGGCCAGTGATGGTGAACCTTGACACTCCAGGTGATCAGCAAGAGTGCTGACTTGGACTTCTGGTAATTAAAGTCCAAGAACACCTGGAGTGCCAAGGTTCTCCATCACTGGGCTAGGCTAATAAACAGGTGATGTTTGATGTTTGATTGGCTGGTAGTGCTGGGCAGGGTGGCAGCAGTGAATCCAACAGGGCATCTTTGGACGAGGCAGTCTCTATATGCTTTGCCTGTTCCATGTGAATTGGTGAGTCTGCAGTTAGTTCCATGAGGCAGGCATGTGACACAGCAAATATTCATTCATGTGAATAGAATTGGGAACATGTGCATGGATACCTCCTCGAAAGCTGGCCCATCAGTTGATGCCAAAGATCAGCAATGAAAGGGGACTGAGGATCGAGCCATCCAGACCAGAAAAATGGGGATTAGCTCCCTTTGCTCTAGTGTCAGGTTTAACACTACCAGACCCTCCATAGGTGCAGGCTGGTTTCAGAAGAGGCAGGTGACCAGAAACCACATTGCCAACATACAGTGGATCATGGAGAAAACAAAGGAATATCAGAAACATGTCTATTTTGGGTTCATTGACCAAGGCCTTTGACTATGTGGATCACAACAAGATGTGGCAAGTGATTAGGGAGATGGGAATACCAGAACCATACCTGTCAACCGGCGGCTCCGGAAAAATGGCACCTGCGCACATCGCTTGTGCGCAGGTCGCATTCCACGCATGCGTGGAAAGGTTTTACCCCTTCCACACATGCGCGGAAGCGCTATGCCGGTTACGCAAGCGACGTAGCGCTTTTGCGCATGCGTGGAAGGGGTAAAACCCTTCCGCGCATGCATGGAAAGCGTTTCCCCCGCTGCCAAATTACGGGGTTTTGGCAGCGGGGGCCGGGTTATGACGTCAATCGACGTCAATTTACGGGGTAATCCCAGCCAAATCGGGAAGGTTGACAGGTATGACCAGAACACCTTATATGCCTCATAAGAAATCTATACATGAATCAAGAAGCAACAGTTAGGACAGAGTATGGAATGACGGAGTGGTTTGGAATAGGAAAAGGAGTAAGACAAGGCTGCATTTTGTCACCCTGCTTGTTCAAACTATACACAGAGCACATAATGCGCAACACAGGGATGGAGGAATCACAATATGGGATCAAAATTGCGGGGAGAAACATCAACAATTTGAGATATGCAGATGATACCAGCTTAATGGCAGAAAGTGAGGAAGACCTAAAGAAGCTCCTGATTAGGTTGAAGGAGGAGAGTGCAAAAGCTGGCTTGAGACTCAATATCAAGAAAACCAAAATAATGGCAACAGGCCCTATCAGTCCCTGGAAAATAGGTGGGGAAGAAATAGAAGCAGTGACAGATTTTACTTTCCTAGGAGCAAAGATAACTGCAGATGGGAATTGCAGTCATGAAATTAAAAGGCGACTGATTCTTGGGAGACAAGCTATGATAAACCTGGGGAACATAGTTAAAAGTAGAGACATCTCACTGCAAACAAAAGTCCACATAGTCAAAAGTCCAAAGAAATGGTATTCCCAGTGGTAATGTAAGGTTGTGAGAGCTGGACCATTAGAAAGGCTGAGCGCAGAAGAATAGATGCCTTTAAGATGTGGTGTTGGAGGAGAGTTTTTAGAGTCCCCTGGACAGTGAGGAGAACAAATAGGTCAATATTAGAAGAGATTAGCCCTGACTGCTCCTTAGAAGGACAAATAACAAAGATGAAGATGAAGTACTTTGGACATCAAATGAGAAGGGAGGATTCACTTGAGAAGGCCTTGATGCTGGGAAAGGTGGAGGGCAAAAGAAGAAGGGGACGGCTGGGCAGGATGAGGAGGATGGTAGAGGATAGAGGTGCCTGGAGGGCAATTGTCCATGGGGTCGCAAAGAGTCGGAATCGACTGTGCAACTGAACAACAACAAGCTCGGGTTTGGTAATCGCAGTTGATTGTGTCTTGGCTTGTTATTTCATGGTGGGAGGGGAATTCATCCTTTCTTTCCACAGCTGCTCTTTGAACAATAAAAGGGCATCAGGCATCCCCATCACAAAATGTTTCTGCCACATCTGTACTTTCGCAATACCATCCCATCAAAGCCAATGGAATTGATGACAGATAACTGTCAACATGAATGCAGCCATAGAACCACCAAAGAGATTGCCTGGCATTGCAAAAGGAAGACATAAGTGCTGAACAGCAACTGCCTGGACCTAGTCAGTGGGATTTATTCACATAAGAAACCTTCTGCCCATGTTCTAATACAAATGGGTCTAGTGCGTATTCCTGTCTGCCTTGCACATGTCCCACTCCATACTTGCTATAGAACTGGCTGGCTGCACATTTTCGATGCATATTTGCATCCATTTTTTGAAGTGGTAGCTGTGTTAGTCTGTGCAAGTATATCAGAGAGTAAACAAAACAAGACAAAAAAATACTGTGTCACCTTAAAGACTAACTCCTGTATTTTAATGTTAGCTTTCGTGGACCAAGTCCAGTTCTTCAGACAACATAAGAGTGGATTTTCATGCTATACATTTATACATTTCATATAGAGGCCCAGAGTAGCTGTGCAAATTTGGTTGGTTCAGGAGATGGACATGTAAATCAAAGAGTTATTTACAACCGGTAATAAAATGCAATCACTTTGTCAGGTGAATCTCTGATGGAAAACAGTCCACATCCATTGTTTGCATCTGGAAAATGTAGAACCTAGTGATTAATCCTAGACTTACAATGTTCTTCCACAGAACATCAGTTTGTCCTCAGTAAGCATGTGCAGTTCTTTCAATAAACAGGTTGTTAGCATCATTTGTCTTCATATTAAAGCAAAGATCCTGCTGAGACACCAGTCTGCTCTAGTACCAGGACATCTCATCTGATGTTGCTGAACCTTCAGAACACTGTGTTCGAGGTAATCAGTTTTCAAAGAAGTAGCCATGCCAGTCTTGTTCAGTACATCCATCCATCAATCAGATGGGACTGATGTTTAAGCCATAGCTTGGGAGGATTCCAAAGATGTAATGCAGCATCCATTTCCTCCCTGTCTATAGCTGCTTTCTGCATCTTTTACAGGATGCTCCCCACCTCGACCCAGAGCCCACACCACTCAGCTCTGGGGAAAGGAGGTGGGTGGGAGCCGACGCACCTGCCTTCACTCTCCGAGCCCGCCAGCTCAGAGAGTAGAAAAAGGGAGGGAGCTGCCACCGCCTCAGCCCAGGATGCTCCCCGCCTTGACCAAGAGCCCATGCCACTTGGCTCTGGGGAAAGGAAGCGGGTGGGAGCCGCCACCGCCTTAGCTGTTTTGTCTTACGATCCTTTCCCGGGGTCTAAGTGCTTTTCCTTCCAGTCTGGCATTGGCTGTGAGGAGGTTTGAGCACCTGGGGCTGAAGTGCACCATGGACTTTAAGAACTGCCCCCCCGGACTTTAAGAACTGCCCCCTGCCAAGGCTCCTTCCCCGTTCCGGCATTGGCCACGGGGAAGTTTGAGCACCTGGGACTGAAATGCACCACAGACTTTAAGAACTGCCCCTCCTGCAGACTTTAAGAACTGCCCCCCCCCCTGCCAAGGCTCCCCGGTTCGGCATTGGCAGCGGGGAGGTTTGAGTACCTGGGGATGGAGCGCAGGGTTTCTGTACTGGTGTTTGTTCGGATATTTAACATTGTAATTTCTAATTTATAACTTGTAATCTGTTTATCTATTTTTATTTTGAACTAGTAACTGTATGTATTTTTGCTGCATTTGTAATATTGTATTTTGTATTTTATATATTGTACATTGTACTATGTGATATGTTGTTGCCGCCTTGAGTTGGCCTTGGCTGAGAAAGGCGGGGTATAAATTAAAATTGAATTGAATTGAAAATGCTGTGTGTGTGTGTGTGTGTGTGTGTGTGTGTGTGTGTGTGTGTGTGTGTGAGAGAGAGAGAGAGAGAGATTCTTCAACATGCTGAGCTTCACTTGGGTTTCACCTATAAATATAACTAATTTTATACAGGTTAAAAATGGTTGTAAACTGTCAGCAAGCTATATGATGCATAAAATGGCCTTCTAGAAAACGGTTCTACAGTAAATTGTGTTTTGTGTGTGTGTTCATAATGAAGCAATATATAATCCACACAATGAGGCAAGCTGAGACTATGGGGAACTGTTTCTTCACATCTAAACCTGCTATTATTACCTCATTATTTATTAGTTCCTTCCCTGCATAATCCTTTTTGAATGCTTTTTAGGAAATATATGTTATTTTTCTGAACAAATTTCCGCCAGGAAAGTAAGATCAGGAGGTGCATATATTATGTTGATAGATAAGTTTTCTTGTATCATGTGACTTTCTAGCTCTTCCAATCTGTAATGAAGAAAGTGCCAGGAAATGGAGTCAAACTGGCTTGAGAGGCAAGAAATAGAAAAATGGAATATTAGCATTCATCAAGAAACATCCTAAACCAGAGCATACTAATGAGTTTGAAGGTTGCTTTTAAATAAAAGCAAACCAGAGTCTCAGGGAGAATTAATTTGTGTACAGTATGTATTCACTTCCTTAGATTCTGTATGCAGGCAGATAACTGCTTGATCACCACCCCAAAAGCATCTTTTTGTTTTGCCTTTACCACAGATGGTAGAATGCACACTGGGGAGGGAGTAGGTACAGATGCATGCTGCATTTGTCATTCATTTACTTAGAGCAGCACGTCTTGGTGGTAAGAGTAAGGGCAGGAAGGCTTCCTCTATCACCTGAAAAGATATGTCAGTGGGAAAGAAATGCAGTAATGAATTACCGATAAATTGTCAGTCAGGTTGAGTGTAAGTCCCTTTGCCCTCAGACACCAATTACTTTATTTTATTTTAGTTTAGTTTAGTTTGTGACATATTTGCTGTTTGTTTGTTTTGATCTGCTATGTGTTTTGTTATTATTTGTTATCTGTTTGTTCACTGTCCAGTGTGGGATACTACCCAAATGGGTGGTATAGAAATGAAATGAAATGAAATGAAATGAAATGAAATGAAATAAATAAATAAATAAATAAATAAATAAATAAATAATACTCTCAACCAATGGTGGGATTCACATTTTTTTTACTACCTACTCTGTGGGCATGGTATGATGGGCATGGCCAGGAGGAATGCCCTGCATCGCACCCAAATTAGACTACTTTATTTCAAAACTTGGATGGGTGGGGCCAGACAGAATTTCTGCTACCGGTTCTGGCAAACTGGTGTGAACTTGCTGATGCCCACCACTGCTCTCAAACCAGAAAGCCAACTCAGATCTTAAGCATGCAACAGATACTGTATGTATGCATGCTTACTTATCCATCAATCACAAAATCATGATATAAAATTCTATATTACACCAAGACAGTTATTAGTTAACAAGTCCAGCACCTATTATTGTTGCAGATCTTGACGTTATTAATTAATACATTATGTTCTTAGTTTTCTCATCTTGTTGCATCTCTTCTTATTCTACAAGTGTGTGTAACAAGATTCTTTCCGCCTAATTCATTTATTTAGCTGAAATGCTATATACACTTATTTGGAAGTAAGATGTATTGAACTAAAATGGGATTGATGGAAAAATGAGCTTCCATACATATCTGTACTGATGCTTAGAATCTAATTTGGCTTTCTGATTAAGAGTTCTTTCATCATACCCCAGATGGGGATGTAATAAAATGAAATGTAATAAATAAATGTAATAAGTAAATATAAAGATGTCTTATTTCAGACCATAGTTCCAATACTTCCCAATGCTTCCACAGAGCATCAGTTTTTCCTCAGCAAGTGTATACAGTTTCTTTTATCAAATAGATTCTTGGCATCTTTTGTCTTCAAATCAAAGCAAACATCATGCTGAGATACAAGTCTGTTCTACCACCAGGACATCTCATCTGATGTTGCTGAATCCCCTGAAAATTGTGCTTGAGCTAATCAGTTTTCAGAGAAGTAGCTGTGCCAATCAATCAATCAATCAATCAAATAAATTACAGTGTTGTAGCACCTTAAAGACTAATAGATTTATTTCATATCAAGGGATTTTTGTAATTTTAAAGTTGTGTATATGGCCTAAAGCAGTGGTAGCGAACATATGGCATGTGTGCCAGAGGGGGCACTCAGAGCCCTCTTTATGGGCATGCATGCTGTCACCCCAGCACAGATTTTGCCCTGCCCCTTTGCCCAGCAGCCCAATGGGAGCGCTTCCTCCGTTCCCCCAGCACAGAGTTTGCCCCACTCCTCTGCGGTGCAGACAGCAGCCTGTTGAGTTTGGGCACTCAGTCTCTAAAAGGTTCACCATCACTGCCCTAAAGGAATAATTCAGTAGCTGAAGCCCTGTTGCTTAGTGTAGTAAGATGCACTAGAGTAGACCTATTAAATCAGTGAACAAAAAAGAGGCATATTTGTAAAGATATTTTTCAATAGGCAGTCGTGTATGATTCTAGGGGGTGATACTAATCTCCATTTACACTACAGCCAAAGCTCCAGCACTATCTACGTCTGCAGACATTTACATGGTCATGTGGCAGGCATGACTAGATGCCAAAGCAAATGGAACACTGTTACCTTTTCTGCCAAAGTGGTACCTATTTATCTACTTGCAGTTTCTTGCTTTTGAACTGCTAGGTTGGCAGGAACTGGGACAGAGACGGGAGCTCACTTTGTCATGCGGCACTCGGGTCTCAAATAGCTGACCTGCTGACCTTCCAGTCATCAAATTCAGCATATTAACCACTAAGCCATTGCAGTCCCACCACTAAGTCACTGCAGTCCCACCACTATAAACTAAAACCATTTTAACCTGGCAACATGCACAGAAATTTAGTTGTTAATTGAAACGGGATTCTTATCTGTTAATTTTTTTGAAGTGGTTGCCATGTTAGTCTGTGCAAGCATATCAGAGAGTAAGCATGAGACATAAGTGGACTTGATCCACAAAAGCTCACAATTAAATACAGGAGTTAGTCTTTAAGGTTTTTGTTTATTCTTTAATTATCTGCTAAAGTATCAGTTATCAAAATAATTTTATTTCAGAGCTAATAAATGCTTCACACATTCCTTTGATTGCTAATAACTCAATCTGTAGAAAGATTTTCTTTCTTTCTTTCTTTTTTGCTTTCCTGCCAGTAGTCTTCAAGAAGATAATCTCCCAAGGGAGATGAACTGGCAGGTGAGAAAATCTGTGCATGTCTTGGCTGCATTTTTATTAGCTAAGATATATATTTCTGTTAATATTTCCTTTAGTACCTCAGATGTCCCCCAGAAGGCTTTCTCTCCCCTAACGTGGTATAAGCTAGATGATTGAGGAGGCTTGACATTTTCCAAAATGGCTTAATGGAGCGAATGCTAAATATTGTTCAAAAGAGAAGTTTTGAGCTTTCCAAAGCACCTGCAGTAAAATCATCCTGGCTACATTGACAATGAAAAAACAGATAGAAAGAAGCTATTTGGATGGCAGAACTGTGTAGTTGGAGTTACACTATTCCTTCACTTCTATAGAAGAAACTCTAATTGCCTGGCATTAGTTATCAATACAGTTGGAACAGGAGAATGTCATTTTAGATACGCCAGGACTGGTAACCTTTCACTCACATAATTCATACTAGTTTTCCCTTGCATGCCACACCCATACACTTCTTTGTATGCTTTCCTTTGATTAAATTTATTCTTGCAAACAGTCCAGAGAGTGGTATGCGCTATGGGACAATATACATGTTGAACAAACAAACAAAAGAGTGTGCAAATGAACAAATCACCTTAACCAACTGACCAACCAACCAAACAAACAACAATTTCTAGGATCAAATTCTACAAGGTCTAGAGATGATTCAGATGCTCTTTCGAACTGCTTAGGCTGGCAGGAGCTGGGACAGACTCCGTCGCACGGCACACGGGCCTCGAACCACCAACCTTCGAACACCGCCAATCTCAGCGATGTAGCCTCTAAGCCACCGCC
The DNA here is from genome assembly GCA_035047345.1 of Bradypodion ventrale. NCBI lineage: Eukaryota > Metazoa > Chordata > Lepidosauria > Squamata > Chamaeleonidae > Bradypodion > Bradypodion ventrale. The sequence goes on from JAWDJE010000001.1 coordinate 276,156,819, forward strand.
TCTAAGTCTAACAATAAAGTCAGGACACTGAATATTCTTTTATCGGGTGAAGAGCAAGATATGACGATAGCGGCCGCTAGATTCGCATGGTATGTAACTTGCATTCGTAAAGGCAAGATAAAATCAAAGGAATAAGGAAAATGCTTCCAGATTACAACTTGACTGTCATAGAATATGACTGCAGGACATAGAAATAACATCCCTTGTAATTCTGGTTGTATGTTGCTATTGTATATATAATCTGGTGTCCATGATTTTGTGATAGTTTTATTAGGTTGCCTCACTTGTGTCAAGCAGCTTGATTTTGTGATATTGTAACACTGGCCTTGAGCTGTAATAAAGAATTTGTATGTATGTACGTAGCATTAGGGAGAACCAGCTACAGCGGGGACAGGTTAAAAACCAACAATAACTATTTTTATTTTGCACTAGTAATTCTATCCACTATGTGCACTTATATATAGAAATTTTTATTCTTATTTTATAACTATAATTATAACTTTTAAACTGTTTTATGTGCTGTTTTATTCTTTTTAAACTAGATAACTGTCCCAAATGTTGCATAAATTTTAAAACTGATTTTATTCTATTTTGTTTTAATTCAAATGAATGTGTTTGTGGGGGTGCATTTTGACAGTATTTCATGCACTTATACCCTTTTTACTGTACTGGTCATCGACCGCAATAAAGTTTGTTTGTTTGATTCGGATGCTCCATAAAAATGTAACATATAACATAACACAACACAATGTAACATAATGTAATCCCTGTTTCCACCAGAAGGCTTCTATCAGAATCTTCAAACCCAGTATGCCTTCCCATTTCTATACTAAAGCGCAGAGGAGATAACCACGCAATATGGATGTTTGCCTTTATCTATTTCCTGAGGTGTCCCACATCTTCTCAGATGCAACATCTATATCTACCATGCCTGCATCTAGTATTACAAGTTTGTTTGCCTTTCCTTGCATCTAGCTGAGCTTTTGCTCTTTACATACATACTCATAGCTCCGAGCATCATTGCAAACACACACCAGCATTACAACACTTGGCATACAATCCTATTGTACCCCATTGTCACACTCTATTTTGGCTAGTTAGCCTGGACTTCTGCCTTTTGGACTTGGAAGAATATGTGACCCAGACTCACCAAATTGGTGAATTGAGCCAAAGATGGCTAGGTATGTTACTTTAAAAATGGCCATGGTGAACTCCCAGGGAATCTTTGAGGTATATTGGGAGCTTGTTGGACTGGCAATTTTGGGTCCGGTTGCTGAAAATGGTACAACTGTGGGATCATCTTGAATATACCCTTTCAGATCTATGGGTATCCTGAGACTGGAAGGGGATAATAAGCAGGGAGGGTCTACTACTTAAGATCCTACTGAAAGGAGTAATGTAGTGGGACAAAAAGACAGAGTGGTTTGACCTTTGATTGAGGAGGATGAAGGCAAATAGTTTGTTCTTGCCTTGTACCAACCTACATTTTTAGAGGCCCCACTGCAGAAGTTTTGTGTAAATATTTAAATAACATTGTGACATTAGTTTTGGTCAGCAATGGGGCCATATAGATGAAGAGTCCCCCCTCATTTAACTTCCTTATACATGCAGCCCTTTTGACTCTGCATGTGCTCTTAAGCAGAGCTGCTGCTGAGGAGAGCCAAACAAAGGAAGTGAGCACTGGTAAGTTTTGCAGTTGGAGTAGAGCTGCTTTAGAGGCCTCCACTAATTTAAATTGATAATTTCAACTGCTGAGAGCCACCTCTGTTCAAACAGAGGAAGCAGTTTGAAGCTTCCAGAAGCAGGGGGGCAGAGCCACACCAGGCCCTTCCCTGAACTGTGACTCATAGGGGCGGAGCCACACTAGCCTTTAAAAGCTCTGAGCTCTTTCAGGGTCAGCCCTTTTGACTCTGCCTAACGGCGCTCGAGATTGCAAACTAGTAACAAAGGAAGAATACAGTCTTACTAGGTAGAAAGGTAGTAAACGTGTACATTTTTGAGGCCCAGAATACTGCACTTGTTAAAATGGATTCTGAGGGAACAGCTGTAGTTACCTGCAACACTTGTGCCATGTTTGTGTTCTTGCCAAAGCATATAGAGAACTACACTTGCAGCAAGTGCAAGCTGGTTGCACTACTAGAAGAGAAGGTCCAGCAGCTAGAGGCCCGCATATCTAACCACCAACAAATTAAACAGCTTGAGCTGTTCTTGGACAGAGCTGAGCAGACTATGCTGGACAAAGAAGAGACAGGGCACAGTTCTGAGGGAGAAGGCCCTTCACTAACTCAGGAGGGAGATGGTTGGAGGAATGTGACTCAAAGGAGGAGAAGAGTAGTGGATCACTCTGAGAGTCTGAAATTACAGAATAAATTTGAGGCTCTTTCCCTCAACACACATGATGAGGAACACACAGAGGAACAACTGGTTCCACCTGATGATCTCTCCTTCATCACACTTGATGAGATCCAGGAAGATAAACAACAGGAACAAACTGAGGTTCTCTCCCTTAATATGGTTGATGTAGATGAACAGATTGTAGGAGAGAGGCTCCTTGTACTAGGCGATTCAATAATTAGAAATACAGAGAAATGGATTTGTGATGCACATGATAACCATATGGTGACTTGCCTGCCAGGTGCAAAAGTTGCAGACATCACAAGAAATCTAGATAGATTGTTAGAGAGAACTGGGAACGAGCCAGTTGTCATGGTACACGTTGGTACCAATGATGTTTGGAAGGCCAAGCGGTCTGTCCTGGAAGCCAAATTTAGGTTGTTAGGAAGAAGATTGAAGTCCCGGACTTCCAAGGTAGCATTTTCAGAAGTGCTGTCTGTCCCTCACGCAGGACCTACCAGGCAGGCAGAGCTCAGAAGCCTCAATGCGTGGATGAGGCGGTGGTGTCGAGAGGAGGGCTTCAGATATGTCAGGAACTGGAGAACATTTTGGGACAAGCCAAATCTGTTCAGGAGGGATGGGTTGCATTTGAACCATGATGGGACCAGATTGCTGGCACTCAACATCAAAAAGGCTGCAGAGCTGCTTTTAAACTGATAACTGGGGGAAAGCCGACAGGAGCTGGGCAGCATCCGGTTCGGGAAAGTGTGTACTTGAGTAGTGAGGAGGATGCAATAATTACTGAGCAGAGCAAGGAGCTAGTCGCCAGCACTCTAGCAGAAGGATGCAAAAGGCAGTCTAACAATGCAACTGGACTCAAAAGACTGTATCAGGAAAGCATATATAAATGCTTGTATACAAATGCCAGAAGCCTCCGGAACAAAATAGGGGAGCTGGAATACTTAGCAATAGAATATTGATATTATTGGTATCACTGAAACCTGGTGGACGGATGATAACCAATGGGATGCAGTTATCCCAGGCTACAAACTGTACAGGAAGGATAGGAAGGGGCAAACAGGAGGTGGTGTAGCCTTGTATGTCAAAGAAGTGATAAAATAGTATGAATTGGAATATCTAGGTGATTTAGAGTCACCATTAGAAGCTCTGTGGGTAAGAGTACCAGGCCACAAGGATGGTCTAACAGTAGGCATATACTATCGGCCTCTGACCCAAACTCTTGAGGGAGACTGGCAGTTGGAGAATGTTGTAAAGGAGGCATCTAAGAAGGGAAGCCTGGTTATAATGGGGGACTTCAATTACCCTCACATAGACTGGGTGAACTGTTGTTCAGCACATGATAAAGAGATAAAGTTCCTAGATATGCTAAATGATTGTTCCCTGGGACAGATGGTTGAAGACCCAACTAGAGGTACAAGAATCCTTGACTTGATCCTGAGTAATACTCAGGATCTGGTGCAAGATGTTAATGTGACTGATCCAATAGGGAACAGTGACCACAACTCAATTATGTTTAACTTGATCATAGACCGCAAGTCACTGATAAAATCTAACACAGAGACCTTAAATTTTCAAAAAGGAAATTTCCCAAAGATGAGGAAACTAGTAAAAAAGAAACTGAAAGGGAAAATTGAGAGAGTCCAAACACTCCAAGAGGCATGGAGGTTGTTTACAAAAACAATAACAGAGGCCCAATTGGAATGCATACACAAAAGGAAAAAGGGCACTGCCAGTTCCAAGAGGACTCCGATGTGGCTTACAGGAGCTGTTCGGGAAGTGGTCAAGAGCAAGAAAAGCTCATTTAGAAGATGGAAGGCTTGTCCAAATGAGGACAGCAGGCAGAAACATAAATTCTGGCAGAACAAATGCGAGCGCGGCGCCAAAATGGCCGCCGCGCCCTTTGTGGCCCCCCCATCGGACGAAGGCATCCAGGTAGTTAGGGGGCGTGGCCAGCACCCTTATATAAGGGGCGGCCATGAGGCAGCCGAGCTGCCATTTTGCGAAGCGACGGAGCGGAGAAGTTTTTCCCTCTTACCTCCGTCGCTTTTACCCTCACCGGGGAGCCTCTTGGCTGCTGATTTTCTCCTTTTCGGCTTCCCATCGGCTAGCTACAATGCCCTCAAAGAAGAAGGCGACTGCGAACGCGGCTCGTTCTGCGCGGAGGCGTGATCCGGGTCGGAGGACCGCGGCTGCGCCTCCCCAGCAGCCTCCTATGCCTGAGCCCACCGGGACCAGTGGGATGGGGTTAATTCCCCCTTGGCCGGAGGCTGGGGGTCCGCGTATGGGCCCAGTAGGGGCCGTGGCCCTCGGCCCGCAAGCGGTGGCCACCGCTCCCCTTTGCCCCCCTTGGTTTAGGTGGCTATGTCAGCGTGGAGGCACTCCTGGCCCGCGTTGCGGCCTTTGAGGCATCCCTGGCCTGGGTTAGTCACCCTGGGGCCCCTTTTGGGGTGCAGGTCGATGCATCGTCTGCTGGGCAGCGGCAGGCGATGGGACGGGTCGAGCTGCCTGAGGCGCGTGGCCCGGCTTCGGCCACTGCCTCGCAGCTCCCCAATCCACAGGCCGGTGCTGATCAAGCCCCGTCGGCGAGCTCTATGGCGGTCGTGAGCTCCGACGCCCCCAGTGGGTCGGAACCCCCGGTGGGGGCGGCCCATGGGGGTGCAGCATGTGAGTATGCGGTCCAAACTAGTGCACCTACACACATGGCCACGTTTCGGGGGGCTTTTCAATGGCCTTGGCCTCGCATGGGTGGTGCGGCGGTTCAGTCGCCGACGCCCCACTCGGTGACTTCAACTACCACCCAGGGCCCCGTGGTGGGGGGTGCTTATTACCCAGTCGGGAATCTTCCAGGGGTGACCAGGTTAGTCCAGGCTCCTTTACAGATGCTCGCAGTTTCCACCGTACCTGTGTCGGCTTTGCCGACAGCAGGGTATTCCTTGCCACTGGGGGGCCATTTGGCCCAGACCCCCAAAGAGAAGATCTGGCGGGGGGAGTATGTGGACATCTTCTCCCTCCTTAACAGAGAGCCCACCAAGGAGGAGAGGGAGGGGCAAGATGAGAAGGATAAGGAGCAGGCGCATCGTCGCATGCCACCACGTACGTGGGCCAACTGGTTGCCGGCCTGCCTCGTATACATGGCGGTCTGCCTTAGGGCTCGGCCGGATTTGGCGATTCCGATGGTCCAGTATTTGGACAATATTACTGGGCGATGGTTGACTTCCCGGGCCCGTCGTGGTTGGCTAATGATGAGGAATTCCGTATGCGGGTTTCCCTGCACCCCAAGATTAGGTGGGATGAGCCCTGCCAGAGGCTGTGGCTCCTGTACATGACTCCCACGTGCCCTGCGCCCGGGGAATGATACCATTGTGGACATGCGGTCCAGCGAGCGGCCCCAGCACAGGCACCCCGCCAGGTGGCGGGGCAGGGGGTTTCAGCCCGCCTGCTGTGCTGGACTTTCTTACTAAGGAGGTCGATGCGGGCAGGGTCGCTGGCCCTTTCCCGACACCCCCGTTCCCTAATCTTAAGGTATCACCCTTGGGCTTAGTGCCCAAAAAGTCACCGGGCGAGTTTCGCCTGATTCATCACTTGTCCCACCCAGCCGGCCGATCGGTCGATGATGCTATCCCTGATGACCTTTGCTCAGTCGGGTGTGCATCTTTTGACCGAGCGCTGCGCATGGTGCGCTCATGGGGCCCGGGTGCGCTGTTGGCTCAGTGCAACATCAAGTCGGCGTTTCGCCTCCTGCCGGTGCACCCGGGCGACTTTGAGTTGCTGGGTTTTTTAAGTTCCAGGGTGAATATTACTTTGATAAGGCCATGCCTTTTGGCTGTTCCATATCATGCTCGGCCTTCGAGCGTTTCAGTACATTCCTACAGTGGGCTTTCGTCCGCTGGTCAGGGTCCCGGTCTGTAGCCCATTACCTGGATGATTTTTATTCGGGGGTGAACGGGGCTGGGACACGTCCACACATCTCCTCAACACATTTCAGACGCTAATGGAGGAACTCGGTGTCCCTTTAGCGCCCGAAAAGACCGAGGGCCCATCTACTAAGCTAGTATTCCTGGGGGTGGAGATTGACACGGTAGCGCAGGCTTCTAGGTTACCGGGGGATAAGGTGTCAAGGATAGTGGCCCTTATCTCGGACTTGCTTGCTAAACGCAAGGCATCAATGAGGGGACTGCAGGTGCACATGGTCACCTCAATTTCGCTTGCTGGGTCGTCGCACCGGGCGGGCAGCTGCTCGGCGCTTGTGCGACGCCATGACAGGCTTATTTAGGCCCCACCATAGGGTTGGACTCACCCGGGGTATCGGGGCAGATATGCTTATCTGGCTCCAGTTCCTGAGGGAGTTCAATGGAGTATCATTTCGAGGTCTGACCTCCTGGCTTCCCATCGCTTTCAGATACAGTCTGATGCTTCGGGATCCCTGGGTTATGGGATGTACTCAATGGGAAGTGGGCCTATGGTGGGTGGCCACCAGCCTGGGCAGGCACTGGTCGCCTGCGTGATCTCACGTACCTGGAATATTTTCCCTATCCTGGGGGCTTTGATGCTATGGGGCGAGGAGTGGGCCAACTCGGTTGTCCATTGCTGGTGTCACAATGCGGCCGTTGTACACATTGTCAACTCACAGACTTCCAAATCACCCAGGGTCATGGACCTAGTGCGCCAGTTTGTGTTGCGCAGCCTGCGCCTCAATGTCCTCTCCAGGGCCAGGCATGTCCCGGGGGTCTATAATGATATCGCTGACGCTTTGTCCCGCCTGCAGATCTCCCGGTTCCGTGCCTTGGCCCCGGATGCGGAAGAATTTCCCTCGCCACTCCCGGACGAGATATGGACCCTTGGCAATTAGAGGTGAACCAGGCGATTGGCCTGTCACTAGCGCCACGCACGCGTAAGGCGAATAAACACGCATTCCATTCTTTCAGAGATTTCTGTACCCAATTCTGGCTGCCAGAGACCTGGCCGATCCCAGTGACCCATGTACTTCGGTTCATGGTTTACCTGCATGCCCAGGGCCTTGCACCTCGCGCCATAGCATCTGGGCTGCCAGCAGTGGCTTTTATGGCCAAGGTGGGCAGTCATGTGGATAGTACCGCTGACTTCCGTGTGAGACATGTTTTGGAGGGGTGGGTGCGGGAACGTGGGCGTTGCCCGGACGACCGCCACCCGATTTCCCCAGGGGTTCTTACCCAACTGGCCCGGGGCTGGCATGGCCTCTGTTTTGATAAGTACGAGGCAGCCCAATTCATGCGGCTACTACGGTGGCCTTTTTGGAGCGCTCCGCATCAGCGAGCTTGTGATGCTGTCTAAGGCGGATGCAAGTTGTAGGGCACTGGAACTCGAGGATGTCTATGTTGCCAAAGACTGGGCTCACTTGAGGATACGCTCCTCTAAGACAGATCAGCATGGCGTAGGCAGTGGTGTAAGACTGCTACGGTGTTCTTTGGCAGACATCTGTCCGGTTGGTGCCCTACAGGAGTTTCTTGCACTGCGTGGCATCCACCATGGCCCGTTTTTCTGTCACCAAGATGGGTCTCCCCTTACTAAATTTCAATTTTGGAGGGTGCCGGGAAGGCACTAGACAGTGTTGGCCTCTCTGGGGCTCGTTGCGGCACCCGTTCATTCAGGATAGGGGTGGCTTCTACTGCAGCTGTTTTTGGGTACTCCGGGGCTGACAAACGCCGCATGGGAGGGTGGGGATCACAATGTTTTCAGTTTTGTGTTCGCCCTCTTCAACCGTGAGTACCAGTTTAGTCACTGCATTGTTTCTCCCCCCTTTTTTTCCTTGACAGACCCTGGGTGTCGTATTACACCGGTGACAGTATGGCTGGTGGGCCATGGCCACGTGCATAGGGCAGCGCGTTACGCTGCATGGGGCAGCGCGTTACGCTGCACAGGGCAGCGCGTTACGCTGCGGCGACAGAGTGGGGACCCCGACTGGGACTGGGTGCATCCGCACGTCTCAGGTGGCATGGTAAGCGCGGCATGTTATGGTGGGAACTGTTGCCATTCCTTTTCTACATCAGGGATGCTGACTCGCCTATGTCCTGGTTATGTACCTTGGGGGCGATGGCTTGGGACATGTCACTGGCCTATCGCGGCACCTTGCAATTTGCAGTGACCTGCCCTACTCACATTTTGTGTGGCCCGCGACAACCCTCAATTGGTCGGACACGATACCGCGGTACGCTTACAGGGGAGTGTTCGGCCTTGGGGCTCTTGACTGAGCCGACGCTCCGTGAACGGGGCTATTGCCCGGTTCCTTTTCAACAAGGGTGGGGGACGCGTCATTAGCCTCCCCGCCATCAGTCTGCAAAATTACGAGCTTTACTCAGGGGATGGGGCCCATCTGTCGCAGGGAGGTATGGACCTCTGGTTAGTGGACTGGCGAGCAGGCCTGTTGACCAAGCTGACGGTCTGGGGGGGCGTCGAGCCTTCTTTGAAGCCCCTCCGTGTGGCGGGTAGCACTGGTAAGGTAAACATTTATGACCCACAGGTATCCGGCAGGTTCGCAATTGACTGGACAACACTAGACAGGCATAAGTTGGTTAAATGTTGTCCGGTCAATGACGAACTAGGCGATGGGGTGATGGCTACAGCTAGACAGCATGCATCACCCCGTGATTTTACGGATACGCGTCAGAGGGTGGGGTCATTAGTTAGATATTGACTACGGTCAACAATTTGTTTGTTGTCAACAAACAAATGGATACAAATAGATACATTGTAACAATTGCCGTTGGCAATTTTGGGTGGTACCTTACCAGTGTTACTTCGGCCTGCTTGCCTTAAGAATTATGATTGGTCAATTACCAATAGAAATTTATAATTCGGACTAGGGCATGAATCAATAAATGTGGCCCAATGCCGTTATCCACTTTCATCAGTGTCTGAGTCCTTTATTGGGGGGTGCGCCTGCAATGCAAGGCAACAATCAGGAAAGCAAAGCAAGACTTTAAGGAGCGTATAGCTAAAAATACTCAGAGAAATAACAAAGACTTCTTTAAGTACATTAGAAGTAAGAACCCAACTAGGAAGGCCATTGGACCATTAGATGACAATGGAAGTCAAGGGGTTATTAAAGAGGAAACAGAGATTGCAGAGAGACTCAATGAATTCTTTGCTTCAGTATTTACTAAAGAAGACAGAGACCACATGCCCAAAACAGAGCCTATCTTCGTAGGGAGGGAAACCGAAGAATTAAGCAAGATAGAAATAACCAGGGAGGAGGTCCTTGCATGTCTTGTTAAGCTAAACACTAACAAATCACCAGGACCAGATGGCATCCATCCACGAGTTCTCAGGGAACTTAAAGATGAAATTGCTGATCTCCTAGCCAAAATATATAATATTTCCCTCAAATCAGGCTTTGTGCCTGGTGACTGGAAGGTAGCGAATGTAACACCAATTTTCAAAAAAGGATCCAGGGGTGATCCAGGAAATTACCGACCTGTCAGTTTGACATGTGTCCCAGGTAAAGTGATGGAAACCATCCTAAAAGATAGAATTAATAGGCACATAGAAGAGAAGGCGCTGCTAAAGGAGAGCCAACATGGCTTTTGCAAGGGCAAATCATGCCTCACTAATCTGTTGGAATTTTTTGAGAGTGTCAACAAGCATGTGGATAAGGGGGATCCAGTTGACATTGTTTATCTGGACTTTCAGAAGGCTTTTGACAAGGTCCCACACCAAAGGCTCTTGAATAAACTTACCAGTCATGGAATAAAGGGACAGGTCTTGTCCCGGATCAGCAACTGGCTAAGGGACAGGAAACAGAGGGTAGCACTAAATGGACACTTTTCCAAGTGGAGGGAAGTAAAGAGTGGGGTCCCCCAAGGTTCAGTACTGGGACCCCTGCTTTTCAACCTCTTCATAAATGATATAGAAGTAGGAGTAAAAAGCAAGGTAGCCAAATTTGCTGGTGACACTAAATTATACAGGGTAGTGAAAACTGTGAGAGATTGTGAGGAGCTCCAGAGGGATCTCTTGACACTGGGGGAGTGGGCAAAACAGTGGCAAATGAGCTTCAACATTAGTAAGTGCAGAGTGATGCATGTTGGGGCAAAAAAAACCAATTACATTTATAAACTGATGGGGTCTGAACTCTCTGCGACAAACCAGGAAAGGGACCTTGGTGTCCTGGTGGACAGCTCAATGAAGATGTCAACCCAGTGTGCCTCAGCAGTGAAAAAAGCAAACTCAATGTTAGGGATCATTAGGAAGGGTATAGAAAATAAGTCAGCAAGTGTCATTTTGCCTCTTTATAAATCTATGGTGAGGCCCCATCTGGAATACTGTGTACAGTTCTGGTCGCCATACGTCCAGAAGGATATTATGGAGTTGGAGAAAGTACAGAGGAGGGCAATCAGAATGATTAGGGGACTGGAACACCTTCCTTACCATCTGAGGCTACAACGGTTGGGCCTTTTCACTCTTGAACGACGGCGTCGAAGAGGTGACCTGATTGAAGTTTATAAAATCATGCACGGTGTGGACAAAGTAGATAAGGAAAAACTGTTTTCCCTATCGCACAACACTAGAACTAGGGGACACTCGATGAAACTTTTGGGTACTAGTTCTCAAACAAATAAGAGAAAGTACTTTTTCACCCAGAGGATTACTGGTCTATGGAACTCCCTGCCAGAAGAAGTGGTGACAGCTGTCAGACTTGACAGCTTTAAGAAAGGATTAGACAAGTTCATGGAGGACAAGGGTATCAATGGCTATAATTATGGATACTTAAGGACAACCTCGGGGTTGGAGAGATAGGCAGGATATCTCTCAATGCCATTTCCAGGGAATCCTAAGCAGGTGAAGGCATCTCCTTGGGAATACCCTGAAGGAAATGATGAGCCACTGTGTGAGACAGAATGCTGGACTGGATGGGCTGTGGCCTGTTCCAGCAAGGCTGTTCTTATGTTCTTATGACATTAATCCAATGGATATCGATAGTGTATTGATGTATAGTCTGGCCAGGTTATCCTACTATAGTAATAGACCATACTTCCGGTGACTCAACGCCAATTGTGAGGTAGTGGTTAACTAACCTGAAAACCATGAGGACTATTGGCCTTGGGTGGCAAAGTCCACAGAGAAAGGTGATGGTCCCCAAGTGTATTAAATCCCGCTTGAATCGATCTTGATGGAGGGCAGCAGCTTCATCAGTACTGGCCTGAGGCTGGCGAGGACATTGCATGCCAAAAGGGCTCAAGACCAGAAAGTGACTTACAGAACTGGACCAGTGATACGGATGTCACACTGTGATGTGGAAGGCAAATGGAAGCCTACTGCATTATATTCTCAGGACAATCTTCATGGCTAATCACCATGATGATCGCCAATATTTGGAATTGGATATGATAGAATAAGAATAAGAATTGATGTATAGCCAATATCATACTGAAAACCTGAATGCCTAATGCATGAAAAAGCAGGGGATTTACTCTGATGTAAGTATAATCAAGTGTAATTTCTGCTATTTAATGAATAGCAGTTCTCATTTCTTCTTGCCCACCATGTTGTGCAACTGGTACATTATCAGGGATGTGAGCTGCAGTGCTTTGAGAGAGACAAGATGCAAATAGAGTAAATAAACAATGCACAACTTTTGAAGTCAGGTCTGTTCTGTAACACACCAAATTCCATCAAAGCCTGAACTGAGATTCAACAGAGAATGCAAGCATATGTTATTTTGTAAAAAGTCATGTGTGCAGAGATAGAGTGATGCCAAGCAGATGCTAGCTTATGTTGAAGGTGGGCCTGTTAACGTTGAACTGTGCAAAATTACAAGTGAAACAAATTATGAGAACTTTTAACAAGTGTGCCCTTGGTGACTCATGGTGCTGTAAGCCTGGAGCCGACTTTACTGTTATTTTTCTTTTCCCTGTAGTCTTAGAGAGCCATGTTGGTAAAGTGGAAGAAAGACTAGATCAGAGTGATGCTTCTTTAATGTCAAGTCTTTTTTATGCCTCCAGTGAAAACTTTTAAACAGGTTTCTTTGAACTCAGTATTTTTAATAGCTTCAGACTACAGCGAACATGTAAAACGTGCTTCCATTGTCAGAGCCAGCTGTAAGAACTGAAACACATAACTATCCACTCAAAAACAGTGTATCACCACAAATCACAAAAGTTAGTGCATGCCTACATTTTAGACAAGGAAAAGAGAAATATCTGGAGGTATTGTGTTCATTTAGATCAGGAAATATGCAGCTCTATAGATCAGGGATTTCAACCTGTGGTCCATGGGCTTAATGCAGCCTGCAGCACCATTTCATATGGCCCACCACCACCTACACCACACCAGGAAGTGTCATGTGGTGGAGGAAGAGCAAAATGGCCATCTGGCCCCCGATGCTGTCTGAGGGAGTGTGACCCAGCTCCTGGGTTAAAAAGGTTGAGAACTCCTGCTCTAGATAAACTACAAATCAAATCATTCCTCAACACCTGCTGTCTTTGTAGAAGTGATGGGAGAGGCTAGTCAACAATATCTGGTTGACCACAAGTTGCTCATCCTCAATTCAGAAGATATTCTAAAATTGTGCTGATTATGAGAGATATGTCAAAAACCAACTGACCCACTAAATACCTGAATATTGAGCAGCCTGATGATTGGCACCAACCAACCCTGTGCCGATTGAGAGACATGCTGACCCACTGGGTCCATTTTTGACAAAGTGACATAGCTTAACATTGTGGCAGAATCCCAGCAGGCAGTGGTTGATATTTATACCAGTGCAAGAGAAAGTGGGAAAACAAAACAAAAAAGAAGAATGGGGAGAGAGGAAAATACAGGCCCTGATATCATAACTATGTGATCTCTTCAATGAAAGCCAATGGAACAACAGATCTTCACAACTAATCACACTCAATCCTATGAGTGCTTTAGTAGAGTTCATAAAATAAGTCAATGAGAGAACAGCCACAAAAAAAAGAGTTTTGAAATTCAAGAAGGCTATCTCAACAGTGACGCTGGTAATTCAATTTGTCCTACAACTCCAAAGTGGCTGGCCTAGTGAATGAAGGAGAATGGAAATCATTCAGCAGAGTATAATAAACTAAATGGAGGAAGAAGAGAGAAAGGGAGAAGAGTAAAAATAAATAAATAGAAAGCTGTTCCAAAGTGCAAAAGGCATCACCTAAGCCTGTCACTTCCACTCTCCAAGAAGTAAACAGTTTTTGAGTAAATAACTTACCCAGAGAGGGTTGAAATGGAAAAAGAGAATTTTATCTAAGTTTTTCTATCAAAGTGCAACAAAATACAATTACACATTATCATGATATGTCGTAATAATGCATATATGCATGGTCTTGGATCTATCAGATCCAAGGACCCCCATCAAAGATATAGCCAGCTCTTTATACTTTTCACGAAGCCTCGCACACATGTGTCTTCAGTCCAGATGGTCTCCCAGGGTGTTAGGCGTTTCATACTTCATCTTGATCTCCATGTCTGTCACGTACATTCTAACTTACATATACAATGACGTACATTCTAACATGTTCAGTGGTAAACATGGCTGCTTATTTCAGATAAGCCCTTTTTGGGTGTGTTTCTCAGCAAGCTAGCTGTAAACAACTTAACTAGAGGCTTTCACATAATTCCAAGATGGCTCTGCTTATGCATACATTATATACATTGCTTTGTGAAGGAATATGTTAACACATATAAAAATATGTTAATTTACACTAGAGTGTCAGCCAGGGATTCTCAACCTGCAACCCATGGGCCACATCCAGCTTGCGGCACCATTTCATGTGGCCCACCACCACCTCCACCCCACCAGGAAGTGCCATGTGGTGGAGGAAGGGCAAAATGGCTGTTTGGCCCCTGAAGCTGTCTGAGGGAGTTTGACCCAACCCCTGGCTTTAAAAGGTTGAGAACTCCTGACCTAAGCAGTAGCGCAAGTCTTTCACTTTGCTCTGAACTCCACAAAATGAGTGGTATAATGGCTGCAAGAGAATAACGATCTTTCTGTAACATTTAGAAAACTTAGTTGAGTGGGAGGGAAAAAGAGAAGGCTGTTCCGGATTGGAAAAAGACAGTCTAAATAGCTACACGGGTCTTTCATTTTGGCCTACAACTCTGCAAAATGCCTGACATAAAAACTTCAGGAGAATATATAATCATCTTGTCTGAGCCTTCCCTAGCTTTTCTTATTGGAATGTCCAGGGAAGTTCTTGGCCTTGGTGGGGTTGGAATTTAAGTTTGCCTTCTCCTTTTTGTCCAAGACATCAACACTCACAATGGTTTCCCCTTCCTCTGATTCAAATCATGGCCATCTACAGAGGGCAAATGGAATGGGAAAGATCTGTTCAGGCATTACGCCACCTTGGGTGTGAAAAGCAATTCTTTGCTCCACCCCAGAGTCACTCCAAAATCAAAGAGACACCTCTGATTTGATCTATCTTTGCACATTTGTCTAAAGATATTGCACATCTCTTAATTATTCCTAGCACAAGAAATAAGATGAGTTACACTATTTTACAATTGGCTTTAATTCTAAACTTATAAATATATTTATTTCAGTTCTATGTCTCGACTTGATACTCCCAACACAAATAAACTGCATCAATTGGATTCAGACCATAGTGTAAACACCACCATCAGCCACTACTGCTAAGTGCTAGGTAATGGGCAAGGTAACCTTGGCCATGATCTCCATGAATTGAAGCCTCAAGGAACTACTGGAAGCTAATTTTATGAGGGTAAGGGAATGTGTAACAAAAGTAGAGGCACCACTTTCCTCCTGACCATTCAGTGTATTCAGTCTGATTTCCCTTCATTAGCTCTCCAGATGGTCCAGTCTCTGATCAGGTCTACATCACTGACTTCATGTCTGACTGAGATGGGCATCAGGGCTTCAAAACAATCCAGAGCCACTTGATACCCTTAAAGGAAATGCTGGCTCTTGGGTAGTGTTAATGGCTGCTTCTTATTCTGCCTTTTGGGCTTCCAATGCTTCCTTTCCTGGGAAGGAGTTTGAGTACCCTGTTAGATGCTGAGACCTCCACTGGTGAGATCAAGTTAAAGGCCCCTCATCCTTGTCCTCTTCCTTTGTGAAACCATGCCTACATCAGGATGTCTGGCCAGGTTCTTACACATAGGCAGAATCAAAATTGATGTGCAGAAAATGAGATTGGGTTCCTGTTGTGTCCAAACGTTAACTACGTATATTGCCTTAAGTTATGTTAAGTCTTTGCTGTGTTCACGCCCTTTTCTGTAAGGTGCCTATTCCATGTTTTCATTGTACTGGATTGGGTCCTGCACAGGTTTCCTGCCCTAACTAGGTGTACAGGCAAATGTATCAGTGTAACTGCCTTCCCGCCTCTATATAAGTTGCTGTCTCATCCATGTTTTCCCCAGTCTGAACTAAGCTATAATAAATGACTTGTTGGTTAACCCCCGATCTGCGGTTGCATTTCTAATTACTCTTGGACTCAACATTGGCGATATGGATGGGATCTCCTGCTGCAGCAACACCGCTTGGAGGGTTCAACGTGTCCAAAGCCAGACACCTGGCAAAGCTATGGGATCCAGTTTGAGAACTGGGTGATCGCTAACAAGGTCAAGCCGGAGGAATGGAAGGCAACATTCCTTGCTAGCTGTGGCATCGCCACCATTGATCTTGTAGTGAACTTGCTTCGGCCATGAGAAGTAAGGGACACTTCTCTTAGAGACATTATCTTGGTGTTGAGAGAAAACTTCAAGACCAGGGTTTCTATCTTCATGGCCCAGATAAATTTCTACTGCCGAAACCAGAAACCTGGGGAGTCCATTACCGACTATATTGCCACCCTGCGACTCTATGTAAGTTGCTATCTCATCCCTGTTTTCCCCAGTCCGAACTAAGCTATAATAAATTACTTGTTGGTTAACCCCCGATCTATGGTTGTATTGCCAATTACTCTCGGACTCAACAGTTCCTCAGCAGCATTTCCCCATGCCTCTGACTCCTTAGTTCCTGGTGTGCTGGTCTCAGTCTCTGTTCCTACTCACCTTCCCTCTTCCTCTTCATCCTCCCCCTTTATTCCCTTCAGCTGCTTGCCAGATTGGCCATTGTCTGCTCACCTAGCTGGGCCCTATCCCTTGCCTCATCCTCCTCTCTACCCAAAGCTAGTTGTCTCACATCTGTGCCCACTCAACATCCATAGTTTGCATTGCCTAATGGGTCCTCTAGGGAGCACAGAGTGAGGGCAGACAGCCTGTTGGGTGTGTTTGACAACAGCCCCCTCATACCTAGGGATTATGGTGAAAATAGGATGGGGGCAGAGCCAAGGATGAGCTCCTGTGGAGATGACATGTACTAAAAGAAACTGATTCACAGATCCCTAAAATCAATTGTGTTTGAACTATCACACTCCTGCTTTAAGTCTCAAACCTTTTACAAGGGTATTTGTCTGTGATGCCAAAGCAGCTTTATTTGTGCTGCATTTGAACAATGCCAGGTTTTGTGACACTGCTCTAATGTACCTATTGATTTGCCTCATTCAAAGCTCTATTGTGCTAGCACAATAGGTCTTTGGATCAGCCAATTTGGTCTTCAGAAAAAAAGGATTATGATTAAATTAAATTTTTTAAATTGAAGAGCTTAATGTATCTGCAAAGGGCCTCTACACAAATGATGTCACCTTTCATGATTCTTTGGAATTGGCTACTTTAGTCAATCACAAATAATGTTGCATGACAAAGAGCATTCCTACTTCTTGTCCCTGGTCAGGATGAAAATTGGCACATTTAGCTGATGATTCTCCTGTTTGGCATCTGTGAAATATCTGCGATGATCAAAGCAATGTACATGCACAGCCATGTCTGGCAGACAGTAACTGAATGGCTACAAAATGTCAGGAGGCCAGAGAAGGCATCTGTGAGAATGACTTTGAATGCAACACTGTTCCCAGCTCTTTACTAATTATTTTAGACAATTAACTACACTTCTCCAGTATCCTTTCTGGTTTTATTTTAACTATATAGATCTGAGAAGATAAGATCTCGTGTGTGTGTGTGTGTGTGTGTGTGTGTGTGTGTGTGTGTGTGTGTGTGTGTGTGTGTGTTCAAAACAAAGGGCAAGAACTCTATTTTTCCCCACAAATTCAGAAATTTTGTCTCTACACAGTATTGGCTGGCAGTCATTGAGTTATCAAAAGCTATTGATTCTGTGCCATGCTACATAATTAACTCTGAACTACAGACAATCATTATAACAAGCAGGTGCTCCTCCACAACCTTGATTCTTATTAGCAGCAATCCCCCCTTCTTCTTCTTCTTTTTTGCTATCATCATGATGGAAAATAGTAAAATCAAGAAAATAACAAAGAGAAAATTTCCCATCAAAAGGTGGAATATAAACAGAGCAATTATGCCAGCTGCATGTCCATATTTACATTTACTTTTGCTCATTCTATTGGGGGGCTAGAGGATGCTCCTCGTCTGGATTAGGGAAGGTAACTTCCCCACATTTTTCAGTTGTCTAGTATCTTCCTTTCTCCAGAAAATTCTCCTATATTAAATGGGCAAGTTGGGTCATATACAGGGCACTCCTGTCCTGGTCATAAGCTGCCCTAAGCCATATGCCTTTGAGAGAGAACATCATTGTACCACATACCTGTCAAGTAGCCCATTTTGGCTGGGTTTTGCCATAATTCACCGCTCCGTCACACTCCTTCCTGCCGTCATCCTGCATTTGAATGGCCAGGGAAGGAGTTACTACTGCACATGTGCGCCACTGCCTCTGATGGGCACGCATGCACAGTAACCCCTTTCCTGGCTAGAGGGGTTTTTGTGCATGTACGCAGGGGTTATTGCGCATGTGCTCAGGGGTTACTGTGCATGTGCATCGCTGCCTATGATTCAGTGCATGCGCCCAGAAACCTTCCCATATTTGGACACTGACAACTTATTTATTTATTTATTTATTATTTAGATTTGTATCCCGCTCAACTCGGCACAGGCCGACTCAGAGTGGCTAACAGCAGTTAATATAAGTACAACGTAACAGTGTAAATAATCAATACACTTACAATACAATTACAATAAATTCCACAATACAATATATCAGTACAAGTCAAAATATCATCAGTATATCAAAAGGACATATCCAAAAAACATGTCAATAAGCATATCAACAAAACAGTGAAGCCACAGGACATATCAAAAACAATCTAACCAATAATAGAAAAAGAGACTTGACAGATATGTTGTACCAACAGGTAACAATAACACCAGCCACGCATTGGCAAAAATGAGGAGGGACCTAAAGCATGTACAAATGATTCAGAACTCAAAGACACTACTTAAAAACCAAAAGCATTTAAGTTGAAATCCTATTGCTCATCTCAAGCAGACAAGGTCAATTGAATCGATTGTAGAATGGTGAGTTAACACTTACATAATCTCATCAATTCAATAGGCCTTCCCTAGTTGAGAGCACCAATAAGATTATGGCCATAGCATTAGCATTGCTTCGCAAAAAAAAAAAATATGTTACTTCTCACTCACTATCTGAATTATTCAAATATGTTTTACCTCCTTTTGTAAATTTTATTGATATTCTTTCAAAAGTAACACATTAACTAATATATTATTAATGAGTAATGTGACACACTGAACACTCTTACTAGTGATTTAAGCATGCATACTTTAATTGGGTAAGACAGTGTGGCCAGTTTCTGCTAAGTAACAAGTCATCAGCCATGTTATGAGGCTTGATCTCAATTGTGCAAGAGACAGTCACCTAGTAAAGCAACTGGTGCTTCATTAGTTAGCAGCAATTAGCTACAGTGAGTTTAACAATTTGACTTACATGTGCTTAAATCTCCAATAGGATTCTGGCCAGTGTGTGATGTGATCCTTTAATAATGTGTGACTAATGTGTTTTTTTAATTGCTTTTTAAAAAGAAAATCAATAACAATTACAAAAAGTGGCCCCAAATGTTGAAATAATTCAAAGTAATATTTTATGAAGGGGAATAGTTTCTGGTCATGAATTGCTTTTATTGAGTTACTTCCAAGTTTTAGCCAACAGAGATTCACAGCTCTTCATCTGAAAGAAGATCATAACTGTTTAACCACATGCCTTATTTTTATTTATTATTTATTTATTCTTAGATTTTTATGTTGCCCACTCGGGGAAACCCAACTCAGGGCGGCACACAATGGTAAAAACAGATAAAATACAGTAAAATATAACAAAACAGATTAAAACCCTCACTCGGCCACCCACCAACCCACTCTCCCACTCCCACCCCACATAAAAGACTAAAAAGAGAATAGTGTGGAGGAATATGGTAGTACACAACACAAAAAGGAGGGACAGTTGAGCTCTAGTTGGAAATAAGCCAACAGACTGGGGCCGTATTCCCATTAGGGCCCCACACCTGCCCTGCCAGCCAGGTTTTCACTTATATAAAGAACCTTCATACAGCTGTTGCAGTACAGGTGTGGGAGCCTTCTGTCATGGTTGTTTGAGAGTGGAACCACCAGGGACAGTCATAAAATGGCCAGCAGGCATTTTTTTAGAGCCCTGTTGGTACAGTGGTTAAACTGCTGTATTCTAGCCACAAACTGTTGACATTGTGAGTTTGATCCTGGCCGGGTGGATTCAGCTTTCCGTCCTTCAAAGGTTGATAAAATGAGTACCCAGTGTGTTGTGGGAAAAGATGCTAAATACCTTGTGAACCACCCAGAGAATGCACTATGCAATGGTATACAAGCGTAATTTATTGCTATTGCTTTTGCTAGGTAGGTGTGGATTAATTGTATGACCCTGCTTACCCTCTCTGTCCATGAGGGGTGTTTGCTTGAATTCACTTGCTCCCATCACAAATCAGTGGCAGACCAGTTGCTGCTGAGTACAAGAAGGGCTATAGTTGCAATGGCATATAGTGAAACAGGCCTCACTCTGAAACATCACCACAATAAGGGTGTCAAATCATCACCCATGGAGCACAAAATTCTCAACAAACTCTGTAAGAATATTAGGTTAGCCAAGAACTCACCTTACTTCAGTTGCCAAACATGGGAGCTCTAAAACTGCGTTCAGCCAAAGGACTTAACAGTGTACTCTCCAGATCTTTGCCCTTCACCTGGAAGATCTTATTGAATTCTGGATGATCAGGAGGCTAGAATTACATGCCCAATCCTATGCACAGCACACTACAATATGAGCAAACAAATGCCTGCAGAAGATTAGTTCTTTTGAAGGAAGCTAGAATCATATCATGACCAGCATCTCATTTGTGATATACAGAGGACACTTGTTATAAACGCCTGTGGCTCGGTGGTTAAGAAGCTCGCCATTTTAGCTGGAAGGTTGGCAAGTTGGCAGTTCAAGATCCTAGTACTACAGAAAGAATGCCTATCTCTGTCCCAGCTCCTGCCAATCTAGCAGTTTTGAAAGCAAGAAATTGCAAGTAGATGAATAGTGACCACTTCAGTGGGGAAAGATCGTGGGGACATGAAAGGAGCTTCATTCAGGCATCCTCTGAGCAGAGTTCCTTCAGCAAAAATCCTTTCAATCCAGAACGCACCTTTGTGTGCTTCTGAAATGACAAACAAAAACAAAACAAAACAACAATACTTCTTATAACCTTGGGTGGCTTACTTATCCATCCATGGCAATCATCCTGAGCAGTATTGGTTTGTGCTAGACTCCACATTGAGACTTATTCAGGATAATAACCTTGAAGTATGTATGGTTGTGAGAGCTGGACTATAAGGAAAGCTGAGCACAGAAGAATAGATGCCTTTGGAATGTGGTGTTGGAGGAGAGTTTTGAGAGTCCACTGGACAGCGAGGAGAATGAATAGGTTGATCTTAGAAGAAATCAACCCTGACTGCTCCTTAGAAGGTCAAATAGTAAAGATGAAGCTAAAGTACCTTGGATATCAAATAAGAAGAGAGGATTTATTTGAGAAAGCCTTGATGCTGGGAAAGGTGGAGGGCAAAAGAAGAAGGGGGCGGCCAAAAATGAGATGGCTAGATGGTATTGTAGATGCAATGGGCACAGAGCTTGGCACGTTGAGAAGGATGGTGGAGGACAGAGGTGCATGGCAGGCAGTGGTCCTTGGGGTCACAAAGGGTTGGAATTGACTGTAAGACTGAACAACAACAACAATCCTTGAAGTAAACAAATGTCTGACTTCCTGTTTTGGTCAGTTCAGTTAGCTGTGAGAAGTGCAGAATTTTTATACACCAAGTTTAGTTAATTAGTTGTTTTACCTAAAGCCTGGCAGGAATTTTTAGGGATAATAAGGATTTAGAGGAGAGCTGGAGTGGAGCTGCTTAATAAAAGGTTATGATTTCTTTGCAAGTTGAAAGAAGGTAACAAAGAAGGCAGCTCTCTCTCTTCCTTGCACAACAGGAGGTAGAATTATAGAATAAACACAGGGGAGATGAGCAAATGGAGAAAGAGATCTGTTTAAATGACCTTTATTCAGACTCCATTGAATCAGGTGAATAAAGAGGATTTATTTTGCAGAAAACAGAATGGAAAGTGGTGCTCTCTAAATAGCATATAATCCCATGTAAGAAAGAACATGTAAATATGATTACAGTCAAAAGAAAGATTTGTTTATTTTTAGATTTACAAAGATTTTCAGAAGAGAATTTAATAGAGTTCAGACAAAAGCTGTGTTAACCCAATAATGAAAGAGACCTTATATATAAATCAGGGGCAAAACAAAAGGGATAATAGAAGGCTTCCAACTGGATTTCTTGCTTTGCACAAGGAATCAGAGAAAATTCCTTCTCAATGTTCCTTTTCCATTTGCCCTTCTAACCCTCTGAAATGCTAGCTTCCTAAGATCTGAAGACAGTAGTTGAAGTATACATTGTACACTAGGAGCAGCAGAGGAAACAGCTCCCCACAAGAGAATAACAATAATAATTAGTGAGTTCATTATTAGAATGTTGGCTCCAGCACCATTCCTGGTACCTTTCAACCACTGAGAGGCATAGATTCAGTGGTGGGCATCAGCAGGTTCGCACCAGTTCGCCAGAACAAGTAGCAGAAATTCTGGCTGGCCCTGCCCATCCAAGTTTTGAAATAAAGTAGTCCTAATTCGAGTGCAACACAGGGATTTCCCCCTGGTCATGCCCACCATACCACATCCACAGTGTGGTAGTACATTTTTTTGGAGTCCACCACTGTATAGATTTCTTTGTGCAGTTGGCCATCACCACAATGTTACCCTGTTCTCCACATGCTGAAGAGTCTGACTGATGCAGGCCTTGCCAATGTCATGGTTCCTTTGAAAGTAGGTCACTAGAGGAGTACATCCATGTTCCCCAACCTTTGGGTTTGGGACATCAATTCCCAGAAGCCTAAGTCAGTACATTGGTTGGTCAGTGCATTGGGGAAATGACTTAGGCTTCTGGGAATTGAAGTCCCAAACCCAACGGTTGAGGAAGATTGGCTTGCAAGATGAGTAGGTGGGATTGTAATAATTTAGTTTATTTACAAACATTACTGCTTGAGCACAGGTGGAGTCACAGTTTAGCATTTGTATAGGCAGTCAAATATACTGCTCTCACATCCAGTCTACAGAAAGAAACACCTTCTGGCAGGTAGCTCTTTCCCTCAAATCATGAAGTCCCAGAATTCTGTTTTCTATTTTCCACTTGAAAAGTCTCCAACTTTGGTCTTCAGATCTAGATTGTATCAGCCTTAGTGAGATAAGCAAATCAAATATTATGGAAGACACTTGTGCTTGTTTTTCAGGGTGCAGTTTAGCAGAAGGTAACGTGCTCATATGTGGGGACAGTACAGTATCTTATTTTGGTCAGCTAGAAGAGCTAGAACAAATATCTTGGGTAACGATTTAGGTTTTGGAGGTCAGGCCACATTAGAGTGGAAGGCCAGAAGTGGGATAAGATGGGATGGTCTTCTGACAACTTTGATGGGTGTATCCAAGTACTTCTTGTCCACCTCAGGGGTAATGAAATCACTGTTCTAAATGGGAAGGAACTGATCATTTGGGTAATCAGGTCCTTCAGAAAAGCCAGGGCTCATCATTATTTGGTCATCCATCCTGGCTTGGCTAGTATGGAGCAGGAATTGTGATCCCTGCTACATGCATT
This sequence comes from Bradypodion ventrale, assembly GCA_035047345.1. Classification (NCBI taxonomy): domain Eukaryota; kingdom Metazoa; phylum Chordata; class Lepidosauria; order Squamata; family Chamaeleonidae; genus Bradypodion; species Bradypodion ventrale. The sequence continues at coordinate 276,180,252 of JAWDJE010000001.1, forward strand.
TTTCCCACAGGGGAGTAAACAGAGAACTCTAGGTGTGGGTCCTTGCTAATGTAGTGTTTTGTCTAGATAAATGTGTTGTAAAGAGCTTGCAATGAGATGTAAGAGGCAGCCATGTGGCGAAGTACAGCCCTGACCTGAGTTGGGAGCAAGTATTTATTCCCTGCCTAGGGGCGAAGACGCATATGTAAGATAATCGTGCCATCCCCTGTACAGAAGGCTTGCGTACGTGGCAATTTCCTGTGGTTCAGCTACAATGGTAGCTCTGGAAGTTACCCTGAGGTTAATGAACAACCTGCACTTAATTGCCTTGCACTGGCGTAACCCATTGTTCCTGCCCTAATCTCGGAGTCTATGTGGATTGACCCTGAGCATCTAGCTTTGTCCCTTGTTTGTCCCTGTCTGCTTGTCTAGCTCTATTTGTCCTCAGCCTGGGCCATTGTTAATTCCTAACCTACCTGCTTAACTCCCAATTTCCCCTCCAGCAGAGCACGTCCCCAGCTAGTCTTGGGACTCTTGTGCGGATCCGTGGACACTGGGTGCACTCCTCAGGAGAGGTTTTATGCCAATTATTGCAGGGAACCCACATCCCCCTTTTATTACTATATAAATCAGCCTGGCTGAGAGCTCGATAGATGTAAGGCATGATGTGTCGGGGCGTGAGTTTCTCTCTGGGTCTCCACCCTGAGGTACACATTGACATGAGTGATGGAATGCACTGCACAAAGCAGCAGAGCACAATCCCCACCACTATAATTATGACTATGGCCTGAAGCACTGTCTGCATCCATCCCCAAGGGGATCCATGACCACAGCACATCCTACCAAGCCCAATTTTTATCCTCCTTGATGTGCTTGACTAAAGTGTCCAGTTTGGTTATCTGGCCTTGGACCTTGCGGGAGTTGTCCATCAGGTTGAAACAGCACATGTCTTGAACTGACTCGCAACCCAAGTGGTGTAAAAGCAGCAGATAGTCAATGGCTGCGCGGTTGTCTAAGACCGCATGTCTGAGTTCAGCCTGCTCTTTATTTAGCATGGCAATGGCTGATGAGGTGCGGTTGATGGCTTTGGCTAACGTGCATGCAAGTTTGACCGATTCTGCCTGCGTTGCCGACTGCTAATCCTGGCACCCCAACAATGCTCATGGCTAAGGAGACATACTCTGCCGGGCTGAGCAGGGAGATATCGCTATCTCATGTCTCCTCTAGTTGGACCCCCCTCCGCTTGGACTGTTCTGGTTTTTGGGTGCCATATCTGTCCCCGGTAATACCAAGGTTAGGTGACTCACACAGCAGTATGAGTCTGACAGATTGGCAGGTATATAGTTCTATGTCCTTTGATTGCAAGTAAAAAACCATCCCAAAGGCAAAATGATGTGAGCATACACATAGCTAATTTTCTCTGGGTTGGCACATTTCCAAGTCTCTTTCCCTGGGCTCAGGCAATGATGTTGTGGGTCTTTGTCTGTGGAGCAACCCTCCATCCTGGCACAAGTGGTGTTTTGGCTGATGGCTACCCGTGGTGTGTAAAAGGTAATCACATCAGCTGGCAAAGTCTTTGTTACCTGAGTAGCCCAGTTTGCGTAAGTCCCGTAAGTGATTTTATGATGGTGGCTAAAAGAGCGCAGCCACTGTGTCCCCAGCCTGTTCTCCCAGTGCTCGGCAAACTGGGATCAGGCAGGTGCTCAAAAGGGAAGCAGCGTCCGAGGTTTGTTGTAAGCAAAAGTCAGATTGGTTGACAAGTCCGTCTAACTTTTCCCAAATGTTATACTGCATTTTAGCTGCCAAGTCCTCTTTAGATGCTTGAACTCTCCCTCCCCCAGAATCAGGAGGAGGATCATGATGATCATCAAGGAATTGTAGGTGATTTGGGCTAATACCACAGCCACCATATTTTGAGGAGTGGGCTTGGCCTTCTGCTCCCTCAGAATGGATAAGGCATCATCACACAAGGTTTTGACCATCACCCAGGTCACTCTCGGTTTGGATCTCCCTCTCTGGTATGGTCTCAGTCGTCTGCTCTGCCTCTGTCCCATCATCAGGCTCACTCCTTCCATCTTGGGCAGGGGGTCCTGGATCGCTCTGGCCCACGCCATGCTGCTCGAAATACGGTTTCATGCAGCGACACGGAATCCAGACTGGGCCTGTGGGAGACATAATTGCTGCATACCCCTTGCCCCATGTTATCAGGGGCACTGGGCCTCTCCAAGAGGGGGTCCAGTGGCACCCTGAAGCGAACCATGGGGCGCGGGAGGATTTCCTGCTGTCGGAAATGCTTCTCCTGTGGGGTGCAGTCAGAAAGAATATTAAGGCAATAATACGTGAATAGCACTTTGTGTAGGCATTGTTGTGCCTGGCCCTGATTTTTGGGGAAGACTATCTCCTCCCTTTTTGTTTGTTTTTCGATGTAGGACTTTAACGCCTGGTTTACCCATTCGACAATTGCTTGCCCTTGGGGGTTGTATGGAATGCCAAATGTGTGCTTCATATCCCAAATTGCCAAAAATGATGCAAGTTGTTTGGAGCTATAACCTGGTGCATTGTCGGTTTTTATGAGGTCAGGCTTGCCCATGGTTACAAAGCAGGCTAAAAGGAGGAGCTCCACATGAGCGGCTGCTTCTGCTTTCTGGGCTGTAGCCCAGGCAAACTGCAAATAAGTATCAATGGAGACGTGCATATACTGCGATCTCCCAAATTCTGGGACTTGCGTGACGTCCATCTGCCAAATCTGATTAGACCCTGTCCCTCATGGGTTGAACCCCCCATGAGGGCTCCCCTGGTACTCCTGTGCATTGTGGGCAGGAGTGCACGATGCCCTGCGCTTGCGACAATGGGAGGTTAAATTGCCATGCCAATGCCTTGGCGTTTTGGTGGGAAAATGCATTGTTCTGTATGGGTGTCATAAAGACCCCCACCACCATTTTCTGGTGGGTCTTGCTTGCGGCTGCATCAGCCGTGCTGTTGCCCTCTGAGATGGGACCAGGTAGATTCTGGTGACTCCTAATGAGGGCCACATACAGGGGTTCCCTGTGGTGCCGCAGGTGGAACTGCATGGTCTAAAATAGGCTGAAAAGATTCTTATCTATGGTGGGAGTAATGTAGGCTCCCGGTAGGTTATGAACTAAATTCCTTACATACTGACTGTGATGAATTTTAATGGCTTCCTGAAGAAGGTCTTTAAGGCAAGGTTCACTGCTGCCAATTCCGCTCTCTGTGCTAATTTCTGCGGAAGTGTCAGCAGCGTTTTCCAAATTGTCCCTTCTTGCCAAGTGAGGACTCTGTATACTTTCCCCCAGTGGTGGGCTCCAAAAAATTTACTACCACACTGTGGGTGTGGTATGGTGGGCGTGGTGAGGGGGAAAGCCCTGTGTTGCACCTAAATGAGGACTACTTTATTTCAAAACTTGGGTGGACGAGGCCAGCCAGAATTTCTGCTACCAGTTCTAGTGAACTGGTGCGAACCTGCTGATGCCCACCACTGCTTTCCCCCCATTGGTGAATACCGTCCTGGCCCCCTGAATGGGGATCATGGATAGCATGCTCTGTAGTCTAATGGTTTGGGTTTGCAGTGAGACAAGTCTGGGGTCTTTAGGCAAATGGTATGCCAGGCTCCCTGTGAACCCTTCTAATGCTATAGGTAGGGTGTATCCTAGCTGCATTAATTGCTGGTCTTGCTCTTTGTTAAACGGCATGACTATTTTGGCTAAGTTGCATCCTGAAATATCCCTTGCTCTCAGTCACCCTTTATGAATTACTATGCCTACCTACTCTTGGGGGGGGGGGGAATGATGTTCTTGGAGGTGGTGTTGGGTAAATACACCCACTCTGTGATTTTCATTCCCCTGTCTGAGTCTATGCCCAGCATACCTGTCAAGTTTTGGACATGAAAATAAGGGAAATTTTAGGCCACACCCTTCTCTCCCAGGCCACACCCCTCCTCCCCAAAACCTAGGCACATCTAAGAGCCTGGAAAATTTAAACAAAACAACAGAGGAAAGTTGAGTTCCCCTGGTGGAGGAAGAACCACCCTATAGGCATGACTGCTTCCCCTCACAGGGAAAAAGGCAGCCAGCAAGCCAGGCTTACTGCAATAATTCTATTCTATATTTCCTCCTATTCTCCCCCCTCTTCGACTGCATTTCATATTATGGTGATTTTTTATGAACTGTTTTTCACATTTTAATCAGTTAATTGTCTCCTGTCTTAGCATTTTGTGCCTCAATTTCATTTTTTAAAACTCTGTATTTAAAATAAAGCCACGGAAGTATGCTGTTTATATTGTATGCAAATATACTTGAAGCCATCTCTCCTGGGAAAGAGGGTGTGAAAGGGAAGTCAATGAGCCAATCGGCTTCAAGCATATTCCAGAACCCTGCTAAGGCCTCGTGGACATAGATTTGGCACAGGGTCAGCAAGTTGAGCATTCTCTGTGGCAAATACCTCCACATGAATCTTTGGGTGGGTTCCTTATGGTTAGTGACTGGCACTGTAAATGCAAACCTCTCCCTGTCCCTAGGGTCTAAAGGGATCATGTAAAAGCAGTCCTTTAAATCCACAATTAAGATCTCCCATCCTTCGGGGATCATGTTTGGATCGGGAATGCCACGTTGGAGTGGTCCCATGGGTTGAATGAATTTATTAATCTCCCTTAAATCCCTAACTTCTTTTTTATGACAAAAATCAGTGAATTCCAGGGACTGGTTGATGGTTCAATATGCTCTGAGTCTAGCTGCTCTTTAACGAGCTGTTTTAAAGCTTCTAATTTCTCCCCTACTATCAGCCATTGTTCTATCCATATTGGTTCATCTGTGACATACCTGTCAAGCTCCAGAGATTACGGGACCTGCACAGAAGGTTTCTGTGCAGGTCCGTTCTATGCATGCATGGAAGGCTTTTACGCATGCATAGAATGGACCTGCGCATAACCGTTCTGCACAGCTCACTTCTACGCATGTGTAGAAGGCTTTTATGCATGTGTAGAAGGCTTTTACGCATTCATAGAATGGACCTGCGCAGAACTGTTCTGCGCAGCTCACTTCTATGCATGTGTAGAAGGCTTCTACGCATCCCCTTCTGCACAGAAGCCTTCTATGCATGCGTAGAAGGGTTCTATGCATGCATAAAAGAGTTCTATGCATGCATAGAAAGGACCTGCGCAGAAGGGATGCACAGTAACTCCTTCCCCCCGCTGCCAAATTACGGGATAGCAGCAGCTCCGGGCGGGAAATGGCGAAAATTGGCACGGAAATACGGGAAATCCCGGCCAATCCGGGATACTTGACAGATATGATCTGTGAGCCATTAGAGTGGCAAGGCCATTAGCTGAAAGTTAGGGTGGCCCGATACTGCTGTAGAATGTCTCTCCCCCAGAGGTTAATCAGCACATCCAGAATGTGAAAGTGAATTACTGCTGTGCCATCCGCCCCTGGGATCATGACTTCTACCCACTCTCTGCTCCTGCTGGCTTCCTGAATTCCTCCTACTCCCCACACATCTGAGACTGCTTCGATTGCCCACTCATTGGACCATAATTTCTTGCTAATCACCATGACGTCAGCACCCATGTCCAGAAGGCCCTCAAAGAGCTTTCAGTTCAAAAATACCTTAATGGCAGGTTGCTGTTTCCACTCTATTGTTTGTTCCACTGCCGCTATGATCTGGTATCCTTCTACTGTCCCTTCCTCTCTCTCTGGTGGTCTGTCAACCCGAATCCGGAATTTCCTCTGATTACCTCCTTGCCCCCACCTGGCAGATGATATGGAATCATGATCAGTTGTGCTACTGAATCCCCTTTGCTGATTGTCTGGGGCAAGTGCGTACATAGCTGCAGTTTAATGATGCCTGCGTAGTCTGAATCTATAACCCCCGGGATCACAAAGATCCCTTTTTTCCCTGCGCTACTGCGAGGCAAGACTAATCCTACTATGCCTTGGGGCAGGGGACCTTTATACTGGGTGTTAACTAAGTTGACTATGCCTGGCAGGTTGCAAGTAATGTCCTCCTGGCACTCTAGGTCTAACCCTGCGCTGCCCTTGGTTTCTGTCTGTGCCTTGGAAATGTTGGGGGTGGTTATTGGGACATCCATTCTGGGGCTCGCAGAGCAGGGGTTGTCTTTATTTGGACCGGGGCCAGAGACACGCCCACAGCCCGGTTTCCTGAATTTGGGCAGTGGTTGGCCCAATGATAGCCATTGTTGCACCTTGGGCATGGGGTGGATGGTGTGGCTTGGCAACCCCCGGAAGGGCCACCTTTTGCCTTGCTACGTTGCTTTGACCTACACTCTTTGGCAAAGTGCCCCATCTTCCCACAGTGGAAGCAAGCTCCCTTGGGTCTGTTCCCTCCTTGCATGGCTGCCGCCAACAGCCCCATTTTATCAGAGTCTGTTGCAATGTCTGCGCAAGCTCGGATCATGTCTGTAAGTGTCAAATCGGTTCTGTGGCCCATTGCCTCAAGTATTTTGCAGCAGTCTAGATTGGCATTGTCTTTTGCCAGCTTCATCATAAGCTCCTCTTGAGCCTCCTGGTTATCTATCTGCCTACTGGTTGCCTCTTCTAACCAGTTAATGAAATCCATGTAAGGCTCTGCACTCCCTATTTTATGGTTGTGTAATTTTTTGCACCCTTGCCAGTGGCGGGCACCTTGAGATATGCCTTAACGGCAACCTCTGAAGCCAATTGAAGGGTGGTGGTTGGCACAACGGACTGCATTGGGATGGTATCAAACTGTCCTGACCTGTATAGCTGTTCAGGAATTACTGTACCCCCAATCCGGGCAGCCCCAGCCTGCGCCTCCAGCCTATACTCACTATCCCACAGTAGGTACTGGCTGGGGTTCAGCATCATCCTCATTGTGACTTTCCAGTCATGCGGGATGAGCGCCGTAGATTCCCACAAGGGTTGTAACATGCTCCTTGTGAATCTGCTCTGGAGCCCTGTGTCTGTGATTGCTTTGTGGATCTCCACAAGCTATTTGTATGGAATGAGCATGTAGACAGCCACCTGATTGCCCGTGATTGTGTCCATCTCTAAGTGGACTGGGCATAGCATCTGGAGCTCAGCCAGTTCTACAGCCGGCAATTCCCCCCTTGTGCAGTTCTTCCTCGACCATCAATTGAAAAGGACTTTTGGTGACCTGGGAAATGCCTGCGCTTCCTAGGCTCCTGCCCACCCCCGCAGCATCTGCAGCGGCCATGGAAGGGGAGTCCTCCAAGCCCCCATGCCTGAACTGGATGGTCGGGTAGAGACACGCTTGTAGGAATGCATCTGGTTTCTGTCTTGCCTGTCTCTGACACATTTTGTAAACAAAAGCCTCTTTGCTCACTGAGAGAAAGCGCTCCTTATCTCTCTTTCTTTGGGTTCTGACACTTCTGATTGGCTGTAAGCACTCAGCTTTGTCTCTGCTAAGTTTCGTTTCTGGTATACAATGCTTGCCTAAGTTTCGTTTCTGAGACTCTCTGCCGGAATAAAGAGAAGGCTGCAGTAGCGTTTGACCAGCCAAAGAGAGCAGTCGTGTCTGCTTTGTCTGTCTCTCTGTTCCTCCCTACAAAAAGCCTAATGAAGCTGGACTTCATGGACTCATAAGTACCTCAAAAGATCTGAGAATATAAACTGCTGCTAATGAGGCTGACTGATTGAGAAGATATCTTTACATGAATCAAATCCCAACAACTGGTGCCCCGTCGCGAGGCCATTGAATGAAATTCAAAGGAATGCTTTGAAGAGATCTGCTTCAGCAATTAGCACATAATTATCATCTCATCGACCGGGACAAGGTCTCATTTACCCCGACCGGGAAGGTCATAAATCGAGCTCGAAAATTCATCCAAAGTCAACTTTGGGTCCCATATAGGGTAAGTGGAAAAGAAAAATCTATATTTTTTTATCATGCGATGTTTGCTTTCTTCGCAAATGCAGGAGCTTTGTAAAGATATCTCAGATCTTTTGCATGAGAATGGGCGAAAGGCTGATGATAAAGAGATACAGCAGCTGGTTAAAGTTATAGAACGAATCTGTCCTTGGTTTAAATATGAAGGTCTGGACTTAAAACATTGGAGACAGATAGGGAGAGAAATGCAGAAGCATAATGGAATTTCTGTGTCAATATTATTTACATGGGAGGAAGTTAGGGACTGCCTTCAGAGACTTACTCCAAAAAATATTTTATTGTCTCAAAGACTTGATGGCCATCCCCTCCCACAGCTTTTGCCTTCAGAGAAAGGGGGGGCCATGGCAACTGCTCCTCCATCATATGAGAAACAACAGCCTCCTGATGGGGGTGGAGGTAGAAAAGAAGATGGGACATTATATCCTGCCTTGCAATTAGATCCTGCCTTGCAACAATCAAGCACTTATAGCCCTACAAAGACACATTTTTCTGCTGCTTTAACGGCAGCTGTGCTGGACGTGCAATCTCCTGAAATATACCCAGTGATCAGAGGGGCTCCGCCTGTTGGCAATGCAGCGGCAGTCCCAGATAGATATGAAACCCTCCATTACAAATATCTGAAGGAACTAAGAGTCAGCATACGGGACTATGGATTTAATGCACCTTTTACTAAAGCTCTGTTGGAAGCCATTGCTTCTCAAAAATTGCTACCAGTGGATTGGAAACAGATGATTAAAGCGCTCCTGCCTCCTGCAGAAGCCATGCTCTGCTTGCAAGAGTGGAGGGATGTGGCTTGGGAGGTACACCATACACGCCCTGCACTCACGATGGATATGTTATGTGGGGAGGGAAATTTTGCCAACCCCACACAGCAGTTGGCACTCACTAATGCCCAGCTGGGAGAGATTGCTCAGATAGTCATGCGTGCCTGGAGTAAGATTCCTTCCAAAGGGGATAGCTCCGTTGCTGGATTTGCAGCAATTAGGCAGGGCCCTAAAGAGGATTACACTGAGTTCATTAACAGACTCATGACTGCTCTCAGCCGCCAGGTGGAAAATGTGCCGGCATGGGAAATGCTCATGAAACAACTGGCTTTTGAAAATGCCAATGAGGATTGTAAAGGGGCTCTGACAGCTGTTTATGCTAGGCCAGGAACATCTATAGCAGACATGATGAAAGTTTGTCAAAATGTGGGGACTCACAGTTACAAGGCTCAACTTCTGGCAGCTGCAGTTCAATTGCCCACAACTCAGGCTCAAAACAAACGTTGTTTTGGTTGTGGGAAGGAAGGGCATTTTAAAGCACAATGTCGCTCCTCTCTAAAGCAGGCAGCACGCCCTTCAAGGAAGTGTCCCATTTGCCAGAAAGGGTACCATTGGGCCAATCAGTGCCGCTCAAATCCTAATGCCAACCCCTCAGCTGCTCAGCACAAAGACTCTGACTTTTCTCCACAGCAGCAGGGAAATGGGAGTGCGGGCCAGGCTCGGGCCCAGGCAAAATAATAGGGCTACCAGAGGTCAGTGAAGAGGCAATAGAGGAGGTTTTGCAAGAGATGGCAGAAGATATGGAACTTGCCCAAGAAATGATTTCACAATATAGAAAAAACCATCCTCTAAAAGAAGGATTTTTATTGAGGTTATCTAAGGACTGTACTTTTACTATGCCAGGGTGTGTGGAGGCTCTTCCCACACTGGTTGATGATGTTATTCCCCAGGGCATGATGGGCATCGTTCTTCCTTGCCCAGACGCCTTACCCGCTTCTGTACACATTGCAGCAGGGTCAGTTATATTGGGTCACCAAGAAATTGTCATCCCTGCTTCAGCCACGCAACATCTCACCCTGCCTAAGGGACAACCTGTAGGACGCCTTCATCTGCTCCCACTAGGGACCACTGCAACTCCATCCCAGGAGGGGACTGCAACAGCGGCTATGGCGGTGATACAAATCACCGAGGATAGACCGACCCGCTCGCTGCTTATGGGTGGACGTTCAGTGTCTGGATTGGTCGATACAGGAGCCGATATTTCAGTGGTGGCAAAAAAAGATTGGCCGACTGGATGGGCCGTCCGCCCCTGTAGGGAAGTTTATGGGGTGGGCGGGTACGAGCCAGCACAGCAAAGTGTTCATCCAATCGTCTTTGAGACCTCAGGGGGAACAAAAGTTTCTCTTCACCCCCTGATTATGGATATTCCTATTACTCTGTGGGGCCGGGATCTCCTGGCTAAAACAGGGTGTACCTTGCAGACAAATTTTTGATACGGGCCTCCCCTGCAGCGCCGTTGCATGCACTTCCACTACAATGGACAATTGCAACAATTGCTAGGGAACATAAATTGGGCTCGTCCTTTCTTGGCCCTGAGCACGGAGGAACTATCACCACTCTTTGCTGCTCTTTCTGGACACACTTCTCCAGCGGACATCATTCCCTGCACAACGGAGATGCGTACAGCTCTTCAACGCCTCAACGAAAAGCTGCATACCATCGCTGTGGATCGGGTGCCCTCAGGCACCATTGCGCTGGCATGCGCTCTTCTTCCTACACCGAGGCTGCCCACTGCTGTTTTGTTCGCGCCTGTCAACGCTCAGAAGGTGGCCATCGTGGAATGGCTGCACTTGGCGCACACTCCCTCGAAAAACTGTTATCGCCTGCCTGATGCGATTGCTGATCTTTTCCTCAAATGCCGTACTAGGGCAAAGCATTTGACTGGTTATGACGTTGACTTTGTTTGTTTTCCTTTTTCACAGGATCAGCTAACCGCCTTGCTACAGCATTCTGAGGCATTTCAGGTGGCCATGGCGGACTTTGTGGGACAAGTTAAATTTAACCCCCCCAAGGATAAGCGGTTTACCTTGCTGAATCTCACTTCTTACTCCCTGTCATCCCCGCTTTGCATGCAACCTATCTTGCATGCCATTACTCTTTTCTCAGATGGCTCCCCCTCCCGTGGAGTCCTTACATGGCAGGGTCCTACTGGGGAATGGGAGGTTGTTTTTACAGGACCTCAAGCATCGGCCCAGCGGTCGGAACTGGCAGCGGTCATACTTGCTTTCTCTACGTTTTCTGATGTGCCTTTTAACCTGATTGTGGATACTCAATATGTTTACCGCCTTGTTTTTACTTTAGCTCAAGCTTATTTGTCTCCATCGATGGATAGGGATCTTTTTGCTTTATTCCAACAGCTTCAAGGTTTTCTTTCCACCCGTACGGTCCCTTTCTTTATTGCCCACATACGCTCTCACACAAGGATCCCAGGTTATTTGACGGAGGGCAATGCACGAGCAGATTCTGCTCTCCGAGACTCTGCTGAGGTTTTTTCTCTCTTTGACAACCCCATTGACAGTCATGCAATGTTTCATCAATCTGCTAAGGTTTTGCATAAACGGTTTTCCATTCCTATGTCACAGGCTAGAGACATTGTGTCATCCTGTGCTTCCTGTACGAAGTCTCCTATATTCCTGCCATTTGATGCTGTTAATCCTCGAGGAACAGAAGCTAATCAGCTATGGCAGATGGATGTCACGCAAGTACCTGCTTTGGCTCCGCTTTCTAAGTTACATGTGACTGTTGATACCTTCTCTGGATTTATATGGGCTACACCCTTACGGGGTGAAACATCCAGACATGTTATACAACATTGCATTCGTTCGTTTGTGGCAATGGGTAAACCTAAAAGCCTTAAGACAGACAATGGGTCATCATATGTTTCTTCTGCCTTTCAGGACTTTTGCCGTCAGTGGGACATTAAGCTAACCCATGGAATACCCTATAACTCGACTGGACAGGCGATTGTTGAAAGAGCCCACCTGACATTCAAAAATTTGTTACACAAGCAAGTGGGAGATAGAGGGGTTCCTGTGGCTGAAATACCTACAGCTGTTGCTAAAGTACTGTATACTCTTAATTTTCTTCTTGCTCCCCATAACAGGTCACACTCTCCAGTCGAATTGCATTTCAGGACCGAGGAGTGTCTTCCTAAGCCATTGGTCGTTTATCGGCAGCAACCCGATCCTGAGTGGAAGGGTCCTGTACCTCTAATCACCTGGGGACGAGGATACGCAGCGGTTTCTACAACCTCAGGACCTGTGTGGATTCCTGCTCGAGCGATCCGCCCATGGAGAGAGAAGAAGGTTACTCAGCTCCAGGATGGTGGTTCACCAGTAGACTAAATTTGCTGACATTTGTTCTTTTCTTTCTTACTGTGCTTCCAGCTGTAAGAACAATGCCTCATGGGGGCAACCCCAACTTTTGGATTCGTCATGCTAACTATATGTTTGAGGTTCATGGTAAGAATGCAACGTTATACTATGAGCATCCACTGGCAGTGTCTCAAATGGCTTTTCTTCCGGCATTGTTCAACACACCTGAGCTGGTTATTGGACATTTGCAACATCTTGATAGGTCTACACTCTTCTCTAATCCTCCAGAACAATTTAACAACACCCGTTGGCGAAGCATGACATTCAAGAAATACACTAAAGGACTTTGTTTCTGCTGTCATAGTTCTGGAGTCTGGAATAGTAAATGGAAATACTGGACTCAAGCGAAAAGGGTTTTGCAGAATGTAGGCAATTATACGGGTTGTGATGATTATTTTTGGTTATGGGGTAGTTATAACAGTTCTTATAAGCTTAATTATACCTTGTATAACACTACTATTGAAGATATATATGATGTGTTTCCTATGTTTACTCCTGATTATTCTGCTATAGATAGTGGTTCAATTTGCAATGGATGGCAAATCAAGGATCCTAACATGTGGTTCTTTTTTAATGGAGTTGCCACGAATTTCCATCCAGGACAATATCAATGTGCAGCATTGGGTTATTTTACCTTACAGACTGGCCATAGATTACCTGTTAGCAAAATCCGGAGGATTTTGTAAACTGGTCGGGAACCAGGGATGTCGGGTAAAATTCCAGGATCTGAATAATACTATTGAGAAAGAACTTCAGAATTTACAGGAGAGCATTACTAACAATGTACGCACTGATGTTAATCTCTTTGATTGGGTGACTTCTTGGTTGCCTGATTTATCTGTCCTTAGACAAGTTTTCTTTTATGGGTTTATTATTATTATTATCAGCTTTATACCTTTGTATTTTTGCATTACTTGTATTCCTAATCTTATTTCCATGTGTAACTCATGTCCACTGCGTAGAAGGGAGACATCGAGTTTTGCACAACGGCAATTGTACTCAATGAGGTATCATCCTCCGGAACAAAGTACCATGAGTCAGGAGGGGTACGATGTCCAGGAGGACAGTGATGATGTATATGGAGGAGTAGTTATGGAGTATGATGACATGCAGGGGTATGATTAGCCATCCCTCTCTCAAATTTAAATGAAAAAGGAGGACATGTAGGAATGCATCTGGTTTCTGTCTTGCCTGTCTCTGACACATTTTGTAAACAAAAGCCTCTTTGCTCACTGAGAGACAGCGCTCCTTATCTCTCTTTCTTTGGGTTCTGACACTTCTGATTGGCTGTAAGCACTCAGCTTTGTCTCTGCTAAGTTTCGTTTCTGGTATACAATGCTTGCCTAAGTTTCGTTTCTGAGACTCTCTGCCGGAATAAAGAGAAGGCTGCAGTAGTGTTTGACCAGCCAAAGAGAGCAGTCGTGTCTGCTTTGTCTGTCTCTCTGTTCCTCCCTACAAAAAGCCTAATGAAGCTGGACTTCATGGACTCATAAGTACCTCAAAAGATCTGAGAATATAAACTGCTGCTAATGAGGCTGACTGATTGAGAAGATATCTTTACATAAATCAAATCCCAACACACGCTGGGGCTAATGGTTCCACATAAACTGAGGGTTTCTCAGTCTCTACCCGGGCTGGATTCATGGCTGTAATTACTTGCCAACATTTGCTCCAAGCCCCTATAATTTTAGGTGGTGCTTGGGGTTCCTCCTTTAGACACCTTCCTACTCTATCCCATACCTCTGGATCCATCATGCCTGCTTCTGGGTAGAACAGGCAATGCTCCCCCATGTACACCAATAAGTAGGGTTTTCTTCCTCAGCCCTATTCTGTGCTGCCTGGCCAGGCCTTGGAGCTCCCTGATGTGAGCTTGCTGCCTAACAGATGAATTATGATCCCCCAATCATGTCCCCATAGTACCTGCAGGGGAACCCTCCGAAGTTGCCTCCACAGGATGACTTGGTGCGCCGGAGGTAGTAAGTCAGGGCGGGTGGTGCACAGGTTGACGTCCCTCGGGTATCGTCTGGTTAGGATCGTGGCAGTGGGTCTCTGACATGGGTCTCAGGTCTGCCTTCGCTGCTGAGGATCGCGGCTCTCCCCCTGCTTTGGAACGCATCCGTTCAGATGTGTGGGGTCTGCCGGGTGGGGCTTATGACCATGTCTTGGTTCTCGCTTCCAAGTGATCGCTTCGGGTTTCTCTTGCTTCAGATCGCGTCTTGCTTCTCTTGCTTCAGATCACATCGGGGTCACCAGATGTTATAATAAGCTTGCAATGAGACATGAGAGGCAGCCGTGTGGTGAAGTCCAGCCTCGACCTGAGTTGGGAGCAAGTATTTATTCCCTGCCTAGGGGCGAAGACGCATATGTAAGATAATCACGCCATCCCCTGTACAGAAGGCTTGTGTATGTGGCATTTTCTGATGGTTCAGCTACAATGGTAGCTCTGGAAGTTACCCCAAGGTTAATGGACTTAATTGCCTTGGGCTGGCGAAACCCATTGTTCCTGCCCTAATCTCGGAGCCTATGTGGATTGACCCCGAGCATCTAGCTTTGTCCCTTATTTTCCCCTGTCTGCTTGCCTAGCTCTATTTGCCCTCAGCCTGGGCCATTGTTAATTCCTAACCTACCCGCTTATCTCCCAATTTCCCCTCCAGCAGAGCACGGCCCCAGCTAGTCTGGGGACTCTCATGCAGGTCTGTGGACACTGAGTGCACCCCTCAGGAGAGGTTTTATGCCAATTATTGTGGGGAACCCACATCAATGAGGCATCCAATTTGGTTGTGGTTAGGGGATTTAATAGATTTTTAATAAAATTAAGCTGCAGTTTTAATACCAACTCTATGTGTCTTCCCTCTTTATTTGCTGGGTCAGAAGGCAATCAATAAGATAAGGAATAATGATAAAGTTATACTTTTTGGTATAGTGAGTAACATCAAACCTATTTAAGTATGACAAGTAACAAACTAGGCATTTGGCAGGAATTTGTCAAGTCTTGTGTCAACTTCTTGTCCATAATTGACAAAGAAAATATTGTTTGTCCTTGTCAAGGTGGAATCTAAGAATTGGACACTAGGGAGAATTAGAGAGTATTTCTGTGTATTTGTGTGGTTTGCAGCCAGCAGCAACGCAGCATATTAATAATACACAATGGAGCAAACTACTTGTGTAATCAGAGTGGTTACATGAATGCTAAAAATGCTCCTTTTAAAATACAACACTCAAAAGTCTGGGAACGGGGGAAGCACTGGTGAAATACAGAACCTTTTCCTAGCCTTTCACATGCTACACCAACAAACATTTGGGAGAGGGGGGCTGGATAACAAAATGTGGCAGAGCAAGGATGTGCAAATACCTCTGTTTTGAATTGGCAGGAATCAGCTGCTAATTGTTTCCCAATCAGTTACTATTTGTTTTCCAAATAGCAGCTGATTTGCTTCAACCTGATTTATAAACCATCCCCTTCAATTTGTATCTAAATATTCAAAAGTATTTCTATACATAGGTTAGAATAATTTCCAAAAAAACTTTAAAAACAGGGAAATTAAAGAGCTGTGTACTCTCTCTCTCTCTCTCTCTCTCTCTTTCTCTGTGTAATTCATTGTCCTCAACTGCTGCTTTGAGATCTTTAACTTCCCTAATTCCACAATGCTGTTCCAACATCATTTATATCTCAATACTTTACAGTTACTTCTGCAGCTGATGACCATTCAAGCTAATTCTTTTCTTTCCCACTGCCAAGGCAAAATGATGGGCAAGGGAATCTATCTAGTCAATCTGAGGCCAGGAGCTCCATGATTGAGGTTTCCAGGAGAGCTTGGACTTTTTATTGGAATGTGAATGCCATTCTCCTTTTGTTTTGGACTTCTGGGTTCTGTTAAAGTATTACAGTACTTTCATTTTCAAAATGGAACTTAGTAGTGTCAAAGTGTCTTTTAAAAATTCAGCTTTTAAAACAGATGCTCTGAAGCAATATTTGGTGCTTCAATGAGTCCCAATTCAATTCAAGCATCACTTTGGGTTTCCTCACTTCAGCCCTTTGCTTCACATTGGAATAATTTCAGACCTCAGAGCATGACCTTGTTAACAAGCATTACAGAGAGAAAATATTTGGAATTAGAATTGCCGAAGGAGAAAGCAAGAAAACAGTCAGATAAGAGGACAGGGCCCCTTTTGGCAGAAATGGAGTAGAGGATATTAATGAAAATAGTGTTCAGAGGAAGCTACACAAGTAGTAAAAGGTCCTCATATATAAAAAGAATTCAAAATTCACATGTTTGATTGTTTTGGCACCAGAGGCTTTTTGGAGCATGTTCTGGGTTTTTTCCATTGCTTTTCTGTTGCACTTCAGCAGCTATAGTATGGCGGTGGGCAACTTCCTGGCAAGCTCCACCTGGCACTGGACGTTGCCCACCACCAGGTTCTAGCTGCCGAAGCACAGTGGGAAAAGGGCAGAAAATCCTCAAACCTGAGCAAACATGCTCCAAAAAGCCTCCCGCCACCCTGAGAAGCGGCGGAGGCTGCACAAAAAACCAGAAAAACCATATGATTCCTGCCACCACCATGGTAAGTGATGTAAGCGACTTCCAGTGGTGGGAGGCATTCCTAGATATGCCCAGGTGGCCACTGTGGGCTGGATTAATGATATGCATGGGCCGGATTAGGCCCATGGCCTGGGGGGTTGGGAACCCCTGATTTAATGCAAACCTTCATGTATCAACAATTTGGTATCCTCGTAGCTACAGGGAAGGGAGGTGTAGAATCTGGTTTCTTTGCAAAAACAGCTACTCATTCCTTGAGAATGACCTTCAGTCTGTGGAAAGTGGCTCTCCTTTTCAATAATCAAGTGTAATCTCACAGAGATTTTTTTTTTACATTGTGCATAATTTCCCTGAGAAAGTAACATTATATTTCATTTACTCGCTGTGGAAAGCAGACAGACAAAGAGTATGACTGACAAGAGACTAGAATCCTTAGTGTTTGTACCCTTGAAAAGCTTCATGTGATGCTAGAGCAGGGATTTTTCTTTTCTTTTTTTGTTTTTCTTAAGAATCCTTTTGCTTTGTTCTCATTCACTGAGCTGACAAGTGTTAAGATGAAACATCAGTTAAAGAGGAAGCTGTAAAGCCCCTGCTACTGTTAGCAACAGAGCTGATGTGAGCAAACAATGTCCTGCCTTTTTGTTTTTTGAATGGATGGATGGAAATAAAAGATAAGGTGGTTGCAATAGATAAAATGGATGGCAAATATGGTTTTGAAAGCTATCAGTTTCACATCCCATAAACATGGGTTATAAGTATTACATAACAACCAGTAATAACTAGCTGAAGTTATCAGCAAAGATCTTTCCTGCAAAAAGTGTATTCATTGAATACCATTGATTATGGAATCCAAAGAAGTAGAGGCAGAAAGGACAATAGGCATTAACAAAGGATGACTCTCCTTGTATTGTGGTCATAGAGTTACCTCAGAACAAGTCTGTAGCTGAGTGAAGAGAGCTTTTTCACAAAAGAAACCTCTACAAAGAAGCAAAGTTAAGGGCAAGAGAAACAACAACAAAAATAACAACAAGAGGACTTTAACCCTGCACAATGATTATGTGCAGCAGACAAAGGGCAAATAATTCTTTATCAGAGGCTCAAATGCTGTTTTGCAGTTATGCAAATGGCATAGCTTTTGGAAGCAAACTGATATAAATTCATAAATCTCTGTAGACATGGTCTGTTGCACACTGATTTGCATGCAACCAATAATATGTATGGAAATGTCTTAAGTTAAAACAATTTGATCCCAAATGCTGTGCTGCTGGCATAACTGTGCAACCAGATTTCAGCAAGAAATAACTTGGGTGCATCTGATCAAATACAGAGCATTTTTCTGCACCACTGAGCTGCTTTAACTCCCCACCCGTTTGAACCTAAAATGAATGTTTAAAAGTGGAAACCCAACACCATCATGAAAACAGAGATAAATATTATCCCACCCCTTGCATTTTCATGGCTCTGCTTGTTAAAACTAATCCTTTAAAAAATCATCCTCTTTCCCCCTCACTGAATCTCTTTGCAATCCTCTGATTTCAACTCGCTCCCCTGCCCTGAGCCAAATGTGGAGATGTCTGGGAAGGGAGGACAAAAATCCCCCACCCAACAGCTGAGCATCTCAGCATAGATACCATTATACTCTGCGTTGATTTTGCTTTGTTTCTGTCTACTTTCATGGTGAAGTCTCAGTTTCACACTCCAGTCAAGAAAATGAAACACAATCTCTCTCCCTCTCAAATCCTTATTGCCGTTGCTGCCATGAGAAACTCTCTTTCTCCTTCCCCTGGCTATTTCTCAGATTGGTTCTATGCCTTCACTGCTGATTACAGGCCTGGCAAAGGAAGGCCAACTAAACCATGGATTTAAAGCTGTGGGTAAATCTTTAATTAGGAACTAATTAGATTAAGTCACCATGTTAATAGCCTTAGGTTTTCCTTCAGCCGTTTAAGGACATGTGAGGGACAGAGGGAGGGAGGGAGATTAAAAAAAAACACCACTCAAACATTCTGCAATAAATTAAGGAATGGAAACAAGGAATTGAATTAAAAAATTAACAATCAGATTGGGAGTTTGTATTCATTGCCCAAGAAAAAGAAAATAGACATTTCACGAGATCAGACATCCCTTATATTGGTTGCCCGGATGGTGTGAAACTCCACAGCATCAGTAACATTTATAACAAAGATTTCCTCTTCAGATCTCCATACTCAGTACAGTTGGTTAGGGTCATACAAGCATGAGGAGGAGGGGGTACTGCTCCTCCAGCTACATTACTGCTTACATCATATGTGGGATCCGCGAGCACAATTGGCATACTGTCCCTGACAGAGGCCATGTCTTGTGAGATCACTCCGAGCCTTGGGCTCCGAGGGGACAGAAATTGGGGAGCGGATTAATAGTCATAGATTGATTCACCCATATCTGACCTGACAAACAGTCTGAGCAGGAGGAAATTGAATGTCTAACTAATCAATTAGGTAATAGGTAATATCGCACCTGCGGATTACTCCAAGCCCTAACGTCAACATTGGCCATGTTTACTCTTGGGTAAGCTTGGAACAATGGAGTTCCCCTGTCAGTGTTTAATTTAGTTAATTAACTTCCCCGAGAGAGGTTCCCAAATAACCTGTGTAAACATGTTATGTGGGTCGCAGCTCTTTCTAACGCAGCCTTGAACATAATATATACTGATGATTTTCTCTCAATAAATCACTGGTCTTCGCTCTATCTTGTCTTGCGTCTTCTCCTTGACCAGTCTCCTCCGGGACCCAACAGCCGCTTCACGGCCCCAATCCAACATCTGGTGACCCCAAGATGTGATTCTACTCGTGAGTAAGCAATCTACGTGGTCCGGTTCTACGCCAGAACTGTGTCTGATTCATGCCGGAGGACAGCGCGGCAGCTCTGGTCGGAAAGCCATCCGACCTGAGTGACAGCTACGCGGTGAGGCACTTCAGAAGAGGCATCCTACGGCTTGCATCGTGGAAACGCGTTCCGCTCAGGGGCAGGCTGTGAAACCCTGACTCCAGCGCAGAGGCCGCCGAGGGCCCGTGGCAGCAGCCCATGCTTCGAGCTCCATCCCAGAGGTTCGTCACGCTGAGACCAGTTACCTAGAACTCAGACATGTTGCATCGTCCCGAGGAGGAAAACTTCAAAGGACCGGCAGGTAATATGGGGGCTTGTCCTCAGAGGCAACGCCCGACCGCTAACCAGAGAATTCACTTAATGGAATTCAAGGCCCTGGCCAGGGTATACCAAACACGCATTCACAGCATTAAGTTAGCGGAACTCTTAGCGTACTTGGGAGGCAATTGTCCGCTTTATCAAGAAGCGGGTATGCTTAATCTCCAACTTTGGGATCGGATAGGAGCCTGCATTCAGCAAGCACCAAGAGCTCCAGATAGCATAATTGGCACATGGAGCAAATGTAGGAAGCTCTTAGTAGAGGTAGACCCAGTCCGGATAGAGACCCAGAAACCCCCAGCGCAGTCAGAGCCATCAGCCCCAGCGGCTCTCTGTCTGTCATTTCAGTTTAAGCAGGGCAGTGTAGTGAGCTTTCCTTCAGTGACAGCTGCAGACCTCACTGAAGGAATTCATGGCATGAGAGGCCCTGGCACTTCTCTGACAGTTAAAAGTTCCCTGCCAATTAAGAACTCCATTCAGCGCATGGGTGAGGAAGATCCATTCATGGGGAAATTGCCAGCAGTACCGTTGGGTAATACTCAGCTGCTGTGTTCAGCCTATCTGAAGGCAGACACATTTTCAGGCAGACAGATCATTTTCCACCTGCCTACTCAGTGCCCACTGCTCATGGAAATCTGCACGGCCCCTGGCCATGCAGGGCTCCAGAGCAGACCCATTACCACACTCAGGCGCAGAGCAGTGCCAAAACCCAAAGGCGCCTGCTTCCAGTGTGGAAAAATGAGACACCTTAGAAGAGAATGCCAATCTAGACCAAGCAGATCTTCAAAAGGTTGTCCGAATAAGCCTAAGACCAAATGGCCACGCTGGCACTGGAGGGCGAGACAGCACCAAGATCCAGGAATCCGGCCCTCCGGCATGCATCTGGCCCAGGCCCGAAAGGAGGCAGCCATCGCCCTGGTTATGCCAGAGGAACCATCCCAGCAATAGTACCCCGAGCTCTCCCAAGGCACAGGCAGAACCTACTTGTCTTGCCTCGGAGTAGCCCAGAGAAACTCACCCCTAAGTAGAAGCACCCAGATGGTTGTGATAGCCAGATGTGTATAAGTCATCTCCTCATGTGCAGTATAGAACACCGCAGATCAGGGGAGGAATGTGCGAATGCGTAAATTAATGTGTGTATGCGTGGTGCACCACTGAATGTATGACTGCAAGAACTGTGTATGATTGCAAAAGCCTTGTCTCTATGACAACAGTATGGTTGCAAAAGTGTTCCTTTTGTGTAACTGCATGGTAATATCACTGTGAAGTATGTGTTAAACAGTTTGCACTCTGTTCATGGGCAGGAACTATTTAAGGTTTGAGAAAGCATGGTGAGCAAAACCTCTTTGCCTTGCCTGCTTAGCAGCTTAAGGCACCCAGGGCAACGAAAGCAGGAGAGTGGGGGGGGGGGATCCTAACCTGCAATAGGGCAAGGTGACCCCCCTTCTTCCCTTGAGACTTTTTCCTTTGTCAAAGGATTAAGCCACTCTTGGAAACCGGTTTTGCAATCCGTGCCACTCAGGAAAACAGATTTTTCTTTTCAGAAGTGCGATCTGAAAACAAAAATCACTTCTATGAGTTTTCCTCACTAAATCATAAACTATGGGGCCCCTCCCTATGTCTGTGTTTCTCAAACCCCCATCTCTGTGTTTTAAGGTGTTTGAATGTCCCTTAGCGTCTTTAGTCACATATCTCACTAGGAATGAGAGAATTGCACTGTCTTCATGTGTGTATTGTAACCTAGGTTCTCAAACTTTTAAAGTCGGGGCCAAGTCCCGCGGCCTCAGGCAGCTCTGGAGGTCCGGACAGTCATCCTGCCCTTCCTTCGCCACACAGCCCTTCTTGGCTTGGTGGAGGCAGTGGCAGAGCAATGTGGGCCACATCTGGCAAGTAGGTTGAGAATCATTCTAGCTCTCCTTCATTCTCTTAAGAAAGATATTGTTCTGGTATTCTGACTTTAATCTGTGTAAAGTAACTCACTCATTGTACCCCTTTCACAGGAAAAAGCACGCAAACATTCTTGTGCTCTGTATATTCAGAAAATGCTTAACCGTTACCTTTTTACAGGAACAAAACTCCTCTCCAGGCCTTAAAAGTAACCAATTTATTTATTTCTATAGTCTTAAATTGCTTCCTTTCACAGGCTCCTGAGTTAATTACTGGTAGGGATTCCTTAACAGGAGGATCCCAGCCAGTTGTCTTAATCTGACCTAATCTGATTTCATTATGATAAGAGTTGTTGCATTCTCATTGTGCTAACTTCTGACTTGTCTTTCCTCCTTTCGCCATTGGAACTCCCTGCTGGAAATGTTTAACTTGTGTGTCTTTTCATTTTTGTGTATTGTTTCCTTACAGCTGGCACATCATAGTCGGCTTATTTTTAATAAGTCTTAGTCAGTCATTTTAAGTATGGCACCTGGACCGCAGCACCCTCTCTATTTGAGCAGACACATTTCACAAACTCAAGAGCACAAAGGGAGGATTAGTCCCTGAGCTCCTGAGAATGTGCAGAGTGCAACTCATTAGCCAGGACTGCCTAGGACCGTTTTAAGAATACAGTCAGGTCACACTTTCAATCAGACACAGGCATTTTCAGGCCACCCCTTCCCCTTTTTGCTGTTAGTCTAAGCACAGGCAAAAGGGTAAGCCAGCATCTGGTACCCTTCTCACAGGAGCACAAGAATAGCTCCAGGAAATGTGCGCACGCACGCCATAGGTGGATTGCGCAGGGGGGGCCTTCATGAGAAATTTGCCCAAGGGAAGCCTGGCACGTCATGCGCCAAGGTTTGCCATAAGACCCCAGACTCGTCTCGCTTCCAACGCAGACAGTCACCTTGTGTGAATTAATGTCACTGGTTCCCCTTCGGGGGGCTAAGACAGTTTTCACTTATGGGGGTCGCACATATTAGGTTCTTGCTTGGCAAGAGGACCAAGCTTGGCGCACGCTCCTGACTCTTCCGCAAGCGGGCAGAGTTGGCAGCCGTGAACCTCACTTTGCGGACCTTTGCCAAAGAATGCTTCAACAAAATTACTGACAGCCAGTATGTTTGGAATTTGCTTCACAGTCTACCGGGAGCATACATCACTCCCGCAATAGACAAGAACTTGTTGAGTCTGTTTCTCACAGCTCAATTTCACTTGCGAAACCACACCGAAGCGCTCTATATCGCCCACATCAGAAGCCACCAGGACTTGCCTGGTCCGATTTCTGAGAGCAATAGCAGAGCAGATGCGGCCGCAAAGGAAATTCAGCAATGGTCAGTTTTGGGAGTCTTCACAACTCCAATTCAGAGTCATGCATTCTTTCATCAGAATGCCAAAGCACTTGCAAAGCAGTTCAACCTGCCACTTCCCCGCCCAAGGCATAGTCCGTTCCTGTCTGCATCGTGCAGGGGCGGTAGGGGGGCCCTCGTGGGGGGGTCAACCCACGAGGGACAGAGGCCAACCAGGTGTGGCAGATGGACATCACACGTGCCCCACATTTTGGCAGATGGCAGTTCATGCACGTTTGCATTAATACCTCCTCACAATTTGTTTGGGCAACAGCACAGAAGGGAGAAACGGCTCCCCATGTGGAGCAGCATCTCCTTTCCTGGTTCATGACCATGGGCGAACCTCGGCACATGAAGTCCGATGACACCCCGGTTTATAGCTCCAGGCAGCTGGCCACCTTCATGGCCACCTGGGACATTAAGCACACCTTTGCCGTTCCATACAATCCAGGGGCAAGCGATTGTGGAACGGGTCTATCGGACGCTTAAGTCCTACATTGACAAACAAACAGAAAGGGGGGAACAACATCCCATAGTTGCACAGCAATTGCTATCCTATAAGTGCAAAAACTAACTAACTCTTTCAGAATTTTTATCTCCCAAACAAGTCTCTTCCCCATGCAGGTCCCAGAGGCCAGAATCAGGCCCGGATGCCAAGTTCAGCTATTGCAAAGGATGGCACCAGTCACTGCCTTGGATGTCATCAGCTGTCCGTCTTCCTCTACGACTTACATCTCCAAAGACATTTCTATGAACATTTTGCATACTCAGTGCTACTGCTAAGAACCATGCTTTTCTACAAAACAATACTTTTCCAAACTCAAGTTACACATGAAACCCCACCAAAAAGGGAAGCCTCATCTTTGAAAAGCAGCTGAATGTCTTTTATTGCTATTATTATCTGTAGTTGCTCTTTATTCATTCATGCCTTGTACAATGCTCCAGTTGGGATTTGCAAGGGACACTTGAATTTCTGTATACATAGGGTCGCATATTGCTAATAACAGCCAGCTTCCATCCAAGGAAGCCAAACCGGCCCATGTTTGCACCGGCCCATTGCTTGGAAAGATTGAGCACCTGGTAGCCTGTAATCTCCAGCCATTGTAAATTATATCCATGCCTTTCACACCTCCCCATAGGTGCTAGAAAGACATTTGCACAACACCAGAAGTTGCAGAAATAGCTTAGAATTACCTTAGGAAAAACCAGTTCTGTCACAGTGAGAGATCAATGACACATCTCATTATCTTGCCTTGCTACAGAAAGCAGTCTGGATTCAAACCCACAGTTCTGAAAAACCAGGCAGCAGTCAGTATATTCAGCGTGCCAGGCTTAGCCATAGGCAACGCTCGGAGAATTGGTCAATTGGCTTGTGCTTTGGCAAAAGCCATTAACCACACCTCCTCGGCGATAGCGCTGCTTAATCAGGAGCAGACAGAGCTTCGCCATGCCATACAGGATAATCGAGCAGCCATCGATTATCTCCTGTTGCTACATCATTTGGGTTGCAAGTCTGTCCACGGCATGTGTTGCTTTAATCTCACAGACAACACGCATAAGGTACAGAGCCAGCTCACAGACCTCCACACTTTGATTAAGAACACCAAGGAAGATGCTACGTGGGGGTGGTGGAATTCGTTATGGTTGTGGTTCCCATGGGGTTGGCTACAGACTACACTCAAGGTGACTGTGGGAGTGGTAATACTGGGCACAGCAGTGTGTTGTTTCGTGCAATGTATTCCCTCACTGATGTCGAGATGTCCCCCATGGAAGGAACCCCAAAATGTCATCACCCCACGCCAGCTGATGCCACTCCTATGCAGGGCCGTCTGTCAGGTCCAATCAAACAAATAAAGGGGGAGTGTGGGATCCGCGAGCACAATTGGCATACTGTCCCTGACAGAGGCCATGTCTTGTGAGATCGCTCCGAGCCTTGGGCTCTGAGGGGACAGAAATTGGGGAGAGGATTAATAGTCATAGATTGATTCACCCATATCTGACCTGACAAACAGTCCGAGCAGGAGGAAATTGAATGTCTAACTAATCAGTTAGGTAATAGGTAATATCGCACCTGCGGATTACTCCAAGCCCTAACATCAACATCGGCCATGTTTACTCTTGGGTAAGCTTGGAACAATGGAGTTCCCCTGTCAGTGTTTAATTTAGTTAATTAACTTCCCCGAGAGAGGTTCCCAATTAACCTGTGTAAACATGTTATGTGGGTCGCAGCTCTTTCTAACACAGCCTTGAACATAATATATACTGATGATTTTCCCTCAATAAATCACTGGTCTTCGCTCCATCTTGTCTCGCGTCTTCTCCTTGACCAGTCTCCTCCGGGACCCAACAGCCGCTTCGCGGCCCCAATCCAACAATCATAGTTAGTTAATTAGTTAGCTATTCGTTAGCTTATATCAGTGCTTGAAAGCAAAGTAGTTCTCCATAACTACTTATTTTAGGATCAGAGGGTGTAGCTAGATTGCATTTCAAATATAATGCAGTGAGTAGCCACAAAGTTACTTTTGTGTAATATTTTCTGCCAACTTCAAAAAGTTATGGTTAAAGGGAATATCAATGTTTTTAAAGAGAAATCAGAATGGAATTTTTCAAATTTGGTACCATTCTCTTACCAATTTTTTACAGGGCAAAGGAATTGCCATTCCATTTCATACTGTAAGTTTCTGAATCTTCAAGGCTTAATATCACAATTTGCCTTTTTAGGGGAATTGGGATGCAGTTCCCTCAATTTTTTGGCTGCTGACAATAAAATATACAGTGGAACCCCAACATACAAATGGTTCGACTTACAAAAAATTTGACATACAAATAGAAATCTTGGCTAAAAATAAAATTCTACATACAAATTTTTAATAGGAAAAATTTGACAAACAAAAAATATACGGTGACTGAGTGGCCTCTTCTTGTAATGCAACTTTTTTTGACATACAAATTTTTCAGCATACAAATAACCTCGTGGAATGGAAAAATTAATATGTAGAGGTTTTACTGTACAGTATATTGCATTAACAAGCAGTAAAAAAAGGTAACTCTAGTGGTGACCTTACTTTTGACTCAGTAACTATGCACACCCCAGCGTCAGAACATGAACTTTTTCAGGTGGGGACAGTAAAATGCAAAGCAACAAAACAAAACAGGAGAAGATGCACACCACAGGAGTGTTTGGTGAGCTTTCCAATGACCATGCAGCTGTGGCCTGAATTAACAGGTAAGGGGAACAAACAGCTGCTCAGATTTCTGTTATGTCTTGTTCTACAGATTATCCAACTCCAGAGGTTAATTTTAGAAATGGATCCAAAAACTCATGACTCAGTATTGCTCTAGCTTCTGCTGAGGAGTGATCATCACATAATGCAGCCACAGGTTTTCTTCTTTTGTTCCTCTGATGTTTATAAATAGTGGCACCCATGGCTTTCAACCAGGTGATGTCACTTCATTTCCTTTAAGGAGATATTTTCTTTCCAAATGATGTCTCAGAGTCTGTGGCTCCATGTTAGACACTGCAGAATATTAGTCTTAATGTTTCATGGCAGCTGGCGAACCCTCTTGTTTCTTCTAGCCACTCGCTTGTTTCTTCAGATGATTTATCACTGATAGTAAAAGAGGTAGATACACACAGTGCAATTTTCTGTCAACCAATCGTACGTGATAAAACTTGAAAATAACTGATAGGCTTTGCTATAGACACAGAAGCATACTTAGTATATTACATTTTGTGGCCTTTGGCACTTGTGGGAGTCCTTTCTGTGTCTCCATGAGTAATGCAACATGTCAATGGCAGTTCCAATGATCTTTAGGGCATATTTCATGGAATCATAGAGTTTGATAGTTTTACAGATACTAAATGGAAGTCCTTGGCAGTAGCCGCAAACCTACTGACATGCACAAGTAAGAATAGAGGAAGGGAAAGGCCTGTAGTTTTCCCAGACATGGACACCTCAGGAGGAAGAACAGATCAGGACTTTCAAAGATTATCAGCTTTTCTTGTTTCATGAGTCAATATTGGTGGAAATTTTCTGGAAATAGCCTCAATAGGTCAACATACATGGAGGAGTCAGTCACTTATATCATTGGAGCTAGCTAATTCTTGAGCTCACAACTGTGTCGTTTGCCATGTTTCAGCTTTATCCTCACATCTGCAAGGACGACAGCACTCATTTTATGCTACAGGACAGCAGCATCTGCACTTGGTGGGAGCCTTCTATTGCTCTCTTCCTCCCTACACAAATAAAGGGCACATAAGCCAGAGCTTATTTTGATGGCAGAATTCAGCCCTATGACAGGAATAGGAACAGGAACACAGCAAAGTGTGATTTTTGGCATCATTAAATGGCGTCAGGTGGCTAGTTATTTATTAGTTTCACTTTTACTTTCAAGAAGAATCACTTAGGATATTTTTGTACCATGCACTAAAATGGCTGGTCTACTAAGTACCTTTAAGTATGGTGAGGGTTGTTGTTGTTCAGTCGCACAGTAAATTCCGACCCTTTTATGACACCATGGACCATTTTTCTCCAGGCACCTCTATCCTCCACCATCCTCCTCAGCCTGCCCAGCTAAGTGCCCATTGCATCTACAATACCATCTAGCCATCTCATCTTTGGACGCCTTCTTCTCTTGCCCTCCACCTTTCCCAGCCTCACGGCCTTTTCAAATGAGTCCTCCCTTTTCATTTGATGACCAAAATACTTTAGCTTCATCTTCACTATTTGTCCCTCCAATGAACAGTCAAGGTTGATTTCTTCTAATATTGACCTATTTGTTCTCTTTGCTGTCCAGGGGACTCTCCTGACTCTCCTCCAACACCACATTTCAAAGGCATCTATTTTTCTGTGCTCAGCTTTCCTAATGGTCCAGGTCTCACACCCATACATTACCACCGGGAATACAATTGCTTTGACTATACGAACTTTTGTTTTCAAGGTGATGTCTCTGCTTTTCACTATATTCCCAAGGTTTCTCATATTTTGTCTCCCCATAATCAGTCGTCTTTTTATTTCATGGCTACTGTCGCCATCTGCAGTGATCTTAGATCCCAGGAAAGCAAAATCTGCCACTGCTTCTACTTCTTCTCCATCTATTTTTCAGGGACTGATCGGACCTGTTGCCATTATCTTGGTTTTCTTCATATTAAGTCTCAAGCAATCTTTTGCACTCTCCTCCTTCAGCCCAATCAAGAGGTTCTTTAGGTCTTCCTCACTTTCTGCCATTAGGCTTTCCTGGGCGGTGGATGGTGGCCTCTGGCTCCAGTGGCCTCGCAGCGGCAGCGGCGGTGGATGGCTTTCCTGCCGCTTGCCTGGTCCTCCTCACCCCCTAACTGGGGGTGGTCTCTTGGCGGCCTCAGGCTCCGGTGGCCTCGCAGTGGCAGCAGCGGTGGATGGCTTTCCTGCCTCTCACCTGGTCCTCCTCACCCCCCGGCTGGGGGTGGTCTTTCAGCAGCCTCAGGCTCCGGTGGCCTCGCAGCAGCAGTGGTGGTGGATGGCTTTCCCGCTGCTCACCTGGTCCTCTTCAACCCCTGGCTGGGGGTGGTCTCTCAGCAGCCTCAGGTTCCGGTGTCCTTGCAGCGGCGGTGGATTGCTTTCCCACCACTCACCTGGTCCTCCCCCCCCCCCCCCCACTGTCATAGAAAAACACTGGAAAATCACACACACACACCAATAAAAGAGTGCTGGAGAGCGAGAGGAGAAGGATTCTGATTCACACCAACCATCCAGCTGGGGTCACTCTTCCACCAACACCCCAAACTTGGTCCACCAGCCAGGTTTTGAGTTCTTTTCTGAAGGGCAGCAATTCCATCTGGAGCTGTAGTTCTATTGGCAGGAGGTTCCAAAGGGCCGGTGCGGACATGGAGAATGCCCTCTTTCTTGTTCTAGAGAGGTGAGTGCCTCTAGCAGATGGAACAATTAGAGAGCCCCTCCGGTCCACTCTGGATGGAGGAAAGACTATCCTAGGGAGATGTGGTCTCTTAGGTATCCTGGCCCACTGCCATATCTGGAATCAAGAGACTTCAGATCAAGCAACACAACTTTCAGATACTTCTCATAGGAAGCACTTCATTCACATGCTCCCTGCTTCCACTCCCCACAGGAATCTTGCTCAGTCACCCTTTATTAGCTCAGAATTGTACAACTCAGGCACCATCCATTCCTGTCCTTCCAAATTGCACAAGCCTAGGTTGCAGCAACATGGTCAAAATCCATGAATTGTTCAGCCACGTTATTTGCCCACAATGAGAAGCCGTAATTGGTAGACATTGAGAATATGGATTCATAGTATTTACTGGAGATAATCAGAGACTCATGTGCCTTCGTCAACTTTGTCATTGATTGATGATAAAATCCCTGTCAGTTGGCTAACAGTTGAGCTGTACGGACTGACATTTCAGGGGAAAAGATAGATATCATCATGTTCATAGCAGAACTACAGAAATGAATGAAAGTTAATTTAGCCATGAATCATTTTGTACAATGATTCTTCTCTATATGTAACAAAGTCTGGATCCAACTCCTAGTACCTCAAGGGGCTTTGGATGCTTCTACTTGAGTTATGTGTCTGATGTCAAATTGTTGACAGTTCAGTCACTCAAGTAATTTCAAGACTCAGTAGCATTTTCAAAACTTTTTTTCCCACCTGAACAAATTAATGGTTTTAAGATTGTGGAGGAGAGACTTTCAGCTCTTATGCCACCATCAGAGCTACATCTGCCACATTCATGACTGAGGGCCTTCTTGGGGGCCACTCCCAGATACTGGAAACCTCTTCCAAAAGATACTGGGCTGCCCCCTCTCTCTGATGTCCTTCCACGGATGGTTAAAGCCCTTTTTCTTCAAACAGGCTTTTGACATAAGGACTACACAGTGGGTTCTAATTGGATTGGTGCAGTCTTTAGCTTCTGAGGTAATATTTTCAATGGTGTTTTTCAAATAGTTTTTATTATGCTATTGTCCAGTTATAGTTTATTATACCCTTTGCTTATATTATTATTATTTTAGAAGGATATCCAGTGTAATACAGTGGTTTAGAATGGTGCACTAGGATTCAAAAAGCCTGGGTCCTAGTCTCTGTTCAACCATGAAAGCTCAGAGAAGGAATGGAAGTGGTAAAACCACTCCTTAAATATTTCACTTACTTTGAAAGTCCTTTAAGAGTGGCTATAAATTGGTTCTGACTTGACAGTATGTAACAACATTATAATATTTTTATAAAATCATTTATATATGAAGTATATATTCTAAATTTCTATTTTACTGACTATCTACATTGAGTGTCTGTCTTTCTTGGTATTAATGCACCTCACCAAGTAAGCACAGTGTGAGGAAGCATACAAATAATATAATTTCTGTTCAGCAATCTGTAGACAAAATATAAAAGCCTGTTGCTGGGGAAAACGTTGCAAAGGGGGAACGCTAACTGGTAGGACACAGGGATTTCCTTTACACTTCCTCCAGTCATTCTAAAGATAAATTTTCTCTAGTTTTTTTTATACTATTGCCAATTCAGAATTTTTATTCCAGATTTTTCAGAGTTGGCTTTAATTTCAGTGATGCTTTTCTGTTGCCCCAACAAATCTAGACTGGAGCCCATCAAACAAAATCTCTTTTACATCACCATATTATGCATCTACATTATATGTTACTATAGATTTAACAACAGTCACCCATCAGGCAGGTTGAAAATATTCTTCAGAAGACATTTTCACCCCCATATTGTCACAGTTAATCAAATGCAGTGCAGAGGCAGATCTGCTAACATTGTCAGTGTAATTAAGCAATTGGTACAAGGTGTGCTTTAATTAGCTAGTGAAATGTAATTGCTTGATAAAAAATAATAGCCTGCATAAGTGGTGGCTTCACATCCAGTGAACTATTTTGGACAATTGCCCTTCATGTGTTGGTTTTACATGATACGATTCATCATCCCCACCCAGAGGAAACAAAATATAAAACCCTTCTGCATTGAATTATACTGACTTCAACCCCACATTCATTAGTTCACCATCATGCATATAATGGTGTGAACCTGGTTTCTGAACTTACTTATAAAAATGGGTTGATATGGAGTTTTCATGTCAAAACCTATGTTCTTGTTCATGCTTCTTTCAAATCTTCTTTCTTCTTCTCCTTTATCCAAATATTGGTGATCCTCATGGTGATCAGCCATGAAGACTATCCTGAGAATATAATACAGCTCAGAAAGGGCATATTCTTTTTTTTCACACGTCCATGGGACTTACTCAAGAATAGATTATGTTTTTATTTCGGAAAATTTAATTGGGGATATAGAAGGTGTGGAAATGGGGATTATTAAGGAATCGGACCATGCTAAAGTATATTTGGAACTGAAAGCACAAAAAAATATACGAAGAGTAAGAAATTGGAGGTACGATCCTAATTTGTTTAAAGATCAAAAAAGTAAAGAGGTAATTATGGAAAGTTGGAAGGAAAGCTGGCAGTGGAACGACAACAATGAGGTTAATTTTAATGTTGTATGGGATACCATGAAGTCAGTTTTTAGGGGGGAGAGTATAAAATTGGCAAGCTTCAAATATAAAAAATACAAAGCAGAACAGACAGAAAAAGAAAGAGAAATAAAACAATTACAGGAGGAGCATGCAAAAAATAAGGACAAAATTTTTTTTATGAAATTACAAGGACTTAAGGCAGAAGTAATGGGTAAGGATATTGATAAAGTTAAATGGGATTTGATTTATCTAAATAGAGAATATTTTGAATTTAGTAATAAGAATTCAAAATTATTAGCAAGAGCAGCCAAGGTTAAAAGGGAAAAAAGAGAAATTGGTGTATTGGTTGATAAGCAAGGCTTAAGATGTAATAAGAACAGGGATAAATGTAAAATTGCCAGGGAATTTTATCAGGTACTATATGCAAAAAAGGAAGTAGATTTGGAAAAGCTTAAAAAGATACTGGAGAAACAGTTAGGGAGTGGGATAAAACAAGAGCATAGGGAGAAAATGGAAGAAAAGATATCTGATAAAGAGGTTAAGGAGGTAATAAGTAGATTGAAGATAGGGAAAGCCCCTGGGGACGATGGATTATCGACAGAGTTCTATAAAGAATTCAAGGAGGTGGTGGTCCCGAAATTGGTGAAGTTATATAATTATATACTAGATGGAGGAGCAATTCCGACTTCATGGTATAATACTACAATCGTTCTTCTGCCAAAACCTGGTAAGAATTTGGAAAGAGTGTATTCGTACAGACCAATTTCACTTATAAATCAAGATGCGAAAATCTTTACAGCAATATTGGCTAATCGTCTAAATAGTTTTATGGGGGAATATATAAATGTTGATCAAGTTGGGTTTTTAAAAGGACGACATATGGCAGATTTGACTAGAAGGGTATTAGATTTAATAGACAATGTAAATCAAACAAAAGAAAAGGTGGGACTATTATCATTGGATATCTTCAAGGCATTTGATTCATTGCAGTGGTCCTCAATCAAGGAAATAGTTAAAAAAATATGGATTTGGGGACAAATTTAATAGGGTTATAGATTTACTATATCAAAAAGGAAATGCTAGGGTTAGAGTAAATGAGGAGCTTACGGATGTGGTAAAGTTAGAAGCTGGTACGAGGCAGGGCTGTCCATTATCTCCTATTCTGTTTATTATGGCAATGGAGATCTTAGCTAAAAGTATAAGGGAGGATTTAAATATAGAAGGGATCATGGGTAATAAAGTGAGTATGTAGGCAGATGATACATTGCTTATGGTAAAGCACCCGGAGTTGGTAATGGACAGGATTAAAGATCATTTACAGATATTTCAAGATATAACTGGGTTAAAGATAAACTGGGATAAATCAGAATTGATGTTGTGCAATTTGAAACCAAGTGAGATGGGTAGGACAGTGTTGACACTTAATATACAAATTAAAGATAAGTTGAAATACTTGGGGATAATTATTTCAAACAAATTAGAAGAACTTAAATGATTGAACTATGACAGCTTGAAAGTAGAATTTAAGAACAAAATACAAGAGCTTCAGAAGTCAAAGCTGTCATGGTTCGGAAGGATTGCTATGTGTAAAATGATATTGTTGCCAAAGCTTAACTTTTTATTCGATACACTAGCAATCCATTTGAAAGAGAAAGAAATTAATGAGTTTCAAAAGATGTTCAATGGTTTTTGTAATGGAGGTAAAAAATCTAGGCTTCCAAAGAAGTTATGGTACTTGTCTCAAAAAAAAGGGGGTTTGGGATTGCCAAACTTGCTAGCATATTACCGGGCTTTTCAAGTTAAGAATGTTGTGAAGATTTTGGCAAGAGAAAAAACAATTTGGGAGCAATTGGAGATGAAAGAATATAGAAATATTGGAAATTTGATTTTTTTAGGAATAAAGGATAAGGTGAAAAGACCAAATAATACTATGATGAGAGATCTCGTGGAGGTGTGGAAGAAGGTAAAAAGGATATGGTCCCAAATCTAAAAAAGAAGTAGGGCTAGATAGAATGCATACAGAATTTGAGGAGTTGGTATGGAGAATTAGAAAAGGGGAAAATAGTATAAAAGGTCTTGTAAGTAAGCTTTACAATA
Organism: Bradypodion ventrale; assembly: GCA_035047345.1. Lineage (NCBI taxonomy): Eukaryota > Metazoa > Chordata > Lepidosauria > Squamata > Chamaeleonidae > Bradypodion > Bradypodion ventrale. Next base: position 276,213,900 of record JAWDJE010000001.1, read on the forward strand.
TACTGAATAGAGGGGTAGATCCACAGGAGGATTTGAAACGGAAGTGGGAACAAAATTTGAATATAACAATTGGGGAGATGGAGTGGAAAAACAAATGGAAAAAGAGGATTATGAGAACAATGTCTGTAAGAATTAAAGAACATAATTTTAAAATGTTCTGGCAATGGTACTTGATGCCATTAAGACTTTACCAGATGGATAATAAAAGAGATAAGTTATGTTGGAGATGTAGAGAATTTGATGGAACATACGAACATATGTGGTGGAGTTGTAAAAAAAAAAGGGATTTTTGGGGGAGAATAGAAGCTGAGTTTGGTGAAATAATGGGTAGAAGTGTTAAGCTGGTGTCAAGTATCATTCTTTTAACGAATGTGGAAGGCTTGGGTTTAAATAAGGAGGAAAAATAATTACTGGAAATTGTACTGACAACGGGTAGACAATGTATAGCCAGGAATTGGAAAAATGATATAGATATACAGATTGGAGAGTGGTATAAAGAAATTTGGAGTTTAGCACTGAATGATAAATTGACATGGGAGATTAAAGTGTAAAGAGATAACTTTAAAGAGAACAGATTTTGGAACATATGGAAACCATTTGTGGATCATTCCTGTATGGCAAATGATAGTTCAGGACCAGTACCATTTCAAAGAAGTTTTTGGAGATGAGTAGAAAATAAACTCTCCGGGCATTGTATATATTCACAGGGTGTTTATTATTTAGTTAAAGATTAGTGTTAGCACAGAAAGTTATTATTATCTTGGTTTTTAAAACAATGGTTTTTCTTTTTTTAGGTGGTTATATACTGATTAATGAGTTTAGATATGTAATGGCTAACATTCAATAATGTCTGTTAAGATGATATTTTGGATCTGTATGTGTATTGTATTGTTAGTTATTGTTTTCTTTTTTCTTTTTTGTATGTCTTTGGAAAAAAAACTCAATAAAAATAAAAAAAGAATATAATACAGTGCCCTTTTACCTGCCTTTTGCATCACACCACGACCCCCATACCACTGATCCAGTTTGCAAGTCACTTTCTGGTCCTGAGCCCTTTTGGCAAGCAAATTCCTCATCAGCCCCAGGCCAGTATTGATGAAGGTAGTAATCTGCCCAGAGTAAAAAGGTTGAGGAGAGAGCAGATTATTTTGGATTTGGGCATTGCTTGTCCTTCAGATGTTTGGGCCACAGCCAGTGATGCACTCTAAAAATTTTTTACTACCCACACTGTGGGTGTGGCTAATTGTGGGTGTGGGTGTCTATGGGCATGGCCTCAAACCCCAAACCCCACCAAAGAGAAAAGGAAAAAAGAAAGAAAAGAAACCTATCTTGCTCTCTTGCTTCGCCCATTGTCCCGGAGATAAGGAGGAGGTGCTGGCAGGTTAGCCCCTCACCGTTGGGGTATGCTTTCACTGGCGATGCTACTGGGAGGTGAGTGGGGCTGGTTGGTGCGCTGGCAGGCTCCCCCTCCCAGCGCCGGTGGAAACGCTTCCCATTCACCTCACCCAGCCAGGGCTAAAGGTGTGCTTTCACCTCTGCACTTCCTGCACAGCCTTCTGCCCTGGGTGAGGAAAATGGGAAGTGTTTCCAGTGGTGCTTGGAGGGGGAAGCATCCAGGCCACCACCCTGCCCTGCTCACCTTCCAGCAGTGCCAGTGGCGGGTGCTCTTCCTCCTCTTCTTCTTCCTGACTCTTGGTCATGTCCGGAGTGCGGGGAGAGGGGGAGGAAGACCTTCTGCCCGCCCTGTGCAAACTCTGCTCAGCAGACGCTGCTGCTGCTGATCCAGGCAGTTCCTCTCACCCCCACCACCACCACCAGTGGTTCTAGCAGCAGCAATGCCTGTTGGGCAGAGTTTGCGCTGGTCGGGCAGAAGGTTGGTCAAGAGCTGAGGCCAAGGTGGTGCAAGCTCCTCTCTCCCCTCCTCCCAGCCACACATACTGCCTTGGCCTCAGCCCCTGCCGGGTGCAAACTCTGCCCAGCAAGTGTTGCTGCTGCTAGAACCAGCGGCGGGGCGGCGGCAGGGGAGGAGCTGCCTGGAGGCCTGCCGCCGCTGCCACCTTCTCCAAAGGCCCAATCTCCTCTGCTGCTCTCCTGCTCTCCTCCTCCACCACTGCCAAAGGTAGGGAGGTGGGTGTGGCTGGCCAATGGGTGTGGCCTGGGGAATTTCTGCTACCAGTTTGCATTAACCATTCAGTACATTACTGGCCACAGCTACCACCCATCTTATGCAGCATAATTAATGGGAAGAGACCATGGTAGTCACAATCTGACAGCATCTAGATCCATGGTTCCCAACCTTTTTTGGTCATGTCCCACCTAAGCCTCTTTAGAATTCTGATACCTCCCCCCCTTGTGACATACAATTTTTATTAATCCAAAAGTGAATGCCTATTCACATGGAGAAAGCCTAAAAGTCCATTAATTTGGTCTAACTAATTCTCAAATTGCCCCCCGCCTGCCCCAGAGCCACTCCACCACCAGGGTTGGGGCCAGGTGCGCCCGCTCTCTGCCTCGCCCTCTAGGATCAACCTGCTCAGAGCATAGCTGTCAAGTATCCCTTATTGGCTGGGAAAACCCCTTATTTTACCCTCTTTCCCACCGTCATCCCTTATAAATTAGACTGCAAAGCCCTATTGCTGCCATTGGAGGGCAGCACAGGATAAGCATAGCTGTCAAGTATCCCTTATTTGCCGGGAAATTTCCCTTATTTCCAAATCCAAAACTTGACAGGTATGGCTCGGAGGGCTGAAAAAGCTGCTGATGCTGCCACACCAGAGGACTCCCCCGCCCACCCCGGAGCCACTCCACCACCCAGGTTGAGGCCAGGTGTGCCCGCTCACCGCCTCGCCCTCCAGGACCCACCTGCTCAGAGGGCTGAAAAGCCGCTGATGCCTCTGCACCAGAGGACTCCTCTGCCCACCCCAGAGCCACTCCACCACCCGGGTTGGGGCCAGGTGTGCCCGCTCGCTGCATCGCCCTCCGGGACCCACCTGCTTGGAGAGCTGAAAAAGCCGCTGATGCTGCCCCCCGCAGGACTCCCCCGCCCGCCCCAGAGCCACTCCACTGCCTGGGTTGGGGCCAGGTGCGCCCGCTCGCCGCCTCGCCCTCTGGGACCCACCTGCTCAGAGGGCTGAAAAAGCCACTGACGCCACCGCACCGGAGGACTCCCCTGCCTGCCCCGGAGCCACTCCACCACCTGGGTTGGGGCCAGGTGCGCCCACTTGCCGCCTCACCCTCCGGGACCCACCTGCTCAGAGGGCTGAAAAAGCTGCTGCCGCCGCCACACTACAGGACTCTCCCGCCTGCCCCGTAGCCACTCCACTCTCTGGGGAGGTGTGTTTGTTTTGTCTTAGATTTTGTCTATGAGGGCGAGCCCTGGGCTCCACATGTGTCATTAGCCCGGGCTCTGTTGGTTGTCTACTGTATTTTTTATGAATATTGTTGTGACTTGTATCTTCCCCTGTATTTACTGCATTTATACTGTAAAATTATTGATTGCTGATTTTCTGACTGTTGTTGCCGCTTCGTGGTTGTAAACCGCTTTGAGTCTCCCATTGGGATGAGAAAAGCAGTATAAAAATCTAAACAATAAATAAATAAATAATATAAATAAATAAAAAACAAATTGCTCCCCTGTGGTTGGAAACCATGGATCTAGATGTACGCACACAGTCTCCATCCATGACTACAATACAAAATAATACAATACAATACATGAATAATTATCCTTATGGTATTGCTGAAGTTACATTTGGAGTACAGCATGTCATTTTGCTCAATCTTGTTTGCCAGTGAATGGATTCAAGCTGAAACAGCTGCAAAAAGGGAAAATTAAGATAATCATAGAACTGAAGAATTTAATGAGGATAGAATAAAAAAGAGCTCAGGAAAAAAGGAGCCCCAGAGGAAATTTTATTTCACATTATAGGTATAACAATGTGAGTAAAATGGAACACAGAAAAAAAGCTATTTATTTTTAAAGTAAGGTAAAGGTAAAGGTTTCCATTGCTCGAAAGCCAGTCGTATCTGACTCTAGGGTTCAGTGCCCATCTCTGTTTCAAAGCCGAAGTGTCAGTGCTGTATGCTTCTGCAGATGTTTCTGTGGTCATGTGGCAGGCATGACTAGGCACAGAACACTGTTACCTTCCCACCAAAGTGGTCCTTATTTATCTAATTGCAATTTCTTGCTTTCGAACTGCTAGGTTGCCTGGAGCTGGGACAAAGACGGGAGCTCATTCCGTCCTGCAGTACTCGGGAATCAAACTGCTGACCTTCCACCTCCCAGTCAGCATCTTAGCCACTTGAGCCACTGCAGTAGCATCATACATATGAGCCAGTGGATACAACATGGCATCAGATACATTTAAGTTGAAAACTAGAAAGAGATTTTCATTGATGTATGGTTCTGGAAGGTTTTTTTTCCTTCTTCTTCTTCTTCTCTGTCTAGGCCAGATGTGAAACAGCTGAAATGCAAAAGGATTCTAAGTTCAAGAGAAACATTTATGTAACATATTATGTGATTGCTACAGTTGTTCATGGCCCAATTATGTCTATTTGTTGTTGTTGTTCAGTCGCACAGTCGATTCCGACACTTTGCGACCCCATGGACCATTTTCCTCCAGGCACCTCTGTCCTCCACCATTCTCCTCAGCCCGCCAAGCTCTGTGCCCATTGTGTCCACAATACCATCTATCCATCTCATCTTTGGACGCCCCCTTCTTCTCTTGCCCTCCACCTTTCCCAGCATCAAGGCCTTCTCAAGTGAGTCCTCCCTTCTCATTTGATGTCCAAAGTACTTTAGCTTCATCTTCACTATTTGTCCCTCCAATGAACAGTCAGGATTGATTTCTTCCAGTATTGACCTATTTGTTCTCTTTGCTGATCGGACCTGTTGCCATATCTTGGTTTTCTTGATATTAAGTCTCAAGCCAGCTTTTGCACTCTCCTCCTTCAATCCAATCAAGAGGTTCTTTAGGTCTTCCTCACTTTCTGCCATTAGGGTGGTATCGTCTGCATATCTCAAATTGTTGATGTTTCTCCCAGCAACTTTGATCCCATATTGTGATTCCTCCATCCCTGCATTGTGCATTATGTGCTCTGTGTATAGTTTGAACAAGCAGGGTGATAAAATGCAGCCTTGTCTTACTCCTTTTCCTATTCCAATCTACTCAGTCATTCCGTGTTTTGTCCTAACTGTTGCTTCTTGGTTCGTGTACAGATTTCTCATGAGGCATATGAGGTGTTCTGGTATTCCCATCTCTTTAATTACTTGCCACATTTTGTTGTGGTCCACACAGTCAAAAGCCTTGGTGTAGTCAATAAAACAAAATTAGACATGTTTCTGGTATACTTTTGTTTTCTCCATGATCCAACGTATGTTGGCCATGTGGTCTCTAGTCCCCCTGCCTCTTCTGAAACCGGCCTGCACCTCTGGTAATTCTCTCTCCACATGTTGCTGAAGTCTATCCTGTATTATCTTGAGCATCACCTTGCTGGCATGTGGGATGAGCGCAATTGTTCGGTAATTTGAGCATTCTTTGGCATTGCCTTTTTTTGGGATTGGAACGCACACTGATCTTTTCCAATCCTGTGGCCACTGTTTTGTTTTCCAGATTTGCTGGCATATTGAATGCCGTAGTTTGATTCTATGATCTTTTAGGGCTTTGAAAAATTCAACTGGCAATCAAAGTGAAATCATTTCCACTAGATTTATTGTTTGCAGTGTTTTTTAGGGCCTTTCTGACTTCACTCTCCAGAATGTCTGGTTCAAGTTCAAATTTCTCATTATTGTTATTATCAGGAGTGTTGAGGTCCTTTTTGTAGAGTTCCTCTGTGTACTCTTGCTTTTATTTGGAATTCTGTATTCAGGTGGTTGTATTTTTTTCCTTCTCTTTGTACTTTTGCATTCCTTCTTTCCTCTGCTACTTTAAGGGCCTAATCAGACAACCACTTTGCTTTCTTATGCTTCTTTTCATTTGTTTCTCTTGCTGCCTCCTGCATGATGTCCCGTGTCTCTGTCCATAATTCTTCTGGTACTCTGTCTATCAGGTACAGGACATTAAATCTGTTAATGACCTCCACCATGTATTCTTTAGGGACGTTGTGTAGCTCATATCTGTCTGGTCTAATTGTTTTCCCCATTTTCTTTAGTCTAAGCCTGAATTTTGTGACCAGTAGGTTGTGATCTGAGCCACAGTCTGCTCCAGGTCTTGTTTTTGCTGACTGAATGGAGGTTCTCCATCTTTGACTGCAGAGTATGTAATCAATCTGATTTCGATGCTGGCCATCTGGTGATGTCCATGTGTAAAGTCGCCTCTTGTGTTGCTGGAAGAGGGTCTTTGCTATGACTAGTGCTTTCTCTTGGCAGAACTCTATCAATCTTTGCCCTGCTTCATTCTGTGTTCCAAGACTAAACTTGCCTGTTATTCCATTTACTTTTTTATTTCCTACTTTGGCATTCCAATCTCCTAAAATAATGTGGACATCATTTCTTGGTGTCTGTTCTATGAGGTGTTGTAGTCCTCAACTGTGGCTTCATCTGCACTAGTGGTTGGTGCATAGACTTGGATTACAGTGATATTGAAAGGTTTGCCTTGGATTCTGACTGACATCATTCTATCATATTTGAGGTTGTATCCCATTACTGCTTTACTCACTCTTTTGTTGACAATTATGGCTACTCTGTTTTTTCTGAGGTTTTCTTGCCCACAGTAGTAGATATGATGGTTTCCATAGCTGAATTCAACCATCCCTGTCCATTTTAACTCACTGATGCCCAGGATGTCGATGCTTATTCTTTCCATCTCATTTTTAACCACTTCCAGTTTTCCATGATTCATAGATCTTACATTCCATGTCCCTATGCAGTATTGTTCCCTGCAACACTGTATTTCTCCTCCCCCTTTCATGTCCCTCCCCCTTTTCAGATCTGCTATGCTGAGCATCCCCTTGTTTTGCCTTTTGTTTTGGTCCATAGGGTTCTCTTGGCAAACTTTGTGGCATGCTTGCCGGTCTCTACGCCAGTCTCTTCCCATCACACATGTTTTCACAGTTTAAACAGTTTTAAAAGAAAGTATTATCATGCACAATATCACAGTTTATCACATAGTATCAAAGTAAAAGTTGAACTAATTAATGAAAGGGAAAGAAAGAAAGAAAGAAAGAAAGAAAAAGAAAAAGAAAGAAAAAGTCCACTATATCAAGTCTCTATGTAAGTTAGTTTCTTTTACAGTCACTATGTCAGTTGCTATAAGCCATCTATGTTTAGTCAACTATATTATTTCAGTTGGATTACTTATCCTTTGCATGCATGCAGTAGCTCTCGCCTCCCTTCAGCCGCATGGAGTTGGTCAAAGGCACCGATTCGGGACTCGCTGTGATGGTGGTCGCCGATGGAATCTCCTGGGGGTGGTCGGGGTGTCTCCGGAGGTGTCTGCAGTTGGCTGGAGTGGCAGTGGGGCCCTTCTTCTTTGCCCTCCGGGGCGTTGCTACACTAGGAGGACTCCCACAGGCCTCTGGATGGCAAATGGGCAGCTGAGCTGAGGCCTGTGTCTTTCTCTGATGCCTTTTCTTTCTCTGGACCCAGGTTTTTGGTTGGGGAGAGGGGCAAGATCCTTCACTCACCTCCCCCCTTGGCCTCTCTGGATGGCAACTGGGCAGCTGAGCTGAGGCCTGTGTCTTTCTCTGATGCCTTTTCTTTCTCTGGACCCAGGTTTTTGTCTATATAACTATGTCTATATAACTGCTTTATCTGAAACTACAGTATCTTTATAGATAGTGAGAGACCTTTTGCTGGTATCAGTGCTGGATCAGCCATATAGCAGGAGTAGCAAATGCTAAGGGCCTGCGTCTCTTGCCCCCCACCCCAACCCCCATGCCCATGCTGGCATATCTGGCTTCTGGGGATCTTGTGCCACAGCCCTCTCCCCTCAAAGGCAGCTGCTCAGCCCAGGTTTCTCCCTACCTCTCCACCTCCCCCTGCTGTCGGCGATGGCTGGCAGAGGAGGAGCTTCTCTGCTCTCCCCCTTCCTCAGGGATATTGCGGGAGCTTCAAAGGAAAAAAGTGCACTCTCGCCACCTCTTGCTCGGCTTGGCAGGTGTGTGAGTGTGTGTGTCTGTCTGTCTGTCGCAAGACTGACCAGGTAGAGGAGAGCTTGCAAGCAGAGGTGGGAAGGGGGATGCCTTTGGGGTTGGGGAGGGAGAAACCTTGCTTTTCTACTCCCCTCCCCCCCAAGCCAGGAGTGCTGACTTGGGCTTCTGGGAATTTAAGTCCAAGAAAAGCTAGAGTGGCAAGGTTTGCCACCACTGCACTAAGGTTAGGAGATGGATAAAAAACAACTGTTGTGGCATTGCATATTTGCTAATGAGTTTATACTTCAGACTTAACATCTATTGACCATGCTGTGTAAAAGTAGACAATAGCACAGTGAAACTTCACATAAAGAGCACCTTGCTTAGAGACTAACTTGCTTAAAGAGCAGAATTTTCTCTGAATAGTCGCCTCGCTTAACAACTAAAACCAACCAAAAACTCAATTAACAACTAAATCTGGGTTCACAATCCACCCCGCCAGAAGTCACAATTGGTCACTTACAATGGTGTTTCACTTAAAGAGCAAACTCGCTTAAAGAGCAATCCCGTGGAACTCATTATGCTCTTTAAGCGAGGTACCACTGCATGAGTAATCCAACATGTGTATATGTTTGAATTCTCTGCTCTTATGTTTGACAAAGTGGACTTGTTCCATGAAAGCTAACATTAAAATACTGTACAGCAGTTAGTCTTTAAAGTGCCACAACATTTTTGTCTCTTTATTCTGTTTACTCTCTTATATCCATTCAAAGATGCACCAAGGGAAGTATTGATTTACTTGAAGACAGAAAAGTAGTTAAACCCTGTATTGGCACTTGGTGTTTTATTTTATAGGTACAGTATCCTAAATCTAAGCAAGGGCCCCTTGGTACGATTTGCTACAGGCCCTGCACTGGCTTAATCCGGCACTAGCTGGTATAGAAGGCTGTGGCTCCTTGCTACAGAGACAGAGCAGTTTGGTTATACTGTATTACACTGATCTTCTACTAGGTACAGTTTGGCACAGTTTAAGTGCTGGTGAATACCTTGAACAGATTAAATGCCTTGGGAGAAGATTATCTGAAGAACTGTCTGTCATTACATGCAATTGCCTAGGCAGTAAAATTGGCAGCTGAAATAAGGTTCACCAGGCTAGTTGAAATAAAAGACAATGTCTTTTCTGTATTGCCCCCATCTCTATGAAAACCCCTTTTATGGGACCAGAGCCTGGAACAGTAAATGTTTTGGTCTATACCTTTCAATCTCCATCAGCCAGCATCACCACTGGTGCCATAAATGCATGCAAAAGATGATGGGATATTGCTAAGAATCAAAGGGGGAAAGTTGAAAAAGAGGGACATTAACTTTTTATACCTATTCTTAGAATATGGAAAAAGTATTTTGGAGAATGCTGGCTAGATAGCTGGATAGTTCAGTGGTTTAGGTATGGAAGTTCAAATTCCCACTGTGTCCAGGGAGAAATAACAGTCTGTGTGGCCATGGCAAATTGCAGATCCCCAGGGAACACCCAGAAGAAGGGAATAGTAAACTTCTTCTGTGTATTCTCTACCTAGAAAACCCATGAAAGGAGTTCCCATAAGTCAGAATTGACTTAGTGGCACTTGATTGCTTGCTTGCTTACTTATTGGAAATAGGACTCCAAGAATCTCCTAACATATGCAGTGACCATGCTATTTTGGAGATTTTGGGAAAGAGCAAAAAACAAACAAACCCTAATTTCTTCAAAGTCTGAGTTTGAATAGAGGAAGCTGTCTTAAACTGAGTCAGATGAGATAATTGAACCCAATACAGTACTATCAACTCTGATTGGCAGTTGGCTCTCCAGGGTTCCAGGCAGGATTTGTTCTAAACCCTACTTGGAGATCCCCATAATTTTTTGGTAGTCGCCCTAAAGAACTCCTGGAATTAGCTAGCCCTGATTAACTTCTAACATCAGATGAGAAAGAGTGTGTTCAGTGTAGCATATGTCCCTCTGGTTCTCTGATTTCCAATGAATCTTAGAGACCTCAATATTTCAGACTGCTTTTAATTGGATATTGATGCTGGTCTGCAATTTATAGGCTGTTGTTTCAGTTGTTACTGGTATTTTTATTTACTTTTTTGTTCTGAAATCGAAGCTTTATGCTGTTCTATTAATTTGTATCAATAGTGCTGTATGCTTTCCGCTTTGTCAATTGTCTTGAGGAAGCTTTGCCATGAAAAATGTTGCAAAAGTATTTTACAAATAATAGTGACAGCAAATAACACACAGTAATAGAGACTGCATAACTCTGACCCAGTTTGTGCCAGAATATGGGCACCGTGATCGGTTTCTGCTCTGCTCTGCACTCTTTTGGAGATATTCTGATCCAATTGTAGTCCATGCTCACAATTGTATTTCAGCATTTCCTGATCTCTGAGAAAGCCGCTGTTCCTGTGAATGGAAAAAAATACAAATCACTATTGCATATGTGAGGCAAGAAAGGTTATAGCAGCATCAGAATCGTTCCTTGCAGTATTATTTCCCTATGTTTAGTCAAAAAAGATATAGATAGAGATAAATAGATAGAGATTGGGGGGGGGGGGACGAGAGAGAGACCACTATTACAAACTTTGACATTTACACCACCACACCAAAAAGAAAAGAAAAAGTGAAAGAGAGAAAGATAGACCATAAAACGGGGGTTCCCAAACTTTTCAAGCCAGGGGCCAAGTCATGTTCTCTCAGTCAGCTTCAAGGGCCAGATGGCCATTTTGCCCTGCCTGCACAATGGGGGTGGCCATTTTGTCCTAACAGCATCAAAGTTAGTGGCCATTTTGTTTCTTGAATGCAATTGGAGGAGTGGGGGGGGCATGAAATGGTGCCATGGGCCTGATTCAGCCCACGGGCCTTAGGTTGGGAACACCTGCCATAAGGTTTTAAAGTGGACAACTCAACAACCATAGCAGAATTCAAACACTGACTAACACACACACATACACACACACTTATGTTCTAGTGTTCTATATATCAATGCTTTTTAGAAAAAAGAAAAACAAAAGGCAAAATTGAGTACACAAAGGCAAGACAATACTGCACAAAGAAACGTCTCTTCCTTTACACAACAAACAAACAAACAAACAAACAAACAAACAAACAAACAAACAAACAAACAAACAAACAAACAAACAAACAAACAAACAAACAAACAAACAAACAAACAAACAAACAAACAAACAAACAAACAAACAATCAAACAAACAAACAAACAAACAAACAAACAAACAAACAAACAAACAAACAAACAAACAAACAAACAAACAAACAAACAAACAAACAAACAAACAAACAAACAAACAAACAAACAAACAAACAAACAAACAAACAAACAAACAAACAAACAAACAAAAGTTGCTACAGCTTAGTGATTGCAGAGACCCTGCTCAGTGCTTCAGTGATCCAAGTGTGTAGGTGAGATTTTGGGCTTCATGCAAGTGTATGTGGAGTGTGTGAAGCTGTGAATCTTTTGAACGAACTAAGCATCTTTTTACAAGTTATGAATACTTTTGTTCCCCTTTTCATGGCTTATAATCACATTGTGCCTTTTATTTTAACCATTTAAACCCAGCAAATTTCAAAGTAACATGGAAATTCTCTGCCTCTGTGCCTTGTGAGCACTCTGGGCCTTTTGCCTACTCCCTGTTCATCATGGATAGACACAGATAGGCCTTATTTGGTCAGTGCATTTTTTTGGTAGATCATGTGATTTCCAATGGCTGCAGGGCAGGTTGAGATGCTCTGCTAGCCACTGGAAACAAGCAGAATCCTTTTAAATATCATAATATGAACTGTCAACTGGAAGCCACTTGGTGTGGGTTGCCCACATTCATAATTGGCCAAAATCTTTCCTGATAGGTTCGCTCGCCAGCACACGGCTTGAGTACCAACCGGGCTTTGATAGAAAGGCAATTGGGGTACGGGCTATTGATAGTTATGGGGTGATTCATATTGCCTTGGCTGGCAGCTTGGAAAGAAGTAGGGCAAATGTCACAAGGTGATGAACCCAAGTTAATGCACAGATACCTAACCCAGGAAATGCACAATAGCTAACCCACATCCACGGGCTTAGTTGGGAAAACAAGCCATGTTGGACAAGTTAATTAAGTTTGCTCACCCAGAGTCAATATAGCCAAGACCCTGAGATTAGGGCGAGAACAATGGGTTTCGCCAACCCAGTTAATTAGTTCCTCAGCGGAGATCCAGGGTACTCAATAACTCCCAAGTAACTTCCAAGAGCTGATGAATGTAACTTGGTCAGCAAAATGCCATGTATGCAAGCCTTCTGTAACAGGGTCATGCACCACTTAGGGCACGTAACATCCTGAGGCAGGGTAATAAATACAGACCACCCGAACCAATCGGGACTGGACTTTCACCGCACATTCATCTCACGTGCCTTCCCTTGCGGCCAGTCATTCCAATCCTCCTTGGGCCATTGCAACAGATGGTGACCCCAACGTGATTCTCCTTGAGAGTCACAGCATGATTCTTCTCTGAGGCAATGGAAAAGTTCTGATCGGAATGCTACCCTGATCGGAATTCAGCACGATCTGAAGACTAGACCAATGCGGTCCCCAGCAGAGACCACAACCATCCAGCAAGGAAGGCAACACAACTATAAGCTCGGCGGATCCCCTTCATCATTGGAATGGATGTGTTCCCCATCAGGGTGAGCTGTGAACCCTGATACCATCTGCAGAGTCCGTAGGACACCCGCAGATGCCAAAGCCATGAACCTACTCAGACCCGAGGCCACTACATCACCCGACGTACTACTTGAGGAGCGCCGACCCACCATCCATCTCACAGAGGCGACTCCAGGGAACCTCTAATCAGGTAGTATGGGGGCTTGCTTAGGGGGCAAGATTCATCCTTTAGGTGAAGAACTCATGGGGCTGAGCTCAAGTGCCTGGCCAGGCTACATTATACTTACATTTATAGCAGAAGCCTAACGAAACTCATGGTGCATCTGAGGGAGCATTATTTGCTCTACCCAGAAGCAGGCATGCTGCAAGGGACTTGGGACAGGGTATGAGACTGCCATAAAAGAGAACCCCGAGCACTCACTAAAATCATAGGGACATGGAGCAAATGTAGACAGATCATTTCAGCAGTTAGTCCAGTCTGGGTAGAGGCTAAAATTCCACCAGTTAATGCCCCAGCATGCCTCTACCTGACCATCAGATTCCAACATGGGGGCTTGGAGGACTTAGGGAGCCCTGGCACTTCTAGGGCAGCCAGAAGTCCTTCCCAACAGAGGAGTGAGACAGATTTATGCAAGGAGAAATTGCCAGCAGCAGAATTAGAGAAAATTCAGTTAATGTGTCCAGCCTAGAGGCAGACACAATTTTGGGCAGACAGACCATTGTCCACATGTCCACCCTGCGCAAGCTGCTCATGGAGACCCACAAAGCCACAGGGCTCCAGAGCAGATCCCTTAGGGAATGCAGGAACAGAGCAGCGCAAAAACCCAAAGGCGCTTGCTATCAGTGCGGGAAGATGGGACACCGTAAAAGAGAGTGTCAAGCAAAACCAGGCAACAAAGGGAGAGAGCCCCCCCCCCCGGCAAAAGGGGCCATCCGGACAAGCCTGTTACCAAATGCCCACAATGCCACCATGGCTTTCATTGGGCCAGGCAGTGTCCACCCCACTCTGGTAGCGCCAGAAGAAACATCCCGGCAATAATTACCCCAAGCATTTCCAAGGTGTAGGCGAGAACCAAGGGCAGTGCAGGACTAAACCTGGAATGCCAGGCAGACGTTACATGCGACCTGCCAGGCACAGCCCATCTAGTTAACTCCCAGCACATGAACTGCTGCCAAAAAGCGCAGTGGGACTTGTCTTGCCTCAAAGTAGCACAGAAAAAATCGATCCTAAGCAGCAAAGCGCAGAGTGGCTGTAACCAGCCATCTGCGAACAGTAAAGAATCTGGCAGTGTGGAATCATCTCCTCATGAGTTAGAGCAAAACATTGCAAACCTGGGGAGGGGAACATTGCCCAGGAAGGAATAAGATACAGCATCCAAAGGCTTGAATGCGAATGAATGAATGGTGCACCAAGTATGACTGAGGAATCATTGAGCTGCTATGTGTTTGAATGGTTGTGTTATCATGTTGCAACATTAAATGTGAAATGCCAGGTATTGTGTTCTAAAAGTCATAAGGAAGGAGACAGTTAACTCGGTTCATGGATTAGATATATTGCTTTCCACAATTAGAAAAAGGTTGCCCCAGTCCTGATCCATTCCAGGAGCAGGCTGGAGAGAAACTATGAGAAAGGGTGGTGGGCCAAAACTTCCCTGGTCCCTTGCTGCCTGCTTAGCAGCTTAAGCACCAGGGATGAGGGAGGAAGGAGGAGGGGGAAATCCTAGCCTGAAAAAGGGGCAAAGGTGACCCCCCTCTCTCTCAGCCAAACCTGTTCTTAAATGTGCAAGGGAGGCTTTTTCTTCTTCAAAGGACTAAGCTGTAACTTCCGCATTCTCAAGCCTGTTTGGCAGGCAGCTAATTGGAGAGTGAAAAATGGGGGGAAATTGATTCATTGACATTTCAAGAGACTGCACTGGAAGAGACAATTTTTAATGGCTTCGCAACCCAGAAAAAAATGTTTCTGAAACTTTTTTACCCAGCAAGAGTGCTCCCAAAAGGAAAAGAGAAAAATCTTGTTCATCCTCCTAAATCATCTTCTTTCCTATATGTTCAAATGACATGTCTCGTTACTGGTTAAGTCTTGTCTAGTATTGTCTAAATGTTTTCAGAGTGTAATAAAATCAGATCGTATGAAATTGAGATTTTCAACAGGCAAAAATCACAGGCTCAGATTTTGCATTAAGTCTGACCCTGGCACTTTAGGGGTCACTAATCCTTTGCATTATGAACAAACATCACGACTTGAATTTATTTCCACAGCGCTGCTATAACTATGCTTAATCCCTTTAGATGACATAAATAATGCCTTTGTTCTTGCAAATTTCTCTCCTAAGCGCTACATTTCAATGGCAATTTATTTTCTTGCAGTCATAAAATGCCTGGAACTAAGTTCCAACCTCTTTGCGAATGGTATAGCATTTTTTCACAGCCTCCTCAGTAAATTAACTCTTCATTGACTATCTCTTTCCACAGGGAAAGAAATTCAAAGAGGTGTTACATTCTCATTAACTGATAAGAGGTGTTATATTCTCATTAACTGAAATTAATCTCTGACTTTTTTCATCCTCTGATTCTCTCGTTGTCATTAGAGTAACACAGTATGAAATTCTTAACATGTTTCTTCATTTTAATGTCCTTTGCCACTACAGCATTAAGATTGTCTTTTTAGTTTGTTTGTCTTTCAAAAAATTTAGCCTGTCATTTTATGGATATTGATCGCAGTACCCAAATTAAGCAGCGACACATTTGGCAACCCCCAGAGAAAAGGGGGAAAAAGGCTAGCTCCTGAGAAGGTGCAGAGAGCCGAACCCTATCTGAGGCACATCGGCTGCCCCAATCCTTTGTAACACCAGTGTTGCCTAAGAGAACTCCAGCAAAAATCCTAGGGAACATTAATTGGACAAGGCCATATTTTAGAATAGGCACATATCTTTTAAAGCCATTTCTTCTTACTGCTCACCCCAGGAAAGCAGTCAGCCAATCAGAAATACATTCTGCGCAAGGCTAAGCAAACGCTCCAGGCAGCGAGCCACATTCTCAGCCTTCAGTGGGTGAGCAGGGGTGGCGAGGGTGGCACACACCCCCATCCTAAACCTGTGCATTATTAGACCAGCGACCATGTTTGCAGAAGCACTGGGCACAGACCCCAGCGGGGGGGGTCGTTCTTCCGCAGGACTTGGTAGCCACAGTCATTCATAACATTTCAGGACATGATTTGGCCAGAATAGTCATGCCATTCAATAAGGGCATACGCAACAGCTAATGCAACTATGCAGTTTCATTTGCAGCACTGCAGAGAGGCGCCGTATGTCACCCACATTAGCCACCAGGATTTACATGGTCCCATCCCAAAGGACAACAGCAGGGCTGATGCAGTTGCTAAAAAAGAACACCAGAAAATAGTCTTGGGCATCTTCACGACCCTGATCCAAAGCCATGCGTTCTTCCACCAGAATGCCCAAGCAATAGCAAGCATTAGCAAGGCAGTTTAGCCTGCCATGGTTACTAGCACAAGGAATCATGTGTTCACACCTGCCATATGCAGGAAACCCAAGGGGATCCTAGCATACCACTTGCTAAGAGACCCCAGACTAGTCTCACTTCAGACCTAGTTCAATCAAATTGCAAGGCATGCTGTCCTTGGTTTCCCCCCAGGGAGCCAAGGCAGTATTCATTGATGGGAGACAAACACGGAGTTCTCACTTGACACAAAAACAGGCTTGGAAAACGCTGCTCAGAGAAACGGAACCGCCAGTAGTGAACCAGGCTTTAAAAACGTTTGCCCAGGAGCCACTGAATATAGTCACAGATAGTCAGTATGTTATCTAACCACTGATTTTTTCAACACTCACAGCTTTTGAGACATCTCAGGAAGTTCTGCATCTAAAGGGCATCTTTACAATGCCAGGTCAAGTAATTGTGGAATGAATTAACCTACACTGTCTTTTCTTTTAGTTAAACAAGAAGGGGGGGAAGCCCCCCGGTCCTCAGCTGGATCCCCTCAGCAGGATCTTTAGCCAAGACCTATAATTACAAAAACTAAACTAACTCTCTCAGACTTTTTATTTCCAAGTCTGCCCTTACAGCCAGCCTTTCATTTTCTCTGCAGGTCCATTTCTGGAGGCCAGCCAGACCAGGCTCAGATGCCAGCAGCCAAATGAGCTAAAATGTAGCAAGCGCAAACATCAGCCAAAAGATGACATTAGCCATTCATTTTTCCATTTCTAGATGATTTTGGCATGCTTTTACCCCAAGGGGGGGTTGGGACACTGCACACACACATACACACACGCAAGCCACTCAACGACCAATTGGGACTTGAAAGGGCATCCTGCTCAGCCAAACACACAACCTTTGTGCCAACTTGGACTGACGGACTCTTCAAGTTATCAATGGACGTGTTGAAAAACACAATTGGGACTTTCATAAGCTCCGCCATCAAGAGAAGCACCTGAATGTTTATGTTTCATTGCTATTGCTTATATTGTCTTTGTATACCTTTGAATTATTTGCTTTTGCTCAAGGTGGGATTCTCAAGGGACATATTAACTAGATTGTGAATTTTTGCACACACCCTATTGCATATTACCCCCAAATCTGCCATCTCGGTACCGCACCTTGTTAGGAGAATATGTCTTTGCCATGGGTGGGGGAAGAAGCCAGACAGGGCCACACCTGGCCCAAAGGTTGAGCATCCCGCAGCCAAAAGTAATCCCTGCCTACTGTTTGTCTCTATCTGTGTCAATCACACCTCCTCTATGTGTGAGAAAATGTTTTGCATAATTGCAAAAGAGACCACTCCGCAGAGTGGCCTAGGGTTTTATTTATTTTTATTTATTTATTTTTCACGCTTATATACCGCCCACTCAGGTACAACCCAACTCAGGGCGGTTTACATAGCGGACAGTAAATACATAAAAGACACATGATAAAAAAGTTAAAAGTTAAAAAAGTTAAAAAAAACCCACCCCTAAAAGGTGCGCAAGAACCGAAGGTTACATTAGAAAAACCTTTTCTGTCACTGGGGGAAAGAAGTTAGCCCCCCCCCCCCCCAGTGAAAGATCAATCACATGCTTCATCAGACATTGCCATGCTAAAACCAAGAGCAGGCTGAACTTAGACACCATTTGGGCTGAAAAGCTGTTCATGACATGTGTTGTTTCAACTTGATGGACACCTCTTGCAAAATCCAAGACCAGGTAATCAAACTTGACACCTCAGTCAAGACAATATAATTGGGCTAGCATAGTCCTGGGTCCCCTTGAGGTGGGTGCAGACTGCGCCCCATATCATAACCATCATCATAGCAGTGTAGATTATGCTTTGCTACTTTGCACAACACATTCCTTCACTCTGGCCAAGGTGCACCTCATGTTGGGACCCCGAGAGACCATTATGCCCAGACAATTTAGGCCTTACATCTACCGAGCTCTCAGCCAGGCTCATTTAAATAACTAAAAGGGAGGGAATGTGGGTTGCCCGCGTTCAAAAACCAAAACCTTTCCCAATAGTTTCACTTGCCAGCACACGGCTTGAGCACCAACCGGGCTTTGATGGAAAGGCAATTGGGGTATGGGCTATTGATAGTTATGGGGTGATTCATATTGCCTTGGCTGGTAGCTTGGAGAGAAGTAGGGCAAATGTCACAAGTTACATTCATCAGCTCTTGGAAGTTACTCAGGAGTTACTGAGTACCCTGGATCTCCACTGAGGAACTAATTAACCAGGTTGGCGAAAACCATTGTTCTCGCCCAAATCTCAGGGTCTTGGCTGTATTGACTCTGGGCGAGCAAACTTAATTAACTTGTCCAATCCAGCTTGTTAACCCAAGTTAATGCACAGATACCTAACCCAGGTAATGCACAATATCTAACTCATGTCCGCAGGCTTAGTTGGGCAAACAAGCCGCATTTGACAAGTTAATTAAGTTTGCTCACCCAGAGTCAATACAGCCAAGACCCTGAGATTAGGGCGAGAACAATGGGTTTCGCCAACCCGGTTAATTAGTTCCTCAGTGGAGATCCAGGGTACTCAGTAACTCCCGAGTAACTTCCAAGAGCTGATGAATGTAACTTGGTCAGTGAAATGCCACGTATGCAAGCCTTCTGTAACAGGGTCATGCGCCACTTAGACAGGTAACATCCTGAGGCAGGGTAATAAATACAGACCACCTGAACCAATCTGGACTGTACTTTCACCACACATTCGTCTCATGTGCCTTCCCTTGTGGCCAGTCATTCCGCTCCTCCTTGGGCCATTGCAACAACTTGGCTTGTCATGAAGGGCTGGACAGGAAAAGAATTTTGTTCAAATGTCTTTTTCCTTTCAGCCTATGTTCCATTGGACATTTCAAACTACAGACCACGGCTGATGAGGTAAAACAATATTGAATATAACTAGTGGTGGATAGCTACAGGTCCACCCCGGTCGGTGCGGGGGGGGGGGGGGAGTAAAAATTTCTAGTGACTATGCCCACTTCCCCACTTGTGCTTGCGTGCTAAGCAAGCCAAGCCGGCATTTCCTGCTTTGGGTATGGAAGAGGCAGCAGAGTGGAGGCATCGGGCAGGCCTCCAGCGACGTGGGACATTTGCAGTTCCCTCTTCCTCTCCTCCATGGGATGGGAGGGGGGAGGTGGCAGGAACCTCTTTCTCCCCCCTCCGGCCAGTGGGGCAAGGTAGGCAGAAAGGAGGCATCGGCGTCAGATGTTCGCTGTTCCCTCTTCCTCTCCTCCCTGGGACGGGTGGGGGGGTGGAGGTGGCAAGAGCCTCTTCCTCCCCCTCCCCCAGACCAGTGGGGCAAGGCAGGCATAGAGGAGGCATCGGGTAGGCCTCCACCCATGTTGGGTGTTCGCGTGGTTCCCTCTTCCTCTCCTCTGCTGCTCCGGCCATGGCTCTGCCCGACGCCGGCCCGTCTCTGATGAGGAGCTGCCGAGGGCCTCTGGTGCAAGGCTGCCACCATGCCGCCTCTGATAACATCAAGGGCCTCAGCCATGAGGCCTCCTCCTCCACCTCTCCACCGCCACCATGCCTCAGTAGGCCTCTGCTCTGCTGCCGACTGCATGGTGGCAGAGAGGCGGAGGATGAGGCCTTGTGGCTGAGGCCCTCAGTGGTGGTGTGCACGGCAGCGGCCTTGTGCCAGAGGCCCTCAGCAGCCCCTCATCAGAGACGGGCCGGCGTCGGGCAGAGCCGTGGCTGGAGGAGCAGAGGAGAGGAAGAGGGAACCGCACAAATGCCCAATGCGGCTGGAGGCATGCCCACCTTCACTCTGCCTGAGTGCCTGCCTTGCCCCACTGGTTGGGGGGAGGCAGTGGAAAATACTGCTGCTGCCTCCCCCCCCCCCGGACCCAGGGAGGAGAGAAGAGGGAACTGCAACTGCCCGATGCCGATGCCTCCACTCTGCCTGCCTTGCCCCACTGGTCGAAGGAGAAGAGGAAGAGGAAGAGGCTCCTGCTGCCTCTTCCCCCCTGACCTAGGGAGGCAAGGAAGAGGGAACTGTGTGAATGCACAATGCAGCTGGAGACCTGCCCGATGCCTCCACTCTGCCTTCCTTGCCCCACTGGTCGAGGGGGGAGAGGAAGAGGAACACACTCCTGCTGCCTCTTCCCCCCTGACCTAGGGAGGCGAGGAAGAGGGGACCGCGTGTATGCACAATGCGGCTGGAGACCTGCCGGATGCCTCCACTCTGCCTTCCTTGCCCCACTGGGGGGGTGGGGGAGGAAGAGGAAGATGCTCCTGTCACATCCGCCCCCCGGACCCAGGGAGGAGAGGAAGAGGGAACCGTGATCACCCGATGCGGCTGGCCTGGAGGGGAGGAAGACGGGCAGTTTCCCCCACTGCCACTTTGGCATTGCTGCCTCTGCTCCCCCCCCCCCCATCCCATGGCGAGAAGGAAGACAGAGCCACGCTGCCTGATGCGGCCGCTTGCCCCTTCTAGGTAAGTCTTTTTATTTTGTTTACTTAGCTCTCTCTCTGATTAATGCTGATGGGATTCCCACTTCCTTCTAATTTATTCTGCCAGCTATGCATCCAGGCAAACAGCAGTTTCACTGCACACGTTGGGACGTAAATTATCTCTATTAAAACCACAGATGTCATCCCATGAATTTTAACCTAATTCCTAAATCTCACTTGCTCTGATGTGCATTTCTTTGGGTAAACTTGATAGCAGGAGAGGGCAGAGATTATTATTCTTTAAATCTCTCTCTCTCTCTCTCTCTCTGTGGGGGTCTGGTGCAGGCTAAGGGGTTTATTTTTGTTTCGTTTACTCTGATATGCTTGAAACACATACTACCATTTAAAAAGTTTTATTCTGTGCAAGCATATCAGAGAGTAAACAAAACAAAAAGACAACATACTAACTGCTGTATTTTGATGTGAGCTTTTGTGGATCAATTCCACTGGCTCTTTGGTTGTAAACAGGGATGAGTACTGAACTCTAGAGTTGGATACGACTGGCTTTCGAGCAAGGGCAACCTTTACCTAATAACAGAAGATCCCTGTTTGGTATTCAGATTTGCTGTGGTTAGTAAAGTTAAAGGTCTCCCTTGCTCAAAAGCCAGTCATATCTGACTCTAGGGTGCAGTGCTCATCTCCATTTACAGCCAAAGAGCCAGTGTCTGTGTCTGCAGAGGTTTTCATGGACATGTGGCAGGCATGACTAGATCACATGGCCATCCCAGCAAGTCACACGCCCAGATTATGCACCACCCGCATATTTGGCTCTGCCTACATATTTGGCTCTGCCCACAGAGTTTGCCCTGCCCACAGAGTTTGCCCCGCCCACGGTGTGGTAGTAAAAAATCTGGTGCCCACCACTGAATATAACCATCGGAGGAATCCTATTTATGTAGGTGTTTGGCACAAAGTAGATGATGTCATCCTTTGGCACTGATAATATTGAATTTATAGGAGTTCAAATCTTCCTGCTATCTTTCTTTCAGATTCTGATACTCCCTAGGCTCCCTTTTGCCCTGGGAAGTCTTTGGGAGCCTTTAGTAGTTAAAAACAAAAAAACCATTGGATTGCCACTGGTATTTGGGCCTTTGTTGGCAGTCTAGAAACAATTTTGTACTACAGTAATAAAGCAGGGGTTTTCAACCTTTTTACGTCATGAGCCAGACCACACACCCCAGACAGCTGAGTGTGCCAGACTGGTGGTTTCCCCTGGGGTGAACGCTGCTGCAAAATGTGCCCGTGGCTGTTGTAAACGTGTTTACGACAGCCACAGGTGTATTTATGGCTGTTGTAAATGCATCCGCTTCCACCTCTGGTGTAGCGGTTGCAACGAATTAACACTACTTTATTTCAAAACTTGGATGGGCGGGGCCAGCCAGAATTTCTGCTACCGGTTCTGGTGAACTGGAGCAAACCTGCTGATGCCCACCACTGGTTGGAACCATCCCTCCAAACAACCTTTAGGACCTGGATGAATGATCTTTTTTAGCTATTCAGACTGCATGTTGGCTTGCAGGTGGTTTCCAAAGCAACTTTTCTCCATCCAAAAAATATCCATTCCAGGAATGTCTAGAAAATGTGTATGTTGCAGAGGGGAAGAGATGGATTGGCAACCACCGATTTACTGTAGCTGTCATGTTTGATCACTGTATGCTATAAAAGAAAAGAAAAACCGGGGTATAGGATGAAACATTGCAGCCGCACTGCAACAAGGAAGTACTGTAGCTTGGGAGGCAAATGTTATTGATATTCTGCTAAGTCTGCAGATCTAAGATTTATTAGAAAATATATTACTCAAGTACGATCATGTCTAGCAAGATAATGAAACACTATCTGATGTATGTGACGGCACTGTATGTATAAAGCTCAAGGAAGAAAAAGCAAGATCAACCAAGAGGAGCTTTTCTTATCATAACATTTCACGGTTATGAGGCTCCTATATTTGTATTTTCCAACACAGAGCCTGCCTGATATAAAATAATAACAACCTCCCTCTCCCATCATTTTCAGAGACCTTGCTGTGTTCTGACATTTGGTTTCATATGACTAGCCACTGGTAGAGAAATGGCAGCAAAATAGTAGAAAACGGAGACCTGTAAAAGCAGAAATAAAAATACATGGTGTGTCTATATGTTGTCACGGACACAAGGAGAACCTTTCCGCTACACATATGAACCCATATCTTTACCGAGTGACAAAGTCTAATGTGACTAGAAGCCTTTTCACAGACTACATTGTGTACACCAAATCCTGATTTCCCAACAAATAAGCCTTATATGGTGAAAAGGACATCACTTCTGATTAAAAGGGTACTCACTACAGTTCTTGATGGTGTGAATTTAGACTGTTTTGATGCAGTGAGACAACTTAACAAGGAAACAAGGAATTGTTATGTTGCCACAGGATTCTTTGTTTCTAGTCAAGAGCCAGAGAAAGATCTCTTCCCATCCCTACTACCTCTTCACTGGTCAGGTCTCTGTACTTTCCCCAAAACTAACTTATTTCCCTTTCCCTTTGAAAAGCAAAACACCAATGGACAAACATATGATCTTCCATGATCACAGAAAGAATGAGTGAGTCGGAAAAATGAAAACAGCCCATCCCCTGTTTCAAATACTTATTTATCAAACATACAGTTGAGTGTGAATGGAAGAGAAGCGTGGTGGCAAGACTACGGCTGCTGCACTCTTTGCTGCCCCCACCCCCATAGAGCTGGGCACTGGAGCCAGGCGAGGGGTGGAGCCGAGCTCCCCTTTAAAAGGGCCTGGCTCCGCACAGCCTCGCCGGTAATTTGCAAGATCGGCTGGGCGAAGTGCGCATTTGGCTTCGCCAGCCAGCCGATCCAGGCTTCCCTGAGCGGCTGGGCCGTGCACTATGGCACCGCTCGGGGGATGGTCGTGGCGATCCACCGCAGCTCTGTGGCATGCTTGCCCTGGCCTTTGCCAGTGCGGCCTCGCCGTTGAGCACGCCCCTCTTTGGAGCCGCACTTTTTTCTGCGGCCCTCGGCTGTGGCCCCTGCGGCTTTCCAGGGGCTTTCCAGGGGCCCAGTCCTTGGCCTCACTGCGGCAATCCACCGCGGAGTCCACCACTGGTTCCAACTCACAAATAGCTCATTGGTAGCTATTTGGAAAGCAAACCATTTTCTAGACAATGGACTACTTCTGTTGTTTGTGAACCAATATTTTTTTCCTGACACTGTGAAATGCACCTGAGAAAGTATTCATTAGTCTTAGAAAGGCCAAAAATGTCAATCCTACCATTTATATATTGCATATAAATGTATTCATTTTTTCCATTTTCTGGCTCTTAGACTAAATGCTTTATTTGCAAGGCTTCATTGGAAATTTGCAGTGAATCTTTTGTTAAGGCTGATTGCTTAGTAAGTGCACATAGGCTGTGCCTCTACTGCTTGCTTGCTTGCCTATCTATCTATCTGTCTGTCTATCTGTCTATCTATCTATCTGGTGGGCTAACAGATAGCGATGGGCATACATTCCCTCCCTGGGTTCTACTCAGATTGGCTTATGATAAGTTGAGCTATCCTATCCTAAATTGGGAAATAGCTTAATTTACATTGTGCTACTCTGTCTCTGGGTTAAACAATTAGACTTCATCATACAACTGATCAGATGTATTATGAGTCTCAATGACTCTTTCTATGATTTCCAAATCCCTTCCTGCTCAACTGTATGTTTGATTAATAATACAACTTGTGGACAATTTCATGTAAGAAATCATGTACTAGTCCCCTTTGTTGGTCAGCTATGTGAAGAAGCCCTGCAAATATTTTTTAGGAGGGGAAAGAGAAATTGCTTACAGCATACTGCTACATTATGTGTGCATTTTCTTGTGTGTGCAGACACACTTTGATCTGTAGTGTTACATTCAATTACATTTAGAGAATCCCAGAGAATCCTGGGAACTTAGAATATGGTATCACTAAAACAAAACAAGCTGGCAAGATAGTTCAGTGGTTTGGAGCCCTTGGTTGCTTTAGTGTTCAAGGAATGAAGAAGAAGACGAATGAAATAGTGAAATTCAGCTCTTTCAGTGATGTGCCTAATTGCATTCCTTTCCATGAAGGATTGGAATTCTGTAGATGTGAATGTGGATGCGTTGTTGGACACCAGCACATTTGGAAGTCCAAATGCTGTGAACAGCCTTCTCAGGTGCATTATCGTGGTGGCTGAAGTGGTATTAGGCATACTAATCACTTCCATCCACTTAGAGAATGAGTCTACAACAAACAAAAATAGGGCACCCCTAAATGGACCTGCAAAATCTATGTGCAACCTGGACCACGAGCCCCTAGCAGAATCCCATACCCGAGAGGGAAGGTGGGATTGCTCTGGGTGAGAGGATTGATAGCTGGCACAAGTGCCAACCATCTGCTCTATGTCTTGGTCCAGTTGAGGCCACCAAAAGTAGCTACAGGCATGGGCTTTGGAACGTACAATTCCCGGATGACTTGTGTGAAGTAAATGTAAAATCTTTTTCCTGAGAGTGACAGGAATGACCACCCGCTTGCCCCATAGAAGGCAACCTCATTCCACTGACAATTCCAAATGCTTGCGGTGGAATATTCTGAATTCCTCAGATAGAGGAGAGACAGGCCAGCATTTTTGTACCCAAGACATTACTTTCGTCAATGTTACATCCTTGGGCGTAGCTTTGGCTATATCTTAGAGGACAACTAGGGAGGAGTCGAATGCCTCAATCATGAGGACCTGGTGGTCGCTTTCGATCTCGCAATCAGCTTCCCTGACCCCTGGTAGTGGAGAACGTGACAGGGCATCAGTGTGGCTGATGTCCTTGCCAGGCCTGTGCACCACAGTAAAATTGTATACATTTAGGAAAATTGCCCAACGCAAAATCCTTGGGGACAGAATTTGAGGTGTAGCCTTCCTGTTCACAAAGATTCCAAGGAGGGGCTTGTGGTCAGTTATGATGGTAAAAGGCATTCCGTAAAGGTAATCATGGAATTTCTTAGTGCCTGCCATGATTGCCAATGCCTCCCTGTCTGTCTGAGCATAATTTTTCTCAGGCTTTGAGAGTGAACAGGAATAGAATGCTATGGGGGCTTCCCTCCCATCATTTAGTACATGGCATAACACAGCTCCCGCCCCCACAGGGGATGCGTCACACACAAGTACAACTTCTTTGTTAGGATCAAAATGAGTTAATACAGCATCTGAAGATAGCAGCCTTTAAAGTTCTTGGAATGCTTTCTCGTGTCAATGGCCCCTGTGCCAAACAGTATCTTTCTTAAGAAGCTGATGTAATGGTTCGGCAACTGAGGCTTTGTGATGGAGAAAAGCATGATAGAAGTTTAACAATCCTAGAAATAATTGCAATTCAGCTTTACATTTCGGCCTGGGTGCATTCCGCATGGCCATCACCTTGGAGTCAGAGGGCATGATACCTTGGGGTGTAATGCGGTACCCCAGGAACTCCACTTCCTGTGCCAAAAACACACATTTGTCTCTTCTGAGACGTAGACCGGCCCTCTCAAAATGTGACAGGACTCAATCGAGCCTGGCCGCTAGTTTGATGGTGTCCCTAGCAGTAATCAGGACATTGATAAAATATGGCAGGGCACCAGGCAACCCTTTCAAAATATGTTCTACAAGAGATTGAAATATTCCAGGGCCCGCATTCACCCTGAATTGTAGTCTCGTTTCCTTAAATGCCTCCCTATGCGTTACTATGATCTGGGCTATGGCAGCAGCAGGCGACACAGTTAATTGTTGGTAAGCCTGGGCAAGGTCAAGTTTTGCGAAGCAATTTCCTCCATGCAAGGAGGCAAGAAGGTGGCTTACCATGGGCACAGGATATGCGTTCGGGCGAATAGCTTTATTGATGGTACACTTGTAGTTAGTGCATATCCTGACCTCCCCATTACTTTTCAAAGCAGTCACAATTGGTGTCTCCCATTCTGCAGAGTCCACTGGCACTAGGATACCCTGCCTCACCAGTTTGTCCAGCTCAGCTTCTATCTTCTCCTTTAAAGCAAAGGGTACCCGACATGGCTTCATCTGGATGGGCTGGACAGTTGGGTCAAGCTCAAAGTCCACAGGGGGTCCTTTGTATAACCCTAAACCCTTTTTGAACACCTCAGGATGTGCAGCACAAATGGATGTGCAGCACAAACAGATTGGGTCAGTGTCTATTGTGTGAATGCCAGAAAGCCGGATTCCCAGGGTCCTAAACCATTGGGTCCCAATAAGACAGTTAGTGCCCTGCTTAACTACAACCAATGGCAAGGAGGTGCAAATGTTTTTGAATTTGACCAAGAAATTTCCCACCCCCAGGTCCAGAATCTGGCAACCTTGCACATCCCGGAGGGAAGTTTTAAAAGATTTGAGCTTGGGCCGAGAGGCAACGGGAATTCTCAAAAACTCCCGCTGTTGGATTATGGAAAAGGTAGTACCTGAATCCACCTCCATCTTGAAGGGGATGTCCTGCAGGCTCAGTTCTGTGAAGAAATGCTCGTTGACGATGTCCACTTGACATGACTCAGGCTTGGGTGACACTTTGGCGATGGACGTGTTGTGGTGATGACTCTTCTTCGGCACAGGCGCTGGAGGTCTTTGCTTTCACTGTTGGCATACCTTAGCAATGTGCCCTCTTCACCCACAGTTGTGGCATTCTGCGGTGCAGAAGGGGCACTTCTTGCAGTCACGCTGGGCTCTGCAGCCATTACACTTGCAGAGGAATTTCTTCTTCCGATCGTCACGTTGCTCTCGGTGCTTTTATCGGACCGCTCAGACTTTTCCCTGTGCGTTGCTGGACTCTGATGAAGAGGTGGAACTAGGCGATGCTGAGGATGATGAAGGTGAACTTTGCTGAGCTTGCACAGCTGAGTCGGTGGCACTGGTGGTGGAGTGGCGATGCTGGAAAAGCTTTATCCAGGACAGTGCAGCCTCAGATGCTACTGCCTCTTCTAGGACATCCGTGAAGGTTAGCGTCTTTCTGATCATGAGGCGACATTGAGCATCTTTGTCCCTCATGCCGTATATGGTGAAACTCAGTGCTGTCAACTACTGCTTAACATCCTGTGTGCAAGAAAAGCTCTCACCAGTTTTCTTCCTTCCCTTCTCTTCCCATCCCCCATTAGGAGCTTTGCAATTTACCCATATTCACTCAACAATGAGAAGGAATATTTCCAGTTAATAACTTTACTGCCCCATAAGATGATATTAAAATGTCTATTTAAGGTGCCATAATGTTTTTGTCTTTTGTTTCTTGCTTCATACGCTTGTGCAGACTCCCGCAGCTACAACTTCACAAACTGCAACCACTAAGTTGAGTTTTTTTAACCACATTTTTAAACTTCTGAAGTCCTGAAGCAATTAGGGCCCAAAAGCATAAGCACATGATAGTATTACTAATCCAATTCTTTGACTCCAGTAACAGTGAACAAAAAGCTCAAGGACAATATCATAATCATGTCTGAAGCATACTCCACTGCTAAAGAAAGAAAAATATCCATAAATCATAAATTAATGTGCAGTATCATCTTAATGGCTCAATCCTTGATTACCCTGCAAAAGGCCAAAACACTTGGTCACTAAATATCAACAGTAAAGGTTGTTCCTAAAGTTATCATAAGTGCTCTAATTCAATGGTGAGCATCAGCAGGTTTGCACCAGTTTGCCAGAACTAGTAGCAGAAATTCTGGCTGGCCGCGCCCATCCAAGTTTTGAAACAAAGTAGTTCTATTTTTATTGAGTTTTTTTTTTCAAAGACATACAAAAAAGAGAAAAGAAAACAATAACTAACAGTACAATACACATACAGATCCAAAATATCATCTTAACAGACATTATTGAATGTTAGCCATTACATATCTAAACTCATTAATCAGTATATAACCACCTAAAAAAAGAAAAACTGTTGTTTTAAAAACCAAGATAATAATAACTTTCTAAGCTAACACTAATCTTTAACTAAATAATAATCACCCTGTGAATATATACAATGCCCGGAGAGTTTATTTTCTACTCATCTCCAAAAACTTCTTTGAAATGGTACTGGTCCTGAACTATCATTTGCCATACAGAAATGATCCACAAATGGTTTCCATATATTCCAAAATCTATGCTCTTTTAGGTTATCTCTTTTCACTTTAATCTCCCATGTCTGTAGAAATCTGATCCATGTAAAGATAATCAGCCTCATCTAACAGCAGTTTATATCCCCAGATCTTTTAAGAGAGAGTTAAAAGGTCTAACGGAGTCCAGCTCATTAGACAGAGTAAGAAGGAAAAAGAGACAGAGAGAAAACACGACTGCAGTCTTGGCTGAACAAAGGATAATAATGGCGTCTCTTTATTCAAACAGAGTATATCAGAAACGAAACTTAAGCTACATAGCCAATCAGAGTGTCAGAACCCAAATAAGGAGAATTCTTCTCACTATTCTACGCATGCCCAAAATCCAGCGTTGTCTCTCATGCAAGCAAAGAGGCCTTTGTTTACAAAATGTGTCAGAGACAGCCAGACAGAAACCAGATACATTCCCACATGTCCTCCTTTTTCATTTAAATTTGAGAGAGGGACGGCTAATCATACCCCTGCATGTCATCATACTCCATAACTACTCCTCCATATACATCATCACTGTCCTCCTGGACATCGTACCCCTCCTGACTCCTGGTACCTTGTTCCGGAGGATGATACCTCATTGAGTACAATTGCCGTCGTGCAAAACTCGATGTCTCCCTTCTACGCAGTGGACATGCGTTACACATAGAAATAAGATTAGGAATACAATAAATGCAAAAACACAAAGGTATAAGGCAGATAATAATAATGAACCCATAAAAGAAAACTTGTCTAAGGACAGATAAATCAGGCAACCAAGAAGTCATCCAATCAAAGAGATTAACATCAGTGCGTACATTGTTAGTAATGCTCTCCTGTAAATTCTGAAGTTCTTTCTCAATAGTATTATTCAGATCCTGGAATTTTACCCCACATCCCTGGTTCCCGACCAGTTTACAAAATCCTCCAGATTTTGCTAACAGGTAATCTATGGCTAGTCTGTCCTGCATTTGGTCTTGATGAAGCTCAGTGATTTCCATTTGAAGATCCCGTATGACCCTCCCTGTGGCATTGATTGATTTCTCCAGCCTACAGGTGAGTCCCAAAATGGACCTTCTATTCTCCTGGGAAATGACACCTGGGTATGATCCCAAGGTGAGTGCTCCAGTGATAGCACCCCCTATAGCTCTCCCCCAGGAGCTACCATCAGAAAGCTGAACATCGATTATCACTTCATCATTGCAACCAGAACCCATCGGGCCGGCAGCAGCTCTCCGGCGCCGGGCATCTGCCTGAAGCGGCATTTGCACTTGTACGGGTAAGGTAAAATAACCCAATGCTGCACATTGATATTGTCCTGGATGGAAATTCATGGCAACTCCATTAAAAAAGAACCACATGTTGGGATCCTTAATTTGCCATCCATTGCAAATTGAACCACTATCTATAGCAGAATAATCAGGAGTAAACATAGGAAACACATCATATATATCTTCAATAGTAGTGTTAAACAATGTATAATTAAGCTTATAAGAACTGTTATAACTACCCCATAACCAAAAATAATCATCACAACCCGTATAATTGCCTACATTCCGCAAAACCCTTTTTGCTTGAGTCCAGTGCTTCCATTTACTATTCCAGACTCCAGAACTATGACAGCAGAAACAAAGTCCTTTAGTGTATTTCTTGAATGTCATGCTTCGCCAGCGGGTGTTGTTAAATTGTTCTGGGGGATTGGAGAAGAGTGTAGATCTATCAATATGTTGCAAATGTCCAATAACCAACTCAGGCGTGTTGAACAATGCCGGAAGAAAGGCCATTTGAGACACTGCCAGTGGATGCTCATAGTATAACGTTGCATTCTTACCATGAACCTCAAACATATAGTTAGCATGACAAATCCAAAAGTTGGGGTTGCCCCCATGAGTCATTGTTCTTACAGCTGGAAGCACAGTAAGAAAGAAAAGAACAAATGTCAGCAAAGTTAGTCTACTGGTGAACCACCATCCTGGAGCTGAGTAACCTTCTTCTCTCTCCATGGGCGGATCGCTCGAGCAGGAACCCTTCCACTCAGGATCCCCTTGTTGCCAATAAATGACCAATGGCTTAGGAAGACACTCCCCTAAGAAACAGGAGCATGCCCTGTTATTACTAGTACCATGTAACTAAACGTGAAACATGCCTGATGTATAACACAAATGCAATAACACAAACACATTTACATGTGTAGGGTACTGAAAACTCTTCCATGTAATTCTGAAGGTACCTTGAGATATGCAGTTTCATAAGGCAAAACATAACATAAGCAAAGACAGGTCCCTGCAAGAGAATAAGCAAACATTTAAGCATGAACAAAACATGAACATTTCTCTTCTTCCTTACATGAAGGAGGTCTCTGTTGCATTCTAGCAAGCTTTCCTCACTCCCCAATTACATGAGTAAGGCATTACATTTTTTCTTCTCTCACTGGTGTAAATGAAAGGGGCATTCAATAACTTAAAACCAGCATAGCATGGTAACTCAAATACAGTACAAATATCATTAGAGCATTTCACACTCTTAGCATGAGCAGGTAGACAATTTTTTGCTTAAAAAGGTTTTCATGTTTTATAATGCAAACAAGGCCAATTCTTATTTAGAGTCCACACAAACTTTTTAGTCCAATTAAAATGTCCAAATTAAAAGTCCAAATGTTGCTTCAAACTTTATTCTTCTCAGATTACAAGTTAACCACTATCTTCTCTCCAGCACAGTTCTTGGCATGGCAAGGTTGAAATTAGGCCATAAATTACTTCTCACTGAATTCACAAGACACCCAGCCAACCCCCCTTTTCAGCTTTTCAGGCAAACACACATTCCTTCATGCTCCAGCCACACCCATCTGTATTAAGGCAGGCAGATGAGGTATGAAGGCACAAAGGACAAATTCTCCAGAAGTTGCAATTAATTTTCACACAGAAGAAAATCACAGGGAAGTCCAAGTTGCTTTCCCTGCAATCCTGATGCTGAAACTTGGAACAACCCATTCTGGATCTCTTTGTTTGAGGGTTGGGCAGTTCAAAATCAGCCAAAAACTGTAGTATGTCTTCTCCCTTGTATTTTTGCAAAAGCCTGCTGTCCATACAGGCAGGATTCACACCCCTTTTCCTCTGGATTTCCTTCATTTGCAGCATCTGAATCTCAACTTTATGACAAACTGCATCTGTTAGTTTGTACTTGCACCCCTTTTTGGGCTTGGGTTTTCTGCATTCCTCCTCTGGGCCATCCTCCCACTTCTTGGCCACACGTGAGGTATCAAGTTTACTACTCAGCTTCTCCTGCTTTTGTGATGAGGGTTGCTTCAGGGGTGAGCTGAGATCTCCTATGCTGCTCTTCGAATCACACTCCTTGCTTCTTGCCACTTTGCATGCATTAATAGCTTCAATCTGTGATGAGGTCCCCACCATTTGTTCCCCATCAGCTGGCACTAGTTGTTTTTCAGACTTGGCAGGCAGTATTGCAGCAGTCCCATTTGCCATAGCCTCTCTGTTCCCTGGATATATCTCAGTAGATTCCACATCCAGCACAGCTGCAGATAAAGCAGCAGAGAACAGGTCTTTTGTAGGGCTAAAAGTGCTTGATTGCTGCAAGGCAGGATATAATGTCCGATCTCCTTTTCCTCCCCCATCCCCATCAGGGGGCTCATGCTGTTGTTTCTCATATGATGGAGGGGCAGTTGCCATAGCCCCTCCCTTGGCTGGAGGCAAAAGCTGTGGAAGGGGACCATCAAGTCTTTGAGACAATAACATATTTTTTGGAGTAAGTCTTTGAAGGCAGTTTCTGACTTCCTCCCACGTAAATTGCACTGAAACAGAAATTCTCTCATGCTTTTGCAATTCATTCCCAATCTGTTTCCACTGTTTTAAGTCCAAACATTCATCATATTTAGCCCAAGGACAGATTTTTCCTGTAACTTGAACCAGTTGCTGTATTTCCTTCTTATCAGCCCTTTTCCCATTGTTATTCAAAAGATCTGAGATATCTTTACAAAGCTCCTGCTTTTGCGAAGCAAGCATGCACCCCATGATAAAAAAAATTTTCACTCACCCTGTGGGACCCAATGTAGAATTGGATGAATTTCGAGCGCTCGAATGACCTTTCCTCTGGTCGTGAGTGAGTGAAGACCTTGTCCCGGTCGCAATTATGAGGTGCTAATTAGGTGCTAATTGCTGATTGCTGAAGCAGATATCTTCAAAGCATTCCTTTGAATTTCATTCAAATGCCTCGCGACGGAGCACCACTTGTAGAAATCTGATCCATGTAAAGATAATCAGCCTCATCTAACAGCAGTTTATAGCACCAGATCTTTTAAGAGAGAGTTAAAAGGTCTAACGGAGTCCAGCTCATTAGACAGAGTAAGAAGGAAAAAGAGACAGAGAGAAAAAACGACTGCAGTCTTGGCTGAACAAAGGATAATAATTGCGTCTCTTTATTCAAACAGAGTATATCAGAAACGAAACTTAAGCTACATAGCCAATCAGAATGTCAGAACCCAAATAAGGAGAAATAAGGAGAATTCTTCTCACTATTCTACGCATGCCCAAAATCCAGCGTTGTCTCTCATGCAAGCAAAGAGGCCTTTGTTTACAAAATGTGTCAGAGACAGCCAGACAGAACCCAGATACATTCCCACACATGTCAATTTATCATTCAGTGCTAGACTCCACATTTCTTTATACCACTCTCAAATCTATATATCTATATCATTTTTCCAATTCCTGGCTATACATTGTCTACCCGTTGTCAGCACAATTTCCAGTAATTCCTTTTCCTCCTTATTTAAACCCAAGCCTTCCACATTCGTTAAAAGAATGATACTTGACACCAGCTTAACACTTCTACCCATTATTTCACCAAACTCAGCTTCTATTCTCCCCCAAAAATCCCTTATTTTTTTACAACTCCACCACATATGTTCATATGTTCCATCAAATTCTCTACATCTCCAACATAACTTATCTCTTTTATTATCCATCTGGTAAAGTCTTAATGGTGTCAAGTACCATTGCCACAACATTTTAAAATTATGTTCTTTAATTCTCACAGACATTGTTCTCATAATCCTCTTTTCCCATTTGTTTTTCCACTCCATCTCCCCAATTGTTATATTCAAACTTTGTTCCCACTTCCGTCTCAAATCCTCCTGTGGATCTACCCCTCTATTCAGTATATTGTAAAGCTTACTCACAAGACCTTTTATACTATTTTCCCCTTTTCTAATTCTCCATACCAACTCCTCAAATTCCGTATGCATTCTATCTAGCCCTACTTCTTTTCCATATTTTTTGTTCCAATTTTCCACCTTCAACCTCTGAAACCAATTCAAATTTAATATCTCAAATATTTTTTTCCGCTCAACAAGAGACTCACATATTTTTAACCAATCCTTCAATAAAAGCATCCCATTTTTATCCAATATTTCCATTTTTTCCTTATCTAACTTTATTGGGAAACACATCATATCAGTCAGTTCTAAAATTGGAGAGAGATTTGGGACCATATCCTTTTTTACCTTCTTCCACACCTCCACGAGACCTCTCATCATAGTATTATTTGGTCTTTTCCTTTATTCCTAAAAAAAATCAAATTTCCAATATTTCTATATTCTTTCATCTCCAATTGCTCCCAAATTGATTTTTCTCTTGCCAAAATCTTCACAACATTCTTAACTTGAAAAGCCCGGTAATATGCTAGCAAGTTTGGCAATCCCAAACCCCCCTTTTTTTGAGACAAGTACCATAACTTCTTTGGAAGCCTAGATTTTTTACCTCCATTACAAAAACCATTGAACATCTTTTGAAACTCATTAATTTCTTTCTCTTTCAAATGGATCGCTAGTGTATCAAATAAAAAGTTAAGCTTTGGCAACAATATCATTTTACACATAGCAATCCTTCCGAACCATGACAGCTTTGACTTCTGAAGCTCTTGTATTTTATTCTTAAATTCTACTTTCACACTGTCATAGTTCAATCGTTTAAGTTCTTCTAATTTGTTTGAAATAATTATCCCCAAGTATTTCAATTTATCCTTAATTTGTATATTAAGTGTCAACACTGTCCTACCCATCTCACTTGGTTTCAAATTGCACAACATCAATTCTGATTTATCCCAGTTTATCTTTAACCCAGTTATATCTTGAAATGTCTGTAAATGATCTTTAATCCTGTCCATTACCAACTCCGGGTGCTTTACCATAAGCAATGTATCTTCTGCGTACATACTCACTTTATTACCCATGATCCCTTCTATATTTAAATCCTCCCTTATACTTTTAGCTAAGATTTCTATTGCCATAATAAACAGAATAGGAGATAATTGACAGCCCTGCCTCATACCAGCTTCTAACTTTACCACATCCATAAGCTCCTCATTTACTCTAACCCTAGCATTTCCTTTTTGATATAGTAAATCTATAACCCTATTAAATTTATCCCCAAATCCATATTTTTTAACTATTTCCTTGATTGAGGACCACTGCAATGAATCAAATGCCTTGAAGATATCCAATGATAATAGTCCCACCTTTTCCTTTGTTTGATTTACATTATCTATTAAATCTAATACCCTTCTAGTCAAATCCGCCATATGTCGTCCTTTTAAAAACCCAACTTGATCAACGTTTATATATTCCCCCATAAAACTATTTAGACGGTTAGCCAATATTGCTGTAAAGATTTTCGCATCTTGATTTATAAGTGAAATTGGTCTGTACGAATCCACTCTTTCCAAATTCTTACCAGGTTTTGGCAGAAGAATGATTGTAGTATTGTACCATGAAGCCGGAATTGATCCTCCATCTAGTATATAATTATATAACTTCACCAATTTCGGGACCACCACCTCCTTGAATTCTTTATAGAACTCTGTCGATAATCCATCGTCCCCAGGGGCTTTCCCTATCTTCAATCTGCTTATTACCTCCTTAACCTCTTTATCAGATATCTTTTCTTCCATTTTCTCCCTATGCTCTTGTTTTATCCCACTCCCTAACTGTTTCTCCAGTATCTTTTTAAGCTTTTCCAAATCTACTTCCTTTTTTGCATATAGTACCTGATAAAATTCCCTGACAATTTTACATTTATCCCTATTCTTATTACATCTTAAGCCTTGCTTATCAACCAATACACCAATTTCTCTTTTTTCCCTTTTAACCTTGGCTGCTCTTGCTAATAATTTTGAATTCTTATTACTAAATTCAAAATATTCTCTATTTAGGTAAATCAAATCCCGTTTAACTTTATCAATATCCTTACCCATTACTTCTGCCTTAAGTCCTTGTAATTTCATAAAAAAAAATTTGTCCTTGTTTTTTGCATGCTCCTCCTGTAATTGTTTTATTTCTCTTTCTTTTTCTGTCTGTTCTGCTTTGTATTTTTTATATTTGAAGCTTGCCAATTTTATACTCTCCCCCCTAAAAACTGACTTCATGGTATCCCATACAACATTAAAATTAACCTCATTGTTGTCGTTCCACTGCCAGCTTTCCTTCCAACTTTCCATAATTACCTCTTTACTTTTTTGATCTTTAAACAAATTAGGATCGTACCTCCAATTTCTTACTCTTCGTATATTTTTTTGTGCTTTTAGTTCCAAATATACTTTTGCACGGTCCGATTCCTTAATAATCCCCATTTCCACACCTTCTATATCCCCAATTAAATTTTCCGAAAGAAAAACATAATCTATTCTTGAGTAGGTCCCATGGACGTGTGAAAAAAAAAAGAATATGCCCTTTCTGAGCCCTTATACTCTCTCCACGAATCCTTCAAACCCATAACCTTCATCCAATTGTCCAACACCTTCCCTTTCACACCAATTCCACTTTTAGCTATGTTTGTACAATCTAATCCTGACCTTATCAAATTAAAATCACCAGCCACAATAATTTGTGCAACATTTTCCAACTCCACTATTTTTCGGATTTTTTCCAAAAACTCTGCTTGGCGGTCATTCGGAGCATAAATGTTTACCAACATAATTTCCTCATCCTCCAATTTTCCTCTTAACAACAAATATATACCCTCTTGATCTGCAATCTTTTTTGTAATTTCAAATCCCAACTTTCTTGAAATCATAATTGCCACCCCTCTTGCTTTCGAAGTACCGAACGCCATCTCATAGTGTTGCATCCATCCCAAATAAAGCTTATTTGTATCTTTTGACTTCTGATGTGTTTCCTGTAAAAACAATATATCTGGTCTATCCTTTTTCAACGCCAATTCCAATCTACGTCTCTTAAGAACAGAACCTGTACTTTTCACATTCCACGATATTATTTTAATACTTCCCATAACCAAGTTCTTCTTCCAATTTTAAACTCTCGATCGGGCGTGCCACCAACAACCCTACCACCATACCCACTACATAAAACACACACTTTCACTCTCCCCACCTTCCTGCAAAAAGTTGCCTCTGTCAACCAAAGAGGGGAGAGGGGGGACATGTAAGATGCGCCCTACTGTCGATGCTACGCGCTTTTACCTATTCTACCTCTATTAGCTCTTTAAAGTCACTACAATCTAATACTCATTGCTCCTTGCCTACCTCCTCCTCCACCATGATCAAAGATGGCTCCTCCTCCTCCTCTCCCCACTGTGGTGTTCCACCTGTAGCCCCACCGGCTTCCTCCCCCTCATATTCCCTCCCCAAAGCTCCAGAGTCCATCAGTTCCTTCTTAAGATTTTTCCATTCTTCCGAATCTGCTCTTACCAATTCCAACATACTCAGATATTCCAATGGATTAGTACCTTCATCAATAACTCGCATTCTCTTATCATAGAAAAAACGCAATTGTTGCCGAAATCTCCAATTATACCTTATGTTTTTACTCATCAATAGTTTAGTAACAGGCCTCATCTTGTACCTCCATGTTCTTTATTTTAGTGAAATATCATTATAAACTTCAACATCTGAACCATCAAATTTCAACGCAGCAGAACCAACTCGTTTCAGATGAGCCATTACTTTTAACTTATCTGCCCAATTCGCAAATTTAACCAGCACATTTCTTTGAACCACACTCCCTCTTCTTGGACCCACCCTAAATACACTTACAAAATCCTCCTGAACAAATTCTTTCCCCATATTCAGCCCGTTTAACCACTGAACCACCCTGTCTCTTAACAAATCCGGTGTGCGTTCCACCACCTTACGGATCACAATGTTCTGCTTTCTCATCAAATCTTCCACAGCATCAATCCTTCTCTCTTGTTCTTCCAATTTCAACTTATTCTCCCGCACCACCTCCTGAGTCCCTTTTACTTCCTTCCTTATGGCATCTACCTC
This sequence comes from Bradypodion ventrale, assembly GCA_035047345.1. Taxonomy (NCBI): domain Eukaryota; kingdom Metazoa; phylum Chordata; class Lepidosauria; order Squamata; family Chamaeleonidae; genus Bradypodion; species Bradypodion ventrale. The sequence continues at coordinate 276,251,982 of JAWDJE010000001.1, forward strand.
TGTTTGAACCAATTTCATATTTCCCTCAAATTTTTTTAAACTTAGGTCCACCTTTTTTGCAAAATCTGCCACTGATGACATCATCTTATCCTGTTTTTCATCATTTCATTTCTATCTTTCACCCTTGAATCTTCATTTTTCTCCATTTTTTGAAACAGCTTGCCAATTTCCACCATTATTTGAGTCTGATCATATAACACTGTGGGCGGGGATGATGACTGAGCGGGTTCTTCCATTGGTGCTTTTCCTCCCTTCTTAGGCTTTACAACTGGTTCTTCTTCCTTTGCTTTCCCTCTTGTACCTTTATCCATGATAGTGTGATGTATAAAAAGCCCAATGCTGCAGTTCATTGTAGAAGTTAGTCACTGAAATAAAGCTTGTAGCACTGCAGCCACTGGTTCCACAGAACCAATAGGGAAATTTATACGCAAGCAGAAGATGAACGAGTTACTGTAATCCACTGAGATAAAACAGAAGGAAACGACTCTCCCAACAGGCAGCTTAGGAGAAATAAGAAGAGCAAAAAATGTTGATCCACAGCAGGTCCGTTTCCCCAAAGCAAATAATCCAATCAGTCTTCTTCCAACTGCAGTAACAAGGCTTCAGGGGAGCAGTCAGCCCAAGCTTCTCCTTTAAAAAAAAACCAAGCCACCGGAAAAGAAAAAGAGGGGGAGACCAGAAGGGGAAAAAGCCCAAAATCCAACCAGCAAGGAGAAGAGGTGAGGAGCAATATATTCCACAGTAAACAAACAAGTATTTGTAATCCACACGGTGAAGGAACCAAAAAACAAAAGCCACCTAATCCTTCTCTTGAAGTGGACAATCAAAGCACCATTTTCCAGCGGCTGCCTTAACTTTTGGGTAAAAAAACCCCACTTCTTCTTCTGAGGAACAAAAAAAACTTTCTCCAAACTGTTTAAGCCGGGGAACTCCTAGTCAGCTTCCAATATTAAAGCCCAGACATGAATAATTAATCCACTTTGTTGTCGTCAAAACATGGCGCGATCTCCTGGTGTGTGGAAAAAAACCATAGCCCAAACACGATCACTTTCATTTTCCAGAATCACCACCATTAACGAAACAATCACTTGTTTTCAACTACTTCCACCCATTTCCATTTCAAAGCCAGGGCTCATTGAACAAGATCCCCAGCTGAGTTTAACCTTTAGTACTCCATTCAAGCAGCTACATGCAGCTGTTTTTGTGCCAAACAACTTCTTGCCAGCTCCGAAACTTCCCTTGCCATCTCGCTGGTCACTTTCCTTTTCCAGGACTGGCCGCCATTGACGAAACCACCCCTTGCTCTCATCCACTTCCACCCGCTTCCATTTCAAAGTCCGGGCTCATTTAGTAAAGAACCCCAGCCAGTTTTAAAAATTTAAAGTTCCACTCGTGCACTTACATGCAGCCTGCTTTCAAATCAAGCAACAATTTGCCAGTTCCAGCCTTCCAAAGCCTTCTGCGCAGTCACGCTGGTCCCCGTTCTCGGCTCCTCAGCAGAAAAGCTGCGACTACCGTCACAGCTTCAGCCGCACAAAGAAGCCATTCGAACTTCGACCATCCAGCCTCAAAAGATCGCAAAACTTTCCAGGAAGACAGGCAAGGTTCTTATCTTTAGAGTTTACCACTTTAAAACTTCTGCAATTCACTCCGTCACATTAGTTACCACTTTGTTAGGCGTGAGCGTCCGAAACTAGATGTTAGTCGGCGGCCATCTTAGTCACGCCCCCCTCTAATACGGGTGCAACTATTGAGTCTGAGCATTAATTGCAATGAGACAGCAGATCAAGGGTTAACCAACAAGTCATTTATTATAGCTCAGTTTGGACTGGGGAAAACAGGGGTAAGGTAGCAACTTATATACAGACAGAAAGGCAATTACAGTAATACATTTGCCCGGGCCCATACTTATCATGGGAAACCTGTGTAAACCAATCAGAGGACATTGTGAACATATGAATTAGGCGCCTTACAGAAATGGTGCACAATTACAGCAAAGACTAAATGGTGCATGCAACTTAAAGCAAAATACATTACTAACATTTGGACACAACATCCCTCCCCCCCTAATGGGGAACCCACTCTCCATACCTTTGAGATGGACCACAAGCCCGTTTTGAGCGCCCAACATTGGTGGGACTTAGGGCAATGGGCATGGGATGACCAGGGTCTATGGTAGTGCTGGTGGACTCTCTGGTTTACCTAGGTGAGCTAGATTTTTCAAGACATTCGTGGGAAGTTATATTGGAGGGGGATTCATTAAATAGAAACCTCGGTGTGCACCCCAGACTCAAAACTTCTGCTGGGTCTGCCAACTCCTGTGGAGTTCTGGGCGATGGGGGCATCCTGTCATTTGAATAGAAATTGGGTGGTGTTCACTCCATAGTATTACCACTAGCCTGTGCCAAAACCGTACCCATATAGTGAGGGACCTTCTCTCCTGCAGAGTCGGCAGTGTTTGACTCAGGCGGCCCCTGGGGGAGTGATTAGTGCTAGCAATGGGCTCATCGGTAAACTGAAAATGAAGGGGGGTTTGACTGAACAGATCCAGATCTGGATCGAAATCAGGAAGGTCCATTTTCCCCAGGGCAGGATCACCTTGTGGCGACTCAAGCTCAGCTGAGTCCAAAAGAACATTTTGCCCCACCAAGCGGGGATGCATCTGGGATGCATGTCTTCTCCAAATTAACCCATTGTCCATGAGTACTTTATATGATACAGGTCCTGTCTGCTCAAGGACCTCTTCCCCCAACCATAGGGACCCAGGTGCATAGTTTCGGCAATAAACCACTTGCCCCACTCAGAAACTCTTTGTGGTGCGAATATCTATATTCATCCCCCTATCCTCCCTGTGTTGGGGATCCAGGTGGTCCAAGGCCATGGCCAGCCTCCACTTCATCAAGAGGTCTGTGGGGGGAAACCCCAAAGCCAAGGGTGTAACCCTATAAGGCAACAGATAATGGCATAACTGCAAATCTAGATCTCCTGAACCCATTCATCTCAGGGCCTCCTTTACAGATCTGACTTGCCTCTCTATGTGCCCCTTAGTGGCAGGGTGAAATGGGGCAGCAGTAATGTGGTGAACCCTGTTTTGCTTAAGAAAACCTTGAAACTCCGCCAACATGAAAGGTGAGGCATTGTCAGACACCACTATGTCAGGTAACCCAAAAGTATAAAAAACTCTCCTCAGCTTTCGAATAGTAGTGGTCAAAGACGTACTGGGGACAGGAAGGACTTCCAACCACTTAGTGTATGCATCCACTATAAGCAGAAATGTAGCTCCCCGGAAAGGGCCAGCAAAATCAATATGGACTTGCGACTAGGGACCCTGCACTGTGTCCCATTACCTGGTAGGTTGGTGATGCTCTTCTGGCCTGGAGGACTCTTGGCAGCAGCCATCCCAAGCCTCGATATCAAGATCGAGTCTAGGCCACCAAAAATATCTCCTGGCAAGTGCCTTAGAGTGAACATTACCATGGTGGCTCACATGAAGTGTGCACAGGACTTTGTTCCAAAGCACCTTTGGAATCACCACTTTGTCCCCCTACACCAGACATCCCCTCTCAACCGACATTTCATTCCACTTGGAATAGTAAACCCAAATTTCCTCAGTGACCGGTGGCACCAGCCACCCTTTCTGAACAAAAGACATAACCTTTATAAGGAGGGGATCCATTTTGGTGGCTGCAGCAATGTCTTCAGCAGAAACCAGCGGCAAATCAAAAACTTCTAACATTTGAACCTGGTGGTCTACATTGATCTTTCCCACTGTTTCCCCAGGGGACCTGGACAAAGCGTCAGCATGAGTAACACTGGGATCCCGACGATGCTGCAAGTCATATTCATATGCTTGCAAGAACATTGCCCAGTGAAGCATCCTGGGGGTCAAAATCTGGGGGGACGGCTTGTTGGGTACAAAAATACCCAGGAGTGGCTTGTGATTGGTAACAATCATAAAGGGCTGTCCGTAAATGAAGTTATGAAACTTCTTGGTGCCTGCGATAATTGCCAGGGCTTCTCTGTCAATCTGCGCATAGCGTTTTTTGGTGTCTGTTAGGGACCTTGAATAAAAGGCAATTGGTGCCTCTTTCCCACCCCCATATCATGGCATAACACCGTCACCACCCCTACAGGTGAAGCATCACAGACCAGAGTGACCGGCTTGCTAGGGTCAAAATGGGTAAGGACGGCGTCAGAAGTAAGGAGCTTCTTCACCTAATGGAAAGCTTTGTCCTGCGAGGTCCCCCAATACCAGACACCATCTTTTTTTAACAGAAGGTGGAGTGGGTCAGCTACGGTAGCCTTTTGTGTGAGGAATGAATGGTAAAAATTCAAGGAACACTTGCAACTCCTGTTTATAGTTGGGATGGGGCACGTCCCACACTGCCTTAAACTTAACGTCCAAGGGCAGCACACCTTCAGGGGTAACCTTAAACTCAAGGAAATCAACCTCTGTAGAGAACAGGCAACATTTCTCCCTCTTAACCTGAGCCCCACATTCTGAAACCTCTCCAGCACCTTGCCCAGCTTAGTGGCAAGATCACCCCAATCTTTTCCTGAAATCAAAACATCATCAAAATATGGTAAAATGCCCGGAAGGCCCTTCAGTAACTTTTCCACCAACCCTTGGAAAATACCAGGTGCTGCATTGACACAAAACTGAAGGTGTTTTACCCTAAACACACCCTTGTGTGTGGTGATTGTTTGTCACAGGGCAGAGCCCGGGGTAACTGACAACTGCTTGTATGCCTAGGCCAAGTCCAATTTGGTGAAACAATTTCCCCCATTAAGGGCAGCCAGCAGGTGGCTCACAACAGATACAGGGTAGGAATTTGGGTGGATAGCTTTGTTATAGTCTGCACAGATATGGATGTCGCCATTTGCCTTAATCACGGTGACAATCAGGGTCTCCCACAGTGCAGAGTCAACCAGCTCCAAGATGCCCTGTGCAACCAGTTTGTCAAATTCAGCCTCAATTTTGTCCTTGAGCACAAAAGGCACCCGTCGAGGCTTTAGGCGAATGGGCTTGACTGATGGATCCAGGTCAAAATCAACAGGGGGCCCCTTGAATGTTCCCAACACATCCAGATATTTATCACACACAACCTGAATGGGATCGGCCTGAACCAAATTGATGCCCCAAAAGGTAATACCTAGGGGCCCAAGCCACTGAGTACCCAGTAGATTGTTCTTACCCAATTTTACCACAACAAGCAGGAGTTTTGTGGTGATGCTTTTGAACTGCACATCAAAAGAGTCCATGCCGAGCACAGGAATGTGGCGACCCTGCACATCCCTCAATTGGACCTGCAGAGCCCGCAACGTGGGCCGGTCCGCTGGCGGAATCTGAAAAAACTCACACTGGGTGAGGATTGAATACGGTTATCCTGAGTCAATCTCCATGCGGCAGCAATGGCCCTAGAGGCGGACATCCATGAAGAACTGACTGGTGACTGCACGGACACTGGAACTGGATCCAGAACCTTGGCCAGCATAGATTTTGGAAATCTGGAGCTCACTGGACTGACGACCCTTGTCTTTGGCCAGTCTACCAGAACGTTGGTGGCATACTCTCGCGATGTGCCCCTTCCGACTACACTTGTGGCACTCAGCCTCCTTGAACTGGCACTTCTCCCAAAGGTGCTTGCCCCCACAACCCTTGCACAGGGCCCTGACTGTCTCTGCATGTTTGGAGGACTTGTGTTGCACTTTCCGCACGTTGTCCCCGACTCTCCATCTGTCTGAGGATGATGAGGTCGGCGAGGCTGAGGAAGACGAGCCTACGCGCTCTGACCTGTGGTCAGCTGCAGCCAATTTCACTAAAGAGCCTTTCTCCTGGAACACTTTTATACCTGTGCTGGCAAATTCGGATGCCAGAGCCTCCTCGAAAACTTTGCCGAAGGTCAGTGTGTTCTTTTTCATCAATCTCCACTGCACTGACTCGTCCAAGATGCCCATCAGCAACCTGTCCCTCAGGGCATCATCTAAGTTCGGCCACTCACATGGTCCCACCGCCTGTTGTAGGGCAGCAACGTAGTGGGTAATAGACTCTCCAGGTTTCTGGTTCAGGCGGTAGAAATTTACCCTGGCTGTAAAGATAGAGACCCAGGGCTTGAAGTGGTTTCTCAACACTGAGAGAATGTCGCTAAGAGAAGTGTCCTTTACTCCTCGTGGCTGAAGCAAGTTCACAACGAGCTCAATTGTGGCTATGCCACAGCTGGCAAGTAACGTTGCCTTTTGTCCCTTGTTGGCTATCACCTAGTTTTCGAACTGGATTTCGTAACTTGGCAAGGAGTCCGCCTTGGACATGACAAACCCTCCGAGTAGTGTTGCTGTGGCAGGAGATCCCATCCTCATCACCAATGTTGAATCCGAGCATTGATTGCAATGCGACAGCAGATTGAGGGTTAACCAACAAGTCATTTATTATAGCTCAGATCGGTCTGGGGAAAACAGGGGTGAGGTAGAAACTTATATACAGAAGGAAAGGCAGTTATGGTGATACATTTGCCCGGGCCCATACTTAACACAGGAAACATGTGTAAACCAATCAGAGGACATTGTGGACATATGAATTAGGCGCCTTACAGAAATGGTGCATGATTATAACAAAGACTCAATGGTGCATGCAACTTAAAGCAAAATACGTTACTAACATTTGGACGCAAAAGCAACGCAGGGCTTCCTCCCTGGCCATGCCTACCATACTATGCCCACAGTGTGGTAGTAAAAAAATTTGTAGTCCACCACTGCTCTAATTCCTCATAACAACACAGGGCTAACAACAGAATGTTGCTATGCAAATGTGGCATAATGACTATCTCTCGGTTATATCCCTGCTTTCTGGATACCAATATACCATAATGACAGGATTTTCTATCTGCAAATTGCCAGACTTTTAATATAAAACCACCCCTACTTGTCTTTCTGCATGTGTACTGGCAAGATTTCTGTAGACATTTTATTCAGCCACCATGAGAATGAAAGGCTGGACTAGTTCTCCCATAGTTTATTTGTCCAGCAGGGCTCTGTTTATGTCCTTATGGCCTTACATGGCATCTCACCATTAGCCATTAAGAGCATTTCTTCAGGCAGAACATGAAGTAAAAATGCTGTAAATTGAAATATGCTGTAACCAGTCTTTTCCATCATGTTGAACATTATTATGAGAGCCAGAGGATAGGAAAACCATGCTCTCAGTCTGAAGATATGTTTGGGGGAGCTTGGAACATGGGATTTTTTCCCCTTAAACAGAAGAAGACCAGGCAATTTCTATTAAAAAAAATCTATACCTATAAAATGGTGCGTTAACCATTGGAATGTAACAAAGGATGTTTAGCCAGGCCCTACTAGCCCGTAATGGGCCTCCGTTCACCTGCCCGAACCCAGTTCACAGGTAACTGTTGGGTTGAAATTTGCACCAGTGGGACAGGAGCCCCCCAGATGCAAACAAAATAAAAGGGAACTTCAATTCCCAACATTCTTTGCGCCACGCCGCACCAGAGCCAATCAGACTGAGCGGCGTGAGCAAAAGGAACGTTCGGAAACGCGCCACGGCCAATCAAAAATAAGCTGCAGGAAACAAACTGCTGCACTAACTAAGATCGCGCATGCCAAACTACAAACCCCAGTGTCCTGTACGCCATGAGCACGCAGAACGCTGAGGCAACCGGCACGTTAAAAATAAAAAGGCAGGCCGCGAAACCCACACACCCCCACTCCCGCATACAGTGGCGATGGCAATTCCCGTGGTCCGGCCACCCAGGCTGGCCCACGGAAATACCCCCCACCCAATGCCACAACAAGCGGCAATGGGAATTTCCATGGTCCAGCCACCCAGGCCGGCCCACGGAAATACCCCCCACCCCAACGCCGAATCAAGTGGCAATGGGAATTCCCATGGTCCAGCCACCCAGGCCGGCCCACGGAAATACCCCGACCCCCACCCCAATGCTGCATGTAAGCGGCGATAGAATTTCCATGGTCCGGCCACTAAGGCCGGCCCATGAAAAAAAACCTACCCCAATGCCGCATGAAGCAGCAATGCAATTTCCATGGTCCAGCCACCCAGGCCGGGCCACGGAAATACCTCCCCCCATGCCGCATCTAGCAGCAATGGGAATCCCGTGGTCCAGCCTCAAAGGCCAGCCCATGGAAAAACCCCCACCCCAATGGCACATGAAGCAGCGATGCAATTTCCGTGGTCCGGCCACCCAGGCCGGCCCACGGAAATACCTCCTTGCACGCCGCATTAAGCGGCGAGGGTATTTCTGCGGTCCGGCCCCTGAGACCGGACCACGGAAATACCCCCACCCCCAACACAAAACAACACCATCCAAAAACAGTCAAAAATAATCAAAACCAAAATAAAAACAGAAAAAGTAAACACAAAACACCCAAAAACACAATCCAAAAACAGTCAAAAATATTCAAAACCAAAAATAAAAAACACAAAAAGGAAACACAAAAACATCCAAAAACAAAGAAGACAAAACACACGGAACACCCCCCGCAAAAAAAAAAACCCAACCCCCCCCCCGAATTTTTTTTTTAAAAAAACGGAGAGCTTACCAGGAGATGTCTTCACTCCATGACAACTGGAACTAAACTGAGGAAAGAAAGAGACGACTTACCGGAAGAAGAAGCGACACCCAGAGGACAGTAGAGAAAAATATTAAAATACAAGAAAAGCTCACCAGCCCCACCCAGAGGCAACAAGAGAAAAAACATTCAAAAATATTCAAAGTAATAAAAATAATTCCCAAATTAATGAAATAAGTTATCAAAACATTCAAAAATATTCACAAAAATCACAAATAATTCCAAAAAAGAAATAAGTTTTCACTCAAAAAAACAAAAAAAAACATCTAAACACAGTATGGAAACATTGATTTTTAAAAAATATTCTTACACATTCTAAAAATTATTATCCAAAGTACAACTATTTAAAAAAATTCACATAGTAACACATTATTTGGTAAAATACAATAAGTATGAAAAATTATATCATCCTTTCCTCTTTTTAAAAACCAAAAACAAAAAACAAAAAAACACAGTTTAGAACAGCCAATGCATAAAAATAAAAATTTAAAAAACCACAATTAAAAACTAACCTCATTTGCATAAACATAAAACAAAAACCTTCCAAAACCATTTTAAAGAGCCCGGCACTGTCGGGCAAAATATGCTAGTCTATACCTATAAATCCAAGTGTTAACTGTTGGAATGTGACAAAGGCTCCCACACCCGGCCATACTATCCCGTATCGAGCCTCCTGCAGTCGCCCGGACCCAGTCCAGAGGTTACTGCAGGGTTGAGATATGCACCAGTGTGGCAAGAGCCCCACGAACACAAACAAAGAAAAAGGACTTCAATTCCCAACGTTCTTTGCACTGCACTACGCCACACCACAGCCAATCAGGCTGAGAGGTGCGAGCAAAAAGAACATTGGGAAATGCATTGCGGCCAATTGAACTCGAGCCGCAGGAAAAAAACCGCCGCACGAACACAAACCACAAATGCAAAACTACAAGTCCCAGCATCCTGCACGCCCTGACTGCACAGAACGCTGAGAAAGCCAGCGTGCAAAAAATAAAATTACAAAACGCAATGGGAGCACAAGTCCCTAGCAGGCAGACTCAATACCTCACAGCCACGCAAAACCAAAAGCCACAAAACGCCACTGCGAGACACCCGCTGTCCTTCTTTCCCGGAGCAACAGGGAGAAGAGGGACTCCCTCTCCTCCACACTACCCCGCCGAAGACACAGCGAGACCACCACCAGCCTCAAGTAAAGTTGAGCCGGGGTGGAACAAAATCCCAAAACAAGCAGCAGTTCGTCAGGGGAAGCACCTTCCCTGGTGGATGACTGGCTGATGCCTTTGTATTTCCAAATAGAAAAACTACAGCTACAATCTACAAGGAAGAGCACCACCCCTTACTGATTGCTGCCTGCCGATCTCCAGTTAGGTAAGCCGGGAGAATAAGGAGACAGAGAAGAGAGAACCATCTGCCTCCTCCTTCTCCCCTGACCTACCTAACAAAAAAAAAACCCACAAAATACACAAACAAAAACATCCACAATGGCACAAAATCTCAAAGAAAACACCTAACTACAACACAAAAAATCACAAAGTACACAAACAAACAACAACTAATTACAAAAGTAAACAACGAAATAAGGAAAATTAAACAAAACCAGAAATAACCAAACCAATTAAATAAACCTAAAACTAAACCAAGACAAAAAGAACAAACAGAAACACCTCCCAGCCCACCACCACAAAAGCAAAACAAAGAAAAACCCCAGAAGAAAGAAAACCAGACAACTCACCAGCACGTCCTCCCTCCACGACAACCAGAACAGAAATGAAGAAACAAAGAGACTATTTACCAGAAGAAGCCCCACCCAGTGGCCAGGAGAGAAAAAACAGTGAAACTAAAACAGAACCACTAGCAGCCCCACCTGCAGGGCAGAATAGTAAAAGCAACTCAAAAAGACTCAACAGCCCCACCTAGAGACCACAAGAGAAAAAACAAGTCAAAAACATAACAATAAATCACAATTTTACACAAATCACAAACATATGTCAAAAATAAAAATAAAAAGTTTTATAACATCCTGTGTTGAGTGTTAACTCAAATAAAAAACCCAAAACATCTAAACACAGTTTAAAAACATTGAATGTAAAAAAACATGTACTTTCACATTTTTAAAATTATTACCTATGGTACAACTATTTAAAAAAACCCACAAAATAAAACATTATTTTGTTAAATAAAACAATTTGAAAAAATTATATCATCCTTTCTTCTTTTTTTAATCCACAAAAAACCCAAAAAAACTGATCACAGTTTATAACAGCCCGGCATCGCTGGGCAACCTCTGCTAGTAAGAAATAAAGTCCCCTCAACCTTCTGATCCTGAGGATAAGCTTTTGTGCTCTTTCTGCAGACTGTCTGGCCAAACATCCCGCTACAGTAATGGAGTAGGCCGTACAGCCAGCAACTAAACGTTGAGTATTGGGAGCTGGTAAATAACCTGGCTCCCCAAAGGGGCCAATGACTATGGGTGGGTGAGCCCCTTTGGGTGAGGTGATGGTCCCCTCAGAGGATGAAATGCCACTGAAAACCATCATATTGGGCCCAATGGCAAAATGAGTGGAGGAACCATTTCACTTCTGATTCCCAAATGGTCATGGAGGTGGAAGAGTCCATGTCAGATGGACTGGCAGTACAGGTGCACTTTGTTAATATCCTCAAGGCTGCAGTAGTCCATTGCAGTCCTGGTGTTAAATCCTGCATGTCTCATTTCATACGTGCTGCAGGAGATGGCTCCATGATCACAGTGTGTGGGCCACTTCATGGCAAGCTGGGATCCACCTTAAACAAATTTCACGCCAGTGGGCATTTTTCTTGAAAACTATTTTATTGTATCTTAAGCTTTTATAAAGAAGAGTCCAACGAGTGGTGGTTCAAACAACAATGCAACGGTTTATTCACAACTCTTGGAAATACTACAGCTTAATAGACATGAGTTTATATATGAGTTGGCTGTGCTCGTTCCACTATTCTGCTGCCCAGGATTAGTCCTGCACCTGCTCCTATTGAAAGTAATCCACAGAGTGTGTGTGTGTGTGCATGCATGCCGTGCGAGTGTGCGAACGAAGAGCCAATGCCCTATTTGCAAGCGGCGCTTATATAGTGTCTGAGTGGCCGTTACCCAATGCTACAAGGTAGCAACCTTTTTGGACAACCTTAAATAACCAATCAGTAATACTATATTTAAGGCCTGATGAATCCCTGCTAGGAACCAATCAGGAATAAGACATTTGCATATGAGCACACCTTAACTCGGGAAAGGCATGCCAAAATTACCTTTAACTAGAATGGCGCGAATCGCCATTTTAACATGCAATAATAAGTAATGATAATAAAAGTAATAATTATCTCAATACACAACAAATTTCCAGAGGAAAAATGTATAGTCGGATATGAGTAATAGCCACCGCCACCGACAACGGCTGAAAATCATTTAGTCCAATGCTCATATCCACACTAGATTTGAGATTTGAAAACCTTGTACTTTCAGGAATGCTGTTATTGCTCCAATTAAAATTTGTTCCCAATAGGATAATTTATAACAGCCTTCGTCTCCAACCTGATATCCTCTAAATGTGCTGGGCTGCAGTTTCTGCCACCCCATCTGTCAACATGACCATCAACCACAGTAGCTGGTAATGATGGAAACTATGACCCAATGTATCTGAAGGAGTTACTATTTGGAATGGCTGGTTTAGCTATTCTTTCAAGCATATGGTACACTCTAAAATCACATGTACTATATCTTATTTCAGTTTGTCAAGAAACTGGTTAAGATGGAGTCTGACCTAACTTCCTGTACCTTTTTGGAAAGCATGAAGCACTCATCTTTAAGGCCAACAAGGAATGGGATGCGAAGGAGTGGAAGTGTATGAAATCAGTGCAGTTAGAGCACTTATCATTGCAGGAAGCTTATCTCTTCAAGGCTGCTTGAGAAGATATTTGGGTTTGTTAATTAGCAGGAGACTGATACCAGCTGGATGAGGATAGTGTTTGTGAAGAAGTTATTTCCCAAAAGTTACTTGGGTTTAGAAGCTTCTGGTAAGTGTTGGGTATAAGAAGCAAGAGGCACAAGCCCATTTCTCACCAACCCATGGCCTGTTGCTAAACTTAATGTTTTGCTTCTCACTTCTGGAACTGTTTATGCTCTGGTACTATGGTAACATAAGTAGAATAGGATAGTCAGTTTTCTTATTTTATGAGGAAATGTTGAGCACGTGTTTTCTTGCATGTATTGTTGATGTTGACTTTATTTTTACACATTTATAGCATGAAGTGGCTTTTATTTTCAACTTTTTGTTTTTTTCTTTCAACAAAATTGCATAAATTTTTAAATACTAGTTCACAGTGTCTTAAGGGTATGCTGTAGTATTAAATCTAGACCTTGCTTTGGTCCAGGTATCAGATTGATGTTTTGCAGGTGCTACACTGCAAGGGCAGGCATGCAGGTCCAAAGCACATGTCCCTGGAAAGTTTTGTTTTCTGTCTCCCTAGAACACTGAGAGTTGTTGGACTAAGCATGTGGGAGAAGGGAGAGATGGAGAGATTTCCCCCTGGAGCCCTAGCACAGTTTAGCCACCTCAGGATTCACTTACCCAGGCAAATGGAGACAGCATTGCAAAGTGGTAGGTGTGGTTCTTCCTAGTCCCTCCAGTTTCTTCACACAATGCCCATTCTTGACTTCATATTAAAGATGCAGCACCTCTCCTCATTATATTGTGGTATACACCATTTTCCATGGCTCATTTCCTTTTATGAATAATTAGTCCACAGTGCTAAAGCACATCACCTATATAAAAACACAACATGTTCAGGAATACCACCAAGTGATAAAATCAGAAGATTTCCCCCCCCCTCCCTCTGTGTGACTGGGAACAAGATTTTATTGGCATCTCATAAACAGTGTTGCTTTTTTGCTTCATGGATATAATATATCTGTGTCAATGTGTGTACTTTGTTGTTATTTTACTTTGAACTGCTCTTTATTATTTTATCTATAGGCCAATTTCTTAATTTTTTAATCTTCTGTGAGCTGCCAAGAATAGTGATGTGCACTGGAAACCAACCAACCAACCAACCAACCAACCAACCAACCAACCAACCAACCAACCAACAAACAAACAAACAAACTGGTTCTTTCATTTTTGATTTCTTTACACACATTCTCAAGATAAAGGTGTTTTTATTTTATTTATTTTTATTTATTCTTTGATTTTTATGCCACCCTCTTGGGGAAACCAGACTCAGGGTGGCACTCAATGGTAAAAACAGATTAAATATAGTTAAATATAACAAAACAGATTAAAGCCCTAACTCGACCACCCAACAACCCACCCTCCCACTCCCACCCCATTTAAAAATACTAAAAAGGGACTAGGGAATGGAAGAATACCACAGTACACAACACAAAAAGGAGGGACAGTTGGGCTCTAGTTGGAAATAAGCCAACAGGCTGGGGCCGTATTCCCATTAGGGCCCCACACCTGCCCTGCCAGCCAGGTTTTCAATCCTTTCCTGAAAGGCATCAATTCTGTTGGAAGGAGGTTCCAGAGGGTTGGTGCGGACACAGAGAAGGCCCTCCTCCACGTGCCAGAGAGGCAAGCCTGCCACAAGGTAGTCAATCATAGACCAACCCAATTATCAGTGCTCCATAACCTATATGCAGGAAACTTTCCACAAAACACCAGTTGTTGTATCCAGAAATGGCAAAGTCCCATGTTTTGATTAAAACTCCCAGATTCCCTGGAAGTGGTTCCTTTCTGGGGGTATCTGGAACTTGTCATCCAAACACGTAACTTTTCCAGACCTATTTTCCCACATTACCCTCTCTCTCTGCTGGGTTCTATGGCTTTTGTAGCCCAGTTGAGATGTACTTTAGACTTTGCAAAATTTCCCAAGTCAATAAAACTCTGGGATGTTGTGTATAGGTGCCCAGTGGAGCTACACTCAATTTATCCAACAATATTTCCTTGTGGAATCGGGGGGGGGGGGGGGGGAAACACTGCAAAATTTTAGCTCTCTTCACAGTTTTTTGATCATATCTTCTAAACCAATCTTTTTTGTGTACTACATGTAATTAGAATGTTGAGCATTAAATTTCCTTCAATTATCACTGGTCAAACTTATTTTTAACCCCATAGGTACCGAGATACAGGACTTTCAAAAAGTGCTAAAATTCTCAAATTTGTAACAAACTGCTAAAAGCCTGGTTTTTGCTATGTATCTTCCATTTTGCAACATATTTAATGGAATTTTGGATTCTACTTCAATTTCCAAACATTCAACTACATCCCCCCTCCCCCTCTTCCCCCTCCCACTACCCCCTCTTCTGTAGGATGTTTATACTTATAGTGTACATCTAAGGTTCAAAAAGCATGAAAACCAAGTTCATCTTTCAGTTTGGAAATTTTGACCCCCCACAAACATACAAACCTCAGTAATTATTCATTCGGTACCTACCACCATGTTTCAAAAGCACATTAAAGACTTAATTTTCATTTTATGTTTTTCAGTTGCCTCCACTACTCACAAAAACATCTATTTTAAGAAGAGTGGGAGAGGCAATGCCCCGTCAACCTGAAATTCAGCAGCTTCATGCAAGATTGACCCAAAAGACATCCTGTTTCTTCACGCAGTCAGCAGTTGCGACACCACTTCAACCCCCTTTGGACAAGGGAAGAAGAAAATGTGCAAGCTGTATGAGAGGAACAGTTCCCTACACTTTTTGGCTGCTGCTTTTAAAGACTCTGAAGCCACCCCCTCCCAGATTTCCGAGGCAGGGGAGAAGTTTTTGGTAGTGCTCTTTGGGGGAAACATGGAGAGTGACATGTTGGACAACCTCCGGTACCAACTGTTTACCAGGTTGGTGGCCAAACCCACATTCCAGGTGGCCAGACTCCCTCCTACCAATGACACTGCCACTCACCATACTTTTCGCACATACCACCAAGTCCAGATCTGGCTAGGTAATGACGACATCATACCATCAGTTTGGGGGTGGTCACTGACAAGGGAAGGTATTGTTCCCATCAGAGTCACTCGAAACACAGCCCCTGACAACATCTTGAATATAATCTCCTGTAAATGCAGGAAAGGGTGCAGCACTGCAGGTTGCACCTGCAAGAAAGCTGGACTGCGGTGCTCCACCCTTTGCAAGAAGGGCCTGACCTCCAGGAGGAAGAAGTGGGGGACTGCGAAGAGCAGAGCCTGATGGATGCAGTGCTGGATATGGACAAAGAAGGAGAAGAAGAGGAAGCTCCATATGGTGCAAAATGCTAAAAATATTAAATGTATGCTTCTCAATGCTTCCTGTTTTATTTTATGTACATACATATTGCTTCCCGATTTTTATTACATTTTACTGTACATAACTACTAATAATTTCATAAAATTACCTATGTTTTTAGTCTTTATTAACCTAAAGAACATCTTATAAAGGTCACTCAGGATAAAGCCACGTCATTGTGGGGGGGTCAAAATTTCCAAACTGAAAGACAAACTCGGTTTTCATGCTCTTTGAACCTTAGATGCACACTGTAAGTATGAACATCCTACAGAGGAGGGGTAGTAGGAAAGGGAAGAGGGGGAAGGGGATGTAGTTGAGTGCTTGGAAATTGAAGTAGAATCCAAAATTCCATGAAATATGTTGCAAAATGGAAGATACATAGCAAAAACCAGCCTTTTTAGCAGTTTTTTTTTACAAATATGAGAAATTTAGCACTTTTTCAAAGCCCTGTATCGCGGTACCTATGGGGTTAAAAATTGGTTTGACCAGTGATAATTGAAGGAAATGTAATGCTCTACAACTTTCTAATTACATGTAGCATACAAAAAACGCATGGTTTAGAAGATATAATTGAAAAACTGAGAAGAGTGCTAAAATTTTGCAGTTTTTGCCCCCCCCTAAGGTTCCACAAGGGAATTTTGTTGGATAA
This sequence comes from Bradypodion ventrale, assembly GCA_035047345.1. Taxonomy (NCBI): domain Eukaryota; kingdom Metazoa; phylum Chordata; class Lepidosauria; order Squamata; family Chamaeleonidae; genus Bradypodion; species Bradypodion ventrale. The sequence goes on from JAWDJE010000001.1 coordinate 276,268,517, forward strand.
ATTGAGTGTAGCTCCACTGGGTAACCATACACAACATCCCAAAGTTTCATTAACTTGGGAATTTTTGCAAGGTACCCCCCATTTTGCACCTATGGCGACTGGGCTATTGTCAGATTAACTAAATAATTGTGAGTTCTGTTTGAGACAATGACATAGACCTGTTCTCCCTATTTCATTCAAATATTTCAGATGAATGCCTCCAGGTTTAGCTTGCTGTCTATATGGTTTCACCCACCTCAAGCTGCACTTATGTTACAGGACACTAGAACTGTAGGTTAATATTTCTAACCTGTGCTTCTTGGGTGTGTTTCTCTTAACTTTGTACATAAGGGGGCAAAAGAGGTGGTAACATACCGTGTTTCCCCAAATATAAGACACTGTCTTATATTTTTAAAAACTCCAAAATTAGCACAAGGTCTTATTTTTAGGGGATGTCTTATTTTTCCATGAAGAAGAATACCAGTCTCGATCGTGCTTCCCCACTCACAACCAAGGGAAGCGTCCCTTGGTTGCGAGTGGGGAAGCGCAATCGAGACTGGCCTCAGTTGTGAGGCGGCCGACGTGGCCCATAAGAAGGCCTGCTGCGTCGGAGTCTCGATCCCGCTCTCACCAGGGGAAACTTCCCTTGGTTGTGAGCAGGGAGGCAATCGAGACTCCGATGCAGCAGGCTTTCTTATGGGCCATGCCCGCTACCTTACAGCCAGGAGGTAAGGAGGTCTTATTTTTGGATGGGGCCTTATATTTCAAAGGCAGGAAAAAAAGGGGGGGTGTCCTATTATGGGAGGAGGTCCTATATTCGGGGAAACAGGGTAGATGTGTAGGCAGGTTTTCTGTCCAAGACTGCAATTATGCTTACAGAAAGGACCAAAGTCACTTTGCAGAGACTTTGGTCATTTCACATGATACAGTTTTAAATTGCACCTATTTTAATATTGCACCAAGGTTTCTTTTCATGACAGCCAATGCTGGGAGGCTTCGCAGCTATTGACAGTGCCAGGTCAAGGCTTGTCATGCTGCACAACTGGAGCCACTGGAGCTGTCCTTGGGTCAAGAACAGTATTACTGCTCAGCCAGTGCTGCAGAGACTTCACAACCATCTTGGCACTGTCAAGCAGAAGATATTGTTTTTGACAAGAGGAGGGACAGCTCCAGAAGCTCCTTTCCCCTGCGTGACAAGTGGACAAAGCAGCCTCAATTGTGGTGATGTCAGCTGCAGTGAGAAATCCCCTAGCAGCTGTCTGAGGGAGCGTAACCTGGCCCCCAGCTTAAAAAGGTTGAGAACTCCTGATGTATAACATTGTGAATCTAGATGTTGGGGGAAAGTGTTGGTAATAAAGAGCTGGTGTTGGTTGCATAACTCTAGTATTCTTTGAAGGAGTGGCTCATGCAAATTACATAATATTGTTGCCCGTAGAAGACTCCAAATGGCAGGCCATGTTTTCTTGCATGGAAAAAAAACAGGAGCCCTTAAAAGTGGCAATGTTGGACCCCTCCTAATGCCAACTGACAATTAAGACACCCTTGAAATACATGGTGAAAAACATTCATGGCAGATTTAAAGACGCTTAACATGACTTGGGTGCTCCCCAAAGACCAAAGCCATTGGAGATTTCTTTCCTGATATGCAACAATCTAAGTCTAAGGGCAGATATGAGAAGGCAAGAGAGAAGGGAAAAGAGAGATGAAACCCATGAAAGTTTTCCTCTGCTGACCCATGCTCCAGTGGAGTTGTCTGTGAATGTTGCTTAACTCTTGGAACATTCGTATCAGTGGGAATAATCTTAGGATCTTGGCAGTGGGAGTGTTATTGTGGGAAAGATAACAAGATGTGAGAAAATATTTCCATTCATGCCATAGATCCACCAAATTCCTTCACTCAGTAGCTGCTATTTCTGCTTAGTAATAAATGTACATTGCCTAATAACCTGTAGGAAAGAAAGATTAAAAATTCATGTAATTTAGCTTAGTTCCAGTTTGTTTTCAATTAACAGACGAAAATCCTCTCTCACAATATGCCACTTTATGTATTGCTTTGGTTTATTTAACTGTCAAAATTAAGCTGCAAGGCTTGTGAGTCGCAACCATTAAAGGCTGTTGAAAATAAAGTTTATTAAGCAAATGGATAATAACGAGAAATAGACAATAAGCATGCAGATGTTGTAAATGTAAATTGTTCTTTTACTTTTGGGCGAAATCAAATATTTTGCTAGTAAACAACCCAAAATAAGGCAGGAAGGGAAAGGAAAAAGGAAGGAAGTTTCTGAATTTGACATTATATGTCCATAGTTGCGTTATGGAGCCATGTGTAGGCTTGAGAAAATAGTCTGGAAATGCACAATGAGAAGTTCAGAAGCTCTGCCTGTGTGTGAGATTGACTAGGAACAATATATCCTCAGGCCAAGATGCAACTAATAAATATTATATGCCTAGGAACCATATGTCCTTCGGCAAACAACCAACTGATAAATATTATACATCAATGAGTGTCTATAAACTCCCTTTCCATTTGTTCTGCTTCCAATTTGAATGGGTTGGGGTGCGTGGCGGGTGGGTCGAGAACATGGCTACTTTTTCATATGGCTGGCTGCTGATGGGGATGCTACTTTCTTTTCTTTTCTGCATTTATTTACTTTGTTTACCAATATGGATGTGTAGCATGTCCCAATCCAATACACACCCAAATAAGGTTGCATAGCTATGTGCCTGACCTGCTCTGAATGCTTTTGGCAATGCTCTGACCTTGTCATGGCTATTGACAATATTAATGCATTTCCAGACCTCCATGAATGAAATCTATTCCCCTGAACTGGAAAATGCAAATAGCTATGGCTTGAAGTGGAACCTATATAGCACCATCAATTCTGGACAAAAGCATATGAATTCTGCCTCCTGGCATCCTTATAATAATTGCACATAGGCCAAGAGGCAGTGTATTTTTCACCAACACAAAGAAGCAAAAAGGCGGAGGTGGAGGGAAGACAGACCCTGGAACAATCCCAACCTAGCTAAACATTGATCCTAAACCTATGTACTTTGCCGGACCCACTCCCTAATAAGAGATGGACACGGGGGTGTGGCTAAGATGGTGCCTGGTTAACACATACATTGCTTTGCTCGTGCCGAGAATGGGACTTTAAAGTGGCCAAATAACAAAAAATTGGAACCGACTTGCTAGAGAGTTTATTTCTGGAGCCTGGGAGTCTTTTGAAGTGAGTTTATTGTCTCCGGAGACGGAGTTCGAGGATCGGGCGGCGAGGGAAGCGCAGCATCGGCTGTGCTGAGCTCGCAGCTCGGGTCCGACGGGCTTCTGACGATTTTTTAAAAGTGAAATGGGCTTCGGAGCTTTGGAACTTTAAGAGAGAGAAAAGGAAAAATAAAGTTAAATAGGACGTTTGCGGCGGTGAACAGGGTCTTGGAGCTGGACAATTGAGAGGGCACAGTAAGTGTGGAGGGAAGGAGGAGGGATAAGCCTGGTAATGGAGGGCAAAGCCGGGAAGGAGTAATGGCGGTGAGGAAGAACAGAAACGAAAGTTAAAAGTTTTGAGGACGGCTGAGAGGAGAGGAGTGGAGAGTGTGAAGTGATGGTCGATTGGCTGGAATGCTGAAATCGAGGCTGGAAACGGAGGTCAGAGAGGGGGAAGGTGAAGATTTCAGCAGAGCTGAGATGAAATAAGGAAGAGACCATTTGGAAGGCGCGTAACACGGCTGGTGTGCCTGGGAGATTGGAGGAGAGACTGGGTTCGGGAGCCGCCAATGTGGCTGGAAGTATAAATATTCCTTCTTTCATCTGTGTGGGGATGCAGTCGGGTTTTCTGGAGTGAAGGAAATATAGCTGCTTCTCATCTTTTTTTTTCCCCTGCCCGTTAACGCTTGGAGTTTGGATAAGTTACACTGTGGCTCTGCTTTTTTTTCCTTTTCACTTCCTTTGGACATCATGGATATAAAGTAGTTGGTCTTCCTCTTTGGATATAACAGTACAGCTCTGAGTGATTTGAAGAGCTTTTTTTTCTTTCTTCACTTGGAGTGGGGTTTGGTTGTTGGGGGGGGGGAATACTAAAGCAAGCTGGAAAAAAATCGGGATGAAGTGCTTGTTGGGTATAAAAGTGTTTTGGCTCTGGGTGCTTTGTTTGAAGACTTTATAACCAAAATGGAGAAGAGAAAAGAAGATGAGATTGTAAGACCAAAAAAGACTGATGCAAGAAAAGAGGAGAAGAAAGCGCCATGTGCTGATGCATCTTTATCATCTGCAACAGCAGCAGTAGAGCAGATGGGAGTGATGGACCAAACCCAAATCTTGGTAGAGCTGGGGAAGTTGTTTAAAAAAATTGATAAGATGGATGAAATGACCACGAAAGGATTCAGAGAAATGAGGGATGTGAGAGTGAAAGATAAGGAGGAGTTAATGGGTAGCCATAAGAAACTTGTTGGTATGTTTACTGATTTTTCTATAAAAGTGGAAGCTAATAGTCAGAAAGTGGATAAAGTTCTGAATCTGGTGCAAAAAGATATGAAATTAATGCAGAATGATATGAAAGGGCTTCATGAGGAACATAAAGAGGTTAAACTGAAAGTGGAGGGTTTTGGGAAGAAATTGGATTTAATGGAAGAGGTGATGAGAAAACAGAACGTGGTCATGAGAAATTTGTCGGAGAAAACGCCAGATAAGCTAAAAGAAAGAATAGTGGATTGGCTGAATAATTTGAACATGGGGAAAATT